>JARWKJ010000004.1:7346294-8091294 GCA_029959095.1 Rhinichthys osculus | reverse complement strand
ACAGAAAGTTGAACTGACACTCCAACACAGTTCAGCTCAGGGCAGAGAAACAGAGAAGGAAAGAAGACAGAGAGAAAGAGAAGGAGAGAGAGAGAAAGGGTGATCCATGTGCTTGATGCCATCTGGCCTCTCTCACTGATCCAGAACGTGATACTGACAGCTGGAGGAGAAATGAAAAAGAAACATGGGATGAGCAGAAAGGTGAAGAGAGAAGAGAATCAAGAAGCATTCAAATTTTGGGAAAAAAATTAAGCACTTTTTCGTTACATGGTTTGGGACACAAGAAATGTCCTCCTATGGATAAGAGAAAAGGATGGGGTTTAATTTAAAGGTGATGTGTGTCATTTTAACAGTGTGAAAATAGATGTTCTGAATAGGTGTGTCTGAATGAACTGTTCAGCAAAAACTCTATTATTCACCTGCATGATGTTCCAAACCCGTATGGATTTAACACAAAAGTAGAAAACAGCATATCATAATGAATTTTTAAGGATCATATGACACTGCAGACTGGAGTAATGATGCTGAAAATTCAGCTTTGCATCACAGGAATAAATTACATTTTAAAACATATTCAAATAGAAAACCGTTATTTTTAAATTGTAATAATTTGTCATAAATGTTACTGTTTTTACTGTATTTTTTTAATAAATAAATGCAGCCATGGTGAACATGAGAGACTTTAAAACATTAAGGCCCAGTTTCACAGACAGGGCTTAGATTTAGCCAGGATTAGGCCTTGCCCTTAGTTCAATTAGGGCATTTAAGTAGCTTTTATAATGTGCCATGAAAAAAAAAAAAATCTCGAGACAAAACAATGGCACTAACCTATTTTAAGGTATGTCAGTTCAATTGAGCTCAGTCCGTCTCATTATGCCTATAATTTTGCTTTTATAAACTATTCTAACTGTCTGGGAAAATGTTTGTCAGAAGCTTAGTTCTACCAGAAAGACTCGGGAGATAAATTGAATGGCTATATACATTTATTGACAGCTCAGCAAGCATAAATTTATGAGTTCTTTGGCGTAGGCCCCGTCCTTAGCGAGCAAAGCGAGGTTAGCCGAATCTGCATGTCCCGCCTGAGATGAAGGCGGGGGCGCAGCCGACCCCCTGGAGGTAAGGAAAGGACCATCCTGGTGGTGGTGATGGGGAGGATGGAGGGGAAGGTACCGTCTTGGTGGTGGTTGGGGAGGATGGAGGTGAATGGCAGCGTCAGCATCTGCGAACTCAGACAAGTGTAAGTACCAATCTTATGTACTGTGACTGTTAACACCTGATTGGATAGGGATGAGGTAATACATGGCGCGCTGATTGAGTCTTCCTGACAGAACTTAAGCTAAAGCTTCCATTGACGGTGACGATGAATTCGTGGGACCGTGGTGTAGTTCGTTTTATAGCCTGACTTTAGCTTTTTACTTCTAGCGACTACATTTAGGCTTCGAAATTCATTAAAGTTGTGTTCATCTGGGAAAATTATCTTGATGGACAAAACATGAAAGTTTTGTTGATCACAGAGCTTGTTTTTTTGCGATGATCCAAAACCCTATGGAAAATCCTATTGGGTTTTTGTTGAGGGAACCAGTGTGATGCTAATTGCCGTTTGGCCTACAAAGTGAATTCATACCTGAAACACATATCTATGAAACACAAAGCGCACCAGACTTTAAATGTGGCCCCAAAGGCACATTATTGGAAACCAATTACTCTAATTTAATTGAAAAGTCGTGACAGGCCTACTCACAACTGAACTGAAAAACTATTTCGGACAAAGGGCCAATTATCATTGGTGGCCTTTTGAGCCAAATAATTCTACTTACCACACCTGAGGTGGTTGGAGTCCCATTTTACGATAGATTTTAAACACATTTGACGTGTAACCTTTAATAATGCTGTTGTGTATTCTGTATTAGTTCATGCTAATTGGATTTTTGGCATTTGTAGCTGCTAAATGGTTCACTTATAAAGACCTCAGCAAGCATTCTCAAGCTGATGTTAATTTAATGGTTTCTGCCTGCTGAAATTCACATCATGAACCGCCATTGTGTCATGTTGAGCCTGAAATCCTTGGTCCTCGGCTTCCAAACCTCCCTCTCTCTCATTTAAAGAGACATATCATCAGTTGTCTCAAAGATACAGCAGTGCAAATAGTCTTTTCAGAGATAGTCTTTCAAAGAGTCAGGGAGTGGTTTATTTTACCACTCACTGGATATTTCACTTTGAAAGTGTCGTGAAACATACAAGAATCAACATAATATAATTTAGTAAAAATGTTGCTAAAGGTACGTTTTTTTTCCCCAATGAACCTGGGTTGAAAAAATGACACGCCTCTATTAAAGTACAGAATATTGCCCATTTAATACATTAGCATCTGTCTGTTGTTGTTTAGTTCAATTGAGAGACTCACAAAATCTAATTTGCCAAATCAAACATCCCCTCCGGTCTTAGTTTTTAAATCTAAAGACTAATTAAGATACTAAATATCAGGGGGCTGATTATACATCAGGTACACCTAGAGCGCTTAAGGCTCCGTCTTCATGATGCAATTCAGCTCTGACAGCATCAGAGCGTATAACAATCCTTATTTCTCAACTGTACATCAGTGAGAGCTACTCAATAGTAAATACTTGTGATTGCCAATTGCAGTCATTCAGGAACAATCATTTACAATACAGTTCTCAAAAGAAGATGTGAAATACGAGCTATATGAAGAAGCTATTATGAATAAAAGCCACTTATTGTTGCAAAACGTATTGCATAGGGAGATGAATGCAGACAGAAAAGAAAAGAATGGCTCAGAAAAGAGTGCAAACGTGACCGACTTTTTCACATTGTTGGTTCTGGATCTATTTTTCCTGTTCATTTTTTTACAAAGGAACTTCAGAAAATGCTACAATAAAACATCTGATGCCACGAAGCAAACCAACCAGCTCCGCAACTCAATACAAAACTATTGACTATTAAAATATCAATGTAAAGGGGGTTGGACAATGAAATCTGGTTTTCGACTACAATAATTTCTTAGTATGGCGTAGGGCCTCCTTTTGCAGCCAATACAGCCTCAGTTTGTCTTGGGAAGGGCTGATACAAGTCTTTCACAGTGGCCAGAGGGATTCTGAGCCATTCCTCTTCCAGAACAGCGGTCAGTCACGTTTTCTGACTTTCTCCTCCAAAATACCCCAAAGTGGCTCAAAAATCTTTAGATCTGGTGACTGTGCAGGCCTTGGGAGATGTTCAACTTCACTTTTTAATGTTCATCAAACCATTTTGTCACAAGTCTTGCTGTGTGTGTTGGTACATTATCATGCTGATACACGGCACCACCTTCAGTGTACAATGTTTAAAACATTAGGTGCACATGGTCCTTCAGAATGGTTCGGTAGTCCATCAAGCACAGTCGGGAATGTCATGATATTACAGCTCAAACATCACTGATCCACCGTCGTGTTTCACTCTGGGCATCAACAGTCTGGGTGTTCAGACTCTTTGGGGATTCTCCACACCGTAACTCCCACGGAAATGGGAAAGACAGTGAACGTGGACCCATCAGAGAACAATACATGTTTAAGCCCAAGATTTACACTGTTGGCATCAATGAAACTGACATTTGGCATTGGCACGAGTGACCAAAGGTTTGGCTATAGCATCCCGACCATGAATATGGACTCTGTGGAGTTGAGCGGCTGTGGTTTTTTGGATACACTCCGGGTTAGTAACTGGACATCCCTTTCAGACAGGACAGCTTCCTCAAGCGTCGACAGTTACTCCTGTTGGATGTGGTTCTCCTATGTGGAGATATGCCGACATTACCCTGCAACCAGAGCTCTCGATAGACCACAAAGACTTGCTGTCCTGATCACAGATGCACCAGCAATTTGTCCTCTTCTGAACTCTGATATGTCTCCCATTATGTTGTATGGATTGCAATATTTGATGTACAGCTGTGCTATTACTCTGCTAATTCAACCTTCACACTCTGCTCTTACTGATGGAATGTATATAATATCAGAGCTCATATTTTGAAAGGTTTATACTTTATCCATTAGCACTGTATGGAGAAACGGAATGAAATTTTTGCTTCCGGAACTCTAGCTTATGCTTCAGACTGATGATTTAATCAAAACATTTATGAAAGAATTCAGAGGTTTTCAGTACCTCAAGAAATTACAAGACTTAGATAACTAAACGGTCGTATTCTCTATTCAGTGTGAAAGTTTACTTTTTCTTGACTGAAGCAACATTTGATTGAGGTGTCAAGCCTTTATTCCAGTGCTTGAGGCAAACGCTTTGAGTGCAAAGCAGATCAGAAGTTCCTTTTCTACAGGATCTACACACACACAAAAAAAAAGGCCTTTTTGTAGTGGGCCATCGGGGTGTTGGAGGGTCAAAAAGAGAGAGGAGCATTTCCCACACTGTGCCACAAATACCTTAGAGATGGTTAAAGATGATAGCATCAATCACCACCCCCCGTAGACCCCCGAAAGGTGCTCCAAGAAAATGCTGTCCTTTTTCATTGATTTGAGAGCAGTGTCTTTAAACCAACCCATATTCTTATCACCCCAAGAGGGTTTATAAAACTGGTCACAGATCATATCACAGCAGCCTATATCTGCAAAAAAAGGTTGCATACGGATGGAAAGTTCACAGAATAAACAATCTTTCTACTAGAATGCCAATGCAATATGCTTTTCAAGAGCAGTTTGATTGATTCTCTTTCTTAGTTTTATTTTTCAACGGTGTTCTTATTGTATTGCATCTGTCAGGACATTCTTTTAACTATGTGAAGAGATGGATGAATTCATGTTCTGTTTGGTTATTGTATGGAGCATCTGCAAGAAGTTGAATGACACATACGTAACAATAAAACTAACTTCAGCATTTCAACAAGAAGTGTCCGCACATGTGCAAGGTTAAATATCACGAGAACCAGGTCGCATTTCACCTAAAACGGAAAGAAAAACTGATTTTAAATTTAGCATTGATTTTTTTTTTTTTTTTATTGTCACAATATTTTCAGAACATTTTCAAACACATTTCAAACACCCTCCTTTTCATTACCACATTTAATGGTTTCATTTTATTTAATTGAAGCAAAAATATATAAATTTAAATTTAAATTATAGATGTATAAATATAAAATAATTAAGAAATATATAAATTATTCTGTAATAGATTATAACATTGAAGTCTGCTAACTTAGACACAATGAGACAATAAAACTACCATATATAAATACTTTCCCATTTATATATATTATACAATGTGAATATATTATACACCTTATTAACTAAAAACAAAAAAAATGTTATTTGCTAATAAGTGTTACTTAAACTTATTTTATATTAGTTAGTTGCCAACATTTCTCATTTCCGTTTAGTTTAAAGTACATGAATGAAAACCAAATAAAATAAAAACTAATAAGTACTTAGAGTTTGGGGGAATGTTTTTAATTGTTATGAAACCAATGTGACATTGGAAAAATCTACAGCAATACGCTTCATTTTCTTAAAAGGAAATAGTTTTAATATTTTGTTGAAATATGCCCCATGTTTTGTGAGATTTGAGTGCAAAGCACCTTAGCAGAGTCCCCTAATAAGCACACTCAGAAAACTTCAAAGGAACGCCGTACTGCATTGGATCCCCATTCTGTGCCTGCTGGGGTAAAATTAACTAAGTTGTGTTGGGAGTCAAATAATTGTGGTGTGTGTGTGGAAATGATCTTTTTATTCACGCCATTTCTTTTTTCATGGAATAGCTCTGAGAGATGGGCAACAGTGACTGGAACTGCGACCTCCTGCTGTTTAAATTTACTCTCTTTTTTACAGTCTTAATTATTTTCTCTTTTCTTCTTGAACGTAAACATGCAGAACTAATAGAACTTATTGGTGCACATAGTTGTCCTGATATTCATAATGACAGTTTTGTCAAGGAAGCAAACAAGTGGCACAACGTCTTGGCTGTTGAATTTACCAGAGGTTTGTCTCGAAAGCATGCACACAAGGAATATCAAAGCACTGAGTACAAAAAATGTCAAAACATATACTGACGGTACATCCGAGGTATGCAGAAAAGGGTAACACTTTACTTGAAGGCGTGTGACATGACACCTTCATAATCATGACAGGACACATGTCATGAATATGAAGGAGGTTTCATGCATGTTTATGACAACTGTCAATAAGTGTCATTCGCTCAATTATGACATTTGTAATGCAAATATGACATTGTTTGAGATGTCTTTGTTATGACACCTTGACATAAACCAATACATCATAACCTGTCATAAATATGTCATAAACATGACATAGCAGATTAATTATCAGACTTAAGAAACCACTGAGCTTTATGTGTTAACATTACATTACATGTCATGTGGTTGGTTTTGACATTGGCTGTCATTAGCCCATTATAACATTTTAATGACAAATTCAATTTGTACCACTGTAGTTGAGGTCAAGAAAAATATTCATGACACAGTTATAATGCCTCATGACAGCTAATCTCAAAACCAACCACATGACAGTTTAATGTAATGTTAACCCATAAAGCTAAGTGGTTTCTTAAGTTTGATCATTAATCTGCTATGTCATGTTTATGACATATTTATGACAGGTTATGATGTATTGGTTTATGTCAAGGTGTCATAACAAAGACATCTCAAACAATTTCATATTTGCATTAAAAATGTCATAACTGAACGAATGACACTTAATGACAGTTGTCACAAACATGCATAAAACCTCCTTCATATTCATGACATGTGTTACTGTCATGATTATGAAGGTGTCATGTCAGTCTTATGCACACCCCTTCAAGTAAAGTGTTACCTAGAAAAGCATTTCTGAACAAACAATATGTCAAAGTCTGAAGCAGCAGCAGAAGACCCCACCTGTGCCACTCCTGTCAGCTAAGAACCGGAAACTGAGACTACAATTCACACAGGCTCACCAAAATCATCAAAAGCACGGATCCATTCTGCCTTGTATCAACAATTCAGACTGCTGGTGGTGTGTGGGATATTTTCTTGGCGCACTTTAGCACCAATTAAGCACTGTTTAAATGCCTGAGTATTGTTGCTGACCCTGTCCATCCCTTTATGACCGCAGTGAACCCATCTTCTTCTGATGGATACTTCCAGTGGGATAATAATGTCCCATGTCATGATGTCACAAAGCTCAAATCATCTCAAACTGGTTTCTTGAACATGACAATGAGTTCACTAAACTCAAAACGGCCTCCACAGATCTCAATCCAGTAGAGCAGCTTTGGGATGTGGTGGAACGGAAGATTTGCATCATGCATGTGCAGCTGATCAATCTGCAGCAACTCTAGGATCCTATCATGTCAATATGAACCAAAATACAGGACCTTGTTGAATCTATTCCACAAAGAATTAATACACAGTATATAAGTTTCAACCCGTCAAACAAAGAGCGACCACAGCTGCGATGCTAGTGTACTAGAACAAATAGCATTCCTATTGTAGTAAAATTTGTTACATATGACAGCGCTTTTGTGTCGTGTTTCAGCCCCGGTCACGAATTCGTTTGGCGGGAGGTTAAACTTCCATGGTGGCACCGGTGCGTCATTCGCATTGAGTGTAGATTTAAACAAAAAAAGCTAAAAATGTGAGACTACAGACATTTTTATATTTGTACAGTAATAATTTGATAGGAATACGATGTAATACAAACCTTAATTCCATTCAGGAAGTTTCCACTCAGGAAGTTTTCTCTCAGGACAGAACACAAAATGACGACTGACAAAGGTACAGTTTTAACTGGGCTGGCACAGACTACCCAACATTGGGTTACATTGACCCAGCGCTGGGTAGGTATGTGAGGGGTTTGATAGTAAAAAATGACCAGCAGCTAAGTTACAGAAAAACTGCAAATGCAAAAAATATTAAAATAAATCCAAGAAAATGACCAGGCTGCACCCAGCATTTGCATTATATTTCAATGCATTTGCTCACAAACCTTTTGAGTTCTTTGCGAGCGAACACAGTTTCTCGAGGGAACGCAAAGATTTTGTGAGCAACTGCAAAGTTTCACGGGGGAACTCATAACTTTTGCGAGAGAACGCGAAAGCATTGAAAAAAATGTTTCCTCCCATCTCATAAGTTTTTCCATCTTCATAATATTAAATTAAAACATTAACAAATAATCAAAATATGATAAATTACTCCACCTCTGAAGCTAATTGTCAACACGTTCGACTGCAAACACCCACAAATTATTTAGGAGTTGTACATTTTTTTTCCAACATTGAATTTTTTTACATGAAAATCACATTCGAATAAAATTTTTTAATGTTTCTTAAAGGGACAATGTGTAGGAATTTCTCCCATCTAGCGGTGAAAATGTATTTTGCATTTTCTGCTCTCCAGCGCCTCGCTTTTTCAAATGCGCGTTGCATCTACGGTAGCCATTATGTACCAAAAAGCGATGACAGGATGTCTTCTAATAGCACTTCGTCGAGTGTTCCTTCGGGTTGACACAACGAACAAACGAATGTTACAGTATGAATTACTGACTGTGAAAAACATGAACTATTGTAATAAGTAGTTCTGCCTTCATTATTCGTTATATTTTCTGAAGTACGTGCATTATTTTATAGACAGATGAACATTGTTAGATATCATCATCAACTTTTAACTATAAAAGTACACAACCAAACAATGAAAAAAAAGCTTGTTAAGACTGTAACATTGACTTACCTGTCGAGAAGAAAGCAGGACTTCAGCGTCTCTTTTGAAATCTTTCTCCTGCATTAGCTCTATCCACCTGGAAAAAGCTATCCCGACATTAATAACTCGTGTTTTTTGTAATCTCCGGTCACGTTTCCTTTTACGATCTATTTTGGACTTTTCTGGCAACAGGGATTTGCAATTCAGCCTTTTAAACTTGCCGGGGCAGTGACAAGCGGCTCTCACTGCTCTGCTCCTCCGGTTCTGCTGCTTTCATTTACGTCACGCCGGCTCTGAACGAAAACGCGCTGTGGAAACGCGTTGGCCTAGTACTTTTTGTTCCTCTCTGCTATTATAGTTTTTCAAGATGGCGGAACTACATGGAAGCCTCCATGGAGCTACCCGTCCCATGTATATAAAGATAATAAATTCTTCGTTTACGAGTATAAGTCAGATAATTGGCAGAGGTATTTGTACACCATTGAGGACATATTTATGAATAAAAATATGGATTTTAAATAATAAAATGCATAAAAAAGTACACATTGTCCCTTTAAGTGAAGCATTCTCTCAGGCGACACCATTTGCATGGTTTATAACCCAAAGAACTACCACCTGGTCTGCAAAGTTAACATTCCAGCTGTGATCTCCAAGGTGCCTTATCGTTCCAAGTTTTTAAGATGTGCAGGTCCTCCAGTGCCTTTGACAGACAGCGGGGGACAATATGCCAGTCACGTACGGATCGAGACCAGCCCAAGCATGCATTAATTCTTACATTAAACACAGGCCCAGTCACACAGCTCCCATGCCGTTTGAAGCTCTCTCTTTGCTAGACCAGATCTTGCATGTCTTTCTCTCCCATGATTCCCTGCTGCAGTGGTTCAGCCTGGTCTTCCATCATCTGTCACTCAAACAGAGTCCAATGTGAAACAGCCTCGTAACTCTCTGGGGACAAAGGTAAATGGCAAGGCAGAACTTAAATAATGCACAATAAGAGCTATAGTCGGAGCCAAAAATCGCCAGTGACACGAGGAAGCAGGCGTTTGTTTATGAGTGGCCATAAATGTACATAAAAATACAAACAAAATATTATGATGCTTCACATAGGCTAAAGGTCAGAAACCATCAGGAACCCTTTTTTTTTTGGCTGGGCATTTGATATAAAAAAAAAACGTATCACTCTTTCCACAAAAATATTAAGCAGCACAACTGTTTTCAACATTGATAATTATAAGAAATGTTTCTTGAGCAGCAAATCAGCATATTAGAATGAATTCTGAAGGATCATGTGACACTGAAGACTGGAGTAATGATGCTGAAAATCCAGATGTATATTTATTTTAAATTGTAAAAGTATTTTACTATATTACTGTTTTTACTGTATTTTTTGATCAAATAAATGCAGCCTTGGTGAGCATAAAATTGAAATTTTACCGACTTCAAACTTGAATGGTATACAGTGCTGGGCAGATTACTTACAAATTGCAAGTTACATGAAGAAAAAGTCTCAGGTTACGACTGTAATCTCAGGGAACGAGACGCTGCGTCGATGACACATTGGGAACGCCTCTGCGTGATTGCGTCTGAAGCACGTATGTCAACTTAGTCCAATGGCGAGAGTGAGCGTCACGACCAGGAAAGGATAAAAGCACATCCGGTCTGACCGGCATTACCTTTGAATTAGCCTAATCAAGTCGATCACAGGGATGCAGGAAGTATGGCAGGGTGACGCAGCGTCTCGTTCCCTTCTCAGGGAACTAGGGTTACAGTCGTAACCTGAGACGTTCCCCTTCGAGGGAACTCTCGCTGCGTCGATGACGCTTTGGAAACCATAATAGCCAAATGCAGTACTTACAATTGCCTGTTATGAGAAACTGTTGGCAACTAATGTCATAAGCACTCGAGACCCTGGGGCACCGTTCAGGTCCAGGCTATAAAACCTCACAAATGTGAGCGGGGAAGACCAGCCCACTGCATCACACACCTCTTGTAGGGAAACCCCTGGAATTAAGGTTTTAGAGGCCACCATACTCCTAGTAGAGTGAGCTCTGTCCAATGGGTGACTGTGACGTCCCTGAGTCCTCTGATCCTATTGGTCCAGCCGTGGGAGTTCCTGATTGGTTTTTCCTCATGCTAATTGCTAATTAGTTAGAGCATATAAAGAGTGCTGTGCCTTCTTAGAGGAGGGCACTCTTTGGAGAAACTCTCCTCAGGAGTGGCTCCACGGGTATTTGTCTTACACATGTAGCGTCAAGATATTATTGTTTGTTAACCTGTTGTTTTTCCTTATCCCTAGACTTTTGTTTATTTTTGTTTCTGGTTGTATGTTTAATCTAATAAAACTCTTTTGAATAGCAACGTGCTGTTTGAATCCTCTTTTGTGTTGCGGCCTGATACTAGCGGGTCGCAACATAAAATTGGGCGCTCGTCCTGGATGCTGCATGTGTAAGTAAATACATAGTGTTTAAGGTGTTCACTCTTTTTGAATGAGTAGACTTCAGGTAGTTAGAGTGTTCTCAGCTGGGTTTAAAACTCTTCCGTCGAGGCACTGTTTGTTATTTTTTTTGTTATTTTGCCTTTCTTATTTTTGAAGGTTATTCTGGACGGGGGTTTTTAAATCTCTGTTGGGGGTACGCTTCAGGCTTTTGGTTTAAAACGCCAATTGTCCTTGAGCTCAGCGTTTAAATACCGCCCCGAGTCCGGTACACCTTTGAAGACTAGGTAGGTTTAGTTAGTGTTGTCTATAGTTAGGAACTGGAGTCTCTCATTTTCATTTAGGGTGACACTTTTTGTTTTCTGCATCTGCATATTTTGTATGTCTGCTGATTATGAAGATAATTTGAGATGACTTGTGGTAAGTCTTTGTTTATCTCATAGCGAAAGTGCGGATCCTAACTAGAGCATGTGTGGGTGACAACTCCGGGCGAAGTGGCTGATGGGATTTGTATTTCTAGTGCTCTAGTTTAGTGGCGTCGCACTCGTGTGGTTGTATTGCTGTTGTGTTTTTCTGCTGCCTCTTTTAACAGAAATGTCGTCGGTGATCGAGGATTTCTTCTCATTTCCTTCGGAAATCTTACTGGAGAGATGCACGAAGGAAGAGTTGTTGCAGATTGCCGAGCGCTTTGATGTGGAGGTAACGAGTAATGATAAGAAGCTGAAAGACACGTTGGTGAAAGTTGTGAAAAATGCACTTTTTGAGCGGGGTGTTTTAGAGGTAAGAGCTCAAGAGATTGATCCTGAAGAGTCTTTAACCTCTCCTCTTTATGCTGCCGATCGAAATGTGAAATTTAGTGAGATGTCTTTGCAAGAGAAACAGTTATGTGTGGATGCGGAAAAATTACGTGCTGAGCGTGATGCTTGTGCACTGAAAGAAAGTGATCTTGAAATGAGAAAACTAGAGTTACAACAGAAACTAGAGTTACGTAAACTGGAGTTACAATCTGAAAGGGAGGAAAGAGATTTTCAGTTGAGGAAAATGGAATTAGAGTTGCATGCACAAACAGTTGAAACTCCACGTCATGCATCGTCTGTGGAAACTGTGTTAATTGCACCTGGTTTTGACGTTTACAAAAACATTAGACTTGTACCGCTGTTTTCAGAGAAGGAAGTAGAGAAGTATTTTCAACATTTTGAGCGTGTTGCAGAGTCTTTAAGATGGCCAAAAGAATTTTGGACCTTACTATTGCAATGTGTTTTAGTAGGAAGAGCACAGGATGTTTATTCAGCGTTGACTATGGAACAAAGTGGTGATTATGAAATTGTTAAGTCTGCTATTTTGCATGCTTATGAACTGGCACCTGAAGCATACCGCCAGAAATTTAGAAGTCACTTTAGGGCTGAAAACTGTACATATCTCGAGTTTGCTAGAGAGAAAGAGAATTTGTTTGACCGCTGGTGTACCTCAGTAAAAGTAACCACCAAGGAACAGCTTAGAGAACTGATTCTTTTAGAGGAGTTTAAAAACTGTGTTCCAAATGCTGTTGCTATGTACCTCAATGAGCATAAAGTGAGTAAAATGTCCGATGCTGCTCTTATGGCAGATGAGTTTGTTCTTACTCATAAAATTTCTGTCAATAACTTCAATGATTTGAGCAGGCCTAAGTTGAGTGTTACTGGTAGATCTAAACAGATGGTTTCACGCCAGAATACTGTGTCAAATAGTTCTGATAACACTTCACGTTTGAAAGCTGAGATGGTTTGTTTCTACTGTAAGAAGGTAGGACATAAAATTGCAGACTGTTTCGCTCTCAAAAAGAAAGAGAAGGGTGTTAAACCTGTGGGTTTAATATCTACATCGAATGTGAATCATATTTCTGCTCGATTTAATGAACAGGTTGAACGGGTAGATATTACTGAGAAGGAGAATGGGGAAAATTGTGTTGATTTTGCACCATTTCTCACTGAAGGAACCGTGGCTTTGCCTAATTCAGAGAAGACTGTACCTGTACGCATCTTACGAGATACTGGGGCGGGGCAATCCTTTTTGTTAGAAGGACTTTTGCCGTTGTCTGAACGTACTGATACGGGAACTCATGTACTGGTTAGAGGACTTGAGATGGGGTTCATGGAAGTTCCTCTGCACCGCATCCATCTTGATTCTAAACTTTTGTCAGGTGAGGTGGTAGTTGGAGTTCGTGCTATGCTTCCTGTCTCAGGTGTCACTTTCATACTTGGCAATGATTTAGCCGGGGGAAATGTTTGGGAAAAGTCTGATGCTGATGTTCCACCTGTAGTGGTTTCTGTTGTTGATAAATTGGATGGATCTTCTGACTGTCCAAATTTATACCCTGCATGTGCAATAACTCGAGCGATGGCTAAGAAAAGTATGCCAGATGAAAACATTCTCTGTGATACTTTTATTGTTTCTGAAAATTCCTTTCAGCCAGAATTAAATACTGTGTGTATGGATGTGGAAGATGTGATTCCAGTGCATGATTCACATGCTGTTGATAACCATGAGACTAAGTCTGATATAGTGTCAGAATCTCCATTTTTCTGTGATGACCATGATAACATATCCTGCTCTTTATCTCCGCTTTATAGTGTGACTCGAGATGACCTTATCAAAGCACAGCAGGCGGATGGCACTCTGCAAGAATTGTTTTCTTTAGTTCGTGACGGAGAAGACAAGACTTCATCTCCTTTCTATTTTCTTCGAGATGGATTGCTGTATAGACAACAACCTATGAGCTTTGACTTTTCACTCGATCCTAGAATTCAAATTGTGGTTCCACTTAATTTCCGTCAAGACCTCTTACAATTATCACATCAGGGCATGGCTGGTCATATGGGGGTACGGAAGACCTATGATAGAGTGTTAAGAAAATTTTATTGGCCTAGGTGTAAGCGAGATGTGATTAATTATATCCGAACCTGTCATACTTGTCAGATGACAGGTAAGCCGAATCAAAAGGTTCCATTAGCTCCCTTACAGCCTATTGCAGCAGTTACAACACCTTTTGCACACTTGACTGTTGATTGTGTTGGTCCGTTACCAAGATCTAAGGCTGGACATGCATATTTATTCACCGTAATGTGTCAGACTACACGTTATCCTGCAGCTTATCCCCTGAGATCAATAACTTCCAAATCTATTTTAAAGGCTTTAACCAGTTTTATGTCAACTTTTGGCATTCCGGAAACTATTCAGTCCGATCAGGGTTCAAATTTTATGTCCCGAAACTTTTCTAAGGTCATGCGACAACTTAAAGTTAAACATAATATATCGAGTGCTTATCATCCTCAAAGTCAAGGATGTCTGGAAAGATTCCATCAGACTCTTAAGTCACTGTTGAGGTCTTATTGTGTCGAACTTGACTGTGACTGGGAGGAAGGACTTCCTTGGATGCTGCTCGCTATTCGTGAGGTTGTACAGGAGAGCATAGGCTTTAGCCCTAATGAGTTGGTGTTTGGACACACTGTTAGGGGTCCTATTGCTGTCTTGGCAGATGAGTGGACGAATCTGGATCCTCCTGAGAATGTTTTAGATTATGTGAGTAGTTTCCGTTATCGACTTTACGAAGCTAGAGCTATTGCTCTGCGGAAGTTAGCTAAATCTCAGAAAAAGATGCAGAGACTGTTTGATCGCAAAGTGAAGTCCAGACATTTTCAAGCAGGTGACCAAGTGCTGGCGTTGTTGCCTGTTTTGAATTCTCCTTTCCAGGCTAGGTTTGCTGGACCTTACACGATTGCGAAGTGTTTCCCGAATAACAACTATTTAGTAAACACACCCGATCGTAGAAAGAAAATACAGTTTTGTCATGTTAATTTACTAAAATCTTATGTGACTCCTGTTCCTTCTCTCTCTGTTGATGTTGTGACAGCTACTGGAATGGCAGATTCAAGTGTTTTGGAAACATCTGTAGAGATGGTTGACAATCCAGAAGAGATGAAAGGTCCCTCTCGAGGAGAAGTGGAAGGGCGGTTGAATAATTCAGAAGTTCTTGCTAACTTAGCTCACATTTTATCTCACTTGTCCGAGTCGGAGAAGGCTGATATTATTGAGTTGGTAAGCTCGTTTCACTCAATCTTTTCTGATGTTCCTACTCGAACTTCCGTCGTGGAGCATGATATTGATGTTGGTACAGCTCAACCAGTAAAACAACATGCCTATCGTGTTAACCCGATTAAAAGGAAGTTACTTCAGAAAGAAGTAGATTATTTACTCGATCATGACTTGGCAGAACCTAGTTTTAGTTCTTGGAGTTCCCCATGTATCTTGGTGAATAAACCTGATAATTCGTATCGTTTCTGTACTGATTACAGAAAGCTCAATTCTCTGACAAAGCCTGATTGTTATCCTCTACCAAGAATTGATGATTGTGTTGACCGTGTCGGCTCAGCACAATTTGTTAGCAAATTTGACCTCCTGAAGGGTTATTGGCAAGTGCCATTGACATCTCGTGCTAAAGAACTATCTGCTTTTGTTACACCTGATAGCTTCCTGCAGTACACAGTTATGCCTTTCGGGGTCCGAAATGCTCCCGCTACATTTCAGCGACTAATAAATCACGTTTTGTCTGGGATGACTGGTTGTGAAGCTTACCTGGACGATGTTGTTCTGTATAGTTCCTCTTGGTCTGAACACCTTGATCAAATTAGAGAGCTCTTTGTGCGTTTAGCCAAAGCCAATTTAACTGTAAATCTTGCTAAGAGTGAGTTTGGAAAGGCCACTGTGACATACTTAGGGAAGGTGGTTGGCAGGGGTTGTGTGAAGCCGATTCACGCTAAAGTGAATGCCATCTGTAGTTTTCCCAAACCAACTACCCGTCGTGAGTTGCGACGATTTCTTGGGATGGTGGGTTACTACAGGGGTTTCTGTCATAATTTTGCAAGTGTAGTTGCTCCTCTGACTGATTTGCTAAGCCCTAAGAGACCTTTCCAATGGTCAGAACAATGTCAGTGTTCCTTTGAGAATGCCAAATCTTTATTAGCAAATGCTCCAGTGTTGTCTGCTCCTAATTTTGACAAGCATTTTCTACTTGCAGTTGATGCAAGCGCTTACGGTGCTGGTGCTGTTCTTTTGCAAGCGGATTTTAACGGAATCGACCATCCAGTCAGTTATTTTTCCAAGAAATTCAATCGTCATCAGCAAGTGTATTCTACCGTGGAAAAAGAAGCATTAGCTCTTATTTTAGCCGTTCAACATTTCGAGGTCTATTTGAGCTCGGTATGTGGTCCTATTACGGTATACACTGATCATAATCCGTTGACTTTCTTAGATCGAATGCGCGGTAAGAATCAGAGAATAATGAGATGGAGCCTTATTCTTCAACCTTTCCACTTGCAGATTAAACACATACGTGGCAAGGATAACATAATTGCTGATGCTCTCTCCCGTATGTAAACTGTCCCAGTAGTGTCTGGTATCTTTTCTTCTCTCTCTTTCTCCTTTATTTTTCTCTGATGTCCTAGGGCCCAGGATTTCAGGATTGAAATGGAGTGAGATTTATGGAGATGAGTATTAAAGTTATTATACATTTACATTTCATTGGAATGATGGTTTTGCATTCGTATTATTATTATTATTTTTTTTTTCTCTTTTTGTCGGTTCTATAGAGAACCTCCTTTTGGATTGGGAGGTGTGACGTCCCTGAGTCCTCTGATCCTATTGGTCCAGCCGTGGGAGTTCCTGATTGGTTTTTCCTCATGCTAATTGCTAATTAGTTAGAGCATATAAAGAGTGCTGTGCCTTCTTAGAGGAGGGCACTCTTTGGAGAAACTCTCCTCAGGAGTGGCTCCACGGGTATTTGTCTTACACATGTAGCGTCAAGATATTATTGTTTGTTAACCTGTTGTTTTTCCTTATCCCTAGACTTTTGTTTATTTTTGTTTCTGGTTGTATGTTTAATCTAATAAAACTCTTTTGAATAGCAACGTGCTGTTTGAATCCTCTTTTGTGTTGCGGCCTGATACTAGCGGGTCGTAACAGTGACGGCAGGCAAGAGGACTCAGAAGAAAGAGAAATAGCCTCGACTATCCACTTGCTGATCGTCTGCTTAGAAGCTGGAAGACCTTTAGGTGATCCAAAACAGATGAACAGCTGATCTGATTTTCTCCACGGAGAAGCTCTGTTGACATAAGCACAGAAGCTAATGCCGGTCAGACCGGATGTGCTTTTATCCTTTCCTGGTCGTGACGCTCACTCTCGGCTTTGGACTAAGTTGACATACGTGCTTCAGACGCTATCACGCAGGGCGTTCCCAAAGCGTCATTGACGCAGCGCGAGTTCCCTCGAAAGGGAATTGTAGTTAGTAACGTAATCTTGATTACTCATTTTAGGTTATGTCTTCTGACTACATTTAGATTACTTTTTAACTCGTTTATCACTTAGATTTGAATGGGATTATTGTGTACCATATTAGAAAAGGAAGAAAAAAAACAAAGATAAAGAAAATATTTTCCATTCTATGTTATCAACAACATGGAGTTAGGCATTACATTATGCCAAGGTTTCCCAGATGAAATGCTGCATGGGGATTGTGAGGTGATGAAAATCTAATGATTCATTAAATCATAAAAATGTCTAATTAAAATGAATTTATTTGAACATAAAATCAATAAAAATAAAATGATTGAACACTAAAAATATTATATTTTAATTGTTTACATGCATGTCAATGTGACCATTATCTGACAACAGAGAACTGTTAATGTGCAAATGTGTTGATAAATTATTGAAAAATTAACTTTCAGGGGTCACCAAGTAAATATTTTAGCTCAAAGGGTTTGTCTGACAAAAAAAAAATGACAAAAAAAAGTTTAGGGATCCCTGCAATGAACAAACAATACTAAACATCAAAACAGCAATGACATTAAACATTCAAAGTTTTCCAGGTTTGGAATATTTTTGTCTACATCATTGAAGGTCAATAAAGACAGTGTTTATAACTTGCATAATTATTATCTCATACATGAGAGGTTCTTTTGTACCCAAAATTAGAAACATCACATATTTATTCATATGACAATTACATGAATCATTTTCATAAACTATAAAAAGTAATTGTATGAGCAACTTAAAATGTTTTATCTGATTAATTTAGCAAAGTTTGTACTATTTTCTGTTTATTTTGATAAATAAAATAATTCATTTTTGTTCAATAAATATACTGTCATTAAAATAAGTAAAAATAAAAATAAATTTTAAAAATACAGAAACAAAATAATTTTAAAAAGTAAAGATTCTAAAAGCATTGAAGGAGACCCCATAATAATTTAATATAGCGTTACAGTAATCACATATATTATATTTGATTGATATCATAAAATATGATGGTTTCATTATATTGTAATTCCCTAAGGTGGACACCCAACCTAATGTATGTTAATTACCATATAATTCTTACCAAGTCATGTCAACAAGTGAAAAGTCAGCCAGCTCTTTATTATCACATTAATTATTGTGCCTTTCGCCCCAACAGCATGGAGATTTTTACCCCAAATACCATACTTTTACATATTCTTCCGTTTTTTAAAAACTGTTGCTTTAATTACCTTGAACAAAACTGAAAATCATTAAGAAGACCTCAAAATATCAAGACTCTCAAAATATATTAAATAATTTTCATTTGCTATTAAAATCAACAACATTTTAAATCAAATTAGCACAGACTCAACTTTCCGCCGCTGTCCGCGATCCCGTCAATGATCAGGAAAATTTCCACGTGCATCTTGAAAAGAGGATGTTTTTTGAAAGTGCTGCGGCAAGTTGTTGTGCCATCTAGTGGTTAAGAGGAAAATAAGATTAAATGCACCTTTTGCCCCGTTGCACCCTGCTTGATTTATGTACTTCGTCCCCCACTCCTTTGTGACTTTTTCCCCTGTGAAGCACTTCAACTTCCCGACTCTGCATAAGTGGCATTTCTGCAGCCAAATCGTCCTTTCACAGTGCGAACAAGTCAGTGCAGTGTATAATTTAACCATCACGACCAACCCCGTCTCTTTTGTCCCATGGGGAGGTGCTGGGGTGATAACCATCTCTGCCTCTGAGCAATTTACAGCCATCAGTTCCAGGAAGCACAACATTAGCCAGAAAATGATCTCCAATGGCTAGCCAATTCACAGGAACTAAATTGAAGATGCACCTCGCCGCCGCCCTGCCTATGAATCACCGATAACCCCGCCGCTGGGCTTAAATAAAAAACACTGTTTTTGGTGATTACTTAAGACATGTTAAATTACATCAGCTGTGTTTATTTTGGGAAAAAAATGCATTTGAAGCGACAGAGAAAACGCAATTGAAACATCAAACTCTCTATCAGTTTGAGGTCTGGTCAGGATCAGAGGTCAAATGAAAATATCAAATTATATCCCCAAATCCACATGTTATCATAGTGCACAAATGAGTTTACAAGCCGACTTTGAAGAGCACTGCGCAGACTTTTCTGTCGGGGATGGTGGTTCTTATGAGATAGAATTTCCTGACAAGATTTTTTTTTTTTTTTTTTTTTTTTTTTTTGAATGGCTTTGTGCCATGGGACTTGATCCTCTTTAAAAAGATGAACACTTGGACAGAACATTTTCTCAGTCTATAAGATGAAAACTAAATAATTGTTTAGCTTTTTGTTTGCCAATATAACTTAATTTCACTCTGTGTCAGCTCTTTTATGCCATCGCAAAGGCTGATTTTCAAATGCTTTCACCATATGATTGTCTTTTGAAATACTGATATTCTCCAAAGCATCTTTCAAATCACCACTGCATCTTTCATGCGTCCACATGTCAGAACCGGCAGCATTTGCTTTAGTGCAGATTTTAGGGGCTATGTACAGAATATCAGTTAATAATGTTGTGTTTTTCATCACACAAAGCTATTGCATATACTGTAGCTTTTAAAGACTTGGAATATAGCAAGAGTCATACTCACTACTTTTAGGGTCCTTGTTTACTTTTTGGAGCTTATAAATCTAAATCATCATCCACTTTTATTGTGTAAAAAAAAGCAGTTTAGACTTTGTCTAAAATAAAATAAAAATAAATGTTTAACAGAAGACTATAATATTGGGTCAGAACATAAACTTTTTTTTTGATTAGGTGAAAGATCACTTTAAGAAACACAACAATTTAATGATATTAAATTATTATACCATATTTTATTATCAATCAATACTTTCAGTCTGTTACTTGCACGCAGCTATTATATGACAAAGCTTGTGTGTCGTAGATATATTAAAGGTGCTCTACGTAACTTTTAGCGGCCTCTAGTGGTGATGTTTCAGATTGCAACCAAATTTTACAAGAGCGCTCGTGCTCAAACTCATAGACAATACCGTCTATTACGCAAATATCTCGGCGAATACTAGACGGATTCGGCGAGCACCGAGCTCATTGGGACCATCTAGTCGAGCTGAAAAGAACCATATAAGTTCCATAGTTTTTGGTGGTGTTTTCGCGGAGATATTAGCAGAAAACCATCGGGCGCGCTGCAAAATTGCGGACGCCGGTGACGTCACGATCTCAGAAGAAAATCGCTCGTATCTCTGGAATGTAAAGACCCAGAGAGCTCAAATTCGGAGGAGGAGGTCCCAGGGGAACCCTTGCCCGAATGGCGGGCCTCGGGGATGCCCCCTACCGGATCGCCGTTCGCTGGGACCCCCGATTTCGAACGGCTATAACTCGGGGAGCCGGGCGAGTTGGACCTCGGGGGTGGGCTCGTTCGAAAGGCCCCGTCCAGCACTACGATTAGAGTCTTTGGAATATTGATCAAAGATTAACTGAGATATAAGCCGAAAAACGTGCGCCTTTAACCGGACGTAACTCCCTGACCGTCTACAATAGACTGTATATAAGGAGAGAGGCTCGGGAGCGCATGCACGTCACATCCGTTGGATTTCGCGGTAAATCCGACCCGGAGACTTCACAATAGAAATAGGAATACTGGCCTTCAGAGGTAATAGCAAAACCCGACAAGTGGATCATTGTAATGTGTGATTACAACCCCTTCACAGACCGGCAATAAAAAAAGGATTCATTTTAGAAGAAAAGTTCCATATAGCACCTTTAAATAAAAATATATCCATTTTTTATTTTTTATTTAGAGAGACATTTTCTATGATTGAAATGGGTTTTTTTGAAAAACAAAGTAAAGCTGTTGATATTCAACAGTAAAAATTAAAAGTTAAAAAAAGTTAAAAGTTTTATTTCTATTTTTTACGGCTAATATTGCTTGCTCTTTGTTATTCACTTTCATGCTTTGGACAATATCATCTGCTAAATCAATACTGCAATGTATTTTTTACAGCAACAATACTAATATAATCAGATTGTGCTGGTTGGGGTGCAAAAGTTGTTCAAGTGTCAAAGTTTTTCTACTTTCATAAGTTTCAAAGAACAGTGTGACAAAAAAACAAAAAAAACATGGTTCCTCCTTTTATACTCTCTCGTTCTCCTGTTCTTTCTCTTTCCCAAATCTTGCTGTGGAATAATAACCACAACACAGAAAATGGTGAGGAGAATCAATCAGAATAACTTTCAAATGCAGGAGGACTTTTGGGAATATCAGTGTGCGGCGGGATAGAGTCAGAAGTCGATACGGTGACCTCAGCTGTCATTACTGGTGGGTCTGGTCAATCAGACATGGGGAAGAATCTTAAAGACAAGCCATATATAATTAATGACACAATACACACTGCACAGTCACTCTCTCATGGCATTCATTCCACTAGTTAGGCACTATTGTTTCATATGTGAAACGATAACACATTTGTGAATTATCAATTTATTCGAGTTGAAAGTTGATAGTTAAACTTCTAACCCTATAAGTATTACATTTTGACAATACAGTGTTTGCGCCATTATATAACATTGACATTGTCTTTACGCAGGTTGTTTTTACAAATTAAAATTTTTGCCTGACAGAATATAAAATGCATCGAAAAAAATATCTGTTTGACTTGAGCCATATCTAGAGATCATAATATCCAACATCAGAGAGAATGTTGAATAAAGTGTAGTGTACTTCAAATCTAAAAAGCATATGTGCTTGTATATGATATTATTAATGAAATAAAAGGCAACTTAAGTGTATAGAGAGTAAACTCAGAAACACATTTAAAAAGTGCATTTTGTAATAATGTCAAATTAAAAGTTTACACTTTAAAGTAGCATACTCCCTACAGCAATAGCTCCGACTAGCGGCAACAAACTGATACAACAAGCATGTTGTATAATGGACTCCCATGATTCCACACTCCTTCACTGGACCATCAATCTACGATGTTGTTAGTGTCGAATAACAGACCTCTGCTGTGAATGTACCTGTGTATTTTGTATAAGTATGTTACCGATAATCTAGATAGCTTTAGCCACAAGCTTAACTTTAATACATGTTGCAATAATCAGACAGAATAAAGAACGACCATTTTTCCAATGCAACCAGATAAGCCTAAACCAACGCTTGATTACCACAGCATGTTGCTTCGGACAGTATGCGCTATAATACTAGAAGCCTAAGTAACAAGCATATATTCGATAACATTTGGACTAGCAACCACCGTACAGTACTGATAGCGATGTTGCTGAATGACAGCATATTGCTGATACCTGATAAGCTTAGCACAGCATGTGGTAATGACACCAGATATAAGGCTAAAACACAGCCATGTTATATACGACTGGGCTAAATAAACTTAAGGCCTGTTCACACCGGGACGAATTTCACGCGTGATATTCGCCGACGTTTAATGCCTCGTGACTAAACAAAGGGCGCCAATGTGAGTGTGCACACCGACGCGAAAAACACCACGCGTAAAAGCGTCATTTTTTAAAAACGCCTCGGGTTCGTTTTTTTGGTTTGACGCGCCGCGTCAAAAACTATCCGACCAATGAGATTGGCGCTTTTGCTCACGTGTCTGGAGCTTCTGAAGTTACAGTTAAACACAACTTGGGGGCGCTCAAACACAAAACGGTCTTGCCGAGCACACATACGTAACGGCGAAGAAGATATACGCCAAGATATACGCGTCAACACTGCCGGGAAGTAATAAGACGAGGAAGATGCAAGGCAAGATGAATGTAGAGCTGCTGGTCTCGTTGGTGTTGGAACATAAAGAACTATATGACAAACGCGACTACAAAATATGACTATTTCGGTTTTACATTAAGCGCCATCTAATGTCAGGGAATGAATTGGCATGTTCACTCGGCTCATCGTCAGCAAAAATCGCTTGGGTGTGAACACAAAAAACGCGCTGAAAAACGCTGGCGAATAACGCGCGCCGATATTCGTCCCGGTGTGTACGGGCCTTTAAAAGTAAAAAAAAAAAAAAAACATGTTCCCAATAGTAACTAACAGCTTTTAGAGCAAGCAGTTTTCAATAGCCACTAGATAGCCTTTAGAACAAGCAGTGTTTCAATAACATATAGGTTAGATAACCTTTAAAACAATTACATACACTATAGCTTTAAGAACGCTGTGTTTCCAAGAACTATACCCGACAGGATCAACGCTGAATTGACTCAACTGAATAGTGACTGTTTACCGTGTCTTTTTAGAGCTGTGCCACTGCCACAGCAGAAATGATTCCGTTTGCACCATGAATTGTTATTTCCTAACTATCACCGCAAGCTGCTTGAATCTGTGCTGCATAGTGCTAAAGCACAGCATGTGCAACGCGAGCAGTTGCCAATGACAACAGATAAGTAACACACATTGCCAATATGATTGCATAAGCCTAGCAAGAGCATTTGAATGAAAACGACTAGATAAGCCCAAGCACACGGATAGCATCAGCAACAAGCATGTTGCCAATACCCTGACAGCTTTTAGCAATGAGCATTAAAAAGGAACTTAACTTAGCTTCGTGAAGACTTTCAGAGATGAATGGAGAGTGAATCATATCGAGTCCTGTGTCAATAATGCAGCGATACGAGCAGCAATGCAGACTGAGGTCACTTCCCAATCAGGCAGCTTATGATCAACAGGGCTTGGGTGCCGCGTTGCATTCTGGGACGTGGCGGCCATGTTGATGGCCTCACGAATCTAAACATACAGCAAGTCGAACGAGGAGAAGAAGCAAAGTTGGGAGAAAGAAAAAAAAAAGATGTTAAAATCCCTAAAAGGATGTGGAATTTACAGAGATAAGTTAAATAGGGAAGCCAGGGACCGGGATGTGGACAAAATCGGCACTATTAAAGGAGTCATAATGTAGTATTAACTTTGATACCCACGCTCTATTATAGTCATTTCATGCCCTTCTAAAAAAGAAAAATTGGAAAAAAATAAACACAGAGCTCGTTTGACCCTTATTTCTGAATGCATTATTGTCTCGCGAGATCTGATGCGAGGTTTTGGCTGTCGTGGACGGTCATTTTAATAATGCAAATGAGGGGCGCGTTGATTGGTGGCAGGAAGGAGGGGGCTTGACACCGCAGGTAACTTCAGCATATCATTCCAAAAAGAGATCATGGCGCAAGTTGTTAATGAACCCGACCCGGCCGCGACCTACGGGATTCAACCGTATATGTTTGAGCCAGACTCTGAACCAGAGCTGGAAACGGAAGAGGAACAACAGTCAATTGAAGGACATCTACATGTCTCTGAATGGTAAAGACAATTTTTTTGACTGAGACATACATTAACATCAGTAACGAGCTAAAACGTTTTTTTGCTATTTTCTCCCACATAAGTTTAGCTTTAATTTAATGTAGATTACATTAACGGAGATGTAGTCTACTTTATTTTCAGCTTACAGTGGTTATAGAGATTAACGTTTGCTATAATGTGTTGTTTTTGCCTTTTTTGACGTTGTGGTTTTTTAGATATTTAATAATTTTCATCTGCAGACATGTAACGTTATGTTTTTCTTTATGTTTATTAATTCTTGACTGTTTTTTAAATGTATCTATCCTTATCTATTATATAAAAAAATCAATACAATGATATGTTGTCATTGTTATATTGTATACGATTATATTAAATAATAGCTGTATCATTTTCTAGTCTGTTTAAAGTGGAAAGATGTGGCTAGCATTCGTAGAGTCCATTCCCCGTGTTTACATCACATACACTAACGCATTAGTAGTTAGCTGCTATTTACACAAAATATAGTAATAAAAACACAGTCTTACCGTTTCAAATTCAGGCAAGTCCCTGATTGTTGGAATGGCACCTTTTTCCAAACGTAGCTTCGCTGCTGACTTCGCCTGATATTGCCCCAAATTTGTAAAAGATTCTTTTGTGAAATGTTTAGCGCAGACACCTAACGTTGAGCAAGTTGAGATGGTTGTTGGAACAGCGTCATTAAAAATAAATTTCATCCACTTGTCCCTTGTAGTTTGGTCAGTTTTGGGTAAAGAAAAAACATTAGAATGTGGATTATGACAGTCAACCACAGAGCAACTCACGTGTGCACTACGTTTCTGCATCTTTCTTGACTGAATATGATGGGGAGAGGGGCAGGGCGGGCCTCCTCTGCGGTGTCCATATATGGTATATCCGGCCCCGTCTTGACGTCATGTCGGGGGAGAAATTGAAATCTCGTATTTGAGTGCGCGTGCACGTTGGCTAGTTTAAGAACCCTGGGGTAAACAAACGCTTCACTTTTGAATATCGGCATCCCGGCCAATGTATAATCGTTAGTCAATCATAACATACATTGATTCTCATGGAAAAGTGAAAATTGCACATTATGACTCCTTTAACGGTTTGGATCCATATGAAATTTCCAACAAATGCCGCTTTTCCACTGCTGGTACGACAGTACAGTTCGGCTCGGCGAGGCACGGTTCGGCTCGCTTCGCTTTTCCACTGCGTGGTACGACTCGGCTCGGCACGGCACGGCTCGGTTCGCTTTAGCTCGGTTTGCTTTTCCACTGCAGTTAGTACCGCTTCAAAGTGGGTGGGATTATAGTCTGATCGACGTAATAGTTTATCCGCTCCTCGGAAACCAACGAGAGGAACGTCTGCACTTCGTCCACTGACCACGATTCAGCCATTTCTTTTTCGGAAGTTTGCTTTCTTTTTTCTTCAAGCAAGTAGTTTTAAAACAGGTGCTACAGCGGTGGCTGTTACTGGCTATTTAAATCTAGCGGGTTTGATGTCTCGCAAATACAATGACGCTGGTAGTGACGATTCTGTCTGACCAATCAGTGATCTGCAGTGTTTTCACGTCACATTTTCCCAAATTCAAATTCCCGATTGTAGGCTACGATTCCTTGTGAGATTACGCGGTTTGCCTGCCGAATTTCGCCTTTTAATTAGCTCCTGAGAAACGCGATAGCTGCTGATGATACTGAAGGAGCTTATGCAGTGATAGGCGTCGTATTCCTATAGGTAGACGTGGATCAGCTGAGAGTCAGCTGACGCGAGCTTGACTAACGTGACCTGCCAGAACTGACGCTACGCTTGATTTGCTTTTGTACAGTAACAATCAGATAATCAGATTGTGCTGGTTGGGATGCAAAAGTTGTTCAAATTTTTACAAGTAAATTTTAGTTTATCATAAATGGTTGTCAGTGTAGACAATGCACTTTAACCATATTCATAAAATGAAACTCATTTAATTTAATTAAAATTTTAACTATAATACATTTTCATTTAATCGCAAATAACAAAGTGTCCGAAAACATTATATTCTGCACTTAAGTATATTCTTCTAAATTATATTATTACAGTAATACTCTTTTTAAAAGTATGCTAAAGTTTTTCTTTTGTCACAAGGGAGCCAGTTTGAAATACCACACACATTTGCTACGGGAAATGTAACAATTTGATGCTTTTGTGCTTAACAATGTTGTAACATTTTGCAAAGCACTTGTTAATTTAGCAGTGTTGGGGAAAGTTACTTTTAAAAGTAATGCTTTACAATATTGCTTTACTCCCTAAAATAAAATAACTAGTTGCATTACTTTTTGTGGAAAGTAATGCGTTAGGTTACTTTTGTGTTTCTTTTTCTCACCTGGGCGGGACTTGGTTGTTTGTTTTTTTACGTATGTTTTCTCTCAACATGGGGACAGAAGACACGCCAGTCATATTTTGTACAACAGTTTCTATATTTTGTTGTATATGCATTACTTTACTCTTTAAATACGTATTACTCGTAAAATAGTTACTCGTATTACTTGTAAATCTTTACCCTATAGTCTAAATCTAAATGTAAACTAAAGAAAAGTTACAAATCTTCCAAGTCAGTGTGACTGTGAATACAGTGTAATTGGACAGTTTGACGTGTACTGTAAACTCCACAAACATTTTTCTGTCCAACTAGAAACTTTCATTTAGTCCTTTTGCGCTTACTGAACACATAGGAGGGCCTATAACTCGGGAAAGAGATCATTCGTCTTTCCCAGTGCACTCCAATTTCTCTTTGACCATCACCCTTCAAAGCAAACGAACACATCCACACATTATTCCTCTCTCTGGCCAGAGAGAGGCCCGTTGTGAGTGTGAGTCGGCCATGATTGAAGAGCTCCCCACAGAAAAGGCAATTTCACAATGCTGCCTCACAAGCTTATGAAAAATAATAATTCAGCTTGAAAGTCTTAACTCTAACAATATTATTAAATTTCTTTGTGTGAGTCTTGAAGATAAAGATTGTTTATCGTTTTTTAAGGACCTGTGTGTAAGAAGGTTGATGTATTAATTGCTTTTTATTAAATCTGTGACATGCGCTCCCGAGCTTCTCTTCCGTTCAATGACGCATGAAACAACAATGTTCAGGATAACCCCGAAAGAGCCATTCGGATTAATTCAAAGTATAGTGTAACAAAATCAGATATATTACTAGTCTCAAATATACTTCACAATCAAACTATCCTAACAGTGTATTTTTTATCTGTTGACATGATGACGGTGAATTGCAGAGCTGGTTCAAACATATCCACATTGCTATGATCAGATGCTTTCTTAACTGCTGTTTTCTCACCACTGTCATTTGTCAGAGAAAGCATGTAGCACACATTTACGTAATCATCAAAATGTCACTCTCAGCAGTGTAGACGATGTTGGGATGTTTGTTAACAGTATATCGCTGCAAAGGTATTTCCAACTTCTTTTTATTTCTAAGCAAAAGAACTTTGCCGTGAGTATATTGGGACCGTGAATCACGTTCAGTCTCTTGTACGTTATGTGAGCATGAGCAATAAGTTGCCGGTTGCAGTTCACTTAATGGCCACCGGTGTCACTAATAACGAGGGTTTCTGAATTCTAGCCCCTTTAAAGCTGCAGTACGCAGTTTTTCCTCTTTGTCGCCATCTCTGTTCGAAATCTGCAATTGCAGTTATTCGCGGAATTATCGACTCTACGTGAGTTGTACTTCGACACGGCACAGCGTGGATGAACACAATGTTTGAGGAGAGTGTGCAGATGTCAGTCACCGTGCCTGTGTGGATACTGGCATTCAGAATCACAGATTATTCTTTTTGGAAGTATGACCAACATAATAATTTTCACCAGAAAATATCATCTGAACTAGTAAGCAGTGTTGTTTTTGGCAGCCCTTTTAGTTTTAGTCTTAGTCTTAGTCTTTTGGACGAAAATGCTTTTTAGTTTTAGTCACATTTTAGTCACTTAAAAACTTCATAGTTTTAGTCAAGTTTTAGTCGACGAAAACAAAAAAAGGTTTTAGTCAAGTTTTAGTCGCCGAAAACGCAAAAAGGTTTTAATCAAGTTTTAGTCAATTTTAGTAAAAAATAAAAAATAAATAGTCTTTAAAAAATAGAGAAAATAAAATGCGGCTGTGTCAAAAATTGGTATCAAGTTCAAAAATAGAAAAGAAATAAAAGTGCCACTTTGCAATCTGTTAAAAAAAGAAAAGAATAGAAATCCATTTGGCAAGACAGGTCTATTTATCCCTGCATTAGTGGCTGCAATGAGCCTGTTTTGAATTGCACAATTTTTTCAGAAGTCATGCTCAATGTTCAGCTGAGATCTGTAGCCTACTTTGTTTTCTGTGAAACTGAAACAGCTGAAAAGCCCATCTCACAGAGATATGATGTGGCAAAGGGAAGAAGAATGCACACAGCTCTCTGCCTTTAGCCTACTTAAAAACGTGATATATATATACATTTTTTTTAAATAGATAAAATAGACATAACATACTGTGTTTGATATGGGATTAAAATGATGGGTAGTGTATGGGCAATGTATAAGATATGAACTAATGATTAATTACTTATTAATTACAATTACTTATTAATTCCGATCAGATCATGTGAGCGGAGAGCGCATTTATGAATATTCCTCCGCTGGCTCATTCAGCTCAGGGTCGCGCGCTCAACACAGAATGGCCTGCTGGTTCGAGAATATGTGGAATAAGAGCTGCCTCTGACTAAAGTTTGTATTCTAGTCGACTAGTAGTTCTTCATTTTAGCCATTAGTGGACAAATCACCCCTTTATATTAATTTAATTACTTAAATAGGCTATACGGGATATTGAGCGTTATAGCCGCACTCAAGCGCACGACCACACGCATAAAGCTTGCCACAAAGAACCGGCAAAAGTAATGATTATGAATGTGTAAAAAAATAGCAAGGAGACATTTAATTGTTTATTAATGTTTAATTGTTTATTCTGCAAAGATGAATTTGACGATGCGGACTCGCCATGAACGAATAAAGATAAAAAGGCATAAAACGGAAAATTTCCTCCCGTTTTGGAGGAGACCTGTCACGCCAGTGGGGCGCGCCCCACACTTGAGAACCGCTGGATTATACTGAAACTGAAAGTATGTCCATAAATCATCTCGTCGTTTCCGACCACCAAGCCCGTTTATTGGCTTCGCCGCCATGGTCCTTCGAAGATGTGTGGTGAGTGACTAGCCGCAGCCGCAGAACTATTCGCTATTAAGCTGTGTTGTTGTGTGGAATCTGGTGCGCGCGCGGCATGGGTACCCAAAACAATGATAGGAAGCGGCAGCATTGCTGATACTTTTTTAGCTCAAGACAGATTTCACGCAAAATAGGCAGAAATGACATGCATTGTGAACGTCAGACTTATAGTCATTTTCGTTCCGTCTCGTCTTGTCAACGAAAACTCGAAAACGTCTCGTCATGTTTTAGTCACCTTAGAGCCATTTTTAGCTAGTCATCGTCGCGTTATCGTCATAAAAAATAAGTGCGTCAACGAAATCATTTCGTTATCGTCATCGTTGACGAAAACAACATTGCTAGTAAGTAACATCCACTTTTGTTCTGGTTCTGACATTGCAGTAAATCGCGCTGACTTGCAATCGCGCAATTGTTGTTAAATTGTTAATGTTAACAACATCAGCATTGCATGACTACATGTAATGTCCTTCCGATATGTATCCTTGTTTTCGCATGGGATCGTTTGCAGTCTCTTTTTTTCTGTAGCCACTCTGAAGTCCGAACGAAGTCTTTTGCATTTTACAGCGGGTGAATCTCTAGTTGTCACTGGTGATTGTCGTTTGAACCTTTCTGGATCCGCCATCAAATTAATAAGTTTAATTATATCAAGTGCTGTGAGAAAAGGCTATAAATCTCCACCTCCAACATCCTCACACGCAATATAGCCTACTAGCCGAGACTCCTTCTTTGTGTGCACAGATGTGACGTAATGACTCAATATAGCCTACTACCCGAGACTCCTTCTTTATGTGTACAGATGTGACGTAATGACTCAACATAGTCGACTAGCCGAGACTCCTCCTTTATGTGTACAGATGTGACGTAATGACTTAATATAGCCGACTAGCCGAGACTCTTCTTCATGTGTACAGATGTGACGTAATGACCAGGGCTGGACTGGCCATCGGACATACCGGGCATTTGCCCAGTGGGCCGACGTGCTTTGTGGGCCGATACATCTCATACTTAATTTTTTTTTTAAATTTTGTCTGAACGGCCCATAAAACTCGTACATCGGCGGCCCATTGCGCTTAGTTTTGTTTAATTGGCGGCTCTGGGATCTTTGTGCCGGTGTAATGCATTGGACAAAAAAGTCTTTTCTCACAGACCGGCGCATGATGAAACTCGTAGATCAGCGGCCCATTGGTTATTTTCTTGATTGACACTGGGCTGGTCCAATCACATCTTTAAACTCCTCCCCCTTTGAGCTCTGAGTGAGCGAGCAGTGTCGGTGTGTATCTGTCAAAATAGTCAGAGCGATGGAGAAGAAACGCAAGGAATGTGCAGAGAAATAGCGTGAAAAGAAACTTCAAAGGCCCTTCAAGTGTCTGATGAGGATAGTGAGGAGGATAAGGAGAGAGATGAGTGAGTGCAGAGAACTGTGGTAAGCAGAACTAGGCTACTGTCACAACATGGTGTGTTCACACCGAACGGGAATAGAGCGTCAAATACGCGTCTATCGCGTTTAGTTAGACGCTTGAGTTCCAATTTTTCAACTTGCGCGGAAGACATTCGCGGCAAACGCGTCGCCCAATTCGCGTCATTCGCAACGCCGGGCGCGAATGATGCGTCTATTCGCGTCTTTGCATTGACTTTGTATGTAATCTACTCGCCCAAATAATTAAATTCGCGTTCGGTGTGAACACACCATTAGGCTATGTAGGAACCCACTACCCAGTTACGCATTATTTACACATCTGCATATTTGACGATTACGAATTTTATTAGAATTGTAATGAGACAATAATGAGTAATGAGTTTGTAAACCATATTTTTCTTCAAAATAAAAGCTCGATGCCGTTTCCGTCAAAATAAAAGATCATGTGCTTATCTCTGTATAGAAATTAGTACGAAACTAATTATGAAAGTTGCTTTTATTTTTCAGTGCATTTGTTTTACAACATATGGCTATTACTGCCAAGGGATTAATATTATAACTATTATTATGTAGTAGTGTAATGTACACTACAGACACTATATCACAACTAAAAGAGTTTTGAGTTTTTCTTTGTTCAATTTGCACACTGAATATGGGTTGGAGCTCATTATTTTTAACTCTCAAAGTGCACCAGATTGATGAATTTAACATTAAAAAGCACAAAATTTTCTTTGTTCAATTTACACACTGAATATGGGTTGGAGCTCTTTATTTTTAACTCTAAAAAGTGCACCAGATTGATGAATTTAACATTAAAAAGCACAAAATTTTCAACTTAGTAGTTATTTCATCAGTTAACTCTTACTCACTCCTATTCACTTATGGCATTAGTGGTTTTAATAGGAGTTGGTATACATATTCAAGGGCGTGCAAAGTTCGGTTGTGTTATATAGTGGGCCAGTCTGGGCCAAAATGCCCGGGCCGATTTTTTGTTCCAGTCCAGCCCTGGTAATGACTCAATATATCCTACTAGCCGAGACTCCTTCTTTATGTGTACAGATGTGACGTAATGACTCAATATAGCCGACTAGCCGAGACTCTTCTTTATGTGTACAGATGTGACGTAATGACTCAATATAGCCGACTAGCCGAGACTCTTCTTTATGTGTACAGATGTGACATAATGACTCAACATAGCCGACTAGCCGAGACTCCTCCTTTATGTGTACAGATGTGAAGTAATGACTCAATATAGCCTACTAGCCAAGATTCCTCCTTTATGTGTACAGATGTGACATAATGACTCAACATAGCCGACTAGCCGAGACTCCTCCTTTATGTGTACAGATGTGACGTAATGACTCAATATAGCCTACTAGCCGAGACTCTTCTTTATGTGTACAGATGTGACGTAGTGACTCAATATAGCCTACTAGCCGAGACTCTTCTTTATGTGTACAGATGTGACGTAATGACTCAATATAGCCGACTAGCCGAGACTCTTCTTTATGTGTACAGATGTGACGTAATGACTCAATATAGCCTACTAGCCGAGACTCTTCTTTATGTGTACAGATGTGAAGTAATGACTCAATATAGCCAACGCATTCTCATCCCAAGGCGTCACTAAATGACAATTTTGACCATGATTCAATATTTGACGCTTTAGGCACCCTTTAGCATCAGTTACATAACGCGATCCTAGGGTGTCATCTTACTGACGCTTTACCTTTAGCGGGTAGGTTTAGGTCTGGGGTAGGAAGCGTCAGTTACATGACGCTAAAGGTAAAGCGTCAGTAAGATGACGCCCTAGGATTGCGTCATGTAACTGACGCTGAAGGGTGCCTAAAGCGTCGAATATTGAAGCATGGTCAAAATGATTCCCAAGGCGTCAGTTTGATGACGCCTTGGGATGGTAATGGGCTGATATAGCCTACTAGCCGAGACTCTTCTTTATGTGTACAGATGTGACGTAATGACTCAATATAGCCTACTAGCCAAGACTCCTTCTTTATGTGTACAGATGTGACGTAATGACTCAATATAGCTTACTAGCCGAGACTCTTCTTTATGTGTACAGATGTGACGTAATGACTCAATCTAGCTTACTAGCCGAGACTCTTCTTTATGTGTACAGATGTGACGTAATGACTCAATATAGCCGACTAGCCGAGACTCCTTCTTTATGTGTACAGATGTGACGTAATGACTCAACATAGCCGACTAGCCGAGACTCTTCTTTATGTGTACAGATGTTAAGTAATGACTCAACATAGCCGACTAGCCGAGACTTTTCTTTATGTGTACAAATGTGACGTAATGACTCAACATAGCCGACTAGCCGAGACTCTTCTGTATGTGTACAGATGTGACGTAATGACTCAATATAGCCCACTAGCCAAGATTCCTCCTTTATGTGTACAGATGTGACATAATGACTCAACATAGCCGACTAGCCGAGACTCCTCCTTTATGTGTACAGATGTGACGTAATGACTCAATATAGCCTACTAGCCGAGACTCTTCTTTATGTGTACAGATGTGACGTAATGACTCAATATAGCCAACGCATTCTCATCCCAAGGCGTCACTAAATGACAATTTTGACCATGATTCAATATTTGACGCTTTAGGCACCCTTTAGCATCAGTTACATAACGCGATCCTAGGGCGTCATCTTACTGACGCTTTACCTTTAGCGGGTAGGTTTAGGTCTGGGGTAGGAAGCGTCAGTTACATGACGCTAAAGGTAAAGCGTCAGTAAGATGACGCCCTAGGATTGCGTCATGTAACTGACGCTGAAGGGTGCCTAAAGCGTCGAATATTGAAGCATGGTCAAAATGATTCCCAAGGCGTCAGTTTGATGACGCCTTGGGATGGTAATGGGCTGATATAGCCTACTAGCCGAGACTCTTCTTTATGTGTACAGATGTGACGTAATGACTCAATATAGCCTACTAGCCAAGACTCCTTCTTTATGTGTACAGGTGTGACGTAATGACTCAATATAGCTTACTAGCCGAGACTCTTCTTTATGTGTACAGATGTGACGTAATGACTCAATATAGCTTACTAGCCGAGACTCTTCTTTATGTGTACAGATGTGACGTAATGACTCAATATAGCCGACTAGCCGAGACTCCTTCTTTATGTGTACAGATGTGACGTAATGACTCAACATAGCCGACTAGCCGAGACTCTTCTTTATGTGTACAGATGTTAAGTAATGACTCAACATAGCCGACTAGCCGAGACTTTTCTTTATGTGTACAAATGTGACGTAATGACTCAACATAGCCGACTAGCCGAGACTCCTTCTTTATGTGTACAGATGTGAAGTAATGACTCAATATAGCCGACTAGCCGAGACTCCTTCTTTATGTGTACAGATGTGACGTAATGACTCAACATAGCCGACTAAAGGCTATATTGAGTCATAAACATAGGATTAATTTTCTTTGCATGCAATAAAATTTCGTTTTCATTATCATTATTTTAGAGGTGACCCAGACATTTATTTGTGAGAATCAGATATTTGTTGTTTCATACAAATCAATACCTCTTGTACATATTGATTTGTCCTGGACTAACACCAATCAATAAATACATACATGAAGTAAGATACGTTTCTAAATGCTGAAAGTCACTGGACCACCGTTATGTTTGGTGCAGTGGTGAAGGTCAAAGAGACACGTGCAAGTGTGTAAGAAACACGATTAATGTGGAGACTCTGAAGGACAAACAATGTAGCCATAACTGATTGTTTTGTCTCCGTTTCATTAACTTAGCCAGGCAAAATAAAAAAAGAGATTACATGATCTAAAGTGTATCAATTTTCCAGTTTTTAATCTTCATGGAGGTGTGACATTCATAATTCAGTGGTCATTCTACCTGGAAAGTTAAAACACTTAAAAATGGTTCAGACCTCAGAATTATTGATCATACATGTCTGAGAGAGCTGGGTGACTCGCACTATTACACCATCTTAAGTCTCAAATGAGTGTCCTTGAGCATGGTTTGTCAAAAAAGTTAACTCTTAAAAGAATACACTGTACAAAATTATTTTTCGAAGTGGTAAATAAAACAGATTTTTGAAGTTCGTTTTACAAGAAAAGAAAATAGGTGAACTATCCTTTAAAGGTGCAGTAAGCCATTTTTCTGAGAAACGCTGTTGCAAGTGGATCAGTCCGAGCACCACAACACTCTTGTAGCCAATCAGCAGTAGGGGGCGTGTCCACTCATGATGGGGGAGGAGAGAGAGTGAGCAAGAGGGAGATTTAAAGAACGACATAGAAAGAGAGATGGTTGAGAGACATTACAAAAGAGAAAAGCTCAGAGGAATGTCACTGGGAAAAGAAGGGTTATGATCAGGCAAGAACTTTAGGACCCGCATTAATATTAATAAAGCTTTCCAGTGCTGGAGAGAACGAAGCGGGAAGGCCTGAAAGCGGACGCCGAGGTTGCCTCGTTTCTGCTCCATGAGTAACATTGGTCCTCAAGATATGCTGTTGTTGTAATGTTAGCTGTAGTAACAGGACAATTTTGAGTATCATTGTTTGTCTGGAGCTGCTGGCTACTATAGAACCAAATAAAGAAGTGTGAAGTCCGCACACTTCTTTATTTGTTTATATCACTTAGTTGTCCTGCACCTGAGCCCAATTTGGGTGTTTAGGATGTGCACACCATTTTTGTATTTTTTGACTAACCAACTCATGCTTGTATTCTCTTGTGTACTGGATGATTATTTTCTGTTCTTCCTTGTCCTTCGTTTGCCATCTTCACTTTATTTTTCATGAAGCATTATTTTGTTTTGCTTCAGCAATGATCAAAAGACATCCACTCTTGAATTGTGTGTTCATGCATTTGGGGGCGGAGCAATGAATGGAGAGGTGTGATTGTTTGGCTTGATTTAAAATATCAACTATGTTTCTTAGAAATCACTTACTGCACCTTTAATCCTTAACATAACACTTTTGGATGTTGAAATACTTGCTTCAATCCTAGTTTAGAGACAACTACAGAGAACAAACCCTTCAAATGCCTAAAGAATGGGTCCATCGTCTGCTTGGGCCCCATGGACCCCACATGGGAGGAATAAGAACTGGAAGTGGCCAAAGGCAGTCATGTCTTTGCTCTGTGAGCTCCATCTGGTGCACTGGCTGGTGTTTGTGGTAAGCACTCAAGGACCTATCGCCTACTCAGAAAGATGGTCTATTCCAGCAAACATCTTTTGCAGAAACTCGGGAACATATTGTTTCTCTGCCTCTTTGTCTTTCTCTACTAATTTCACAAGTGTTCTCAGGGAGGTTTTTGTGCCATTGTTGCATTTGGCTGCTCACTGGGGTCCTGAATGGATGATTCTTTGTAAAGCTGCTGCAGAACATTATGTACTGTGGAAAAGTGCTGTAAAAAATAAACTGAAATGAAATAAACTTAAACTATAAAGGTCTGCAGAGGCTATAGCAAGATTTTCACCCAAATAGATGATCTCTGATAGGGCTGTGGACCGCAGGGGAAAACACTGCTATCAACTGTATTTTATAACTGTATAAACTGTATACTGCTAGTCCATCAACTGTTTGGTTTCCAAAATATCTTCTTTTGTGGTCAGCAGAAGAAAGTTGACAACTTGAAGAAACAAGAAGAAACAACTTGAGGGTGAATTAATTAAATTTTTTCGGAGAACTATCCCTTTAAGGCTCGTTCACACCAAGGAATGGTAACTATAACTATAACTGCACAGAGAAACAATATTGCTGGAAATCATTCTCTATTTTGTTTCCAACTGATGAATGATAAAAACAATGAGAGCCAATCAGAATCCACAAATTGTGCATTGGTGTGGACGCACAAGCGTGCAAAAGCGAGAAGAGTTTCAGTGACATGCCAACGCACCTAGTTTGTGTTGCAAACATCAAAAGGTGATATTCTTGCAGTGTGCGATTTGCTTAAAAGTATTACTTCACCCAAAAATAAGAATTTGGTGAAATGGCAAAGAAAACGGTACTCACCATCCAAACCCGTATGAAAGACGAGATCTTCAATGGTAGGCTATACTGGTTGCTCATTTCCATGCAGTCCTTAGGACCAAAAGTTTTAACAAAGTTTTTGTGCAATAAAAACACATTTAGTTTGTGTGCAATAGTCCAAGTTTTCAAATGACAGCTTTGTGTGAAAAACCGACCAATATATTTAAGTTGTTCTACACTGAAAGTCTTGACACCCCCTTTAGCAAATGTCAAAAATTCTCCTTCAGTGTTGCACGGAAGAAAAAGTCCTAGCGTTTGGGAATGGCGTGAGGGTGAAGAGATGGCAGCGTTTTCATTTTCGAGTGAACTATTACTTTAAGGATGGAGTTGTGAGCATCTGGCTCAATAGAAGTATTTAGCTATGTGCCTCAGGCTTGATGCCATTTCAGACTGACTCAAATGCTTCTTTGCTGCTTGAATAAACTTCATATGCAACAGCCTGAGAAGAATGACAAAACACCTGATAAGGAGGTCAATAACTCTAATGTCACTGACATTGGAAAATTGATCTTTTGCAATACAATTCTGAAATGCCTTAACTCACTATCCAGGTGTTTGCTGATATCAGGAGGCAACACATTATGATCCAAATAGAGTGCTCAGACAGTCTTTGTTGTCACAGGTTTAGCTTAAAGAAAAGCTTTCAACACACAAGCAGACACAACATTTGTGACCTCTCAGGAGAAATGAGCGCAAAGGAATTTATTCATGTTAATGAATGCTCTCAGTCTGACGTGTGATGACTCATCCGCTCTAGTTCTCTCAGCTGACAGCCATTTTAAAGCACACAGCCTGGGTTTAGACAGGAACTGATGTAGTTGTCTGCCTTCTTCCTGACAGTATGTACATTTTGAAACACAAGTGCTGATACTGGTGATGCCGATTCTCTTACTAAGGAATTGAACTTTATCACGTTTATTTTCATTTGCATTCTTAGCATGTGTGCTTGAAAAGGAAGAGTGGATTATGTGGATGTTACAGAATTGCATGCCATTGACCTTTAAACTCTTGGGAAAATCCAGTAACTAGTTTATGCTTGCTCGCTGTATAGCCTGAGCGCATGTAAACATGAATTTAGTTTCCTGTGAACTGACAAAACCTTTGCTCTCTTGACTCCTGAGAGTTGTGTAAAGCCATGTTTTTTTGTTTCAAAAATGTAAAACAACTTTCAAACTTTTGATATGATACACTTTTTTCCTTCAAATCACAGTTTGCAATATTGTGATTCATCTTGGAGCTGGTTGTTTTGGGCTCATGGTTTAGAACTCTTTACTGATGAAATGTTTAAATTCTGTAAGAAGAAAATGAATGGGAAAATACTTCCAGAACCAAGGCCTCTAAAAAAGTGGGCCATCACTGTGGGTGGCTTTATATGCGTCAGACTGGGACTAAAAGCAATGCAACCTCAGGAATTATGGTTTATCTACTGTTGTTTTTATGACTTAAGATTCATTTGTTCCACTAAACAACCAAATGAAAGGACAGAAGAGCTCTATAAACGGCCCATGAAAACAAACTGGCAAACTGGTTACATAAAAACCAATTCAGGACAAGTGTGTATGCAAATGTTCATCATCAAACAGGGCTGCACAATGAATCAAATAAATAACTGAAAATATTGATGACAGTATTCAATTTAGGTCCATTTTCTATGTACAATTCGATTGATTTAAATTAATAATCACAGTTACAATATCAAGGGAAATAAATCAGTAGTCATTTACACACCTCCTAAATCAGACATGAAGGTTAAGCGACCTTGGAGATGTTACCCCGTAAATATCGCGGGCTGACACTGTGGCAGATACAAGAAACTGTTAATGCATTCTTCATTAAACTTTTATCTGTTTATTTTTAAAGCACTTCCACCTCACTGGAAACAGCTAAGACTTCCTGTGTTTTGTTTGTCCAAAGAGTGACCTACTTTTTTTGTTTCAAATCCTTCTGATGCTGTTTTGACAAAAACAAGGAGCTACGGAAAATCAAGTTATTCAGAAGACTGCAGAAAACCAGTGTTGTTGTTGATAACTAAAACTAAAACTATTATAAATCTTTTTTGTTAATTGATATATATAAGCAAGACCATTTTCAACTAAAAACGGAAAGCGTATGTGTTTTGGCCGTTCATTTACACGACAATGGCGTTTTTTGGCCCTAATATACGTCAACTTTTAAAGATTTTGAAACCGATGTGTTAAAAACATGAATTCGTGAAAAAGGTGACGTCGTGTTACGTGTTCAGTCTAGGTGCATAGTGTCCTTTAAGTGACATCGTCAACTTCTGCTTGCAGAGTACAGCATTTTTAATAGTTTTTGCGGATCCGTGTTTACGGGGATCGATTTAACAACGATGTACTAAAAACGGAAACGTTTTTCCTTCGCGTTTTTCGCGTCCAGATGACAACGTTGTTAAATCGATGTTGTGTAAACGTACCTGTTCGAATTCTGTGTACACCCTTTAAGGGGGTCGCACACCGGACGAGAAGCGCAGTGCAGCGCCGCGCCACGTCTAGGACAACTCCAGGTATCGCACACCGGACGCGCACATTCTAATGGCGCGAGCACAATTTTGAATCATTTATTTAGCTAGCGTTTAGCTAACCCGAGTGAAAACAGCACGGGGTGAAGCCATGTACATTAACGACGATTTGAGACAAATAAATGTAAATTTAATATAAAACTATGCAAATGGCGCTCTGTGGCGCGGCAGGGTTTTGAACAAGGTCCTGAGCCGTAGCTGGGCGCCGCGGACAGACGCCGAATGGCGCCGTCGGTGTGTGTACACTCATAGAGAATAATGTGTTCGAATTTTAAAGACCTGGCGCTGCGCGACGCGGCGCTGCGCTTCTCGTCCGGTGTGCGACCCCCTTTATAGAGCGGGTCAAATTGACCCTAATTAGATTCAATACAATTCCTCAAAAATCACACTATGAAAAACAACAAAGATTTAGATACAAACTGTAAACTTTTAATATCAACATTTGTCAAACATTACAAAAACATTATATCTGAAAATATGATTTATAAAAAATGTTTTTAAACCAATTTTTGACAAAAATTGGAAAATAAACAGTATACTGACCTTTTTTGCATATAATTTTTTTTTACTTTTTTTTTTTTTTTTTACATTTTATGCTTTGAACATCGTAACTGAACAATAAAATTTTGCTGTATAATGATCATTTTTTTATTTCCTAAGTTAACTTTCCCTAGTTTCCTAAGACCTATAGTTCTCCATATTCATTATTCACTCACAGGGAAGTGAGAAACCAAACATAACAAAAACATACATCAAATAAATGTTTTTTTTTATAAATTTTTTGGCTCTGGGAAGCTGCCTTTGAAAATCCTACATAAAAGTTTTGGTTAAAAGCTAGGTATTTTAGATATCTTGAATATTGAAATGAGAGCTTATTTTACTATCTGTGTCTGACAAATATTTTCATCTGTAATTTGCAAATAATTCTAAACACTGTGATTTTAGCTTTTTCAAGTGTGTTTGGTTAGGGTTAGATCACTTTTAGATACTCTTGCACGTTAGAACTGGAGTTGAAGTGCCCTTACATACAGAAAATAAATGTTTTTATTTTGTGTCTGTACAGTTGCTTTTGAATGGCTGTCTATGAGGGTCAAATTGACCCGCGAACATCACGAACGTAATAGTAATTTTGTTTGTATATGTCAAAACACATCAGCATGTTGAAACTTTGCATGCATGTTCATCATGATAAATGAGAAAAAGTCACAAAATATCAAAAAAACAAAACAAAGGTTAACCAGTATTTCCAACAACTAGAAAATCGAAACGGGTCAAATTGACCTGCAACATAACACAAGGGTTAACAAAAATTAGAAATTGCCTTGGCACCTAACTGAAATAATATTTTAGGTTGAAGTACTACAATAACTAAACTAAAAATTAAATACAAATAAATTAAAGCTAAATATAAATATAAAAAAAATTACATTTTCAATTGTAAAAGTCAAAATATTGACTATTACAAATGTAATAGTTAAAAAATACTAAAACACTTCAGAAAATAAGATATGATAACAGAGGACAAACCTTGAAACTTGTCTCAGACAACAAATTAAGAAAACAGACAATCCCTTCACTACTGTATTCCACCTCAACTTTCTGTTTAAATAATAAATTCCTCAACATGGGGAAAAAATTGGGTTTCTCAAACCATTTCATGGGGTTTTTAACACTAAATTTGTGCTTAAGAGATCATTGTAGAAGAATTGCTCACAACAGAATATTTATGAAAGAAAAAAGAGTTTCAGATTCAGCACAGGAACACCATTAGAGCTAGCCAATCTGATATTAAGAGAGATGGTCAGGCGGTGTTCTTCTTGAAGCTCATTTCATCAATCTACCCTACAAAGCGTTCTCCCAATCATCGATCGCCATCCTTTTCATTTGCGTTTCTCTTTAAGTAAACTGTTTAAAAGTTCTCCAGAAACCAATAACCGCTCGCAGAAAACATGAAAAACTCCTGTTTCTAATTCAGCCCAATTTGTCTTATTGAGTCAAGCTGTGGGAACAATTTGAATTATTAATCAGGGTTAATTTGGTTCTTGTGGTCTGTCTGTTTCTGGATTCATGAGCAGATTCGTTTGTAAAGTTTAAAGGAATAATTCAACCAAAAGATAAAAACAATTTAATTTAATTTACTCACACACACTGTTTGAAACCAGTATGAGTCTTGCCGAAGTCTTGCAGTAGCTTTGTGTGATGAACAGACCCAGATTTCATTGGATTAGTATCTATCTGCTACAAAAACAAGAATCTCAGTCAAACTCAGAACTATATCATTGAATCAAAACATCATAAACATTTATTTCACTGCAAAAAAAGGGATGTGTTTCCGGAAAAGACCGAAGAGCCCGCGCCCTCAGATCACTTGGACGTGGCTGTGTTTACAAGAGGTAAAAACGATATAAATACTTTTCGTTTTCTCACACAAACCACTCGTTTCGTGTCTTAGGCCATCAATGTGTACTTACATTTACGAGTCATTAAATCATGTTTAATTTGGACTTCTCTGTGCATGCTCTTTGAGGTGGTGACCATAGACCTGCATTATATGACTGACAGACAAGAACGGTTTGACCTAAAAATATCAAAATTGAAACTACTGCGGAAACAAAGACACCTACATCTTGGATGCCCTTGAGGTAAGCTAAAACATATCAAAAATGAATTTCAAAGTGAACTATCCCTTTAACTAAGTTGAAATATGCAGGGCTGACGGCTTCAACAGAAGCAAATACTATTGATTAACAACCTCGTAGCTCACAGTAAGGCTATCTTTAAAGGTTTATAAGTTATCATTATAAATTATTAAAAGGTTTTTACTTCTGGAACCCCGACTGTTGCACTCAATAGGTTGTGGAATCGCAGTGCCATTTGGTTGATGAAACTGAAAAAAAAAATAATAATTAAACCACCAGTGGTGAAAATCAACATTTTTAATGTTGTTTATATGTCTATGTGGCGTTTTTTAATATGCTTTAAGACAAACCATGTGCAAATTGGGTATTTTCTTCTTAAAACAGAGAACCAGTGAACCAAAGACAGTCTCAAAATATCACCAGTGTTCTCCACATCACAAATGCTGTCGTAACCAATCACGTCAATGTGCCGGCGGGCTTTAGCATATCATTAACTGCTGCGAAGCAGGGGAGTCTCAAAAGATGCCAGATCCCGGTATATTTTTCTGTTGATATGAAAAATCAGGTACATTTAGCAATATAGTGGGTTAATTACGTATATGATAAATATTACGATGTTATAATGAACTATATGCCTTTCTCAACTGCCGCTCTAAGTTGTTCAAAGCGTTTCTAAGGATACTGATTTTTAGAAGCCAGCTGTCTGACTCTGAGGTGATGAACGGGAACATGGTGTGTGGAACATTAGCAACACAATATTAGCTGTTTGATAACGTAGTCCAGCAAAAGGCTAATCATATTGATTACCATTATGTGTCCAACGCTGTAAATAGCAAAACATTCGCTGAAGCGCATTACCATTCTGATACATCGATTTGTAGACAACCCTATTATTCACTCTTCCACTTCTTCTTCTAAATCAGTTTCTGGTTCAAACATACATGGCTGAATGAAACCAGGTATGCATATTCATGGATCTGCGTATACTAAATGAAGCAAGGGTTTAGAGTTACATTCAAGCTATTTAAAGCATGAAGAAATAATTATCACAGGAAAAAACTTTTAGATATGTCATTTTGGTGATCAAAGGTGAGTTTTAAGGGATACAATTATTGACTACAGGGGGACTTAAATAAATTATAGTGCCACTACTTATACACATTTTCCTCACGCAATGTGCAATTATGGACAAGAAATGTTGTCATCATTTCCTGCTAATCCCTGGTTAAATACAAGCTACATTTGGCAGTTTGTTTGAAAATGTGCAGTAAAAACTCAACCACTCTGTTTGTTATTCTGCACAGACACATGGCACAGAGCTCAAAATTTTTTATTTTTTTTTTGTCTGGCTGAATGACAGTGCAGCTATACGGTGGACACTTGGAGTGTATCATAGATGTCCAGGAATAGCTCTGGAGAACGACACCATTAAAAACGAGCAGGGGGTGGAGGATGCCAAATGACAGGTGTGGAAAGGTGCAGAGCAAGAAATCTAAGCCACCTCTTCAACCGGAGCTGCAGGTGGCTTACACGTTTGACAACAGCCCTATAGTACAAATGCCTAGGATCCATGAAAAAGTGGAATGGTGGGAGAGCACACAGACATCAGTTTTGGTTTAAACATTGGGCCGCCCTTGACAGAAAGACAAGAGGACTGTAGTGATGATAAAAGGGGCAAGAAAACAATCAATTTATGTTTAACATGTAGACGCGCGTCAAGGAGCGATGCGTTTCCCCCCGCTGGCTTTGCTGACAGCTCAGCCAGTGTGTTTCTGCATGAGAGGGAGGTTCCTACTGGCTTTTTTCCCCTGTAAGTCAAGAGCAAAGAGTTACACACGTGATTTTCTGATAAAAATATGAGTTTTGTTTGGTTGTTTAAACTCACCACCACATTATAAAGATAATGTGAGTGGTTGCCATGGTGTTGCTGTGTGGTTAGCGTATTGCTATAGAGTGCAACAGTTGGGTTTCAGAATAAGTTTTTATTTGTCATTTGTACCAGTACAGCTAGTACAAGTGCATAGGAATGTTTGTAGCAAAGCTCGTTGAGCCAACATTAAAAAGTCGACATAAAAAAGAACTAACAAAACTACACACAATAAATAGACTTTGAGAAGGTACAGTAAACGAAGAACAGTATAACACAATAAAGATTATTACCTCCATATTGGAGTATTGCACTGTCACTGAGATAATATACATAATATCAATATTTAAAAACTGTACTTAATGGAGCATTCTCTGTTTAACAGAGACAGACACATTGCAGGCATAAACAACCTCTAACATCTCTATGTAAAAGGAGATAACACCTATCATTTTATAAAAATGAGACATATCCTGCCATATCCTCAGCCATCAGTCTGACCGTGGCTGGAAAAAACTGTTATAAAACCGCACCCTGTGTGAGATAATACTGTCCGGTCTGCCATATCTCAAGTTATATCTTGAGTGTTTAGGCCTGAACATGGAATGAGCTGGGTGGTGTGTATCCCTAAGAATGTTCTGTGCTCTCTTCCTGCAGCGTTGTAGCCTGGTTAAAACCAGACCATTGTCAGTTGTAACTGAGTTATGGTCTGGCAAAGCGTCATAGACAAATCATTTCCAGAGGGGCGTCACCAACGGACGTCGCGGATAGACCTAAAACCAATCAGAGCGATGAAGGAGATGACGTATGCAGAGCGGTGGAGAAACATCTCCGAGTGTTGTTCTTTGCTCGGTTTTTAACAAAAAGAAAACGTTCAAATCGCTTAAAACAGACGTGATAGCCGATTCGAACGAGTGATGTTCGACGGCGGCATCCATCTTTGTAATGTAGGCTACAAAATCTGCTTCAAAATCCCAGCACTGTCGTCATCGTGTAAAGCCCGCCCCAACGTTTCTGATTGGTGCCTCGATTTCGACGGATTGGAAATGGGCTTGAATGAGTTTTTTTGCCAGACTAACTTTCAGAGCAAATCTAAATTTGCCGGAAGTTGTCTGGGTTTTCCCAGGCTAGCAGAGTTGTGTATATAAAGTGTCCACAGATGGAAGGTCAGATCCGACAATCCTCTCCGCAGTATTTATGACCTTTTGGAGAGCTCTCCTCTCTGCCTGGGTGGTACTTCCAAACCAGACAGTGATGCCGTTTGTGAGGATGCTTTCCACAAGTCCTCTATAGGCCTGGATAAGGGCGGTGGTTAAGTCCTGCCTTCCTTAGCATCCTGATCAAATAAAGCCGCTGTTGGGCCTTCTTCACTGTGGCAACACTGTTTTTGGTCCAACTCAAGTTCGATGACACATGCAGGCTGAGGAACTTGTGACTCTCAGCTCTTTCCACCTCAGTCCCCTTGATGGTCAGTGGCTGTAGAAAGTAGGATTTCTACCTAAAATCCATGATTAATTCTTTTGTTTTGTCTATATTAAGAATAAGATCATTGTCCTCTCCATAAGCCAGAATTTTATCAACCAGCTCCCTGTAACCAGTCTCATCCCCACCTTTAATTTATAATTAGTTGCGAATGACTTAATCGATTTTAAATGTTTGTATATAAAGTTATATTTTGCAATGAACTTAAAAATTTTGGTTTTTTTAATTCAATTATGCTGTTCGCAATGCTTCTTAGGATTGTAGTTCTTTCCCTCACTAAAACCGTCAAGTACACAGTCTTTCTGCATTCTGGCTGGTTGCTAGGCAGTTATTATGGCATTCTGATGGATTCCAAACATTTTGGATTCTTTGCACTCTGGGTGGTTGCTAGGCAGGTGCTATGGTGTTCTGGCTGGTTTCTAGGGGGTTGCTATGGAGTTCTAGATGGATTCTAAGAATTCTGGGTGGTTTGTATAATAAACAGGCTTGATATATGTGCTAATACTTCAGGCTAGGGTTTCAATCAAATAACTACAGCGAAGAATAAGTAATGGTGATGCTTAAATTAAAACCACTAATTAATAAGTACACCATGTCAGCTAATGATTATGCTTTTGATTATTTTAATTCTTTGGGGTAGGTGAGGATTAAAAGATTTTGCTGAGTGTTTGGATCTGTAATAGATCATTGTTCAAAACAATTAATTAAGGTGTTCTACTTTCCCCATATTCCATCTCATTATAGAAATGAGCAGGGAACAGAAAACAAAACCTGTGGAGGCATAGAGGTTCAACATGAAGTTCGCTTTTGTCCCATTCTTCAATTATCCCCTTTTATACAGTAATCCCAATAAATTACCATAAAATTACCACAATGACTTTACCGGTTTTTGGTTTTTAATATGAATATGTTAGCCGTATAGTTATCTATAAGCTAGTGTGCTCCAAAACAATGGCAAAATTTGACAGACCAGTAAGTTCCAAAATAATGCAAAGTCTTTATTAAACACAAAATGAGCAACAAAGCGGGCAGTTGAGTGAAGACGGTGAAAAAAGGAATGGTGAGTAGCCACACACACACTAAACAGTCGCTGACGGGTATTGATTAACTTCCCTTATTATCTTGCAGAACGATCACATGGAGACTGGAGGAGAATGAGGAGAGGAACAAGAAAGGTATACCTACTTCAGAAAGAAGATAATCCAAATGGATACAGTCTAAGACAAGACTACAACATGTGTATGTGTGTGTGGCAAGGCCTTTCAACTGGTACTGAGATGATGGGTGACAGCTGGTGGTGATTAATATTCAGGTAATGGCGATCGGTGTGACTGAGGCCGTCCACACGGACACGGGTATTTTTATAACCGTGACTTTTTATACGCGGTTCGGCCGTTCGTCCACACGGAAACGCACTGAAACCGAACATTTTTTAAAACCCCTGCCAGGGTGAGGATTTTCAGAAACGCTGGTTACAGTGTTGTCGTGAAGACATTGTCGTCAGCAGCCACATCACCCTGTAGCCCAAGACTGGTTGCCCACTGAAGCTAAGCAGGGCTGAGACTGGTTAGTACCTGGATGGGAGACCTTCTGAGAAAACCAGGTTGCTGCTGGAAGAGGTGTTAGTGAGGCCAGCAGGGGGCGCTCACCCTGTGGTCTGTGTGGGTCCTAACGCCCCAGTATAGTGACGGGGACACTATACTGTCAAAGAGCACCGTCCTTCAGATGAGACGTTAAACCGAGGTCCTGACTCTCTGTGGTCATTAAAAATCCCAGGATGTCTTTCGAAAGAGTAGGGGTGTAAGGATTCAGGGCGGATCTAATCCGTGGGGAATTTGCATATCATAATTAATAATTGGTAATTAATAATTATTCATACATGTTTGGATTAGATCAGTCTTACATGTTAATAAATCTCCCGATAAGGGAGGATCTGTCATTTTACCTGCATGCATGTGACTCCTTGAAATTAACCACAAGTTGATTGCAATTAATTACACGGACCACGTTTCACAAAACAGGTAAAATGAATTAGCTCAATTGTCAGGATAATATTTGTGGGATCCACAATATCATCTTACTTTATAGGATTTCAGGAAACGCAATTCTCTGGCCAGAAGAATTGGGTTTCCCGCCCTATAAACACAACACATACTCTTTAAGGTATTTTTAATTTTAGTAAGCATGTAGCATAAGACCTTTTGCACTTAAGGGACTTGAAATTGAGCAAAGAGACAGCACATCAATCAAATGAATATATAATTAATTTAATAGAGGCATGACTACTTATGTATTTACTACGGTTACACGGGATATATGTATTTACAAACACATAGACATCAATGAACAATACAATAAGACATCAATGAACGAGAAATGCGTATAGTTTGGACAATGGATAACTTACACGCGTGAGCGAGTAAGAGAGAGAGGAAAGGGGATGGGGAGAGAGAGAACAGAGAAAATTGGGACAATTTCATTGGCAGGAAGACATTCACCTCTCCGATTACAACACAAAACATCATCTTAAAACTTCTTAGAAGCTCTATAAAGAGATTATACTTGCACAAGTTATGTTATGGTCTCTCTGTATGTCGAGGCATTCCTGTACGGCCCTGTCTGGCCGCGTGAGCTGAGTCCTTTGTGTGTGAGGAAGCGTCACGTGGGCTGCTTGGCGCGCGTGTTGAACGGAGGTTTAAAGTCTTTAGTGTAACATTTCCAAAGGGAAATAAAGATCTCTACGGGGAAATCACGCGGAGTTAACGTTACATCTGTGCATGGCTGGCGAAGAAGCGCGTGCTTCGCTCGGTCCGGCGCGTCACGCGGTCACGTGCGCGTGTTTCTCCTTCAAAGCGAGCGCGCGCTCGTTTAAAGGTCCCTTGTAGATGGATTTGCTGAAGAGATATGTCACGGGGTTTTCTTTTCAATCGTCGATTGGAATTAAACACAGAGACTTATCTACAACTGAAAAACACAAACTAAACTAGAAACAAATAAAAGAAAGGCGAAGAACTCGCCCGGAGGCGAGACGTTACATCATGACACGGGAGGAAGAGAGAGAGAGGAAGGTTCAGTCCTCTTTAGAGGAACTGGAGTCCACACCTCTGAGGTGCGAACTGGCCAATGACATTCAACGAAACTTTTGGCGGCCAAATTCTCTTTGTCTTGTCAAAGTTAAACTATGGCCGTGTCCGCCTCTTTTATGACCAGTCAGAATTTGTCAGAATCATTCCACAAGATGGTAAAAACATAGAAAACATACATTTTACTGTAATCTTCTGTATCTGACCAAATCAGTTGGAACGAGATAATTAAAACGGTACCAAACAAAACATTTACACATAATTGGAATACGAAGATACATCTTAAAACATAACTATAAACTCAAGAGTTTCACTGATACGCTAGATCATATCTAGACTACCATGGACTGGGAAACACACAGACATACAGGAATATATCGTATACAATTGGTAATGGCTCGTTTTATGAGTGTAATGTAAAAGTCCATCATGTGTGTGTGTTGGTTTGTGTGTGTGTGTGTTAGAGTTCTGTTATCTCTCTTGCAGAAATGGGGGAAGGCATGGAATGTTCAAGCATTTTATGGCTCTGGCCATTCCTGAGAGAGAGAGTGTGTGTGTGTGTGTGTTGTACACACGTTCTTGCTTGAGGAAAGGGGGAAGTCAACTGACAGTCCATACCTTACAGGGGTGTAACGCCGGCATCCTGGCCAAATTTGCCCAGTGGCCTCTGTCCATCGTGGCCTCCTAATCATCCCTATATATATATATACACTGATTGGCTTCATCACTCTGTCTCCTCTCCACCAGTAAGCTGGTGTGTGGTGAGTGTTCTGGCGCAATATGGCTGCCGTCGCATCATCCAAGTGGATGCTGCACATTGGTGGTGGTTGAGGAGATTCCCCCCTTCCATGTGAAGCGCTTTGAGTGCCTAGAAAAGCGCTATATAAATGTAATGAATTATTATTATTATTATTAAGACAGCGAAACCGGGGGTTTTGCCTTGCGACGTCAGAGTGTGCGCCGTTATGTGGATGACCTGTGACCTACTTTCTGTAAGACCTGAATTTTTGAGTTTGAATTTTTGAGATTGAATTTTAGAAAACTGAATTTGAAGTTCCGAATTTCTTCATCTTGAAAACTTGAATCTGTATTTTTTTAAACTGAATATTTGCAGTATTTGAATTCAGAACAAAAAAAACTAGCTGTTTGAAAATACATGTCTATAAAATTCAGCCATAAAAACCTTTCAATTTGTTAAATATCAAATGCTCAATATTCGTTTAAAAAAATCAAATTCAGAACTATTTAAACTACCACCTAAAATTCAATTTTGTTAGATTACACTTGCAAATAATTCAAATTTACACAATTCAAATTCAAATCATTTTGTCATATTATTAGCTCTATATCTAAGTGGGTGAGTTATTTACTTTATACAGTAATTAGTCTTCCCAACACCATCATTTTGTTCTTTCAGACAGATTCGCGAACGCACACGAAAACAACATTTATCACACGAACCAATCATGTCCAATCATAGCATGAACAAGGGTGATGTTATCTTCCAGATTGGCCTACAAAAAAAAACGAATAATACCTGCAGCAGTGTTCTCTTCATGTGAACTTTTTTTTTCTTTCTGTGTGTGTTTTATGTCCTTGTTGTTCAATATAAGGCTATTTTGAACTATTTTGTATGGAATTTTTCTTTTGGGTTCACTGGAAATAATAACAGCATATGGGTTTGGAATAACATGAGGGTGAGTAAATGACAGAATTTTCATTTTGGGTGATCCACCCCTTCAAGACTGAAAACAGGTGGAAGCCAGACAGAAGAGCGGGTAACAAACTCAGCATCTCATTCCAAATGGACAATGCAGTTCTTATGGGAGCACAATCTCCTGGATTTCAGATGAGAATGTTTCCGAGATCCTTCCAAACCACTTTGTTTCCTTTGAGAAACATTCTCTCTTTCTCTCTGCTGCAGTCTCTAGAGATTCACTTCATCTAACAACAAAGAGAGCCCCAACAGTGTGCCACTGTACTCTGCTTTGCGTGTATGCGTCAAGAAAAAAAAAATATTCAGAATGAAGCCCATTTAAAGATACAAGCGGTACTGAACGCTAATATTAAAGATAAACTTCAGAAGTGAATAATGATACAGGAGCCTATTTTAATGTGCTTTATCTCTACTCTGCATACAGAAACTTTGTTGTGTTTATAGAGGATGTCCTTTCTAAATAGAAAGAATGTGTTTGTGTTGTGTTTTTTAGCCTGCCATGCATTATCCTAAAGGGCAGCTAGACACAAAAAGACCTCATCCAGACCTTGAATGAGGGAGTGATGTGTGACTTTATGTAAGCATATCTATGATTAATCACTGTTCCTCCTTCCTGCACAGAATGATAGGAACTCTCACAGTGTTTTGGATTCAATACAAGCTTTACTGACAACATCGGTAGCAGCTCGCTTGCAGTTTACCCACCTTATTTTTAACGTAAGAGCGTATGCAGCCATTTGTAACTTGATTGTGTCAAGGCTTCTGGTCTCACCAGATTCCAGATATTTTTAGCAGTACAAAACAGATATGCTGCTTGATACTGCAGACTGGTATTTCTTATCATTGTATTTTAATGTATTTTCGTAGTTATAAATACCTTGGTTTGTAGCGCATATAGTTTGACCATTTACTACACTTTGTTATTCTTCTAGATATTTACCTGTAGCAGCAAATGAATCGGAAGTCTCGCACATTCACAAAAAAATAGCGTGCTTCCACTTTGGAAAATGTTAAATCTTATATTTTAAAAACAACTGAAAATCATGTTAACAGTAATGCACTTAGAATGCAAGACTATGGGGCACGGCATTGCAGGGAGATAAATACTAAAATGCCACAGTTTTTAAAGGGGTCATATAATGGTACATGCACTTTTTTAAGTTGATTGTACTGAAATGTGTGTTGGCAGTGCCTATACACAACCATCATAAAATGATAAAAATCCATCCAGTGGTTTTGTTTTAATCTCCTTATATGTTTTCCCCTGCCTCAAATCGAGCCGTTCGACCGTGTGACGTCACACGGTCGGACGCCCCTCCCGCGATTGTTGATTGATAGGCGCGTTTCAACACAGACCCGCCCTCGCTCGTGAGAGCTGTCAATCATAGTCCGCGCGGACCGGCGCGGTCATTGTTGATATGCTGGAGCACTGTCTATGAGCAGAACGGCGTCTAAGCGATTGTGGTGTTCTGTTCTTGGGTGTAATAACGAACACAGCAGTCATTTTAATGTTCCTAAATCCGAACCGCTGAAGACGCAGTGGTTGAGTTTGTTTTCGAAGGGAATATTCCCCACGAGCAACATCAATGCTCTCATGTTTGCGCGAATCATTTCTCACCAGACTGCTTTATAAACGAGGATCAGTATAAAGCTGGTTTTGCTAAGCAGCTGCTCTTGAAAAAGGATCGGTACCTGATATTCGTGTTCCTGCTGAACCTCTAGTCTAGAACAACTGAAGTGAGTGTAACGTTTTATTAAACTTTATATTAATATTTATATCTTTGCAAATCGCTTCACGATGAATGAGTCTAAGGTTTACACTCAGGGTACATTACTGCATGTTTTCTATGTACGACGTTCTCCATATAATTCATAATCCCACGTTTATAATGAACAACACGTTATGGTATTGTGTTACAAACGTGCACGCACAGAACAGAGAGGCGGAGTCAGCAAAGCTCATGATCATTTAAAGGCATATGCACTGAAACGGCGTGCTGAAAACAGCTGTTTTTGACCAGGTAAAATAAGTGTTTTCTTACAATACTAATGAGAATTTTTAATTAAAGTATATTACAAACTTTTAATTTAGACCCTAAAGAAGCATATTAGCTTGTACAAAAATGGCATTATATGACCCCTTTAAAGTATACAGTAACAAATGTGATGAAAATCACTTCTCTGTGCAAAGTAATATCTAATGCAACTGAATAACGGTTAACACAGTTACAACAACCTGTCACTCACATGAGATCTCAGCAATAGCAAACCACAACTATCCAATCAGTTCCCCATGGACAAAATCAAGTCTAATCTTCATTCAAGAAGCTTTCACTTAGATATGCATCACAAAAACACCATCGCAACACTGTTTTCATGCCGACTTTAACAAACCAAAGTTATTTTCTGTGTTATTTAACAGCATTTAACTTGACTTCTCGACTCAATTTTTTTTAAAAAAATTCTCCATCTGTTTGCTATAACGGTAAAGGTTTGAGATGGTAAATGTTGATCAATATAGTACTTTAACATCCAAGACATATACAGTAAGGGTGTATTCACACCAGGAAAGTCCGATAGTTCACTTGCTTTGGTCCGGACCAAATACATTTTTTTTTTTTTTTTGGTACGGTTCGCTTTGCAAGTGAACCAAAATTTGTAAACAAAACCACACGTGTGCTAAGGTCGTCCATTCATTGGACAAGGATTCTCAAGTAGGGAAATCAGAAAGTGCAAAAAAAGGCTGAGTATGGAGATATTTCGTACTGCAATATTTGTTCTTTTACTAATTTGTGTTATTCTGTGCTACATGGGCAGCTGTGCTACAAGGGCATCTGCCCAAATGTTAATAAGGCAGCTCGTCTCTCCGAAGCTCCAGGTCAAACCACGACTCATTTTATCAAATGTAGTAGGCTAAAACAGATCACTTTCCCATAACGCAACTCCGACTACGGAAGCCTTTTAACTCAAAGGCGCAGTGCTTTCTTGCAATTAGGTCGGTTCATGTTCACACCGTAAACGAACCGTACCAGAGTTCGTTTGGAACCGTACCGAGACCACCTCTTCAGCTGGGTCTCGGTTCGGTTGTTTGGTCCGCACCCGAGTTCGATTGCTGTATTCACACCTGCCCAAAAGGTCCGCACCAAGGGGGGGAACGAACTAGAGTTCGATTCAATCGAACCAAACAAGGCAGGTGTGAATACACCCTAAGACATCCAAATAGTTTTTCAAAGAGGGAGGACTTTAATGTCTATGGTGTTCAAAGAAATATCTAAAAACTTTAAAGAGTTGGGGAAATGTGTACATGTGCGTAGTGTTGCACAGCCTCAGCTTCTATATTAAGCTCTTATGTGATGATGCTTAACAATCCAATGACTCTTCCCTGTGGACAGAAGAGAACATTTCAAACTTAAATGCTTTAATGAACTCATACAATTTAATTTAATTTAATTTAAACAACTAAATCAAAGTGCAGTGCAATTTGCACAGTCAGTCTTAAAAGCAAAAAAAAAAAAAAAAAAAACTATTAACTATTTTATGTAGAGAACTGATAAACATAGACGTGCGTCATTGTTCATGCACTACGGAGCCCGGGGGAAGTCACCTGTAGAAAAAAAAAAACAAGAAAAAAAACCAAGACCCAAAATCTGTTTCCACAGTTTTGCAGTTTGTTCCCTCAGTTTATAAACCGTCACATGCAGATTCTTAAATTGTTCCTCAGTTTAACAAATCATGCACAAGGATTATTAAACCATACCCACACTTTTCCAATCCGTGTGCTCAGATTTGTAAACCGTACCTTTGGGTTTCCAATCCATACCCACAAATTCATAATCCGTTCCCAGAGTTTTGCCAACTGCACAGATTTGTGTCTCCGTCCCTCATTTTAGAAATCTGTGGCCCCTGATTCGACCATGGCTCACCTATCAGTTAAACTGGCAGCTTTTGCAGTAGATTTACATGATAATGTGGTAAAATAATAAGCCTAACAATCTAATATGACAGGGAAAGATACAATTAGGCCTATATGCCTGCTTGCCCCCAATTAGACAGAGGTGGGAATTAGTTCAGTTACAGTAGATCTCCCTCAGTGTAATTCTGTCAAAATGGTGGACAGTCTTAATTTTTTTTTTTTTACTGCTAAATATATTAGCTATAGCATTTCTACCAAAATCCCTGAGCCAAGTTCAGGTCCTGAGTTAAAATGTTTTTATTTTTTTATTGCAAATTAACAAAACAGTAACACATACAAGGTAAGAAATCAGTGACACACATATACAATACAGAAGAGAGAGAGAGAGAGAGAGAGAGAGAGAGAGAGAGAGAGAGAGAGAAAAAAAAAGCACAAAATCAACAACAATAACAAAATACAAAACAGCCCAACACAGTCATCGACAAGTGGTGTATGTAGGCACACGAGATCCTTTCTGTGACGCAAGTATAGATGGGGGAATCCGGTAATATCAGCATAATTCTAGTGAAGGTAATAATCACCCCAACAATCACAAAAACAACAATAATATATTAATATTAGTATTAGTGGTGGTAGTATCAATGATAGTATTCACAATGATAATATTCATGACAACAATAGTAGCATTAGCTCTAGCAATCTACAACAATAGTGACAATAGTACTAATAACATTAACAATACATTTAGCTCAGGCAATAATGTCACCGTACATTTGCTCTAAACTCTGGGTCAGGGGGCCGATCCACAACTGCCAGTGAGCACAACCAACAGACCCCGACATCTCCCCTCGATTCAATAACCCGATTCCCCTCCACCGCCGCCAGCGACACCCAACCCCTGTAGTTAAGCTTCTAAGCTCCATTGAGTTTTCCTCCAAAAAGTACGCCAGGGCACCACAGCAGGCACCTCCAAACCAAGCTCCCCCAGTCTGTTTGTGACCTGACATAACCAAGTGTTATGGGTGTAACTAGGATGCCCTGTTGGCATTTTCATTACAGACTCAGTGGTTGGACTGACTGGCCCTTCCCTTTCACTGCCTCTGGCCAAATCCCTCCCTCATGTAAAATAACTGTATTGAATTGATACCTGGGTTGGATGTGGTGTCTCTGGCTGGGGAGCTAACCAGTGCACACCTTGGTCCAAGGCATGGAAGAAAAAGAAAAAAAAGGGAGTTAAAATCCTTTACCATCATGTTGTGAATCACATGCACACGCACACACACACACGTTTCAGCTATATGAGGACTTTCAATGTTTTAAAAAAATTAGTAATTGTTTTGGATAGTATTCTAGTCTAATGAGTTCCTCTGTAATTAGTTTTGCCTGAAATAAATCTAATAAAAAAATACTTACTGCTGTAGTTCTGGTTAAAAATGTCTATATTTTTACTAGATAATATCTAGGTATCGTTCAGTCTTTTTACAGAGTCAAGAGCCCTGGGCACATTTAGTCAGAGGGCTAAAAAAAAAAAAAAAACAGAAAAAAAGTCCACTTATGTATAAAAATATACATAAAAAAAAAAAAAAAAAAAGACATGACAGGAAATTACTATGAATGCAAATTAATAACCTCCACAGTTAGCACAGTCTTTAGCTACAGTAGGACTATACTCTCAAAATCAGTTAAACGCATGTGACATTTGCATTTAAAGGGATAGTTAACCCGAAATATAAGAATTCTGTCATCATTTACTTACCCTCATTATGTTCCAAAGCTAAAAAAACAAAAATGTCTCTTGGTTAGTTTAATTAATTCAAATGAGCAACTTCAGCAATCACACCTTAATCAAAACTTAATTACAGTCAACTTAATAAATTTAAAACTGAAGTTTACTTAATCCATTGGTGTTGGGACTACATGAATCATTTTTGTTGACATAACTAAATTGGCAATGGATCTGCAGTTCCCAGCATGCCTGGCAAGGGACTGCATCAGGAGAGCACATTTAGAGATTATGGCTGCATCCAACATTATTTTAAGTAATTACTTCTTGACTGCTAAAAAGGAATGTTCAAAATATTATAAATGTAAACCGAACGTACTGCATTCACCATGTTGCATCAGTTTCATTGCTTCACTGCCATTCATAAATCCTCTCCCACGGCCTCATGGGATAGAAAAGTTTCCATCGTATGCACACTTCAGAATCTCACTGGAAGTAGTAAATCATCCAGGTACTTTTTGCCTACTCTTTTATGAGTACTGTGAATTTGCCTGCTATGTAGTAGGAGACTGTGTGAGTTTGGATGCAGCCTAAGTGTTATTTGACCTGTTTTTTTAGTAAAGGGAATAACATTATTGTTTAATATGCATGTATGTTGGACAATAACTAATCTCAGTACTGACAGCAGTCTCTTCTTATTTGTTCATTATACATTGGATATGACGATGAATGAAACTGCACTAATTTAGATCGCTACAATAAGAATGAAACAAGTTTGTCAAAACAAGAGCCAATAAAAGTAAGTTATTGTGTCATACTAACAGAGATGGGGGACTCGAGTCACATGACTTGACTTGACTCGAGTCAGACTCGAGTCGCAAATTTAAGGACTTGAGACTTGCTTGACTAAATTAAGAAAATGACTCGACTTGACTTTGACTTGAGATCCAATGACTTGAGACTTGACTTGACTTGAACTGTATGACTCGAGAATGACTTGATATACATTTTTATATAAATCATCGCAACATCCATTGATAAACAAAATGAAAGCAACGGAACATTGACGTCATCAGATTCTGCGCGATTGCGTGACGCTGCACAAGCCCAGAAATAGCCTACATCGCGGTGAGCGCGCCAAATACAAAAACATCTCCCTGCATCGTATCTTTTTGGATATAAACACTAGAAAATGACCATATTCATGCAAGAAGATTTGTTGTACGCATAATAACTGGCAAGGGATATCGGACGACCATCACAACCTCGAACAGTCGAACTTCATTCATCACGTCTAAAAGTAAGCTATGGCTTGTTTAACCTGTTTGTTATAGTTAATTTGACTATCTTTAAATCTAGAGAGAATCATATTGGTCAAAACAGCATGCCTCTTTATACACAATTATGTTTTCAAATGTAGCTTAATGTTGTCAATATTCAAATGATGGTATATGTTTTGTATAACATTTGCCACATTTCTTTTTAAATCTTGCTTTAAAGCCAAAAATGTTGTTCTTTCCAATGACGAAAAACAATATAGAAAACTGTTAGTTTTGTCGTTTATGTTTCTCTTAATGTTATCAGGGGGTTGGTGGCAAAAAATGGCAGCAGAATTAATAGGCTATGCACCCAAAATTCAAAATGTGGTGGAAAAATGGCCCTAGTATGAGTTATTTTCATAATTAACATATATAAAAAAATATTTCCAGATTATTGGCGCGATTGCAAATGTGATGATTTTATAAAACAGTTCAGTAAACAAAGAGTGAATATTGTGATGTGACATTTTAGACATAATATTCCAAATATTTTCTGTTTTTGCTCTATTTCTCCAATGACAATAGTTCCAAACAAGCCACAGAAAGAGTTACCGGTATGCGTATTTGTGATTCAGTGACCTAGTTGCTTAGTTCCAGAACGAATCTGTCATTTTGAACAAATCAGTTGACTGCTTCTATGACTCGTACATTAAGACGGCGATTTGGCGCCACCTATTGGCGGTTTTAACTTCATAATAGGCTAATGCCAACGGCTGTTATATAACTTATATAAAGGGGATGCCAGTTTGAAGAATGCCATTTGGTGGCATAGGAACCATTATACTTGAATTGTGAATTGTTTAATACCTTTTAATGGTCTTCTGCAATGTTTGAGGCATATTTATTTTTTCATGCTTTAATGTTGGCCTAATTTCAGTTACATTTAGATTTTAGGCTATGTAGTTTGAAATTGTATTTATTTTTATTTTTTTTAGATTTTTATTGTAGTAACCACTCAGCTGTATGTGGAAATGCATATTTAATAAAATATGTTGCAAATAAAACCATAGTCCACAACTTATGTAGTTTTAACTTATTTTAATATATAAATTCAGTGAAATCATCAAACGTTTGTATGACTTGCCAGTGACTTGTGACCCAAGCTACGACTTGACTTGACTTGCTTGACATAAGGCAGTGACTTGACTTGACTTGCTTGCTTTTATAAAAAATTGACTTGGACTTGCTTGAGACTCGAAGGTTAAGACTTGAGACTTGCTTGTGACTTGCACATGTGTGACTTACTCCCACCTCTGCATACTAACCAGCAATAGCGCATGACAGTATGCGAAAGACATCTTAAATGTATATGATTGGCTTAACAAACAAACAAATGCTTGAGAATACACCTCTCTGAGTGTGCATGATGAAATTGTTTCTCAGCATTGTGTGATACTCTCCCACTGTCCAAATATAGATGCAATACATTTTGACATTTGCATCACATAACCAGCCTATATGGCTTTTCTAATGTAGTAAACTAAACCTGTGCAGAACTCAGACCTTATAGGCTACTTTCCTCTTTATAACTCATAGCAGGACATATATAAAAAATGGACTTTTATGCACCAGGACCACAGAGATGAATGGCGCTTGGGTTTGCTTTTTCAAACATTTTCATATTTGAAAAGGAGGAAAAATTGATCCATTGAGATTTATTTTGCTCAAGCCTAGGAGCCGGATTGTATGCTAGATCCGATCAAACAATTGACAACGCAAAGAATGAGTGACAGGTGAGGTCACAATGTTTAAATGTACTGTATTCACATTATCTGTCGCCAAATCAACTGGTAGACCAACTCAAGCAGTGTTTCTCAACTGGTGGGTCGCAAAACCGTTTTGAGTGGGTCAGTCACAGTTGAGAACCACTGAACTAGAGTCCACTAATCTTCATTGCTGCCATTCTTCAGGTTAACTGCCATCAGCTATGTCTGTGTTTCCCAACCTGGGCGTTGTGACCCCCACTAGGGGCCGCTGAACATTTATGAGGGGCCGCCAAGCTCACTCTAGTTTGAGGGTTAGGGATGAAACGGTTACCAGTTTGACGATAAACCACGATGCAATTTCTGACAGTTAGAATTGCAGTTTAATATTGTAATCATCATTAAAACTGCATTAGATTGCCAGGATTAGAAAAACTCACAGTTAATGCTGTCCAGTAAAGTCAGAAACAGTCTCACGCAGACACAGCATGCAGCTTAGGTTTGTCTTGTTTGGGGAAAACATGGCTGAAAGAAGTGGGTGGTTTTACAACCGAGTGCTGTGGGAAATTATATGAATTAAAGTATGAATGAATTCTATGAATGTATCTCTGAAGGGAAATGACTGTCTTGAAAAAAGTTTTGATGGCATTTTCTTTTCATCTTCCCTCTGTGTAGCGCTGCTTTGTTTACAGAGGTTACCGGGGAAACGGCTCTATTTCTGCTCTAAGTGCCATCCTGACAGAGAGTGTATTTACATTTTCATTCAGCCTGTCTGATTTTTTTTTTTTTTTTTTTTTGTGAAACGTTTTTTAGACGCTGTTGTAATAAGCTAATGTGCATTCTAAAAATCTAAACAATTTGGATAAGGTTTCTAGAATTATTCATTGAGCGGGGTCTAGATTTAGCATTTCTCGTGTTGATGTTGTTGTGTCTGACTGGTCAGGATGTTAAACTAAGGCCTTTTCCACACGATTGCATTTTCATTTGAAAACGCATCTTTTTCTCTCCGTTTTGGCCTTCCGTCCACACTGAGACGGCGTTTTTATAAATGAAAACGAAGCTATTTGAAAACGCCGTTTTCGCATTGTAGTGTGGACTGTCAAAACTGAGGTACTTAAAAACAATGACGTAAGTTTAGTCATGTGATGCATATTGTACCAATAGATATGTTTATACCGGTATTGTGCCTGTTATGTGCTATACACTTTCACACTGTTACTAAAATGTTACTTTGCACACTTTTCATATCACTGTCCTGCCAGATTATCCTGCCAGAAGAATTGCGCGATAACTTTATTATGTATTTTTCCGTATGTATCATCTCAGTGAGCTTTTGTGAGGTTTTTACGCATGCGCAGTAAGGTGAATTTAGCATTTTCCGGCGTTTCAGTGTGGATGAGAAACTTTTGGAAAACATCTGAAAACGCTAGTGTGTATACGGACAGCATTTTATACGAAAACGCCGTTTTCAAATGTAGGCGGATTGATGTAGACGTAGCCAGAGACTATTTATATAGAGACATGCCACTTCATCAATCCTTAATATAACTATACAGGGAAAACCCGTAACGCCAAAGATGGCGGTTGTATGCACATGTCCCGCCCCTCCCGCCGGAAAGCCAATCGTCTGCTTTTAACAGTCAAGCCGGGAAACATTTAAGCCTATCGTCTGGTTCCACTGACGCATGCGCACAGTTGAGGTTTGCGACAGCGCAAAATACGTTACTGTTTGAAAAGGCAGCAGATTTGATATGCAGTGTATGTGTGAGTTGTGTAAATATCAGACATCAGAAGTCTCCCGCAGATTGATAGCGGCTGATGCCCGCAAATTAGTTCAAATCTCCCGGAATCTAGAGCGAGCGAGCAAGAGCTCGCACATACTGTGCTTCAAACTGTGTAGCGCGCGCACGAGAGAGAGGGAGGGAGAGAACCCTTGCACATGCGTAGTAAAAGTATAACCTGTGGGGAAAAAGGCCTTTTAAACCTTATTTTGGGGCAAAGTCATCAAACTTTTTCAGCGATTTTTATCATAATTTACTGCTGTTTCTATACATGCAGTGTTTATGTCCCGGTGACCAGTGAAACTGCAGTTCTGACTCTCTGCCCATTCATTTATATAGGAGCCTGGTCTTGTTAGTCCGAAATAGCTGCCCGGAGGCGTTGCCAAGATGGCGGCCGAGTGGCATGACTTGCCTAAAAGGACTTTGACGTAGCCTAAGGCAGACTCACACTCTTACATACTGATAAAACACAAAAAAAGCAAAGAAGATTGGAACGGCATGACTCATGACTGACCTTTAAGATGCTTGTAAAATCTCTCATATCAATAGGAAGACTCTTTCTTTAACTATGGGTCACGGAGTGAGCGTCGCTCTGTGATCCTTCGCTTCCACGTTGCGAATGGTTGCGAAGAGACTCGGCCCTCAGACTGAGTCTCACTCCTGTCATCTTGCGCACGGTGAGAAATGGATGTGATTCATTTTGGAGCTTGTAATATCTTCAGGGGTAACCGGTCCCTGGGGGGGCACAAGCACGGTATTAAAACTGTCCATCCTCTCGATAGTCACGTCTACATCCTCTCCTGCCATCCTCAAGGGAGTGAATGATGGAGGAGGTGTAAAGAGAGACTAGGGTCAGAGGAAGGATGAGAGAGGATATTGCACAGCTGTCTGCTCATCTGCCTCTGAAGTCAGAGAGGAGCTGTTGTGACGGGACACCGGAGAAATAGAAAAGGTGTCTGGAATGGCAATTAGCATGAAACCGAGGCTTTGGAAATGAACTGGACCTAGACATTGTCTACTCAATTAAATACAACAATGAAACAATATAGAGTTACAAATATTTTATTATCATGGATATTTACTTTAATATAATGATAATATTTATAAATATATTTAAAATATATTAAATTAGTATTAAATTATAAACATATATTATTAAAAGGTAAATAAAATATAAATACATTTAGAGCGTAAATTAATTAATTAAAATTAATCAATTAATTTAGACCATAAATAAATAATAATGCTGACAACCAATTTTGGTAAATTACGACAAAGTGGAAGGAAAAGGGAAATTTAGAACAAGATTTTGCCATAAAGACCTGTAGACTCAATATTAAGGAACATTAACAAATTTAGGGTAAAGTATGAATATTGATTAAAAATATATATTTATTTGTTATTTGCTTATAAGTAAATTTAATTTGCATGTCATTTTCAGTTATTTATTTTATTAACTATGAACTATTTTGTTACAGATAACATATAAATAAAAAATAGAATAGAACATATAAATAAATAAATAAAAATTTTTTAAATCAATTCATTATTGAATTATTTTAAATACGTAAATATTGTGTTGACCAGTGTTAATCAATATCAACAAAGTGGAAAGTTTTAAAAAACAAAAATGAACACAAAAGGAAACAGTTTTACTATAAAGACCTGTACTCTCAAAATAAAGGAACCATGGCATATTGATTGATTTTCTTAAAAACAATATTCACACCTTTTCATTTATGAGTCAATTTATAACCAGATGATATCATTTTTATGGCCCTCATTTTTTTTTACTAATCCATAATTGATATAAATAGAATAAAAAGGGTAAATTTAAACAATTACATTTTCTTGTTCACATGTCTCCACTAAGACCAAATAAAGCCTGGTATTCAGAAGCGGCACAGTGGAGGATTCGGCTTTCAGAGCCGAAAAGCTCCCCTTTGAAGAGGACCGTTTTTATCTCGTAGGAAACGGTTATTAGTCTACAACATTTGCCACCCAATGGGGAAAGACAGACTAGCACACCTGTAGTCTCCATCTCTAAACACAATCAGGGATTTCAAAGACACATATTCAATAAACAGACTGAGAAATAATCTGTCAAAAAACTCAGATCTGGCAAAATGGGATAAAAGAGGATGAGGGACATCTAATCATGGTTGCGACACTGCTGTCTGTACCGGGTTATGTAAACACAGACGATGAAACGTTCCCCTATGTCTCCAAGCGCTCAAAGACAACAAAACAAAAAAATGGAGGAAACTGGAATTATCTCACTAAACCGTATCAAAAAAGCACCACTGGCACAGCAGATGATATTTAATAATTCATTATCAGGACAATTACAGGATGTTTGAAACTTTATAACTCGTTTTATTCTTCCCAACAGAGCGGAAATATGCAACACCAATGTAAACACATAAGCTTTGTTCCAAAACCCAAAGAAAGCAATGGCAGAAAGCATTAGAGTATAGGGGGGAAGTCATCCAATATGGCAGACAAGACAATAGGAGAGACATTTTAATTCATAAACATATTCAATTCAAGATTGGAAATTATAATATATATATACACTTATTAGGCTACCTCAGATTTGTGTCCAATGTGTTTGCTTTGCATGCTTGTTAGCAACATGCTAACATCCACTGTTGAGTCTCCAGTGCACTTCAAAGTACTACTATGAGTTTCTGTCTTGTAGAGCATTCCAAATGAGTCACTTATGAGGTTTTGAAATAGAGCTTTAGCCTGTAATTTAGTTTCAACTTAATGCTTATTGATATACCTAAAGGAATCAATGAAATCTATGAGAGATTTTCAGGCAGGAGTTGAAAGATATGGAGGGGGGGAAGGGTCTTTAAACTAAAGTTCCTGGCAAACTACAATCCAACTTTTTTAAAAAAAAACTCAATTTTATCTGATTCATCACTCCTTTGCTTCATTTCAGGCTTTGTTCTTCCAGCTCTTTGACTACGGCAAACACTTTTTATTAACTTTGCCATAGATTTCTAAACAGAAGCTCCTGGCGTGTTGTGAGTCTGTGATTCAGAGTTGATGCTGTGGAGACTTTAAGGTGTGTTTGCGGCAATCTTTCCATTGAGCAATACTATACAACTCATCCATAACTCTAGCGGATGCCCTAAAAATGTCATCCCAGCACCACCCGTTTCTCCCCAGGGCCGGTTTTCTCTCTCGCGCTCTCTCTTTCTCTCTCAATCGCTCTCTGAAGTGGCTCCATTCGTTTTATCCTTCACTATCTCGCCCACAGTTTAGACTTCAGTATAGATCTGATATTGCTGCTTGTTTGGTCCATAAACAAAGTATGATCAACCTCTGACAGCCCCTATACCTGAGTGGCCTGAGGGAAAGAGCAGGATGGCTTGTTTAAGTGGTTGCATGGTGTTAAGATGAATACACTGCTCATGGATGCATGGACATTTGGTTTGGAAGGGGTTCAGATCAGACACAATCATAAATCAATTAAGTAACTTATCTGTCTGTGTCTTTCTCTCACTGCTTTTCTTTTCAGTCCTCTTATGTAATATGATTAAGGAACTTTGTGGAAAGCATCTCAAGAAAATATACATATTTTCATTTGAACTTCTTTGTGAATTTTACTACTAATTATTGTGGCCTTTGAGAAATACCATTCCGTTTTGTGCAGATGAATGACAAAGTGAATGTTTAGTGTCATATTTTAATAATATTAATGAGTTGGTTATGACTGAGCTCATAATCAACTAACATAAAGCTAATGAATCACCCTTTGCAGTTTGCTTCTCGCAAAAAAAAAACGTCATTATTTGTTAGGCCCTGTTTACACCTGATATTAAGATGCATTTTAGTCGATCGGATCACAAGTGGATGATTCTAAATACAGGTGTATTTGAGCTTGTCCACTTTTGACCAGTTGCAGAGGTCGTCAAAAATGCATTCGACCGGATTGCTTTCGTAGTGTAAACGCTCATGTGATCAAATGTGTTCGAACAGCCACAAAAGACCGTCTACTCTCCACCTAATGAGTAAACATTGTGGGAAGCGCGCTAGCCAGGCGGGATTTAAACTTTTGTCGGCTGAAATTTGGATTGAAAAATGTACCAAGCACAATGTTCTCTCACCATTCCTGATTTCCCAAACTGAGGTTGATGAAATACTGCAGGGGAATTGTGAGGTGATGAAAATCAAATTATTATTTAAAATAGTGATTATATCGCAGTTGTGCTTTTGTCCCTAAGTTTAGAAGCTTCACAAATGTATTTATATGACATTTACATGGCCATTTTATATTGTGAATATAGTCAAAGTTAAATGGTATGACAAAAATAGGATTCTTTAGAAAGGAAAAATTAAAATAGTAAATATATATATATATATATATATTAGGGAGAATCAATACATTTTTAATAATTTACTGCTATTGTGTGAATAATATGTAATCATGTAATCCATAAAAAAGTAACTAATCTGAGTATGAGCATTTTAAAAATGTAATTTTATCTAATTACAACTAAATGTTTGGAATCTGATTACACACACTGTAAAAAATATTTTAGCAATTTAGTTATTTCAATTTATTTTTTTGTGTAGAGATAACTAGATTGTCCAGACAACAAGACATTTTAAGTTTTCTTGTCCTCAACTTATCGAAATAAGTTAGTTAAACTGAAAAAAAAACATGCAAAAAGATAACACAAAATAAAGAGTTAAGTTTTTTACAGTGCAGTTACCCAGCACTAACATAGTTTTATAGTGTTTGTTAATATTTTTTAAATAGTTTTTACTTTTATATTTTCATTTTATTAATCATTTTTGTTTATTTGTAATTAATTAATAATGTGTTTTTATTAGTGTTTCATATTTCAATATAGCTTCAATTTATTTTCAATTTTAGTAATTTCAGTATTGCGTTGTATTGAGTTGTATTGTATTGAGTTTCTATTTCAACGTAAACTTATTTTATTTCAATTGCCGAGGCAAGCATTCTAATTTTTTTTTTTTTTTTTAAATACATTTATTTATCTTTTCATCTAATATTTATATTTTATTTATATTACCGGAAACTACTGAATCATCAAATCCTCAAGAGACCTTTAGAAAATATATCGAAACGTTTATTCAATTTTTGTTCACTTTCATATGCTAAAATGTTGGTGCTGTGTCTCCACCGTCCAATGTCAAATCTGAATCCTGAAACAAAACTTGAGAACCAGTAATTTAAAGAGATTTACACAATTTAATTCTGTCATCATTTACCCACCGTCATGCCGTTCCATATAACATTCTGCTGTAAATAACTTCCACTGTGTCCCACGGAAGAAAGTCAGTCAGACGAGTTTTGAAAGACACAAGGGTGATTTTTCATTTTTTAGTGAATATTCCATTAAGGAATACTTTAAAGACAAACTTGAGATGCTGTAAATGAGCTTTTATGCATGGGTATATATGCGCTTCAGAGCCTCAGAGACTACAGTATTGACTACACCGCCGCACCAAGTATTCTGTGGTTTCTCAACATGGCAGTTCATTGTTACGGTGTGACTCGAGCAGTTAGCCCTGCTCACTCTCTCTGAGCTTCAAGACACCTCTCCAGCTTGTTTTTCAGCTACGACTGCTGTCCCATGTCAGTCTTTCTCACTCTCCCTCCCTTTTTCTCTCTGTCTTCTCTTTCATTAACTGCAGCTGTCAGTGGGGAAGACCACTTTTGTATTGAGTTTCTCTAGCGCAGCACATAATCAGGTCTCCCCCTTAAACTCAGCAGGATTCTAACCAATTTGTCTCGCATAGCTGGAGATCGTTGTTTCGATCTGCTCGACGGGAAACGTGTCAACCTTGGTTGAAATTTTCAGTTTGTGCCGATGCAAGTCTTGGAGTCCTCAATTTTGCCAGATGGCCAATCATTCGCAGGCATGCATGTCATGACATGCACAGATAGCTGCACTAGGGTGGTTTGCATAAAGGGTTTATTTGGTATTTCCATGTGCAATCCTCAATATACCAGACTCTTGACCAAGGGATCAGCACTGACTTCTGTAGGACATCTGTAGGAATTTCAGAATCATGATCAGTGAAATTAGTTTTCATTCGTACAGTACAGAATGTCTGTTTAACACAGCTACTACAAGACATGGAAGGGATGAATTACACATTGATTGGGTGAGAACAATTAGCCAGGACTTGGACTTGTGTCATCTGAACATTTGTCATTGGTATTTCATGTTAACTAATGAATTGATTAATGTTAACAAATGGAACCATATTGTAAAGTGTCACCATTATTCTTATTTATTTATATTTAGTCGTGGCTTGAGGTCTTTTCCTGATAATACAAATAAGTCAGAGGGCTTTAAATGTCAACCACAACAAAAACTAAACATTTTATGTAAATATCGCTTTCAAACACTGACTTACACTTCACACACATACACACTCATGTTGGGCTTTCATGTTTTATGGGGATATTCCATAGACATTATGGTTTTTATACTGTACAAACCAGCGCTATCTCACAACCAACTTGTACAAATTCGTACGAGTGAGTAAAAGGTGGCTAATTTGTACGAATTCGTACGATTTGTCTAAACCCCAGTGATGGGTAGGTTTTTGGGGGCGGGGTCAGGGGTAGGTCATTTGTACCAATTTACACAAATTGGGCACCCCGTAAAATATGTACTATTTAGCAAAAATCGTACAAGTGAGGTCGTATGAATTAAGTACAAATTAGCCACCTTGTAAAATTCGTACGAATTGCCGTGAAATCGCTGTGGTAAAAACTGTATATTCTATCCCCTTACACACTACCCTACCTCTAAACCTATACCCATCACAGAAAACATTCTACATTTTTACATTTTCAAAAAACATAATTTAGTGTGATTTATAAGATGTTTTCCCCATGGGGACCAAAAAATGTCCCCACAAGGACAATTTCCATCTGTGTGTGGACATTTTGTTTACCAGGACCGCACGCGCGCACACACACACACACACACACAAAACAAAAAACCTTAAGTTGTTAAGTTTTAATACGAGAGAGATGATGGTGGCTGAAAATGAAGGAATGTAATAAGACGGCCAGGCCAAGCGGATCAGAACCAGACGTCTTCAACATGTGACATCATGAAGCAACGTGGCATCTCTCGTTCCAGATTTGCAGAAGCAAATCCCCACTTGAATGAATCTGGCAAAAGAAAGATTACGATGGGGGAGTAAAGCAATCAGTGTGAAGAAAAAAACTTTTAGGGAACTTAAGTGAACATTGCATTAAGCTCCTTACACTGCTGTGGTTAAAAGCTTAAAAGCTTGTGGGGCGGAAGCAGTTCTGAAACTGACCATTAAGAACACTCAATAAAAGATATGTGATTAATGGGCATTTTTATATTAAATTTCTTGATTTCTGTTTATCTGATATGTAAATTGTGTCAAGTGCAGCAGATGTTGCAAGAATTGTAATTATAAAAGATTTAAATCCAAACATCTGGGTTATAAACTAGATTACTTTTGTGTCAGTTTGAGCAGAATCTTAAATAAAGATGATTTATTCATGAAGAAATGATTCCCTTTTTTCTCATTCTGGAGGTGCATTATGGGAGCAACATGCTTGTGGTTACATACAGTATGTGCAGTTGAATACAGTTGTGTGTTATTCACTGTGGAATTAATTTACAATAAACTGAATGCATTGTTTGCATTGTTATAGAGCCTGTTTTACAAAAGGAATTATGCAAATGAGTAAATTGCACAAATATGCTCATACAATGTGCACTTTCCAATCTTATAGGTCAGTTTTGACAACTTGATGGTGGATGATGCAGCAGACTTCCACAATCTAGCATATGTTATCATCACTATCACCATTTAAATTTATAACTGCTGCCATTATCAATGCACATAAACATATTCGGTAGTGTAACATTATTTGTGCCATTCAAATAGCACTGAGTTTGGTGCAATGTATGAGTCTAATTTGCATAGAAAGAAAGCGTGTCTGTGCTGAAATGACAAGGTCTTAATTTTGCAATTTCAATGCATTTAGTCCCTGTTCAACTGGAAATACCAAAAAGTGGCGCAACTGTTTAGTGAATTTGTTCCTCAGTGATAGTGTAATGGATTCAGCGTCAATAAAGTCAGTGCTAAAGTAGACTTAAATATGGCCACTATACGGCTTGCTTTGAAGCACACTAAATGGCACATGTTCTCGTTTTTAATTCAGACACAATTACTGTCTGAATTAGTTCTGCTACATGTATCATAATCAACTAACTGTCAGTGTAATTGTGCTGATGCACTTGGTTTTGATATCATTAATTTGCCATCTGTTGAAAAGAGAACAAGAACAGAGATATGTGAAGATGGTAAACAAAAAGAAACAAAAAAACTCACCATTATCCAGAAGAATGACTTTCGATGAGTAATCAATAGTCAGAGAATGAACAAGGCTATCAACTGAATGCCAATCGTTGGACGGGAATGGCATTTTTTGTGTATAAAGATTGATTTCCAACTGCATTGGGAAGTTTTGCAGTGCATATCCAACTTTTTACAAAATAAATTTGCTTGTGTTGGCATTTAAAGAAACATTTAAGGGTATATCAGACTTGAAATGTTTCCATTTACGGGCTTAGAAGAAAATGAGGATTAGTAAATAATATCAGGATTAAAATTATTACTTTAAGACATATCTTGGCATGAATAGGTTTCTAAACTGTTTAACTGAAAATCAGACCAACACATAAATGCCATAGAATATTTAAATAACAATTGCTGACATAATCTAAGCTATATTACCACATTTACAATTCATCAAAGCTAAAATGTCAACATTTAGGTCCCTATTGGACCCCTGAATTGGTAGAAAACATTTAGCACAAGCACAAATCCCCATCTCTTTAATGAGATGTATTAGCAGCATATTGGCCTTATCAGTGTGACCTAGAAAGATGAAATGGAGGAGTTAGAGAGTTGGGAGCTTGCTCTCCTATAATCCCTGGAGAGGAAAACATCCGTCTCTCTGCGGCCTCCATCCCCTGGGATGAAATTACTGGGTGAAAATTCCAGAATCCCACACCGCAATCTCTACTTAAACAATTCTGTGCTTCTCAGACTCTGGATTCTATAAGACTCAAGCAGAATATATATAAGTAAAAGACTGATGGACCAATTTCACGCTTTAAAGAGCACTCCAAATAATAACGAGGCTCTGGTAAAACATTTACAATAACAATGAAATATTAGCAAATTATCCGTGTCATGATTGTAAGAACCACTCGTCGGCCCATTGACGGAATCCAACGGCGTGGGCGAAGGTATAATGTGTTTAGGTTTTCCCCTGCGCTTCTGTGAAGTTCACTTATTAGAATTAATATGGAAGTAAAATAATGCCAAATGTTATTGAAACAAAAAAGCCTGTTGAATTGCACCACTTGGAAAAAAAAATAGGCATTGCATTAACCATGCTTGCATTGTATTTTTAGGGCTTGCATTTTTATGGGCTGAAATCCAACATGGTTGAATATAATAAAGCTGTGAATATTTCAATTCAAAACATTTCAAACACATTTTCGTTATTAAAAATGAAATCATCTATATTCACCTTTAATATTTCACTTCCAAAATATTCAAACTGTTAAAAAATACAACCTATAATATTCAACAGGCAATTTTCAGTCCATTTTATTTCGCTTCCACAAATTCAGTGGTTCAAATTCGACAGTAGATTCAACATTGGCATCCAGGAACTGCAGGAAAAGCAGTAGATTACCGAGCATAATCTCCATCTGCTGTCAGTAGACCTCACCAGCAGGAGGTGCAAAAGCACGTGTTGTTGACGAAGACCAGAGCAACAGTTAGAGCAAGCCGTTCAGGCTATCTGGCCTATCAGGTGCGCAGCTTGCCTTCACCTTTGGCCGTGAGGGCTCATTCAACCTCCTTTCAGGGGCCCCGATCCAAGAAGTGTGCGATGTAGCGGGATGGGCCACCCCTCATACTTTTATCAGATTCTATAGCCTGGACATTCCTTCTACACCAGGCACTCTCTTGTCCTAAGTGTGCCTGTGCGCAGCTTCACACTGGGACAGGCAGGGCTCGTTGTGGCATAGTGGGTACTCGTTCCCCAAAGTGTCGTATCAACACCCTGCCTGGGAGCGACTCGCAGAAGCTAACTCTGTTGTGTGCTGGCATCCCTTTGTTGCTTCCGTGTATGACGTCACATGTAACGTCATGGCGCAGCACCAATTAGGATTGGATTAGTTTCATTCATACTTCAGATGCGCTACGCTGAGGGCGTTCCCCAAAGTGTCGTATTGACGCAGTGTCTCGTTCCCTTCTCAGGGAACAAGGGTTACAGTCGTAACCCAAGACGTTTTCTTAGTCATTTTACTGCAACTTGCTCAGTCAGTAATAGTCAGAAATCAAAAGGTCCCACATGATGTGCCACATGCTCCTTTCATTGGGCCTTTACAGAAGTTTGACCTATTCTGGACGCAAGTTCCGGGGAAAGCTTTCCTCCTTAGAAAGTCCCTGCTTGAAAGGTAGTACTTTTTCAAAGTTCAGGAACTTTCGGGGGGGTGGGACTTGGGCGCTGAACATGCTGATTGGTTGAGTTCATGCCACATTTTGATTGGTTGACTCCACGCAGTTTGACTTTTAATTTAACCGCGATTTTTTTTTTTTTTTTTTTTTGCGGTGCGTGCAGTAAGAGTCGTTTGCTATTCGAATCAACAATGGAGTTTAAAAAATACGACCAATGGACCAACAAAGAGGTTCAGGCTTTATTAAGCTTAAATTCAGAGGATCATTACCAGCTTTATTACCAACAGGGGCTGATAACCAGTCAAACCATCATCTATATAATTTAAGATCTTGCCCAGGCTTTATCCGGTAGTTATAAAACTAATTAAAAAAAATAAAAAATGAAATAAAAGTTTTAATGTCATGTATTTAAATAATCCAAATATAGAGATCATAATTACAATAAATTCTTTTTTTAATTTGAATAATTTAATTATTTAATTAATTATTTAAGGAATTACAATAATAAAATTGCAATGTCATGTATTTATGTATAAATAACAAATAACATACAAATGTAGATTTATAAATGCCATAGTGTCCTTGTTTAATTAAAATGAATTAAAATCAATAATGAAAATAATGAACATTACAAATTTTAAATAATACTCATTTATCCATGCATAAATAATCCATATAATGCACTACAATTTTAAATACACTGAAAATAATGAATTAATTAATATTCAACATTCAAAATTGAAATTTAATGGTAAGCTGCACTTCCATGCAGTCTTAAATGAATCGACACTGCACAGGGCACATTTTATGTGAACTCTGAGGCTCATACAACTTATGAATAATTATACCAATTTAAAATTACAGTCAGCATCTATATTTGCAGTGACCCTTTTAACAGAACATATTATACAAGTATACGTAACCTAATTAAACAAAGCATGTGAATGGGGGCGTATATTCATCCTACCCTGCCTACAGCTCTGTCTGGTTTATTTACATATGGACGAGCTAGGCTCTGTCCACCTCCAGATAACGAGAGACGAGTGAGGTAGATGTAGCACGTCAATTCTCCAAATGAAACCGATGCAACTGCTTGAAACCAATGACTCATAAGGAGCAAAAATGGCCTTGTTTTGCAAGAAGCAAGTTTTGTAGGCATTATTTGCCATCTGCTTGTAGCAGTTTCCCCCTGAAGTTCATTTGTAATGTTAGTCATGCTTCTTGCACCAAAAACAGTGAAAATGTAGGCATAATCTTCATTAACTTGTTGTTAAACTTGACATGTCAGACGTCTACAGTATTATGAGGTAAAACAATACCCAATTTACCAAAATGCGAAACATTTCTATTTCATATTTTACTTGAAATATGCAAAGCATTTTAGTTTAGAATTACAATGAACCGTTTATGTTAGCATGTCTATTAATTCCTCAAGAAAATGTCACAAATGTCTCATTATTAACAAGATGTGCTTACTACCCCTTAAGGGATGTAAAGAATCTGTCACTTAATGAAGATGTATTTAGATGGGAAATATGTTAATGATGAATGATTGGTCTCTCAGTAAAGCCGGTGATAATGTAGTAGAATCAAATGTGATCCCATTGCCATTTAAACTCTGCCCTAAAATGTGATTGCAATCTAAATTGCATTGTATATTGGCGGTGACAGTCCAATAAAGCATCTCTGAGCATGTTGGCCTATAGGGACTATTTTCACTCATGCCGTCTGATGCTTTACACAGAGTATAAATGTTTCTGAACATCATAATATATAAAGATATAGAAGTCATGTTATTTCTAATTAGACTGTATTTCTGTGGGGTTTTTTGTTTTGTTTTTTTGACTGGAAAATCATACTCCTATATCACAGAGTAGTTATGGCTTGCTTTTATCAATATTAAAACAGACACTGCTTTTAGAGGAACTTTTCCTGCAGCTCTCTATTAATAAGTTAAATCCCTAAAAACCCAAACCTAACATGCCGCTCTCAGTTTCGTCACATTCACTGTTAAAACATTGTTAGCCACAGGCATCACACTGTTCACTGGCCTCATATTGCACCAAACTGGTAAGAGTTGGCTGAAAATCAGCAGTGATCTGATTGGCTAGTTTTACATAACTTCTGGGAACTTCTGAGCGTCAGTCCACCTGCAAACAAAGTCATTTTAGTGTCATCAAATGGTACACAATGTTTATCCAAACTGTACATTTCACTATGTTTTTGAGTTACTTCTGTGAAATAAACGGTAACGCTTCCTTTTACAGTACAGTATGTGTACTTACAGTGTACTTACCTAGAAAGTACTGGTTAATATAAGGTAAGTACATAGGTTAGGGGTAGGTTTAGGGGTAGGTTCAGGGTTAGTACCTAGTTATTACCCAGTAATTATAGTTACTATAATAAGTACATAGTAAGTACATGGGTAACAGGACTGTAATAGGAAGCGTTACCAAATAAACTATGCTTATAGACAGATTACAATCTTACTGACTACATAAAGTAATTGCAGACTAGATTGACACTAATGGTGTGTTCACACCGAACGCGAATTTAATTATTTGCGCGAGTAGATTACATACAAAGTCAATGCAAAGACGCGAATAGACGCGTCATTCGCGCCGGGCGTTGCGAATGACGCGAATTGGGCGACGCGTTTGCCGCGAATGTCTTCCGCGCAAGTTGAAAAATTTGAACTCGAGCGAATGTTCAAGCGTCTAACTAGACGCGATAGACGCGTATTTGACGCTCTATTCGCGTTCGGTGTGAACACACCATAAGTACAAGAAATGCCGTTGTTGTTGTTTTTTTATCACATAATATATCAACGTCAATGTCCGGATGAGTAAACTGACTGATCAAACAGTCTTGCCTACAATATAAACAGTATTTTGTGCTTGATAAAAATTTAAACATTGCAGAGGAAATTAAAAACTCCATAACCCCACTAACCCTAAAATGTCAGAAACTAGTCAGTTCGACTCAAGATCAAAACTTAAGCTTAAGATAAACCATTTTCCTTTCCACAAAACGTTAAGTGCTCAAAAAATCCTCAGAAAAGTACCAGCACACCTTTCTCCAACAAGCGGACAAGATTTGAGGTTTCAATCATGTCTGAAGAACAAATTGTGAAGGACAAGCTACAAGTTTAATACTCGGGGTTAGTGATTTGAACAAATCCATAATCCTCAATCTGAGCAGTAACAGTGATGCTTGACTTGGTAAGCTCTACTAATTATTACACAAATCTCGAGATATTACAGGAACAGTCTTTCACTTCCGCTGTGATCTAGTTTATGATGTCAGGACATCTCTGGAGAATAAGCTATTCAAGGCAGACAGATTTGCTCTTTTTTTCCCCATATTCGATGCAACATGTAATTACTACCCTCTAAAGGTGTGAGAGCACAAATGCCATACTGCAGGAAAACTGGCATCTCTCTTACACACATTTAGTCTCGTGAGAATGAATTTAAGATGAAAAACCATCTCAGTTTATAATGATGTGCGAATGGAGTGAGAGTTGTCTCTCTCTCTAGAGAAGGACACTTGAAAAAAGCTTTTTGTCCCTCATCCGCGCTTTATTTGTACTCTGTATGCATGGACAATAACAAGAAGAACATCAGCAGCAACCGTGTCTAATGATGCCTTAGCATTTGTAGGTATTTGCATGTTAAGTGAGGTAGTTGTTCTATTTATATAAAAAAATCAGTCAAAATTTATTTTAAAAAAAGTTACTATTCACACTTTCAAAAGAATTGACAATTTTATTTATGTAGGCTACTTAAAAAGATGTGTACGAATCCTTTGCGTTCATGTCAAGAACTACTTTAACCCTGTAAGGCCCACTGTTGTACTGAAATATTATACATTTTCTTAAATAAACCTGCAGATGTTTTTGCTTTTTCTCCAAGACGACATTTACGCAACTAATAGGTCATATATTTTCAGCCTTGCAATGCTATTGGATATTGAACATTTTGTGAATAGGCCTGTCATGAACTCACACTGCGAACTTGCCTTGAAGCACATCATCTTGTTTTACTCTACTGAATAAATCAACATTCAAGTAAAAGGGCTAAAAAAGTCTAGATCATGCAGATATTATGGTACTATTGAATGCTTTAATCATATTAGATTTTGAGCTTGTAACTTGGTGAAAGGGTTGGCAACATTTGCCTGTGCACCTCGCACATTACATGGATGAATTTTACTTTTCTGTGTGAAATAAACAACTAATAGAAACAATGTTTTTGATCATTCACAATTTTTAAAGCTCTTCTTTGTTACAATTTTGAGTATTGTGTGAATTATGTGGAATGTGTACATTTCTTAAAATGTGTAGGTCTAAGGCAAGGCAAGGCAAGTTTATTTATATAGCACATTTCATACACAATGGTAATTCAAAGTGCTTTACATAGAAGAAATAAAAAAAAACACTACTTCACAACTTCTTTTATTTTTCTCTCGGAATCGTTCCTGATGCATCCCTGGCAAACAATCCTATTTTTTGTTAGTATCCCTAACTGCCTGATTTACTAAATTCGGGGATCCCCTATCTGAGTCTAAGTATGATTGGGATATTGAAAATAATTTTTATTTTCCGTTTCAGAATGCCACCAGCCTGGAAAGGCCGTATTATCTACAAAGTGCATGATGTCATTGATGCTGTCCAAAATAGGGAACAGTGATTTTGAAATGGATTTTGATACAAGTGATGAAGAGGAATGTGGAGATGCCTGTGAACTGGAAAAGGAAAACCCAGTGACCACCCATCTGATGATTATGTGGACATTATGGCAACAAAAAAAGTTATTCAAGAACACAGGCCTTGCGCCATGACTGAAAAATAATTGTATTAGTCCCAACACTGATATTTCAGGTCAGGATATCACTAATGATACCATCGACTGTACCTTCATACACCACTGTAGTATTTCCGAAGGTTTGTGTCAGAAGATATGAAAAAAAATAGAGGACGCTGCGGATACTTTGGTAAAGTGTTTGGTACACCAACACACTTTGCAGAAAGTGCAATGTCCGCATCTGCTTCACGAAGGGCAAGAACTGCCTTTGGGACTATCATAATTAAATATGGCTACTGAGCTAAATCACATAAATGCCAAAGTTTTCATTCAGTTCATTAGGTTAAATTCAATCTGAACATTTATATATATATATATACAGGGGCGTAGGAATGAGCTTAACATTGGGGGGGACCAGGGGTGATTTTAGGATTTTCATTTTAGGGAGGCTCAGCCCCCAATGAGAATACGCAGGGGAAGACATGAAATCCTGATCATGTACGTATTTATAAGATAATTTGAATTTTATTTTTCACATAGGTCTACCATATAGACAGTTATTCCCACTGTATTTTTGTGGATGTAGCCCAGTACCTCTAGGGGGGTCCGGGGGCATGCACCCCCGGAAGAAAATTTTGTGCATTTTAAAGATAAATTCATTAATCTGGTGCACTTTGAGTCATCCAAATCCACTGTTGAAAATAAATAATCCACCCGCCAATCGACGATCTATGTTCGTGCCTGCGCGCGCACGCTACGCGGTCGAGCACAGTCTCTGTCTCGCACGCTCACTCTAGATTCCGGGAGATTTTAACTAATTTGCGGTATATCTAGTCGATCACGAATGGCTCAACAGGGAGATCTATAGATAAACTCATCTTTCAGGCATTTGACCGACCGGGTTGACACTTCTGCGTGAGAAATCGGGGGGTGGCGTGTAAAAACCAATCAAATACGTGTGTCTCACGGCCAATGCGTGAGAGTTGGCAAATATTTTTGTCTTTCGCGGTGTCATTTTTGGGTGGGACAAATGCGACTGTCTCCAATATTGGGGGGGACACGTCCCCCCCGTCCCCCCCGGTTCCTACGCCAGTGTATATATATATATATATATATATATATATATAATAAAAAAAAATCAAAAATATATGACATGTAAAATTAATAATATTGTGTGATTGTTAGTGTATATAGGCTACTGTTATGGGGCTACATAAGCAGTACACCCTGCAAATAAGCCCTACATTTGTTCAGGCAGTGAGTGAAATCACTAAAATTCTGCTACCCAACAGGCCCAACGTTGCAATGTTACAAAATGGCACTAAAAATTTACTAAAATAAAAAATATATATATATATATATAAAAAAACCTTGCAACAAAAACTCTCTTAAACCAACATGTAATAGGTGAAAAAAATTTAACAGTTTTTTTTTCTATATTTGGGTCTTTTAGAGTTAAAGGTATAACTACTATTTAAAGGAAATTAATATAATGTTGAATGCTATTAAACTTGTTTCATGCAGTTGACACTAATTTTTAACAAGTTTTTTTTCTCAAAACACAACAACTTTATTCTCGAAATTTAATGAGTTTATTCTCAAGATTGTATTTCGACTGTTTTCTCGAAATTTAACGGGTTTTTTTCTCAAAACACAACGACTTTATTCTCGATATTTAATGAGTTTATTCTCAAGATTGTATTTCGACTTTTTTCTCGAAATTTAAAGAGTTTTTTCTCGAAACACAACGACTTTATTCTCGAATTTAATGAGTTTATTCTCACTATTATTTCTACTTTTTTCTTGAAATTTAACGAGTTTTTTTCTCAAAACACGACTTTATTCTCGATATTTAATGAGTTTATTCTCAAGATTGTATTTCGACTTTTTTCTCGAAATTTAACGGGTTTTTTCTCGAAACAACAACGACTTTATTCTCGATATTTAATGAGCTTATTCTCAAGATTGTATTTTGACTTTTTTCTCGAAATTTAACGAGTTTTTTTCTCAAAACACAACGACTTTATTCTCGAAATTTAATGAGTTTATTCTCGATTATATTTCGCGTTTTTTTTCTCGAAATTTAACGAGTTTTTTCTCGAAACACAACGACTTTATTCTCGATATTTAATGAGTTTATTCTTAAGATTGTATTTCGACTTTTTTTCTCGAAATTTAACGAGTTTTTTCTCGAAACACAACGACTTTATTCTCGAATTTAATGAGTTTATTCTCACGATAATTTCTACTTTTTTCTCGAAATTTAACGAGTTTTTTTCTCAAAACACGACTTTATTCTCGAAATTTAATGAGTTTATTCTCAAGATTGTATTTCGAGTTTTTTTTCTCTAAATTTAACGCGTTTTTTCTCGAAACACGACTTTATTCTCTAAATTTAATGAGTTTATTCTCAAGATTGTATTTCGACTTTTTTCTCGAAATTTAAAGAGTTTTTTCTCGAAACACAACGACTTTATTCTCGAATTTAATGAGTTTATTCTCACTATTATTTCTACTTTTTTCTTGAAATTTAACGAGTTTTTTTCTCAAAACACGACTTTATTCTCGATATTTAATGAGTTTATTCTCAAGATTGTATTTCGACTTTTTTCTCGAAATTTAACGGGTTTTTTCTCGAAACAACAACGACTTTATTCTCGATATTTAATGAGCTTATTCTCAAGATTGTATTTTGACTTTTTTCTCGAAATTTAACGAGTTTTTTTCTCAAAACACAACGACTTTATTCTCGAAATTTAATGAGTTTATTCTCGATTATATTTCGCGTTTTTTTTCTCGAAATTTAACGAGTTTTTTCTCGAAACACAACGACTTTATTCTCGATATTTAATGAGTTTATTCTTAAGATTGTATTTCGACTTTTTTTCTCGAAATTTAACGAGTTTTTTCTCGAAACACAACGACTTTATTCTCGAATTTAATGAGTTTATTCTCACGATAATTTCTACTTTTTTCTCGAAATTTAACGAGTTTTTTTCTCAAAACACGACTTTATTCTCGAAATTTAATGAGTTTATTCTCAAGATTGTATTTCGAGTTTTTTTTTCTCGAAATTTAACGCGTTTTTTCTCGAAACACGACTTTATTCTCTAAATTTAATGAGTTTATTCTCAAGATTGTATTTCGACTTTTTTTTCTCTAAATTTAACGAGTTTTTTCTCGAAACACAACGACTTTATTCTCGATATTTAATGAGTTTATTCTCAAGATTGTATTTCGACTTTTTTCTCGAAATTTAACGAGTTTAATTTCGCATTAGAATGACTTTAATCTCGAGATGGTTTTATTTTTTTTTATTATTGCTTGGCCCTAATCCTCTTCCGTAGTATTTACATTTACAATTCGCTGTAAAAAAAATAAAATAATAATATTTGTATTGTTTTGCTAAGAAGCTGTACATGCTTTATAGTTTCAGTGTCTCCAGATAAAATAAAAATAAAAAAACTATATAAAAGATGCCTACGAAAAGTAAAGTAATGAGATCATCCTGAAATATAGAGTTGCTGTTTTACTTATTTAATTGACTTGACATTCTCTTTTCATCGAGTTCACTGGTTTTTGCTGTAGGCTACATCTGAGCGTAGCGTTAGTTGGCAGGTCACATTAGTCAAGCTCGCATCAGCTGACTCTCAGCTCATCCACGTCTGCCACTATCACAGCATCCCTAATATAAGGTCCATTCAGTGTTATGAGCCGATTTATCACGTTGCTCAGTTGTGAATTACCCTCCTCCATCCCCAGCTCCTCCTCTCGTCCAGTCAGAACTCGGCCTTCTGATATTCCTCTTCGAATCAGGCTTATATTTTTTTAATTATGGTGTACATTAAATTATTGAACATTAATGATATCTGCAATACATTTATGTTGGTTCTGTTCTGTTTATCACTGCTCTTAATGGGAGTTCTTGCCCAGAACAGAACCATAACGCCAATCCAAACTGTATGCTAATTAGCTGTCCTGACACAATTCTCATTGGCAACCAAACACACCAAACCTGTGCATAATTTCCAATGCGATCTGAGCCGTATTTTCTTAAATTAAAGTTTTAATCTTTTTTTATATATATATATATATATATATATATATATATATATATATATATATAAGATAATGACACTAAAATCACATTTTAAATATAACATTCTGCATGTTCAACAGTAATACTGGGTTCACATTTTAATGTAATATCTGACAGATTCAGTCTACTGTGGTTTAAACCATTAAATTGAATTTCCACTATAATGACATGAGATTCACAGACGTCTCTCCCTTCTAACCTTGCTAAGGCACCTAATGCATGATGTATGAGAGCAAAGAATGCCAGCATATGCATAACCCAGCGGGAGAGACTAGCTAAAGGCGAGGTTATCTCGAGTCAAGTGAAATATAAAGCTTCAACACTTTCAACAATATTAAGGTTATGATAATGTCTACATTTATGTTGGTGTCCAAGTATGGATGCCAGTGGAAGCAGAATCTCACAGTGGAAAATAAACATGAACCCAAAGGAAAGCATATTCTTCTATTGTTTTTTTTTTTTGTTTTTTTTTTAACTAATTTTCATTGGCTGCCAAAATGATGCTGTATGTTTTGACTGCGTGATTGAAAATGAGCTATAATCATCATGCTAATGTGTTAAGCACAAAGAGGAAATGAATAATGTCTTTCCTCGCACTCTCCCCAGGCTTTCAATTGGATGATGACCAAAGTCGAAACACCAAGAACAAAATAAGAGAGAAAGGTGCCAAACGCGATCATACCCCATTCATTCATAATGTTCATTTTCAGTCTGCCAGAAAAGAGGAGAAAGCAGACGCATTTGCCTTTGTTTATGTGTGCATGGGGGGTTTTATATTGCATGTTCACATGTTTTGCCATGTCTCTCTGGGTTTTATATTTGGAGCTGTGTGCCAATATGATTCCTTGAAGAAAACAATAAAGCTAAATAAGAGATAATGTGCAGTCAGCGGGTCATTATCGCAAAATAAACCCGACAGGGTGAAAAAAACTATCACTCTGAAAAGGTTTATTTTGCGATAATGACCATCTGACTGCACATTATCCCACTTATTACACAGCTACTTATCAAATAAATAAATAAATGGAAAGCAAATATTGATTTGAGTTGAAATTATTCTATTATGTCAGAAGAAATAGACGGTGGAGTGATAGCAGAGACATCAAATGAACATATGAGGGAAATCCGTTGCCTGATAAAGGCCATTTATACAGTTATATTAAAATATTTTACTGCAGAATGACCAATCAGAATCAAATATTCCAAATAGCTGTATAATATATATATAAAAAATACAGTTTATAAGAATATTATTTATTTTTACTGATCGGGTTTATTGATCTGCTGACTGCAAATTAAACGATATGTAGCTATATTGTTTTAATATTAAAATGCTGCATAAACTCGGCATGTGCTGTTTTTTGGGGGTTTCCAATAACGTGCATTTGGGAACGCATATGAAGTCTGACGCGCTTTGTGTTTCATAGCGAGGTGTTGCACTGTTATCATTTATACGTGGAGCAGCTCGGTTAACAAACTCCATCTCTGCATATGCTGTGAGATTGGATTTCTTATAACGTAACGTTGCATGTATAATATGTCAATATGTGAATTGCTGTTCATCAAGATTACAAAATAAAAGTTTAAACCCACGCTATGAGTTTGCATGTTTTCATGTCCACATGTTCTTGTTCAATAAATTACAGTGGGTGTAGCATTTCTATCATAAAGAAGTGGCCAAATATTAAAGATTAAGTTATACACTGTATTTCTCTTTCTTTTTTCTTTTTTTTTTATGCAGTATGCCAAAGTTGACCAATCAGAATCCAGAATTCCACAGAGCTGTACAATAAACAACAACAAAAAATATTTTTCTTTCACCGTTTTTGTCGTCTTCCAAAGCCGGTTGCTTGGGAAAATGATCAATGATATAATTATTAAAAATATATATTTTACAGCATAAGGCCAATTAGAATCAAGTATTCCAGAGAGCCATATAATAAACAAAAACAGAATTCATATTGACAGATTTTTGGGCGATTTTGTACGTGTCATCCTCCAAAATCGGTTGGCTGTAGAAAACTGTCAATTATAGAATCAAGTATTCCAGATGCCATATGACATACAAAAATATGATTTATAAAAATATAATTTATTTTCACACATGGTCAGGTTTATTGATCTGTTGATCAAAACATGTGTATATGCAATATAAAACCCACAGCATGGAAATGTCCCATCATGCATCCTGGCATCTGCGGTATTTCTCACCTGATTAATAATGATATCCATCTCCATCGCCCAGAACATCACTACAGGACGCTTACGGTGCGATACACGAGGCCAGCTGAGGTGTTGAGGTTAAGTATCCATTTAGGCAGTTGTGGGTGAAACCGGAGACGAGGGAGGAGGGAAGCGAAAAGGTAAATTACAGCCTGCAGCAGTACAAGCGTAATGAAGGACTACAGAGCAGGTTAAATAGTTGAGCTAGAATAAAGATGATACAAGGTTTCATCTTTGATTACAATCATAATACAGGCTTAACGCTTCAGGATGACATTCCCCTCAAGAGCTTTAACCTAATGAGCATTGTTAATTGAAATGGCATTTAATCATATTGAAACTTCATTATTGTATTCAACACAGCATAAAACAGACAACTTAAAATTATTTATTTCAATTAGTTGCTAAGGCAACTGTTATAGTTATGTCTGTTCTGTATCTGTTTCCCTGAGTTTTCCCCATCATTGTGTATTTGGTTCAGTCCTGTTCCCAGTTTTCCCGCTCCTTGTTAGTGTTCAGTTTATTCACCTGTGTTCTGATTTGCCCCAGCTGTGTCTTGTTCCCTCATCCCGTCTCTGTATTTAATCCTGTCTGCTCTTTTGTTCTTGGTCAGTTATTGAATGAATGTATGTATTTTCGAGTGTCTTGCCTGTTCTGAGTTTTCCCTAGTTTGTATTATTAAAGTCTACTGCTGCATTTAGATCCCCCTACTGCCTTTGCTTCAACGCAAAACGTAACAGAATAACTGACCCACTAGGATCTAGCAGCCATGCCTACCTGGAGTACTGATGTCCAGATCCTCCGTCTTCGCCAGGAGAATCGCGCCATCGAGGATTATGTCGCAGAATTCCTCGAGCTGGCATATCTCGCGCAAATGAACATCCACGGCTTGAAGATCTTCTTCCGCGGAGGATTATCAGAACCACTCCGGTCTCTGATGCCCGAACCTGGTCCTCACGGATCTTTAGAATGGTACGTTGACCTGGCCCTGTTGTGGAGCGGTTCCCCGTTTACTGTGGGCGTGGAGGAGAAGCTGCGAGAGCCTGCGCTTAACGTCAGCCCGGTCGCGCCCGCGCTTCACTTCAGCTGCTCAGCCGAGACCACGCTCCACAAGCCTGCGCTTCACGTGAACCGAGTCGAGCCCGCTTTCCACGACATGCCTGACCTTCTTCCTGCCGAGACCGACATGCCTGAGCTTCTTCCTGCCGAGATCGACATGCCTGAGGCTGAGCTTCTGTCTTCCGAACCCGCACGTCGCTTCAGCCTCGACGAACCCGAGTCAAGTAAGTCAAGTCCCGAGTCAAGTGAGTCAAGTGCCGCCGAGTCAAGTGAGTCAAGTGCCGCCGAGTCAAGTGAGTCAAGTGCCGCCGAGTCAAGTGAGACCGCGCTTCCCGAGTCAAGTGAGTCAATTGCCGCCGAGTCAAGCGAGTCAAGCGAGTCAAGTGCCGCCGAGTCAAGCGAGTCAAGTGCCGCCGAGTCAAGCGAGTCAAGTGCCGCCGAGTCAAGTGAGTCAAGTGCCGCCGAGTCAAGTGAGTCAACTGAATCAAGTGAGTCAAGTCCCAAGTCAAGTGAGTCAACTGAATCAAGTGAGTCAAGTCCCAAGTCAAGTGAGTCAACTGAATCAAGTGAGTCAAGTCCCAAGTCAAGTGAGTCAACTGAATCAAGTGAGTCAAGTCCCAAGTCAACTGAATCAAGTGAGTCAAGTCCCAAGTCAAGTGAGTCAACTGAATCAAGTGAGTCAAGTCCCAAGTCAAGTGAGTCAAATGCTGAATCTAGCCAAGGGAGAGTATCAAGCCCAGTGACTCGCCGTCGCAGGAGGAGAAGGAGGACTCGTTTGGTTCGCCAGGCTCTGGTGGGTGTTCAAAGACTCCTCGCCCTGCCGGTCCCGCCTCTGCGCCTCGCCCTGCCGGCCCCGCCTCTGCGCCTCGCCCTGCCGGCCCCGCCTCTGCGCCTCGCCCTGCCGGCCCCGCCTCTGCGCCTCGCCCTGCCGGCCCCGCCTCTGCGCCTCGCCCTGCCGGCCCCGCCTCTGCGCCTCGCCCTGCCGGCCCCGCCTCTGCGCCTCGCCCTGCCTGCGCCCTTCAAGCTCCGGGAGGCCTGCCCGGAACCCATTTACCACCTGGAGGTTCCTCCCGAGGATTTCCCCAAGTATTTTTTGGGGGGGGGCAGAAGGTACTCCGTGAGGGCCATGGAGACGACGTCGACATGGTCCTCACCCTCGTCTGAGTCTGCTCCGACCTGGCCACCATCTCATCGTGCTCCGCCCTGGCCTTCGCCACGCCATGCTCCACCCTGGCCTTCGCCACGCCATGCTCCACCCTGGCCTTCACCTTGTCCTGCTCCGCCCTGGCCTTCGCCTCATCCTGCTCCGCCCTGGCCGCCGTCACGTCCTGCTCCGCCCTGGAGGCTTCCTGTTCCGGGCAAGCCACGCCCTCGTCAGCCTCCAGGGCGCCCACCCTCCCGCCCCTATTTGATGTTTATTCGGCGCGGGGACACGCCTTATGGAAGGGGGGGATAATGTTATAGTTATGTCTGTTCTGTATCTGTTTCCCTGAGTTTTCCCCATCATTGTGTATTTGGTTCAGTCCTGTTCCCAGTTTTCCCGCTCCTTGTTAGTGTTCAGTTTATTCACCTGTGTTCTGATTTGCCCCAGCTGTGTCTTGTTCCCTCATCCCGTCTCTGTATTTAATCCTGTCTGCTCTTTTGTTCTTGGTCAGTTATTGAATGAATGTATGTATTTTCGAGTGTCTTGCCTGTTCTGAGTTTTCCCTAGTTTGTATTATTAAAGTCTACTGCTGCATTTAGATCCCCCTACTGCCTTTGCTTCAACGCAAAACGTAACAGCAACATTGAGTTGAAGTTCTAAAATGACTAAAACTGAAATTAAAATAAATTAAAAATATACAAAGAATTGTTTTTTTTTTTTTTTAAAGAAGAAATGACAAAAGCACATACAATTAATACAAGTTAATCAAAATTAGGGCCAGGACTCGATTAAAAAAATTAATCTAATTAATTAGATGCTTTGTAATTAATTAATCGAAATTAATCGCATTTTAATTGCATACATATTTGACCTGAGAACAGTGAGAAGTAATTTTTTTCACATGAATTTTAATATACCATTGAATAATGACTGAATACATAAGCTTAAGCAACAAAATATTGTTTATTTTTGTTCAACCAAGTCCAGCAGACCAGTGCAATTTTTGCCATTAAGTGTAGCAATAGCATATTGCTACACTACACTAATAGCATAGTGAATTCCTTGTTGCATAGCATGCACACAACCATGCTCTTATCGACGCTTCAATCCGTTCATTTTTTATAAGAAAATTTCCCATCCACGGGGCCAACCAAAGCGATCTCGTCAGCTTCTTCGTCATGAACGCTAGTTGGTGCGCCATTATAATCGGTCCGCCGAAACTCATCCAGTGAGAAACGTTCCGCGGTTCAAAAATAAGTGCGATTAATATTTTTTGTGTAATTAATTAACGGGTTAAAGTCTGTAATTAATTAATCTTAATTAACGCGTTAAAGTCCCGGCCCTAATCAAAATATTAATAAACACTTTAAAAGCATATAAATAATAGGCCTACTTAAATAAAACTGGTTGAGAGTATAAAATTTACAAAAATGATCCCAATTTAATAAGAGTTTTTGAACCAATTCTAGAGGAAGTGTAACTGAACTTTAGTCACAAAACCTTACCTTTGTGACTTCCCCGTGTGACAACTTGCCCCATGTCATCCATATGGATACAGAGCTACGTTCACAATGTCAGTGTTTGGAAAGGACAACCCGCACTTACTTACAGGTGCGAGTCTCCAAAGGTTCCGTTTACACAACGGCTTCACCCAAAAATGAAAATTCTGTCATCATTTACTCACCGTCAAGTTGTTCCAAACCTGTAACCAAACAGTTGATGGGCCCCACCGACTTCCATAATATGGAGGAAAAAAATACTATCAAATCAATGGGGCCCATCAACTGTTTGGTTACAGACATTCTTCAAGACAAAATATATTTTTTTGTTTTCAGCACAAGAAAGAAATTCATACCGGTTTGGAACAACTTGAGGGTGAGTAAATGATGACAGAATTTTCATTTTTGGGTGAAGAATCCCTTTAAAGGGGATTGCACAATGCACACCGGAGGAGGAAGTGCATACAGACACACTTTTGGCAGAGGTTGTGTTGTTTAGCCTGAGGTTTAGCTCTAATGTTGATTGACTGGCTGTAAGAACACAAGACACACACACATAGAACGCTATCTTAGAATTACCTTAATGAAGTATTCATTGCCTCAGAATGTCGTTTTAGAATATTACAAATTGTGAAGTGATTACAGTGAGAACAAATATATATATTTAGCAATACGTATGTCCAGTTTCTGTGGTTCCTAAACTGTGGTCCTCCTAGGTCGTACAATGAGAGAGGTTCAAAGACGGCCATTGCCAGCTCAATTTTCAAAATTGGCATAAACTGACTTACGCCACAGGGCAGCTCTGTGAACGTACGCATCTAATGCCCGAACTGGACATAACAGGTTCAGTTGTTCCTGATCTGGGGTATTAAAAGGTGGAGGACAAACGGCCTGCAGCACTATTGGGCCCCCAACATTAACTGGGACCTTAGGAATATAACCCGGTCTAGGGTAGAGAAATGCCTTCACCATACCAGGTGCAAATTCCAAACATGGAGCAACCGACAGGGCATGCAAATCTCCAAATCTATTGATAGACGAAATAGCAAGGAGAAATAAAGTTTAGAGTGAGGAATTCCTCTGAAACCTCTTCAATGGGCTCGAAAGGAGCCAAAGCCAGACCCTCAAGTACAATGGCCAAATCCCAAGCCGGTGCTCTAGAGTGCAGTGCAGGTCTCAACCTCAGTGTACCACGGAGAAAACGAGTAATAAGAGGATCTCTCCCGATAGAAGTCCAAGCGGAGCTGGATGTGTGAGGGAGAACCAAATAGAGCAAAGCGTTGTACAAACGATGTGAAAGGTCGACTTGACTTTAGTTGACCAAAGTTCTCCCTAAGAAGCTCCACCACCTCGGGGTGAAGACTCCAATCCCTGGGCCTCAGCCCCTGCCTCAACAGGATATCTGCTCTGATATACGAGACCATCAGTGTGTTGTCCGCCATTCACCGAGCGACCACTCATGATCGCCCCCACTTGTGAGGGAAGCATCCGTCGATACCAATATGCGTCGACAAGAAGCCCCCAACACTGGGCCTGGGCGAGGAACCAAGGTTCTTCCACATGACCGAGGCACGAAGGCATAGCCGCGTGACCTTGATCATGCGAAAACATATTTCCCCTCGGAGAAAACCCCTTGGTCCCGAGCCACCACTGCAGGGGTCTCATGTGCAGAAGGCCAAAAGTAATACGTTGGACACAGCTGCCATGAGACCCACCAGTCTGAAACTGTTTCACAGTGAGTGACTGGCCTAGATATACCCCAAAACAGCTGTGAGAATCGCTACACCTAGAAAAGTGGTCCTCAGAGCACACTCTTCTTGGCGTTGAGAGGCAACCCCAACATCCTTAATGAGACAGAACGACAAATCGATGCCGAACTGCCATAAACTCAGATTGAGCTAGGATCAACCAATCATTGATGTAGTATAATACGCGAATGCCCTGGAGTCTCAGAAGAGCCAGAGCTGCATCCACGCATACTGTAAAGGTGTGGGGTAATAAACCTAGGCCGAATGGAAGAACCCGATAATGGTATGCTTCGCCCCCGAAAGCAAACCTCGGGAACCTCCATCATCCTCTTTCGGAAACAATGAAGTAATGGCTGTCTGCTGGGAGGAGGAACCCCTTCTACAGCTCCTTTTGCAGAAGTGACAGTACTTCCTGCTCCATAACCTCGGAGGATCGTATGGGGACGCTGACACCTCGGTGCCCTGAACGGCGAACCGGCAGGGAACAACCGAACTGGCAGCGCTGCGACCCTCCTCAGAGAGTCGCACCCCAGAGGTCGCCGAGGAGAAACGATTTCTCAAAACCGTCCCTGCCCCGGAGGAGCCCTTAGAAGCCTGATAGCCTCGTTTTTTGGGTTTTTTTGCGACAGGACTTCTTGTCTAAGCTTTATTAGAGATGATGACAGTCCTCAGATCTTGCCTACCTCTAACTAGCTTAGTTCCTACGACCCTCCTCGGAGGATCGTTGAAAAAAGCAGGCACTTCGGCGTCCTGAAATGGCGAACCGGCAGGGAAACAGAACTGACTGCTCTTCTTTTTTCTTATTTGAAGGCTCGTTTGGGGACACTGACACCTTGGTGCCCTGAAACGGCGAAACGGCAGGGAAACCGAACTGGCAGTGCTGCGACCCTCCTCAGAGAGTCGCACCCCAAAGGGCGCTGAGGAGAAACGATTTCTCAAAACCGTCCCTACCCCAGAGGGGACCACCCTTAGAAGCCTGATCGCCTCAGCGTCAGGGCTTCTTCTTTGTCAAAGCTATTTTAGAGATAAAACAGTCCTCAGATCTTGTATGTCTCTAACTGGCTAGATTGCGACCGCCACCCAGGTACCCCTCAATTGCGGAGGAGCCCGAATGGCGATGCTCTGTTCTGCACTTTGTGCTGAGAGGAGCTTAATAGGCTGAGACTGCTCCCGCCCAGCAGTCTCAGGAACATTAGATTGGTGAGGAAGAAACCTCTGGAACGCCGCTGAATGGTTTATTTATTAGTTTTCTTGAAAGCGGAGCGTCCAGAAGAACAGACATAATTATATCTTTATTTTCCTTTATCTTTATATCAGAAAAAACGTATATATATATATATATACATATATATCACTCTGCGGCCACCAGCAGGAAACAACCGAACTGGCAGCGCTGCGACCCTCCTCAGAGAGTCGCCCCTCACATTCATCTATGTCCTTATATACTTTACCGTCGGTAACGTCGGGGTTAATAACGATGACGCCGACTCGGGAGAGAGAAAGCTCGCAAGCGTCTCTTTAACCCGAGGCACTGTCATACTATGATACTTAATACCCAAACATTACTATTTAGACATCTGGGGATTAAACACATAAAATACAAACCGGTTTATTCCACGATCTCGACACCTCAGTGTGGAGATTTTCCTGTTTTAAGATAGTTCATCTAACAAACTCTTCTTTATTATCAATCTCATAATGTTCAGCTGGCCAGTAAATATTTAACTGGCAACAGCACTAGATAAAACCTTCTTTTTTTAAAAAGCTCCTCTTTATTCAGCAGAGTTATGAGCTGACTTATTTATTCATTGAAAACTCAAACATCTGCCTTTTTCTTAAGATTTGTATTTGTTTTGTTCTCTTTCTTTTTAAACAAAACACTAACGATACCAATTCCTCGGAACTGGAAATCGCAGCACACTAGATCTGGCATGTGAAAGCTGAGAAAGGGCGGAGCCCGTCCCAACCCCCGCTGTCAGATCCGTTTGCGAACCCCGAAATGCGAGCCGTCTCCGTGCCTCGGCAACAGAGAGACCCGCGCGGGGAACGCGAACCGAACCGTCCTCCTCGAAGAACGCCCGGCGGGAGCGGAGCGTCCTCACGGACAGCTTCTCGCAATGCTCACAGTCAGCTCCCTCGAGAACTGACTGTTGGCATGTTCCACTCCCAAACAGCAACAAAAAGCTGATGTGTGTCCCCACCCGTGATGTAACGAGGGCAGGGAACAACACAACGTCTATAATCTTGCTTGCTCGCCATAATGATAGATAGTGATATATATTGGGCTTGACAAACAACAATAAATAGACAAGGACAGAATCACAGAGAGCGCTTGCTGAAGACAACAGAAGCTGTCGCGGTCTGTTTTCAGGGGTGCTTTATAGTTTCCTGGTCTATGACGTCACCTATGACGTATCGGGCTTCCATTGGACTGATTTTACACTTGCTTCATGACGTAATCACGCAGAGCGTTCCCACCACGTCTCAAACACAGCTCGAGTTCCCTTGAAAGGGAACCACAATTGCCAAAGTGTGATTCATCTTGCTCTATTAGTTTACCACTAGCCCATGCTGATGACGTTTTATTCTTCTATACTAACTTGCGTCGTACGCTACGATTCAATAGGTGTCATCATCGCACAGTCTACATTCATGTCGTACCCAAGTTTATTAGATCGATGAAGTACAGTGTGATTTGTAATGACCTTATAGGATTGCCGCATTTGCACAGTCTGTTCCAGGCATAAGTTGTAACTTAGTGCCCCTTTACGGCAAAACTATAGGCTAAGTTACGCACAGCTGGTGCAACCTGTACCAGATCCGGAAGATAGTGATTGGATCTAAAACTTTTACAAGACTCACAGGTCATATTTGCATCTCTAAAAGCTTACCAAACAAAACATGAAAACATGAAACACAAAAGTCATGAGTGGCTCTCTTGCATTAAAATGTGTGACAGAACTAACACGGTTCAGTTCAAACAGCAAGGCTCTAAAAATGTACAGATGTCAATTTGGTTATAGAATGCAGTTATGCAGTAAATGACCAAACTGTGTGTGAACGTAACCTTATTAAGAACTCAAAGGTCCTGTTTACAACTGGAATTAAGATGTGTTTTGGTCGATCGAATCACAAGTGGACGATGCTAAAATAGAGGTGTAAATGGGGTCTAGAAGGTTTTGAGCTTGTCCACTTTTGACCAGTTCCAGAAGTGGAGCCAGACGGGATTTGTCAGTTGAAGACTTAAATTTGGTTTGAAGACGAAAACATACCAAGCACAATGTTCTCTCACCAATCCTGATATCTAACACACTCCCAGTGTTAGCTGCTGTCAGAGCAGAAATGAAAGCTGATGCTCTCCGTGTTTTTCCATCGTCTCCGGGCGCGATCATATGAAAATTGCGCAAGCTTATTTTTTCCATTTGATTGAAAGATCTGAAAAAGCCCATACATTTACCCACCCATAGACCCTCCCCTCGACGAAATCAGGACATAAGTGGTTGCAAGTGGACAAAAGAGACCGATTAAAACACCAGGTGTAAACGCGAATGTGTCTCCCTCGTCTACTTGTGATCCTATCAACCAAAACTCCTCTTAATACCTGGTGTAAACAGAGCCAAACACAGGACTGACAATCATGTTTTGCTGCTGTGTGAACATGTCCTATAGTACGGATACAACTATTGAAGATTTGGAGCTAAACCAAGCTAAACTGTAAGAAAAAAAAAAGAAGCCGTAAATATCAGAAACAGATTTCTAAAGCTTTTGAGCTCTCTGCTTTGACATCGATTTGCCCGCATGTTTACTTGTTTTGTCTTTCTCAATTAGCGCTAAACCTCGCCGCTCTTGTTTTCTCAACACGTCGTGTTTTCGCTGTCCCGGCGTTTCCAAAGCACGTGCTCGGAATACAAAAGTGCCCAAATGCAGACACCAGGCACCCACAACGCCTCTGTTCCTGAGCCTACCTTTCTCCAACAGACTGATGGGAAGGTCAAGGAGGACATGGGCAGAGACTGTTTGTGGAGTCCCAGCGAGAATTGAATCAGATCACCAGCGCCGCTGCACAAATTAAGCTCCCCTGTTGCGCTGCTGAAGTATTTGTGAGTGAATTGATAAATGCTTTTCAAAGCAACCCAATTTCTCTCCAAACCCACACACTGCTGAATTATGTATAGTGTCTCCAACCACCAGTCTCTTTGTTGCTGTGTGTTTGGTTTCTGCTTTACATGAAACCTGATTTAGCAACAGACGGAATGTCAACTTTAGCCAAGTCTGCATGCGTGGGGATTCTTCTCATGCCTTTGCCGGAAGATCAGATGGTAAAAGCTTTTCTGTAAACTGAACGCATGCGAATGCAACAGTATTTGCATCTCATTTACTCAGTTGTGTATCAGTCAAGCATGTGCTTCAGTGGATTTGTGCAGAGTACAGAAAATCACCATCTATCTCTTTCACTCTCTTTTCACCGAATAAAAAAGCTCAATTTGCTTAATTAATTTTAAATACTTCACCCAAAAATGAAAATTCTGTCATCTTTTACTCATGTTGTTCCAAACCTGTATGGTTTTCTTTCTTCTACAGAACACAAAAGAAGATATTCTAAAAGAATGTTAGTAACCAAACTGGTTACCATTGACATTCCATTTCTCAAAATATCTTATACTGTGTTCCACAGAAGAGAAAAAAAGTCATACAGGTTTGGACTGACAAAAGGGTGAATAAATGATGAGAGAATTTTAATTTTTGAGTGACCAATCTGTTTAAGGAAAACATTTTGTTTTTAAAGGCGCACTGAAGTGCCTTGAAACGAACAGCATCATTCAATGTGTTGACGTAATTTCCACTGAAACAAGAAGACAGGGCGGGACATATCGAACAGCTCCTCCCCTTTTTAAAATAGCCAATAGTGTTTTGATTATATCACAGCTCGGTGAGAGGCCTTGAGCTTGGTATGGCCGCAGTTTCCTCCTAATCTCTTATCGTTTCTCCTCCTAATCTCTGTTTAACTTTAAAATATAGCATTCTGATCAGAATTCAAATGGGTCTTCCAATTATAATATTCTAGGCTTCGTGATACAATTTTCAAAAGTCTTGTGAAGAAATAATCAGTATGGGTTTCATAACCTTATTTCAGTGAAAAAAATATATAATTTTCACCAACCACGCATAAATGTCATTATCTCAAAACTACAAACTTTTACATACATGCTGCTGACATATTATTGTAGCAGAGTTTGTGCTGAATACAGTTTAATCGGACTTTAGCCCATGAAAATGTCACAAGTAACAGAAATAAGCACACCTCCAGGGCCCAGAAAACACAGACCCCGGAGGGTTAAATCTCAAATGTGAACAGATACAAAAATAAAACAAAGAGTTGACATGAAATAAACATGACCTTGAACTTGACTATAAATTAGTGATGGCAATTTCGAAACACTGCTTCTTGAACCTTCGAAACCTTTACGAATCTTTTGTTCCGAATCAATGGTTCAGAGCGTGTATCAAACTGCCAGAGTCACGTGATTTCAGTAAACGAGGCTTCATTATGTCATGACTGTTTCGAAACACTTCGAAATTTCAATGTTTCACTGCTGGGGGCGATGATCTCTGTCAACCCATGAATCATGAGGAGTCACTGAGAACCAATGAACAAGTGTCTGTGGGTTTTATCTGCTCTCTGATCAGTTTTATACATTTGAAGATGTTTTAAGTAGACATTAGTATAATTAAAATGAATTACCGTAGTTAATAGTCTCTTATTGGCCTTTAGCTGAGCCATTCATTGAAACAAACAAAACAAACCCTGACAATTTATTAAAGAACATATAGACACTTGATAATCTTGTTAGATGATTAGATAACTGCATTTGAAAGATTTTAATTTCAATAGAAACTTTGCAATAGATTTGTAAAAGGTGTTTTTATGCATGTTTGGCCCGGGTTTTTGTTGCATTTACAGTGTTCTGACTACTAGGGGTCACCGTGGTGACACAACACAGCACATTTGCTTAAACTGTTTCAGTGTTACACGAAGCCTTGATCTGCCCACCACTACTATAAACCATGAAACCAGAAACTGACCAAACAACAATTACAACAAACAAAGCTAGACAAGAAACAATGGTAACATGGGGGTTATTTATACACAAAGACTAATGACCAACAAGGAACACCTGTGAATAATCAAACAATGAACCAATCACAAAGCAGAACTGAGAAACACATGACCTGAAACAACCAATCAGAACAAGGCTAGGGAAACACAATATATGATCACATGAGGGCAGGCAATCACATGACAAGGAACCAGGAAACATGACTAAATTTCAAAATAAAAGACATAAAAACAAGAACATGAAATTAGACCAGAAACAGACGTGACAAAATGACTGCAAACATCCTGAAAAACATGGAAATTCATGGGTACTATCTTAACATCTTTTCAAGATCAAGTTACTAACAAAAACGCTGAAGGTATCCCAAAAAGCCTGAGACTTTGTCACTGATCCCCCTGAGAGGGATTGACATGCTAGGTGACATCTTGACTACTGTATATCAAGACCTTATGGAGACCAATCTCCATACAACACAGAGAATTCTTGTCAGCTCTGGATATGATGCAATAACGAGAAATCCCCCCATCCCTTGTGTATATACGGCACGGCTGTTTTCAAAAGAATGCTTCAGTGCGATGTTGAGGAAGCGATGCAGGTAAACAAAGCAATCTTGCTCATTTTGTTTTTGAATAAAATATGAAGAATGCTGAAAAACAGACAGCTTTGTTCGGCTTTATCATCAGCGTGTGGGTGAACGGTGTCAAAGCAAAACCAAATGGAGAGCCTATAGAACAGAAAGTGGAGAGGGGAAAACAATCTTTAAATTGTCATAAAATGCTGTAATCAATTATTAACACACTTATCTCCTTGAAATGGTCGTTTGCTGTAGAGAGCGGTGCCTTTTTTGAGCCCAAGCTGGAGCTTTTGGCACTACTTGAAAACGCCTTTAGCAGAAAATATGATGGCCTGTCTGATATTTCCAAAGGTTATAACACGTCTTGCTCAGCGGTTGTCCTCGTGGCTGTATCAATAAAAGGTTGTGCTTGTCAGTGTTAACAAATCCACTGACAAATAACAGGGCAGCGTGCCATTTTGATTTCCAACTGTCCGTGCAGTAAAGCTAAAGCTCTGGTCAGAACACGTTTCTGGTCTTTGGGTTAAATTGCTGTTACGGTGTGTCCGTTAAAGGACAGCGCACCTCAACTGTCAATCCGGACAGTGTCTTTCATTCTTTTCAGGGATTCATAAGCATTTGAGAACTTTTCTACTCTAAATACAGTGAGCTTCTCTAAAATTTACATAAACCCCGTCCCCGGGAACGCGATTTATAGATTATCATGACAGAATATGCTAATCAATGACTAGAAGAGAGTTAACTCCACATCAGCTACATAAATTCCTCAACTAACCATTCAGAAACGTCCTGTTGCATTCTACATGTTGTCACTTCTTCTTGAGTCTCTACATATTTGTCCATCTCCGGTTTGAACATAAAAGGCTAAAAGTTTTAGAAATTTTCAGTGTGTGTCTGTGTGAGGTAATCGGAGTTGATAACACACAAGCTCTTGGAGCTCCGCCCTCTGTGCCGGGAGCAGCAGCTCATTTGCATTTAAAGGGACATACACAAAAACGGCGCGTTTTTGGCTGACCCTCAAAAGGTGACAATTTTAACATTGCTATAAAAAAATATCTGTGGGGTATCTTGAGCTAAAACTTCACATTCACACTCTGGGGACAACAGAGACTTATTTTACATCTTGTGAAAAGGGCATTATAGGATCCCTTTAAAAAAAATGTTCCAGTTATTACCTGCGATTGCTAAGATAAAAAATATTTAGCTATTCTTTTCTATTATGCTATTTTATTCTACAAATCCACAACCTCAATTATTAAACATAAGTGCGTAACTTGCAAAAAAATTCTAATACAGACATGAATGATTCTTCAAATCATGTGGCTTGTTGAGGAGAAGTGTGCTATTACTTTTCTAAGTGATTGCACTTAGGATATTCACTTACCGTAGCAGACAATACAATGAAAAAATCATATACAGACAACTAAGCCATAATCTAAAGACCAGGATATCACAGAGATTATGACATAGACCAGTACAAAACCACCTAGCCACCAACCACCAAAAACAGACCAGCAACAACTTAACACCCTCTTAGAACATCCCAGCAAACACCCAGTGGACCTGCATCTATTCTAGGTATGACCAAAACGCAGGCCTGAAAGTCAGCAGAGGCCGTGTCTACTAGACGATCCCTCGTGAAGGCCTCATCAACATGACAGCCATTGGCACAGATCCTCAGCAGAGACCACAAGAACCAGACAGGCCCTCCACACAGACCCTATAGCCATGCTTAGCTCCGTACTAGCGTGATGAATCGATCTTCAAGAAAAAGGAATTGGATGAATATTTGAATGCTACCGATCCCGATCTGATCACACCGTGTTTGTTGGTTGCCCAGAGGGGAACTGACCTCCCGAATTGAGTCTGGTTTCTCCCAAGGATTTTTTTCTCCATTCTGTCACCTGATACTTTGCCACTGTCGCCTCTGGCTTGCTTAGTTGGGGACACTTAATATTTTACAATATTATTGTACATATACAATAATATTGTATATGTACAATATACAATATACATTGGCCAGCAGCCATATCACCCTGTAGCCCAAGACTGGTTGCCCACTGAAGCTAAGCAGGGCTGAGCCTGGTTAGTACCTGGATGGGAGACCTTCTGGGAAAACCAGGTTTCTGCTGGAAGAGGTGTTAGTGAGGCCAGCAGGGGGCGCTCACCCTGTGGTCTGTGTGGGTCCTCCTAGCGCCCCATTGTAGTGACGGGGACACTATACTGTCAAAGAGCACCGTCCTTCGGATGAGAGGTTAAACTGAGGACCTGACTCTCTGTGGTCACAAAAAATCCCAGGATGTCTTTCGAAAGAGTAGGGGTGTAACCCCGGCATCCTGGCCAAATTTGCCCAGTGGCCTCTGTACATCATGGCCTCCTAATCATCCCCATATACTAATTGGCTTCATCACTGTCTCCTCTCCACCAGTAAGCTGGTGTGTGGTGGGCGTTCTGGCGCAATATGGCTGCCGTCGCATCATCCAAGTGGATGCTGCACATTGGTGGTGGTTGAGGAGATTCCCTCCTTCTATGTAAAGCGCTTTGAGTGCCGAGAAAAGCGCTATATAAATGTAATGAATTATTATTATATACAGTATCATACTGTATTATACTGACACTGTTGTATGAGAACTGAACTGAGCTTAATGATGACAATTTGTTTTGCAGAATTGCTTTATAGATTTAATTATATTTAGAACGGAACTGAATCAACACTGACTTCAAATGAACAGCAGCCGAAATGCATAATTTTCCTGTTATCACTGTAAAGCTCTTTTGAAGCAATCTGTATTGTGTAAAGCGGTATATAGAGTAAATGAAGGTGACTTGACCCAGAAACCCCCTTGCAAACACCAGGAAAACCCGGCAATCCCCTGTCATCATGGCATAAGCAAAGACCACTCTAAAAAATGTCGTTCCTTAATAGTGCATCCCATCAGTGACATACTGATATAACAAACAAGTCACAGATATAACCTTATGTATACTTTTATCAGACAATATAACCAATTAAAGATATGCAAATAAATGGTGGCCATCAGTAAGGAATAATCCATTTTGACTTTATTGTAATGATGCATTAATTATAATGATGTATACGTACTGATATGCAATAAATGACTCACAAATGTCCATTCTCCAGGAGAGCTGGATTATGATTTTTTTAAAGAGCCAGGGGATTTAAAAATAATAATAATAATGATTGAACACTCAGTCATGTGTCACAAGCAATTCTACAGTCTATCCACTTCGCAGAAATGTGAATCTTATTAATTTCTTCAACCTCACTGGCTTGCCACTTCAGAAATCCATTGTACTACACTACATATCTGAGACAAAAAACGACAAAAAAAAACCTCATTATCATATCTATTCACCTACACTAAGACACAAGCATCTTTTCAGCAGTTAAGCACATGCTTGACATTTAATGACTGGAAATGTGATGTTTTTCAAATGTCATTTTGGATTTACAATCTCAGGAGGGAAATATATTACGTTAAAAATTAAAGGGTGCTTCAGAACCAATACTTTAAAACAATAAATCAAATAAAGGACCTTTTCATATAAAACGATAAACAGCAGTTATATTTTATTATAGCATGACATTTCCTCAGTCTGTATTGCACACTTTGCACATTATGCAAATCTTTCTGCAAGGATTACTGTATCCCATATGTATCTCCCATTACCCATGTCACGAAATTACACAAATCATACATCTTCTTGTGACTAATTAGACTTCCAGGAAGTTTATACACAAAAGTGGATTAGATGCAAAATGACAATATTTACTTTCTGAGATGATAACTTCACAATATTTTAAAAGACCATTCATTTCCAGATATATTATTTTACTGCACTGAAACAGATGAGAACAACATTTGAACCGGGGAGCATAATGACACTAACTCTGAAATGAATCAACACTGAACTAAACTGAGCTGAATAATGACACGATTGTCTTATATACACCTTATTTTGTAAAGTGGAAGCTATTTTCTGTGAATGTGCGACAGTAAATAGAGGCCGCTATAGGTAAATAACTAGAAGAATAACAAAGTGCGGTAAATGGTAAAACTATTTGAGATACAAACTAGTGTGTTTATGATTGTGATAATAAATTCCCATAAGATAACAAATACCAGTTTGCTATATAAAGCAGCATAATGGAACTGGAAGTGGATGACAGCGAGAGCCTCACACATTCAAGTTGCAAATGGCCGTGCCAAATCTTGCATTAAAAATAAGGTGGATAGAGCTGCTTTACAGCTGAAATTGAATTTGTTTCATAATTGATGAATTTTACAACATTAGTGATATTTTCCTGTTTATTTATGTGAGGTTTCTTTGAAACAAAAAGCGGTAGCACTTTATTTTACAGTCCTCTTTCCCATATATAATGTGCTTATTACAATAACTAGGTAATAACTAGGTAATAACCCTGGACCTACTCCTAAACATAACCTTAACCCATGTACTTACCTTATATTACCAGTATTTTCTTAGGTAAGTCGAGTGTAAGTACATGTACTGTAAAATAAAGTGCAACCCCTAACCGTAACTCTTTAGTAAGTACTTTTAGTAATTAATAGTACTTATTTGAGGAAGTACACTGTAACTACATTGTACTACCACACTTTATTTTGATTGTCCACTTTACACATTCTACTAAATCTAATTAGAGTATTAGTACACTGTTAGGTTATGGTTTGGTTTAGTAGAATCAGTTGACTTATAGTCATCTTAAATATCAAAGTTACTTATAGTCTGTATCTATAATGTCTGTTGGGAGAGCCTCAAAGTAAAGGTTAAACTTTATTTTAAGGTGACATAGTTACATGTTACTACATTGTAATAAGAGTAAATTATGCATAATTACAACTGTAACTCTATAGTAAGTATAGTTAATTAATATTACTCAGTACTTATTTGAGTAAGTACAATGTAACTACATCACCTTACAATAAAGTGCAACAAAAAAAAAGTTAGCAAATATTAAGACAGTCTACTAATAGCCTACTCTAATGACTGGTAGTTGACATAGTTGAAAAGTTACTAGTAGAATGTCTAGCGTGGACTATCGAATTAAATTAAAGTGATAAAGAATTTCAGTTTGTGTATACTATTTAGCAGCCCCAGATTTGATTGCACAGACAAAAATCAAGAGCCCTAAAATGTGCAGTATCATCATTAAGTTACATTTCTAGATAGCACACGTACGTCTGCAAGATGTCTGTTAAAGATCACTTCATCTGGAAAGCATCTGCTGTTTACTAACATCTGGTTGATGTCTTTAACATGTCAGTTTTACATACATTCTAAATCATAAACATCTTAAAGACATTTTCTAAACGTCCTATAGACGTATTGCAGATGAGGAAACACTCTAAAAAATACGTCTTCCAGATGTAAACACGCACATCAAACAGACATCTCTGTGATGTATGTGTGCTGCCGAATAAGGTGAGAGAGAATTCAAATGGTGCATGTGTTTTGTTTTTACCTGGAGCTTCTTATCTAAAGCAAATGACCTACTTCAGGAACAGTTCCCTGGAGCATCTGTCGGGTTAAGTGCCCTGCTCAAGAGCACAGCACTGATAAGGTGTGCAGCTCTCCAGGGCTCAAATGGAAGACCTTTGGGTTGAGGGCTGCATTGGGATCCAATGGGTAGTGAAGTGATATACAGCGAACGGCTATGATGACAGTATAACGCCTGACAGGGCAGGAAAGTTAGTTACAAAAAAGACAAGTTACAAAAAAATAATGTAACAAATAACAATAATGACACTGACATAGCCTGACAACATCTAATCTGACAGCAGATACTGAATCTGGACGCGTTTTTCTTTACTTAACTGTGTCTGTCACACATGTCTTTCAAAATAAAAGTCTCGCATCAGAAAAATATTGAAGTAGCCTACTTTTTTGTGTTATGGTTGTTTCTTTGACCTCACACTCCGAGATATTGCACTAGAGCAGCACTTTTTACACTGGCTATTTCTACACTGTAGAAAACTATTTTTCGAAGTTGTTCATTAAACAAAGACTATTGGAGAAAGCTACATTTTGCAAAAAAAAAATACTATTTCAGTTAATCTACTAAAAACGTTTACATTTAATTAAAATTGTTAAATTGTTAGTTGATATTTACTTGCAAATTCTGTCTGAAAATTGTTTTACATCACATTTTTTCAGTCTAGCCTATTATGCAATATGCCTCCCCCATGTCTTAAATATATTGAATAAAATATTAAACTCACAAAAAAAGTAAATATATTAACTCAGTTTAACTCCGTAGTAATATTGACTATTCAATATTGAAATAGCAGTTGGTATAAATTATTAGTCTTCATTTATCACAATATCATAATTAAGAGAATTGGCTTTAAACCTGAATTTTAATTAATGTCACTACTTTGCTTTGTTTTTTGGGGAATATTGTTTTAATTGCTAATATTTTTTGCGTGTCTCCTTAGTTTCACTTATACATGCTGTAAAATCCCTTTAACTAAAAGCCAGTTTCTGAATGACATCATCCTCCAGGAAGTGACATCACAACAGCTCATACAAAAGTAGCACCAATTCTGATTAATTCTTTAATGTTTCGTGGTGTTATTTGGTATGCATCACTCTAAATCACTGCAAAAAATTTTTTTTTTTTTTTTTTTTTTTTTTTAACAGAAGACGTCAATCAATATCAAGTTGAAACTCCTAAGGTCAATCCCTCAAAGAACAATGCCTAACTTTATTTCCATTCTTTTAATTATGCTAAAGTTGAAGTGAAACGCTTAAAATGCAGATTTGCAAACCCTTTAATTGAAATACTTCCTTTAACTGTGACACAAGCATGTTCGTTTTTGAAAAAGATTTGAAAAGGAACTGCATAGCATGAATGACTGCCAGTGTACTTTAAGTTTCCACAATACAATAATGTGTGTGTACAGCCATGTCTTATTGCTCACTTCAACATGGTGGCTTGAAGGAAAAATATCATGTCACTGCAACATTTTGAGGATGCGACAAACAAACTCCGGCTGTCAGTACATAAATGCACAGTAATGATCACATGGTGAAAGTGTAACTTGTATTGTGAAAATCAATACATTTGGTCTATACCCAGCCAAAATATTAGATCTCAAAGTCATTTTCAACTTTTTTGTGGAAATGCAGCTCCAGTTCTTTAGACTCTTAAAGGCCGTGTTGCAGGGTTAATTTTTCAACGGATTTGTGCAATTTGCTTGTTGGTAATAAACACTTAAACTGTTATCCATTGTATTTTATGTTGTTGGGTATCACAAAACGGAATATAATACGAAAAAGTAGGTACTATCTTACAGCGGTTTGCAACGATTCTCCTTTCCCCCACAATGCATTGCATTACGTCACCTTGGGGAGAGAATTTACCAAAGCCCGCCTTGAGAGCATTGAGAGTGACTAGAGAGACGAGTAGTAGACAAGAGTATTTAGATTAGATTATAGATAAATAGAAAAAATACATAGATAGATAGATAAGCTAGTATAGAGAGAGATAGGCAGACAGCCAGATAGCATAACGTTAGCATAGATAGCTAGCAGCTAGATAGATAAATAGATAGAAATATATAGTAGGTAGATTGACAATGGTGAGGCACGTCACATCTGGTCGCGGGGTGAGCTCCTCGACCAGCGACCAAAACGCACTCACTTCCCTACAGCACAAGCTTTCCAACGCAGTTCCCATGGGACGGCACCGCCTACACAAGCACCTGCCAAACACAGCGACAGACACGCGGTGGCTACGTTTGCAACAACATTTTCACCGGAGGAAGAGATAAACGCTTAGAAACGCCCATATAGCTAGCATGATGCCTTCTATTTCTAGATGACAAAGACAAAGTTTACTACGACACTATGACAATTACCGGTACTTATCTGAACTAACGTCATGATCACTGCCACTAGATATAAAGAAAACGTTGATTTTTCACTCGGTGCTATTCAATGACAGTAAAAAAAAAAAAATGTGTCGTTATTGTGCACTGCTGCTCGTAGACTAGCTCCAGTGCTCATTGCTGCGTTGCTAAACGATAGCAACTCACCAGGACACTTCACCAACTCTCCACTCATTCTCCTCGGACCATGCATTTAATTGGCTTTGACGGCCATCAGTTCTTGGCAATTCCTCATTTGCCCTCTCACGTCTGGCAGGTTCGAAATTATACGGCTGCTGGACATCATACATGTTGGCTCTTGCCACCTCTTCCTCATCCCAGTCAGTCGCCATAGTTCTAATACTAGGCTGAGGCTACCTTTCCTCCACTTCTCCCCAACGTGTCGTCATCACAGAATTGCGTAAAAAAAAAAACTGTTAATACCAAAAACGTAAAAAACTGGTCTTTAAGACCATTTTTGAGACATTTAAAAAATGTCTTGAGTGATTTATGTACCCATTAATCGACAGTGGTGGTTGACCTGCAACACGGCCTTTAACTTTTAATCAATGTTTGCATGCGTTTGTGTGTTAGCGTACCTGTCAGTTTGGAGGAGACATTAGAAAAGATTAAATGGATGGTGTTAGGCTTCGATCGCAGACAGAATCAGTCATTTTTATCCGATTCTACACCGAATTTCTTGGAGATTTAAAGCATCTCAGTTCCACCTTCTGTTTCCGTGTCTCTCCATCTCTTAAATACAAAACCACTTCATAAGCACGAGCGTAACATTATGAGGAACTGCATTATAATGATGAAGAGGTATGGAAAGGTTAATAACTTGACTGTGACTTCCAGCTGTTGCCATGCGAAACTCCGATCGGATGCCTGCAGCTTTGAACAAGTTTTGCATACATCATCCTATAGGGCAGCAGCCCCCTCATGTCTTTACAGTTCAACCCTCTCGAGAATTCACACTAAGTACTTTAGTGGGGTTGTGTCTTCATCTACAAAGCAACCCATTGCTGACAGTGCGGCTTTCATTTGATTTGTTCAATAGGAAGAGAGGTAATGGAACTGGAAGGCAAATTAACATGACATACATATTCATTTCGAATTAGAATATCTGCATTTACAGGGCCAACAGCACTGTAAAAACTCCATGAGATTAAAATAGCCCTCGTGTGTTAACTTTGAGGTCTGCAATATGCTGGTGACTAAAGTAACTTTCAACAGATACACAGATACACATTTAAAAGCAAAAATACTCATGACTCATTGGTAAATGTACACTTCTGTGCAACAAAATTCCCTGTAGCTGGAAATGTGGGATTTACAGCATCCAGTTTAAATGAATGGATGAAAGATAAGTATGCCACTATCCGACTGAATGTGATGTATTCCAATAAAAACTAGGGATGCTCTGATCAAGATTTTTGCAGCCGATACGAGTACTGATTTCAATTCATGGTGATTGGCCGATACCGAATCCGATGCTTAATATACTTAATATAAGACAAAGATAAATACAAACAAAATGGAGCAGTCTGATGCAGCCCACAAGGTTTGTTTAAACATTGTCCAATAAACTGTGGAGGACAAAATAAACATTTCATCTCCTAAAATGGAGAAGTCTGCGTAACTTAAACATTGTCCAATACAAGTCTGAGCAGGCCAAAATTAAAATAAAAATTAAAAACATTTAAACTCCTAAAAGAACAAATTGGAGTAGTTTGATGCAACTCATTAGGTTTAATTAAACATTGTCCAATGTTAGAGAGAGGGTAAAATAAATAGAAACATTTAAACTCCAACATGGAGAAGTCTGATGTAACTCATAAGGTTTAATTAAACATTCTCCAATATAAGACTGAAGAGGAAAAAAAGATATAGAAACAGTTCAACTACTGAAAGAACAAAATGGAGAAACTCATTAAGTATATTTAAACATTGACCAAGTAAAATAGAAACATTCAAACTCCAAAATGGATAAGTCTGATGTAACTCATATAGTTTAAAGGGTTAGTTCACCCAAAAATGAAAATTCTGTCAGTAATTACTCACCCTCATGTTGTTCCAACCCCATAAGACTTACGTTCATCTTCGGAACACAAATTAAGATATTTTTTAATTAAATCTGAGAGCTGGATCACTCCTCCATAGGCTTCTTAAAGGGATACTCCACTTTTTTTGGAAATAGGCTCATTTTACAACTCCCCCAGAGTTAAACTGTTCAGTTTTACCGTTTTTGAATCCATTCAGCCGATCTCCGGTTCTGGCGGTACCACTTTTAGCATAGCTTAGCATACATCATTGGAGTGGACAAGACCATTAGCATTTCTAAAAAAAAAAATTACCAAAGAGTTTCGATATTTTTCCTATTTAAAACTTGACTCTTCTGTAGTTACATCGTGCACTAAGACCGACGGAAAATGTAAAGTTGTGATTTTCTAGGCTGATATGGCTAGGAACTATACTCTCATTCCTGCGTAATAATCAAGAAACTTCACTGCCGTACTCATTTTTTTCTTGTCCACTTCAGTGATGTATGCTAAGCTATGCTAAAACTGGTACCGCCAGAACCGGAGATCGGCTGAATGGATTCAAAAACGGTAAAACTGAACAGTTTAACTCTGGGGGAGTTGTAAAATGAGCCTATTTCCAAAAAAAGTGGAGTATCCCTTTAAGGGATCGAAACTGGCCGGCCCAAAAGTTATTAAAGACATCGTTAAAATAGTCAGAGTGACTACAGTGGCTCAATCTTAAGTTTATCAAGCGACGAGAATACTTTTTGTGCGCAAAAAACAAACAAAAATTACGACTTTATTCAACTAATCATTTCCTTCTCTGTGGGCCGTGATATTTCACGCAGTGATATTGCGCAAAGCTTCTGTGTTGCACGTCACACGCAGGCTCACTATTGGCTGACGCTGGTCATGTGTGTGATGCGTGTGACGTACAACCTAGAAGCGTTGCGCAGTTTCACTACGTGAAATATCACGGCCCACAGAGAAGGAAATGATTAGTTGAATAAAGTCGTAATTTTTGTTTGTTTTTTGCGCACAAAAAGTATTCTCGTCGCTTGATAAACTTAAGATTGAGCCACTGTAGTCACTCTGACTATTTTAACGATGTCTTTAATAACTTTTGGGCCGGCCAGTTTCGATCCCTTAAAGGGATACTCCACTTTTTTTGGAAATAGGCTCATTTTACAACTCCCCCAGAGTTAAACTGTTGAGTTTTACCGTTTTTGAATCCATTCAGCCGATCTCCGGTTCTGGCGGTACCAGTTTTAGCATAGCTTAGCATACATCACTGAAGTGGACAAGACCATTAGCATTTCTCAAAAAAAAATGAGTACGGCAGTGAAGTTTCTTGATTATTACGCAGGAATGAGAGTATAGTTCCTAGCCATATCAGCCTAGAAAATCACAACTTTACATTTTCCGTCGGTCTTAGTGCACGATGTAACTACAGAAGAGTCAAGTTTTAAATAGGAAAAATATCGAAACTCTTTGGTCATTTTTTTTTTTAGAAATGCTAATGGTAATAAAGTCGTTATTTTTGTTTGTTTTTTGCGCACAAAAAGTATTCTCGTCTTTCATAACTTTTGGGCCGGCCAGTTTCGATCCCTTAAGAAGCCTATGGAGGAGTGAGACAGCTCTCAGATTTAATAAAAAAATATCTTAATTTGTGTTCCGAAGATGAACGAAAGTTTTACGGGGTTGGAACAACATGGGGGTGAGTAATTACTGACAGAATTTTCATTTTTGGGTGAACTATCCCTTTAATTAAACATTGTCCAATGTAAGACCATAGGGGGAAAAAAAATAGAATCATTTAAACTCCAAAAAGAACAAAATGGAGTCGTCTGATACAAAAACAAACAGGAATACAATTAAGTGATTGTCAAGCTGCAGAGTAAGTAGGTACGGCTAGCTTTTTTGAATAAATATTAGTTTTTCTGCATTTTGGGAAGACAGTCTATTCCTCTTTTCATCCAAAACGTGTGCGGCTGTACTGAATAGCCGCTCGCTATCAACACTTGTCAATGGAGCACTAAGGTAGACTCGTGCCTCTGCCAAACCGGCCTTAATTCCTCTCCCAAAACACCAGGGGTTCTGCAGATCTTGGGATGACAGGCTCAGAGAGGTACAGATTTATCTCAGGTGCTGCTGAATCACTTTCGCTGTAAGCATCACTGCCACTGGTGTCCTTGAGAGTTTCCTCATGAATCTGCTGCAAAGAACTAGATGGAAGAGCTTTTGGTGTGGCCACAGTTTCTCCTCACCAGAGCTCGTACATCCAGTGCTTCAGTGCTGTGTGTCTCTGGTTTGATTTGATCATCAAAATATCTATCCTTGTACCTTGTTTTGAGAAAGAAAAAATAACCATCATTGCTAAATTTCAATTATATTAGCTTAACATTATACTATACTATTTAATTTAATACTTTCACACACTACAACACATTTGTCACGCTCAAAGTCTTTTTTTTTTTTTAACTTGACATTTACAAGACCATAATAAGTATGTAACCCTGCCTGTGTAAAGCCAGCTCAAGTAATTGATTTAGTGTTTTCTACATAAAATCATCCTATATTAAAAACATTCTGTGGCAATATAACCTTGATATCTTTAATATTGACTAAAACCATTTCAAAGATTAAAATCATAGGGCAATTTATTTAAAAAATGAAACTTTAATGCTCGTCATCTCATGCGATCTCATTAGATTGAGATTTTAGCCTGGATTTCACTTACAGGGTCACATACTATGAAATATATCATATACATTATATATCTACACAATTATAGGATCAAGGACCGTAGCCACAACATATACAGGTTCTCTGTCAATGTTGGGGAACCTTCAGCTTCGAGAAGTGTTTCGATGTTTTTACTCCATGGTCCGAGTCGGACTCTCTCTCAAGGAGACGCTTCAGGGCACTGATAGATGGGATGATGTCAGCCACAGATGATTTTAATGAGCTAATCTCTTTGGTCAACCCTGCAAGAATGGAAACCAAATTTTCAATTAATTTCCACTGTGTTGCATTGAGTTTCGGAATGTCACAGTCAGCTGTGTATGCCATTGAAGCATGTCATGTTCCAGCAGAGAGTTGAGCATATAGTAAGTACTATTCCATCGTGTGTCGACGTCCTGCTGCAGCCTTTTAGGAGACTGGCCAAGTTGTTTTTGAATATCTCCTAAACGCGAGTATGCTTGGGGCAAATGCTTAAAATGCCCAACAATGCGCCGGCTAATCGCCACAGCATCACGGATAGCCCGCTGTGATAGGACTCCCTCGTGAACCACTAAATGGAGAGTATATATGTGCCATGATACGCTGCGTAAGTTGCAGTCTCTCATGGCCTTTGCTATATTTCTTGCATTATCGCGTAGTACGACATGCACTTTCTCTTCAGGTATGTCCCAAGCCTGCAACATCTTTGTATTTAGCGACTAAAGCCTCAGCAGTGTGTGAGCCAGGAAATTCTTGGGAGTGGAGAATCACGTGCCTTTTTTTCAAAGTCCTCATGTATCCATTGCGCTGTCAAACTTAGCATGGACATAAGGGATACGCGTTCCAAATGTCAGTTGCACGTGAGATTTCTTTGGAACATACACAGCAAATAGCGGATTTTTCATAGTTTTTCGAAACATCATAGTAATTCCACACCGGCGATGACATGACTGCAGCGCCAAATCATTTAAGGCACGCATCATGTACGTCCTTAAAGGGATAATTCACTTTGAAATTAATTTTTGGTATGTTTTAGCTTACCTCAAGGGCATCCGAGATGTAGGTGTCTTTGATTCCGCAGTAGTTTCAGTTTTGATATTTTTAGGTCAAACCGTTCTTGTCTGTCAGTCATATAATGCAGGTCTATGGTCACCACCTCAAAGAGCATGCACAGAGAAGTCCAAATTAAACATGATTTAATGACTCGCAAATGTAAGTACACATTGATGGCCTAAGACACGAAACGAGCGGTTTGTATGAGAAAACGAACAGTATTTATATCGTTTTTACCTCTTGTAAACACAGCCACGTCCAAGTGATCTTCGGACTATTTTAACAATGTTTTACTAACTTTCTGGGCCGGCAGTTTTCAATTACAATAGAAGCCAATGGAGGAGTGAGACAGCTTTCAGATTTAATAAAAAATATCTTAATTTGTGTTCCGAAGATGAACGAAAGTCTTACGGGGTTGGAACAACATGAGGGTGAGTAATTACTGACAGAATTTTCATTTTTGGGTGAACTAACCCTTTAATATTCTAACGCATTACATTTAAGAGTAACTTTCCCCAACACTGCTTATATTACTCAGCACTTGTCCTAAATCTGTACACTCTTATAAAAGTGAAACTTTCACTTAACCCTGACTCGTTTCCCCTGATAACCATGTTGGTCTCTGAGGTGCCCTGTAGTAGGTCTGTGTGTGGGAGAGCGAAAGATCGAGAGACTGGGGAAACCCAGAGAAATAGCGTATTACTGTTGTTGGGATGCGCTGTGGCTCCTCCCTGTCCTGTGATCTTTAGAGCCCACATCATCTTTCTTCTGCCTTTTCTCTTATCAGCGATCTCACGATAGGATGGAAATACGTAGATAGAGAGAGTGATTCTCTCCTTTGTCACTCAGAGAATCAGATTCTGCTTTTTCATAGCTTTGGAGCCTTAAAGCAACACTAAGTAAGATTTTTTACCTTAAAATAATGTTTCCAAAATCGTTTCAGTGGTTCATCAAGTCGTAACAGGGTGAAAGGCACTTATGCCTCCGCTTTGCGGTCCTATATCTGCTATAACCACGCTATGTAAGATTGCCAGATCGGGTCGCGTTTCTGTAGTTCTAATGAGACATAAGAAAACTACAAATTTGACTTGATTTACGTCAAGCGTTACAATAGTCATTATTTTGTTTTTCTTCGTTTCTGATGTCGCAATACATCATACTTTCATGAAATCATGCAACATACTCTAACTTGTCTGTGGACATCGTTCATTCCAAAGCCGGTGCTGGATAAACAGTGAGCGTGTGTGCGACGCGTAGGCTAAATTATTTACGACAGCGGTAATGGACAATTCCGCTTCCAACCTGTAGGGCGACCGCAGAGGAAAAGTTACTTTGCTTTAAAAGAGGTTTCGGTCATAATTCATTAGGTGCTTCTCCTAAAATACCATGAGACAATTGTCCAACCTTTACAGACTTTTGGCAAATCTGAGCACAGTTTGAGATACTGTTGAGATCTCTTCTGTAAAAGACTCATATTGAGATGAATGGGGTCTTTTCCTCTGGAGAAACATCTGAAAAGAGAAGTATCTGAAAAAAAAGAACCCATTCGATTCTCACGGACATCAATGACATCAAGTGGAGAGCAAAAATTGAGGCTTTTTCTTATATCTCTTTTAAGCGAAAGCTTTAGTTTGCTTTCCATTTGAAGTCATTGCAGTCAGGAAGAAACAATTGAGTGAGATATTAAGATATGATTTGTGATCTGTATTTCCTGTGTGTTTTACTATTCCAATCATTCCATCTATTTCATTATGGTGAGGTAATTTATCACAGATGTCTTGAATGGCAAATCAATGTGGATCAACATGTTCTTGTGATTACCTATTTTGTGTTGTCCACACAACCACAAGAGCAAAACCTACAGGAAGGTTGGCTATTTATCTTATATTAATGGGAGAATCTCATAAAACCTGCCAAAAATGGTCATAATTTAAACCAAAATCAATAGAGAAATGTAAGAAATTATTTTTTTGCATTCAGAAAATGATGCCTATATTTTTAAACTAGACGTTTTTTGTATTGTGAATTTTTTTCATGACAATAGGCCGATTCACACATTATTATAAAGAAGTTATCATTACTGTACTTTACAATATGTAATAATTATAAAGTTACTGTAATTGGACCCTAAAGTTGTAACGTTTTCTATTTCAAATAAATGCTGTTCTTTTGAACTTTTTTAGTCATCAAAGAACACTCAAAAAAATGAACTAGGAAGGATGTGCACTTTACATAATATTTATATTTAGTTTACTTATAATAATTGGGTTTTTTGACTTGAAATGTTTTTTTCTAGTAAGGTCCACGTAATTATGTCTCAACTTAACAGTACAAAATCCTAATGCGTTGCCTAAACACAAACCATTTATGTTAAGTGAAAAATTCTTACATCCAGAGGGTGGCAGTATAGTGCGAGCCAACTGCCATTTTGCCCGAACTTAATTTGATTGTGTTCAATCTGCTTAAATATATGTAACATTTAAGTTTACTTAATCCACTTGTGTTGGATTACATGATTGATTTGTGTTGCATTAACTAAAACTGGGCGGTGCTTGTTAGTGCCCAGCATGCTTTGCATATGGTTGAATTAAGAGAGAATAAATGTTAGAATTAAGTGTTATTTTATGTTTTTTTGAGAAAATGACAAAAGGTGAAGACTTGATGGTGTGTAATTGTGTTTAATGTTCAATTACATTTGAATTATTAGCACCATTTAAATTACAGTGGGTTGCCATTGTGGAGAAGAGTGGAGCATTTTGTTTGGCTGTGGACTGATTTAATTATTTCATTTGTTTGGTTGACTGAGCATGTTAATCTTAGCATTTAAGATGCCAATATGTGTTACTGCTAACAAATAGCTAGTTATAGTCTAACAATTTAATAATGTGTTACTAAAATAAATGAAATATTAATGAATGAATGAATATAAAAAATACCCGAATCATGTCAGGAAGCCTTTGAGACTACTTTAATAGGGTTGCTTAAAATGACCTAATTCCATGATGTTGAAGTTACATGAACAAATTATGTTAAAGTTAATGAACAAATTATGTTGAAGTTACATAACAAATTATGTTTGTTTAACATAACCTAGTTATGTGGAACCTGTTGACGAAATAAAATTAATTAAAGCCAACATGTCATTTTTTTTTGAGTGAATCCTGAATGAAATGTATCACGAATTCAAAAAAAAAAAAAAAAAAAAAAATGAAGCAGCACAACTGTTTTCAACATTGATAATTATCAGAAATGTTTCTTAAGCAGCAAATCAGCATATTAGAATGATTTCTGAAAATGTGATGCTGAAGACTGGAGTAATGATGCTGAAAATCAGATTATAAAATATTAAAATAGAAAATAGTTATTTTAAATTTAATAATTTCTTTAAAAAGTAAAATATTTTTTTAAAAATGTAGTCAATGTTACTTTTTTGATCAAATAAATGCAGCATTGGATCTTTAACTAAATTTATTTTTCTCACCCCATTGGCAAATTGTTTTATGCTTTTAAGCATTAACCACAATAAATGAGTTTATCGTGTTATGATATGATATTTATCATGTTGAAAACTTACAATTACGTTTCATACTAGGAAGCTTCATACCAAAGTGCATGAAAATAAACTTAGTTCAAGAAGTTTAGACGTTGTCCTGGAAAATAAGACAAAAATACTGAGTAAGAATGTTGCAGTGAATTCTGGGGTGTCACTAAGACAAAAACAAATCCTTTCCAGGAAGTCAAGTGTGGCCGTGATAATAAACCACCCCATTTACACACAGCAGACCTCATCAGTAACGGTGAAATGAAAATACTAAACTACCCATATGGGCTATGACTCATCACAGTCTCAGAGTACACACACACAAAAGACAACACATGCACACAATAGACAACACACACACACACGGCTGGCCAATCCGACGGCTGTATGTTTGCACCTGGGAAAACGAATTAATGGCAAAAGAAGGCAGTCTGCTCCTTTATCAGCTGCATCTGCACTGGAGGAAGAGACACAAATTAATTTCTCTTCAAGTTCACACAATTTCTTTAGACTCAAAACACAATTATGACAAACCCCCTCTCGCCCACGTTATTACCGGCGAACTTTCCATTACACCCGAAACTCTGTGTGTCACAAAGGATAAACAAAAAAAATAGTCCTGGAAAGACGTAAATAATTCACTTGCATGTCCCCCTGTGCTGTGTGCTGTAGCTGAGACTCTACTGCCATCTTTAGGAGGAGGCCGGAATTACATCACGGTCAAGGGCTGCAGATCATTGGGTTGCAGTTTTGATGGGTCTGATCGGCTGAAGCCTAACAGAATTTCCATGTCAGAGTGGCAGGGAAGAGCAGGTTGTGGTGGCATGTGAGCCTCGGTGGTGCGTGATGATGGTGGCGTTGCCCTCGGGCCGGCGCGTGCCTCGCGCATTGGCAGCTGTGGGGAGACCAGATGGTTCCCAGAATAATAAGAGGACACGTTGGGAATAATAAGACTGAGGACACGTTGGACTTGGAGCTTTGCAGGCTTGGTCGACGTGTGAAGTCAAGCGTGCTATTTTGTCAGCTTGTTGACACGAGCAGAGTCATTATCCCGCTGCACTTCTTCTCATGCTGGTGACGACTGATTTTTTTTATTCCCTCTTTTCAACACATCTGCAGTGCGACTGACTGCTCACGCCTTTCTTGGTCCATGTGGCATTCAGAAACATTAGCGCACACATGGACTACACACATTTCACCCAGTCTGGTCATATTATTAGCACACATATTCACTGAAAGAATGAGTCAGGAGTTGTATTGCTAATTGGAGTTTCATTTATCACCGTCTACACTTCCCTCCTTTTGTTTTGACCAAAGAACCGAATGAGCTAATGTTCCGAAACTTGTTTTGCTACTTGTTTTGTTATGTGTCATCAGGCACACAAACACTTTTTATATGTATCTCTATGCTGATGATTTTTTTAGTCTGTATTTACATTAGACTCTACAGTATCCGCCTATATCAGGCAGTGTATCACTGTCTGCACTCTCACTGGTAATCGCCACATTGGATTACTTCTTCTTTGCATGGTTAAATTCTACTCAACTTTGTTTGCCAGAAATCAGTCTGCTCTTTTGCAGTTAGATATACATATAAACGGGCCACAAAAAGCAAGTCTAAAAAGATTTGAACATTTTTTTTTTTTTAAATAACTGGCACAATGTTAGAGTGTTCCGAGTGGTTGCCAGTGTGTTGCTATGCACTTGCTAAGGTTGTTTGCACATTAGTACAGTTTCTAGGGTGTTGTGAGTGGTTGCTAAAGCATTCAGAGTTGCTGTGGGCAAATTAATACAGTTGCTAGTGTGTTGCAAAGACATTATGAGTGGCTGTAGGCAAATTAATACAGTTGCTAGGGGGTTCTGAGTGGTTGCTAAGGCATTCTGAGTTGCTCTAGGCAATTCAATACCGTTGCTATTGTGTTGCTAAAGAATTCTTACTAGTTGTAGTCAAATTAATACAGTTCCTATAGGGTGTTGCTAAGACATTCTGAGTTGCTGTACAGGCTAATTAATACAGTTACTAGGGTGCTACTTAAGTATTCTGGCTAGCTGTAGTCAAATCAATACAGTAACTAGGGTGTTGCTAATGCATTCTGAGTTGCTTTTGGCAAATTAGTACAGTTGCTAGGGTGTTACTAAAGCATTCTGACTAGCTGTTGTCAAATTAATACAGTTGTTAGGGTGTTGCTAAGGCATTCTGAGTTGCTGTTGGCAAATTAGTACAGTTGCTAGGGTGTTACTAAAGCATTCTGACTAGCTGTGGTCAAATTAATACAGTTGCTAGGGTGTTGCTAAGGCATTCTGAGTTGCTGATAGCAAGTTAATACAGTTGCTAGGGTGTTGCTAATGTATTCTGTGTTGCTGTGGGTAAATTAATTCAGTTGCTAGGGTCTTGCTAAGATATTCTGAGGGGGTGTAGGCAAAGTACAGTTTCTGAGGTGTTCTGTGTGGTCGAAAGGGCATTGCTAGCATGTTGTTAAGGCAATGAAGACAATAAGCAATGACGTAAAAATGAAAACTTAGTTTATTTTATCTAGTTGCCAGGGTAACATTTTTCATTTTCATTCTGTTTAACTTGGTGTTTAAATGTACAATATGTAAGATTTTTGTAATAAAATATTCAAAAATCACTTGCACAGTGTGATATATTTTTCTGCAGTTGTGTACTTACAATATTCAAAAGGAGAACTAAAACGAGGATCATTTTCAGTGTGGCGTTTTCGAGATATCGAGAGCTCCACGTCCGCAACAAACTTCGACTTGACAGAGACGCCGCTCTTGCATGTACTTTATTAGACAGGTGAGCAAATGAACATAAAACAAATCAATGTTATATAGCTCAACATGATTAAATGTATTCACTGTATTCACTCATCCATAAACATTATTGCATCCATCAGCATGACGACAAGTTCCATAATTCCGCTTATGCGTCATCAACCTACACCTTTGTTCAGAGGTTAGCGACCCCTAGCGGGGGGAAAAATTTTTCCCAAGTTGAAGTTGTTGTAACTCTTCATACTTTACTTCCCTCCTTGCAAAAAACCCACGTCTGATCTCCAGCTGGCGACCCCCACTGCTGCGCGTTGACATTGATACAGAGCGTAACGGCACACATATCACTACGCACATGAAAAAAAAAATAACCTTTCACTTCGTATAACGCATCTAACTCAACATAAAAAATATAGTCCATAACGTTACACTACGGCGGACCTCCTTTGGACCCCTCTTCCGCACGGACCATGAGTTGCTCTGTTATCTCACTGTCTGTTAATCCTGTGCCAGGTTGATTGAGTGCGAGCATCTTGTACGAGTCGCGACGTTACGTAAATTGGCGGGTTGACCCAGGTATAATGTTCACTAGGGGTGTAACGGTACACAAAAATCACGGTTCGGTACGTACCTCGGTTTTAAAGTCACGGTTCGATACGTTTTCGATACAGCAAAAAGTAAGAAATGCCAGAGAAATTTCCTATTTGTTAAAAGAATTTTTTTTTTTTAAATAAGTGTGAGTTTTCCTACATCTTGAAACTTTCAGGTTTATAAATGGGTGTCATCTTTGAAGGATGAACAAATAATGTTTTGGTCATCACATTAAAAATAACATTTAAACATATTAAGAGTTCAGATGCAAAAGCCATTTGAAATTTTCTTCTAGAATGATTATTTTTATCAAGCTTGTATATTTAAGTTCAGTAATTTCACTTAAATGGCAATGAAGAATAAGATTACCTATTAATTGTCATTTGAGTGAAATTACTGAACTTAAATACAAGCTTCATAAAAATGATCATTCTAGAAGAAAATTTCAAATGGCACTTAGAGGCTTTTGCATCTGAACTCTTCATATATTTATTATATAATATTTGAGTGTTGAAGTGCTGGAAAAAGATGTGTGAAGTACTTGAAAGCATTTCACTATTCCAGCCAAACTGGTTACAGTTAGTGTTACTATATTACATCCATGGTGAATGTTGCTGATCTGTGGACGTAAAGTATTACTAGTTAGTTCATTCACGGCACAATGTTTCTACTGGTTTCCACGTCAGCGCTGTTTGATCTAATAGAGATCTACGGTTAATAACGGAGAAATGTGAATGCTTCTCACTAGATCTCGCGAAGATGTTATTATTTCAGTGGCGAATTCAAATGTTTTCTTCACTGGATCTCTTAGCGCTGTGTGTAGTGACAGTGTCGCTTGATCGAGATCGGCGCGCGCTGGACAGATGTTGCTGGTCCGAACTAACGGTCCGTGAAGCACAATATAATGAGTAGCGCAGTTTCGTTCCGCTTTCATTGCCATTTGATGTTGCGCAACGTTGTGGTGGTCGCGCCAGCGCGGATTTTGTCGGCAGGAAAAATGGTCCTAGGAATCGTTCGGTTTGTCTGCGTACCGAACCGGAAGCCTCGAACCGAAACGGTTCAATACGAATACATGTACCGTTACACCCCTAATGTTCACACATTTTTCCATAATAATGTGGACATTAAGTTTCACTTGTATAAGAGTATATTATCGGTGCCGAATACTTGTAAATGTCGAATATGAGGCTCAACCCTACATTAAATACTTGGTGTGACACTCCGGCACTAAGCTACATGCTAACGTATTTCCAAAAACCTACGAACATGAAATATTAATCACAGGTTATGTTTATGGATCATTTGAGACGGAAAGACATTAGGCGAGGAATACCGACAGATGAACTAAGTTAAAACAATTTTAAATGTACTTACTTGGCTCGGCTCCGAGGAAAAAAGATGGCGGTCAGCTCGGATTTTCAGAGTTCAACACTGCGCGTGACGTCACTCCAGGCGCATGCGTGTTGGTTGATATGGCCACCTTGACCTATTTTCTAAAGTGAACTGAAATTATTATTGTGAGTTTTAAATGAGTTTCCGCGCTTTTTTCAAGTTGAAGTTGTTGTAACTCTTCTTGCTTTGTTGTAATGGGCAATGAGTTCTCTCAGCTTAACAACAATAGTCCCTCTGACTAAAAGCCCAAATCACTTTTAACAGTGCAGGATGAAATGTCCTTATTCCTTTATATCCACGGGACTTGTGTGTGGCGCTGATATCTGTCTCAAGCAATCGCGACCTGCTTCATATCACAGTCATGTTAAAAACATCACTGTATTCACTCATCCATAAACATTATTGCATCCATTAGCATGACGACAAGTTCCATAATTCCGCTTATCAACCTACACCTTTGTTTTTGTAAGAGGTTAGCAACCCCTAGCGGCGAAAAAAATCTAAATAAATAAATTATAAAATCTATTTAGAAATATTTATATCTAATGAAAATGACAAAAACAACCGAATTACTAAAGCTTTAACAAAAAAAATATATATAAAACTTAAATCTAATTCAAAATATTAAAAAATATAACAGTATATCAATGATACTAAAATAATGTTGACCATAACAAACAATGCAGGACGAGATATTCGCCAAAGTTTAATACTTAGGAGTTTAAAAATCAACCATAAAGATGAGCCCTATAGCCAGCACTGCTAATGACTGTGTTAATAGTTATCGTTACACAAATCACCAAGACATTAGAAAACACCCACCTTCAATTTAACAGCCCCGATGATATACCACAGCAAAAGTACAATCACTTCACTAAAAGAGAAATCGATTTCAATCCCAGGCTTCCTGAAGAAACAAGGATCAAGTCAACAAGCAATGATATAAAATTGTGAAATGAATGTCTATGTAATTTGACTACAGTTAGGCCTATCTAATTTTCAGATATTTTCTGTCTTTCATCTCTTATACTTTTCACTGTCTCACTCTTTTTTTTAATGTATTGACTTCTTAGATTACAGTGCTGCTCGGGTAATTTGGATGTGAGATGTCCAAGATGATGGAATCAGTCACACTCATTCACTTTTCAAAGCATTCGAGAATTCTGACTGTTGCTTGAGCTTCCCTTTCAGATCAGACATTCAGTCGTGTTGCTCCTCGGCATCTGTCTCTCTGCCTCGCTTTTATTTGAACCCGTAATTCAGCAAACACTGAAACACAGTGTGTGGGAGAGACAGCGAATGAATCCATCAGTCTAGTTTCTCTACGTGCATTTATGAGATTTCAGTGCTGGAAAAGTGAGCGAGATACATCTTAAAGTCAACCAAACGCATTAAATTCAAATGAGACTTTCTGGCATGTCGACCCACTCTTTGGCAGAAAGGGTCATGACTCTTACCGTTGCTATACTGAGTCTTATTTGGAAAAAAAATTCTATGGATTTCACCTCTGTCTTTGCTTTGCCACTCTATCGCTTCAGGAAGCAAGACAGAGTTTTTATTTAATTTTATCTCATTGAGAATTAGCCACTGAAATGGAATAAGTGAGCAGAATGGCAATTAGCATGACATTTGTACTCAAATGGGAGGGGCTTAGCACACCAAACACTGCTTCTAATTGGTCATGGTCTGAATATTAATAATTTCAGAACACCCTATTAACCCTCAGCCACTGTATAGCAACCCTATATGGCAGCCAACCAAAACACATAGGTCTGTTTACAATAATAATAATTAATTCAGTCATGAAAATGTCAAATTAAAATAAATACAAACAATAAAAAATGCATTTAAAGATGAGATTTTTTTTGATGACGTAATCCCTGGCGCGTCGCAGACCAGCACAAGATGAACAATTGTGGTTAAAAAGTATATAAATGATTCTTTTTTTTTTTTTGAAAATGACCGAAAGTGTGAAAAAGGCTTATTGGCCCTGTCCCAAATGGCACACTCCGGACTTGTGGACTTCCTCAGAGTCCACACTTCGGTGACGTCATGTAGTGCAGACCTATAGGGCCCTTAGCGCGAGTCCGCGAGGGCACATTAAGAGGTATTTTTGGGACAGACTCGATCGTCACGCCGGAAACAGGAAGACGGTCTGATTGTTGTTATGGAGCTACAGGTTGGGGGAAATATGCTGCCTATTGTTGTTGTGTTTACATATGACTCAGTAAAGCCCTGACATTCTGTTCTATTTATTTAATGAATCATAATGCGATCGTATTATTCAGCTCGCTATTATTAGCCTATGTTTGAGACATTAACCACTGGTTGATGATCATAATGTTTGTATAAACTTGTCATAAAAACCGTAATGATAATTACACTTAAATATTTTCTTCTCAGCCATGTTAACAATAGATGTTATTCGATCTGCGTCATCAATGTTTGCGGCGGCCATATTGTTGACATAGAAACCACGGCAACTGTCAGTCTGTCAATTGACAAGCGAGGCAGCGTCGGTATTATCCATGGTATTATCACTGTATTTTTTATTTTTAAACAGCGTGATGGTGTGTTGTGTAATACACGGCTGTTCTAACAACAGCAATAAGAACCCCGGAGTTAGTTTTTATGATTGCGATAAGTTACCGACTGTCAGAAAGCGTGAAGGGAAGGAGACAGAGTTGAGCCAGCGCAGGAGAGGCTAGCTAGGATAAATACGGTAGGCTAAACTTTCAGCCAACTCCCCGTAGAAAAGTCTGTTCCCATCATTTTACCACAGGTTTCACACATAATCCGTGTGCAATGCGTGTGCGGGTTGTATACAGTACAGAAGCAGGACGCGCAATACTTTATATGCTGCGTTTGCAGTGCGAACTGATCCGCGGCTGTAACTTACCACAAACACCCCGGTACTCACTATTTTTATTTTAACACATACTCACTATTTCAACAACGTAAGCCAATTATTCCATGCATTACTTCTATATAAGTTGCTCAAGCAAGTGGTCAAATATGTAACCATGTACTTATATTAAAATCGCAAACATTTTAAATGAAAACTTAAAATTGACAAAAACAACCGACTCTCATGCCTTTTCTTTTGCATTTACATTTTAATACAACAAATCATGCATGTCACAAAGAATTTGTTTTTTCACCTCCACGAATGAGACGAGTGTCGTTCATTATGTTTGCCTTGTTGAGGTGCATTGTAGTTTGTATACGGATAGCCTACTGTATGAACGAGATCGTTATAAATATCCGGATAAGTTACGGGTGGCAATAAGGACGGATCTTTACTTAAGCTTGATTGGTGTGGACCCACATCAAATAATAGCATTATCTTCTCTTGATACCGACGAGATGAAGCCAGGCTACTGCTCCCCTCAACTCAAATCTGCGCGCGGTTAGGGGCAGCAGGACAGATGTCATGTCAACAATATGGCCGCGGTTAGCTACTTCCGGTGTTTGCGAATAAGGTCTATTGTCCGTGAGCGAAATCTCCTCCCATCCGTCGTCTGATTGGCCTTTCGCAAGGATTCCTGGGTAGTTAAAGTGCGTGGAGCCTGCATCTATGCAGGCTTCACGGAAGACCGCTTCAAGGGTACAAAGGGGGCGCTGCTGAGCACACTTCAGAGTGTTAAAATGCTAAATGGGACGGCCTACGGACTCGTAGACTCGGCGAGCACGCGCAATTTAAGTCCACGAGACCGAAAGTCCGCATGAAGTGTGCCATTTGGGACAGGGCCATTGTTCGTCTTGTGCTGGTCTGCGACGCGCCAGGGATTACGTCATCAAGTTGGAAACGTCACGCGAAAGGCGAATTGTACAGCCTGGTACAATAAGTGGTTTTGGTCTATATAGCTAATTTTGTCCTTCATGACAACTGTGAGGGTGGTGAATTATTTCTGCATAATTCAGGACATGGCCTCTTGAGAGACTGGTGGATTGCCGCTGCTGTCACTAGCCGTTTGTCTGCTGTCTGTTAGCCGTCACTTCACCTCAGCTAATCTTTGCCCATTTTCCGTTATCCGGGAGTGACGCGCGGCGACGCACTGCTAAGATGGCTCCACCCGGCTTCGCCCACTTTGGGCTTCAAAAATGCTCTTTAGAAATCTATGGGTGACGTCACGGACACTACGTCCATTTTTTTTTTACAATCTATGTTCCTAACAAGTGTGCCCTACAAGTCCTGAAAAGTGAAGCCAAAGCATTTCAATCGCTCCCTGGTGGCTGGCTGCAGTATAGGTCATAAACCATTACACTTAAAATATTTTTTTCCAAAGATCGTTTCTGTCATTTAAGGTAGTTCTTATCACGCAGAAATTTGTTCAAGTGTTCATTTTCCCAATTAGTTTGGTTTTAGTTAGTCATTTGCTATAAAAACGGGGTGTAATATCATGATTGACAGCTGTGCTTGAGTGGGCGGGACCTTGATACCGCGGCTCCACTACTGCGCAGACTCGGGCTCAGAACGATGTAATCGGCAACGGACGTTACTGGGATATTTTAGCTACATTTTTCTACAGTGGAAGAAAACTGAGACATGCCAGGGCCGGCCCGAGGCATAAGCGAACTAAGCGGCTGCTTGGGGCCCCTTGGCCACCATAATAATAATAATAATAATAAAAATATTTTGTGGACAGTTACACTGTATTGAGACAGTTGAGAAATAATAATATTTTTACAGTTTTCAACAATAATTGTCATTGTTGAACCCTTGCTCTTATTATGTTTTTTATTTCTCAGTTGTCATTATTTTAGCAAATAATTTATTTGATATGTTTTTAGACAGTTTGTATTAAGAAGTTTCAAAGAGTTAGTAAAAGAGTAAAGTAAAAGTTAAAAAAAATATTTAAGTAGGCTATCTATTTTTTATTAAGTATTTATTTTGTATTTATACATAACCTCACTGTATTCATTTATAATGTATCATTATTGCGTGATATTTGTGTCAATAATCGTCAAGCACAGGTGACTCCGCGTAGTGGGAGGGGCCCCCAAATCAAATTCTGCTTAGGGCCCCCAAAAGGCTCGGGCCGGCTCTGAGACATGCTGTCTATCTTTTTTTTTACAGTCCACGGTTCCTTTTATAACATACGGTTAGCAGTTGCAACATGTTAAAGTTGGTGTGAAACTGAAGTTGCCATAGTCTTTTCTTTCCTATTGTGATGTATATCCGAATGAAACAGCTTCTTAATCCAGAAAAAGATATAGGGCGGGACTTGACGGTCTCATCATGTGAGTGACAGGTTGCCCCGCCCCCACGCCAGTAAACATGTCATCAGTGAAGAGAAGAGATGTCGCTGCAAGAGGGAGGGGAAGATATTTTGATTAAAGAATGTGAGGTCACATGTATTAAAAAATAATAATGTGCACGAATACATTTATAATAAAAACTTTTTAATAACACTGTCTTTACACTAAAAAAATCCACCTATTTCGACAAAAAAGCTTAAGTTCAGTTGCTGCCTAAATTTTTAAATGTAATCAAATTAAAGTAATTGCAACTTAAATTATATTAAACTGTCTTTAAAAAATAATCTTGTAAAACAAAAAGCTCAAATTGCTTAAATGATTATGATGAGTTCAAGTGATGTAAAAACATATGTTGTCATGACTTTATTTATTTTCTAATAACACCCAGAATTACCATACACAGATACAGTATAGCTACATGAATTTTGAGTTACAGGCTCACCCGTGGATGGCCCAGAGTCAGATCACTGTCCGTCTGATGAATACTGCACACTAAAACAGAAAGAGCTGGCTGAAAATTAGTTGCAATCTGATTGACTTGCTTTATGCAACATCTTAGAATCAGTCCACCTGGAGACAAAGTTGTGTTAACAAGCTACAATTAATGCTCCTGAGGAAGATCTAATCACTGTAATTAGCAGCAAATCTTTAAGAGGCACTTAGCAACAATTAAACAATATCCTCAAGCACAACTGTGTATAGATAAACCAACAAAGTTGGTCATAGGGTCTCTTCCTGCAAAATAAGCTGTAATGTGTACTAGACTTTATGCCAATATAGTCAAAAGTCTTGGTTTGTGAGAGAAGAAGTAAGACCACTTCATATTCCAGAGGAAACAGTCATTGGTTTGTACCATTTGCCGGCCAGCAGCTCAGTTTTTATTTTATTTTGATTTATTTTTTAAATTTCTTTGTGAGTATGGATATGAATAAATCAGCAGCTCTGTGATGCAGCAGCAAGCGGCAAAAGAAAACAAAAAGAGCCATAAAAACATAAATGAGAAGGCACAGAGAAACAGAAGAGCATAATGGTTTCAATACCGCCAGTTCAAAAAGAGCCTCTCAAGTGTTCAGTTGTACATGCGCGCAGAACATTTGAGGAGAGTTCAGAGCGTTATAGGCCGCTTATGTTTCAAATGCTGCACTGTTATACAGCCTGCTGTAAAACGCTACATGAGCCTAACATGAGCCGTTAAAGCTTCTGTTGGTAAAACTAGCCATCTGTGACATTGAAATATGAAGTGAAATGAAGCAGTCTTTATGAGTCTTAGTAAAAAAAGAGTGACTACCCCTCTAAAAAGACCATTGGCTGAGAAAACATGAACAAGGAAATCAATTATGCTCTTGAGACCAAGTGGAAACCAGGAGAAAGAGTGTGTTTGTGTCGTTTCGGTTGTGTGCTACTGCAAGCAGATAGATTGAACTACATATCTGTGTATTCCAGACCAAATGTGAGGGATGTTTGTGTGTATATATAAAAAAAAAAAAAAATACCACCATGATGCTAGCATGTTTCTATTGTATGTTTTTTGCACACCGCTATGCGGCTGTGTTGGTCAGAAGTTAATGAGTCTATGATAGCTAATTGGAGATCATGTTTAGTTAAAAAGCATACAGCACTTTCAAAAGTATAGTCACAAGACATAAACACACACACACACAAATATATATATAGGCTATGCAATTTATTCCAGTGATCAAAGCTGAATTTTCAGCATCATATATACACTCACCTAAAGGATTATTAGGGACACCTGTTCAATTTCTCATTAATGCAATTATCTAATCACCCAATCACATGGCAGTTGCTTCAATGCATTTAGGGGTGTGGTCCTGGTCAAGACAATCTCCTGAACTCCAAACTGAATGTCAGAATGGGAAAGAAAGGAGATTTAAGCAATTTTGAGCGTGGCATGGTTGTTGGTGCCAGACGGGCCGGTCTGAGTATTTCACAATCTGCTCAGTTACTGGGATTTTCACGCACAACCATTTCTAGGGTTTACAAAGAATGGTGTGAAAAGGGAAAAACATCCAGTATGCGGCAGTCCTGTGGGCGAAAATGCCTTGTTGATGCTAGAGGTCAGAGGAGAATGGGCCGACTGATTCAAGCTGATAGAAGAGCAAATTTGACTGAAATAATCACTCGTTACAACCGAGGTATGCAGCAAAGCATTTGTGAAGCCACAACACGCACAACCTTGAGGCGGATGGGCTACAACAGCAGAAGACCCCACCGGGTACCACTCATCTCCACTACAAATAGGAAAAAGAGGCGACAATTTGCAAGAGCTCACCAAAATTGGACAGTTGAAGACTGGAAAAATGTTGCCTGGTCTGATGAGTCTCGATTTCTGTTGAGACTTTCAGATGGTAGAGTCAGAATTTGGCTGGCTGGTGGTGGTGGTGTAATGGTGTGGGGGATGTTTTCTTGGCACACTTTAGGCCCCTTAGTGCCAATTGGGCATCGTTTAAATGCCACGGCCTACCTGAGCATTGTTTCTGACCATGTCCATCCCTTTATGGCCACCATGTACCCATCCTCTGATGGCTACTTCCAGCAGGATAATGCACCATGTCACAAAGCTCGAATCATTTCAAATTGGTTTCTTGACAATGAGTTCACTGTACTAAAATGGCCCCCACAGTCACCAGATCTCAACTCAATAGAGCATCTTTGGGAGTACAGGTATATATATATATATACAGGTATATATGATATATATATATATATATATCAAAAATCAAAATTACTGCTGTATCAGCTCTATTAGTCACTTTCTATAGCTTGGAGACCATGGAGAGGTTTTGATTTGATCAGAGACGGAAAGCTTGAGAACCGCTAAACTAGTGTCATAAAATCGCTTTCTAACTTTCATCTTTCAAGTTTCAAGTTCCAGCTATGATGACCGTGTAAAGCTACTTGGTAACTTTTGTATGTCTACAGCCAACTTTAAGGAGTTACGTTGGTGATCTAGAAGTATTAACACATCAGAGATAAGCATTCACATCAGAAAATGACAAGTTAGATCTACAACACAAATCTCAAACACATTTTAAAGCCAGAATTCATGCAAGTACTTTAATAAAAATACACGCTTCTTTAAATTATTTTCTGTGGAAATCAATTATGCTTGATCAACTCTGTCGTGGCTAATTTTACATGGCTAATTCTGGCACGTTTCTTGTCCAAACATGATCCTCACTGATTTTATCTCCTTTCCATTAAAACCTTGCCATTAAAACTCTATATGTGTCATTTAATCCTCATATCCTGATAACTCATGTAAATCTTTATTACACTCCGTATTACAGACTGGGAGAGCAGTGAGCAGCGGCTACTGTTAATTCGAGTATTTCGAGGAAGTTGAAAGTAGAAAAGGCACAGAGGCGTGTCGCCATTAATTCCTCAAACAACACCGAAGGTCAAGAGGGCACAGGAGCGCTCCTCTGTAATCACACACAGGCGCTAACAAGAGAACGTGGGAATTAATATTAGAGTTGGATTTTCTCGCCTCTTTTTTGGTTTTCTCTTCTGGCTGATGAAAGATTTACGTGAATGGAGTCCACAAGATATATTTGGAGACAGATGGGTTGCGTGTGCATGTGTGCATTTTAAAGAGACATTAAAGAGACTTTCCAGAGGAAAGCAGATTTTTCAATTCGGATCATTCCAAGTGACATTTCTCGCACAAACTTTGATGATCCTGTGTGTTTGACACTAGGGGCCCTATCTTACTCCCGGCACAATGAAGCGTCAGGCGTAACGCAAGTTTTTTGCTAGTTTCAGCCTGACGCAGTTATCCTTTTCACGTCCTGTGTCACGTTGTTTAAATAGCCAATGCATTTGCACCCATCTATGCGCCCATGGGCTGCTGGTCTGAAAACCAGGTGTGTTCAGGCGCATTGTTTGAGCGTTGCTAATTTGAGGCAACAGAAATCGACTACGCCATTGAACAACTGAAAACTGGTCTAAAGTTAATGGCGGAGTATTTTTTATTTTTATTTAAAGAGCTTGTTAGTAATGTGCGCTTATAGGCGGGTCCACAACGCACGTACACTGTGCTAATTACACACACAGGAATGCTCACCAGCAAAACATGCCAAATATTAAAAATAAAAGTATTACAATGTAAAAGATTATTATTGTGTACATAAAGATATGGTGGAATCCGGCTTGTCCCGTAGATGGTCTGCTTGCTGGCTTTAACCTCGCACACGAGCAGATCCGTTTCCTCTCTGGATAGGGTGACCAGATTTCTCGGAGTTGAATACGGGACCGACACAGGGGGGGGGGGGTACTATAGCACACACACGCAAGGTCTCTCGCTCTCTCCCTCTCTGTCATGCGCGCGCTACACGGTTTTGAACATAACATACATACATATTCACGTAGCCTTTCGAAAACGAAACCTATAATATATAAAAATATATATTAACGATGAAATACGGGACAAAACATGATTTTTTCATAATAAGTCGGGACACTAAAATTAGAGTTGAAATACGGGACTGTCTGGTCACCCTATCTCTGGAGAAGAGTTCAGACTTTCCGCTTCCAAATTCCACCATGTCAATAGCGAATCAACTGGCTTTTAAAGGGAATAGGCGATGAGACTCTGATTGTTTTTTTTGCACCTACGCCCAAAACAAAACGATTACTCATTAAGAGAATAGGGACAACCCTTTTAGACCATGCGCCGGGTGCGTCAACCATTTTTCCCGTCGTTTAAACTAGCAAAAGTGGAGCGCCACTACTTGCGCCGTGCACTTTAGACCATGCGATCGTTCAAATAGTGCCCTGACTGTTAAAAAGTTTCAGTAACACTTTATTTTGATGGTCCACTTTAGACATTCTATAGCTAAAAGTAAATTTGCAACTGCATGTCAACTACCAGTCAATAGAGTAAGCTATTAGTAGACTGTCTGCTTAATAGCTAAGACTTTATTTTGATGCTCCCAACAGAGCAACATGCAACATGTCAACTTATACTAACCTAACCCCCTAAACTCAAATCTCAGTTAAAGTTGTTGAAGGGATCAATAAGGATGTTTCGTCGCCTCTAAAATAACTGCACCAATTTGTAAAAAAAAAAAATATATATATATATATATTTTAGGAAGACCCAGCATGCATTACATTAAGGGAAAACAAGCCTCATGCAAAGTTATACATTTCTGCAAGAAGATTTCTGTAATTCTACTGGTAGTGTACTTTAAATGGATCAACATAACAGTCAAAGACCTCAGTCTGCATTTAAAAAACAGTCAATGTTTTTATTTTATTTTAGTATTGTTTATTAAAGTATTTATTCATATTTTGAATTTAGCTTTTATTTTTATATTTTCGTTTTCATTTTCATTTAAGTTTTAGCAATTTAGTTTTTTCAGACTTTAACTTCATACTTAAGGCAACATTTCTTAGCAGGGTTATTATAGTTAACTGAAGCAAAATAAAATATAAAAACAAACTTTCATTTATTTAATTTTCAGCTAGATGCCTCTCATTTTCATTTCGTTTAACTTGATGTGCTAAAATAACTAAAACAAAAATAAAAGTTAACCAAAAACTATATACACATATTTAAAAATAATAATAATAATTAATACTTTAACTAAAATTAAAATGAAAAATATAAAAATAAAAACTGATTCAAAATATTTATAAAACCTAGCATCTTAATGATGTTTTTCATCTACAATTTATATTATATTTTATTTGACCTTTATCTTGATTAACGAAAACAATTTTCAACAAATAATTGCACTGCCACAATAATATAATGTTTTGGGCTTTTCTCAGCAAATATTGATATATGCAATTAATTTTAATTTGAATTCAGTTATATAATTCCTGGTAGATCAATTAACATTTTGCATTGACTGACTATAGTCTACACTAGGTGCAGGATTTACTTTGAATCAAGTTTAACTCAGAAATTGCAAGTAACTTTACAAATAATTACAAAGAAACTGTGTGTTTTTCTGTCACACTGCTATTTAACTAACTCATGTAATCTAGTCTAATCCTCGCATGTACTCCACTGAAATTCAGAATCCTGGTCACGTTCACAGTAGAAATCAGAGCAAAAGTCGCATCTTCAACAGCACCTCGAATTTCCACTCCCGCTCAGAAGTGCAGCGTGCAGAAAATGCGCTTGGCCAAGAAGCCATAGCCATCCTCTAATGAGACCCTTGACAACTTCAAGCCTCCAGTTAACCAAATAAAATTATTCCACCTCTATCAGACTGCCATGTTGTCAGCGTCTGCGCTTCACAGCTGCTTCTGCTAGCAGTTTGCAAATCCCTGGCTCACACAGGAAGTGGAGGGAGAAATGCAGAGGACATGTTGTAATTATTCCGGCAGCTGCCCGCAGGTAGAGCTCAACTCCAGCAACTCTCTGCTATACTGGCAGATATTGATGGAAGGAGGTCTTCAGGATTACGCTGACAAACATGGAAAAAAAAGTGTACAGGGTTTTTTTTTTTCAATCCCCCAAATGTTTGCAATGCTCGATAAAAGAGAAACCAGAGGACATTTTCCACAACATTACCCTCATTGGCTTCAAGCGACACAGACATGCTGTCATTCCATATTGGGCTCAACTGGTCCTTTCACAGCACAAAATGTTCTGTTTCAGACATGCCACTTTTTTGTCCAATGAGTTCTCAGATTTCTTGCGCCATAATTTCCCAAGTTTCCAGTGTAAACTATTAAGTTATAAATCATTGGAGACCAACTTTGATTTCACAAGGGTGTGGTGTGGTGTGGTGTGGTGTATACAGTTCTAGTGTCAGGCCCTAAATATTAAAGGGATACTCCACTTTTTTTGGAAATAGGCTCAATTTACCTCTCCCCCAGAGTTAAACTGTTGAGTTTTACCGTTTTTGAATCCATTCAGCCGATCTCCGGTTCTGGCGGTACCACTTTTAGCATAGCTTAGCATACATCATTGAAGTGGACAAGACCATTAGCATTTCTCAAAAAAAAAAATGACCAAAGTGTTTCGATATTTTTCCTATTTAAAACTTGACTCTTCTGTAGTTACATCGTGGACTAAGACCGACGGAAAATGTAAAGTTGTGATTTTCTAGACTGATATGACTAGGAACTATACTCTCATTCCTGATTATCATTCGCAGCGCCTGAAAATAGTTCCGTTGTGTTGACGGAAGGTAGCCTATTTTCAGGCGCTGCGTCATATCATTACGCCTGCTGCACTCATGGTACGGCAGTGAAGTTTCTTGATTATTACGCAGGAATGAGAGTATAGTTCCTAGCCATATCAGTCTAGAAAATCACAACTTTACATTTTCCGTCTGTCTTAGTCCACGATGTAACTACAGAAGAGTCAAGTTTTAAATAGGAAAAATATCGAAACACTTTGGTCATTTTTTTTTTTTGAGAAATGCTAATGGTCTTGTCCACTTCAATGATGTATGCTAAGCTATGCTAAAAGGGGTACGGCTGAATGGATTCAAAAACGGTAAAACTCAACAGTTTAACTCTGGGGGAGTTGTAAAATGAGACTATTTCCAAAAAAAGTGGAGTATCCCTTTAACGCACCAGTGGGGCTCGACAGCCTTAGTCAAACCGGTTGGCGCGTATGGTTGGGTTGCGGAGAGATTGTGAGATTGTGGTTAGGTCTCAGCAGCAGGAGGGATGTAGAGGTCAGTAAGCTGGGCTGAGTTGAGTGGGGGACGGAGGGGGGTGACTCTGGGACGCCAGAGTCACTGTCGAGCCCTCTTGAGGTGTCGTGGGCTAGTCGACCAAACACTGAGGACGGAAGGTGCCCACTTGAAGACCCTAGCGATGTCCCCTACTCGGCTCAATCCAGACGGTTGTTGTGCTGGTCCACTAGGGAGACCACACTGTAGTTGCAGCCGTCGTGTGTGCTGACGCGCCAAGTACACTGCAGCTATTAACGCCGGACAGAAGGGGATTCACATCACCATATGGAAAGAAGCGTAAATGGATGAAGCATAGTTTACTGTAAAGCTACGTCTTAGTGTTGCTTATCTTGGCGAAAGCCGAGTACAAATCAGCATGAAGTTTTAACATCTACTCTCGTGTAATGGAAATCAAGTGGTGCCAAAGGATTATTTGAATTGAGAAAAACCTGAAAATGACAGAAAAGCCATTCAAAAGGTATATGCAAGCCCTGAAAATCACTGTATAATTCAGATACTGATGGAAGTCTATGGGACAAGATATTTATTTTGGAAATAATTATTTCTAAAAATAAGAATAAATTGAGTTTTTAGTTTTTATTTTAATTTTAGTTAAAGCTTCAGTATTTGTGTTGTGTGTTTGTCTTTTTTTTAATGCCCATATATCCTTTATTAATTTTTATTTCAGTTTTAGTTTTAGCTATTTTAGTACATCAAAATAAAAATTAAAAATGCTGCCATGGTAACTAACTAAATTTTTACTTTTTATTATTATTATTATTTTATCTTATTTCAGCTAATGTTTATTGTATTTTATTTCAAGTAATGGTTTTAGTTTTTTAGTAACCCTGAGTGTAAAGTGCGTAAAATTTGGCATGTTTTTACAAACTGATGAATGAGTTTGTGGTAAACAACTACAGTCAAGATGCTGTCAACAGGACTGCACTTGTATTTACCCTAGAAAAAAAACAATTAGACCTTCTCAGGCCTTTCCCAAAAATATCATTAAAAATTCTCAAATTACAGAACTCAGAACTGTACTAGAATCTTAGACATCCTGGCCTATATGTCCAGATTTGAACCCACTGCATGTGTCATCAGCTTGCGCTAGATACGCTACCTTGTGCAATTGAATAAAAAAATGATGGTATTCCTAGGATAGACGTGACGCCAGAAAGACTAATGGGAGTAAACAACACAGAGGTTCCTCTCACAACAAACTGGACCATCTGGTGGAGAAAATTACATTCCCAGAACGCCTCTTCCTCGAGATTCTGCTCACATACTCTCACAGGACAACCCGCACAGACCAATTCACTTTCGAGAGCTGAGTCCGCAAAATCAACCACTCATTCATTTGTTTGGTGGGGCCGGCTTTTCATATGGCCAACCCAAAGCGAATAATGCCACTTTAACAGGAGAGATTGGTCCTAGAAATCAATTTCTTGAGCGACTGAACGAAAGAAGGCACTACGATGTCATTAACCCTATAAAGCCTATCATATTTGATATGCAAATCTCTAAGACCTGTAAATTATCAACATAACTCTTTGCTGAAAAACCTGTTGCACATAATCTACTACATGCCTTCTGTTGTCTGATTGATAGTTTATACTTTTTTAGCAAGTGAAATACCTTTTAGTGTAATACTAAGAACTCTTTTATACTAATACTAAGAATACTTTTTTTAAATAGATTTTTCTTATTTTATTTATCAGTCTTTAAAAGGTTAATATCCTGTAATTTTATCTAAAACCTACATCTACAGAAATCTTATCTGCGTCTCAAAAAGTGATGTGCACCATGAAAACCCTTTGAACATTGTTCCAAAGCAAACTAAAGTGTTGAGAGCATTTAATTACCCACAAAGCTTTCTTTTTGATGGTGCAAAAATCTCAAGACAGGTTGTTTTGTTCTCGTTTCTTTTGCAAAAAAAAAAAAAAACGAAGGGAAAAAAGCTGTTGAAAGTTTTGAATTACTTTGCCCCTTTTGGCTTTAGGGAGTCTCCTGCTGTGCTGCTCAGAAATCATCTTTAAGCTTTAAAGTCTCACCAGGACAGCATATCCTCAGTGCAAACTGAAATATAACATCAATATAACTTGTCCTGTGAAATTAGGCCTTGGTTTCCTAAAGGTCTGGGGCCTCATTTATAAAATGTTACGTAGAAACCGCCCAACATTTGATCTTACGATCATCTCTCAAATGTGCGTACGTGTGATTCAGATAATGAACGTTTGCACAAAAAAAACGGGTATACGCCTCTCTTCCAAGTGAAATTTATAAATCGTAAATGATCTTGAAATTGTGCGCATCTGAATGCTTTCCCATCTCCGCTTTGTAAACGCTACCTAATTAATGTAATTAACATATATAACACTATATTGCCAAACCTTTTGGGAAGTCTGCCTTTACATGCACATGAACTTTAATGACATCCCATTCTTAATCCGAAGGGTTTAATATGGAGTTGGTCCATGCATCTATAACAGCTTCAACTCTTCTGGGAAGGCTTTCCACAAGGTTTAGGAGTGTGTTTATGGGAATTTGACCATTCTTCTATAGAAGTGCATTTGTGAGGTCAGGAACTGATGTTGGACGAGAAGGCCAGGCTTGTAGTCTCCGCTCTAATTCACCCCAAAGGTGTTCTATCAGGTTGAGGTCAGGACTCTGTGCAGGCCAGTCAAGTTCATCCACACCAAACTCGCTCACCCATGTCTTTATGGACCTTGCTTTGTGCACTGGTGCGCAGTCATGTTGGAACAGGAAGGGGCCTTCCCCAAACTGTTCACTCAAAGTTGGGAGCATGAAATTGTTCAAAATGTCTTGCTGAAGCATTAAGAGTTCCGTTCACTGGAACAAAGGGGCCAAGCTCAACCCCTGAAAAACAACCCCACACCATAATCCCCCCTCCACCAAACTTTACACTTGGCACAATGCAGTCAGACAAGTACCGTTCTCCTGGCAACCGCCAAACCCAGAGTCATCCATTGGATTGCCAGACAGAGAAGTGTGATTCGTCACTCCAGAGAGTCCAGTGAAGGAGTGCTTTACACCACTGCATCCGGCACTTTGCATTGCACTTGGTGATGTAAGACTTGGATGCAGCTGCTCAGCCATGAAAACCCATTCCATGAAGCCCTCTACGCACTGTTCTTGAGCTAATCTGAATGCTACACAAAGTTTGGAGGTCTGTAGCTATTGATTGGAGAAAGTTGAGGACTTCTGCGCACTGTGCACCTCAGCATGAGCTGACCCCGCTCTGTGATTTTACGTGGTCTACCACTTTGTGGCTGAGTTGCTGTTGTTCCCAATTGTTTCCACTTTGTTATAATACTTAGTGGTGAGGAAATTCACAAACGGACTTATTGCACAGGTGCGGCAACCTATCATGGTACCACGCTTGAATTCACTGAGGTCCTGAGAGCGATCCATTCTTTCACAAATGTTTGTCGAAGCAGTCTGCATGCCTAGGTGCTTGATTTTATACAACTGTGGCAATTTAAAGTTAACTTTATTCATATAGCAGACACTTTGTTCAAAGCAACTTTAAAAATGAGAATAAGAACTTTAAGCATTTTTGATCTTAGTATGTCATGCTGTGTTGAGTGAGTAACCCAGCCAGACCCAGTAGCTAATTAAATAAGTTTAATGAATGTTGCATGACTAAAAGTAAAAGTAATAAATTAATTTGTGGTCCTACAATTGACTGAACCTGCCGTTCCTGACCCATTTAGGCAGTACTTCATCTTTGTGAAGAAAGAACCTCTTCTTGACTGGGTTACTCTGATCCGTTGTGGTAGACATCGTTAAAGAACTTGAAAATACTAATCTGGGAGAGCCTTTGTCCCCGAAGGCTAATTTAATTCTCAAGAGTTTGTCTCAGAAGCTCGGAAAGGAAGATGTTCAGCAGAGACACGGTGTTCTGTGAAGCAGCTCTCTCTCTCTGAGGGGTTACTGCGACATCTATTTAGTCTAGCAGCTGCGGCTACCAGGTGTTCTGACAGCATGTTGAAGCAGCATATGAAGCCTGGATTGAAAAACTCTAACATCCCTTTAGCATCACGTTTAGTGAGCAAAGTTTGAGGTAATTCCTCTAAGCAATTCAATTATTGTAAAGTTAAAAGCATGAAAGGAATAGTTCACCCGAAAATGAACATTTTGGCATCATTTACTCACCCTAATGTAGCTCCTTGGAAAAACGTACCTGTGGCTACATTTTTGCTAAATACATTGCGTCGTGCAAAGTTTCGCAACAGTTTCAAAGTGAAATGTCCAGTGAGTGGCGCCAAATGCGTGTTTAGTTTTTTCGGGAACAGATGAACGTGAATATGGAATATTCCATATTCCATATTCCGTATGAACATGGCAACGTTGTATTACGTTGGTTGGAGTTTGTACGAATAAGTTTTATTTAACTTTTATTTTATTTAAGATTTATTGCGGTTATTTTTTCCGTATTATGCCGCCTTTCAGGGCCGGCGATTGCTATAGGCGAACTAGGCGATTGCCTAGGGCGACAAATGTGTTGGGGGTGTGGGTGCCCTCTAGTGTCGCCCTTGGCCTACTTCCTACTTCACAGAATTGTTGAATTCTATATAATTCTAAATAATGTTGACCAATGAGCTGTACAAACACATAATAAAATTGCATAAATAAAATGTATTTTCAAACAATACAATGACAAACAAACATCTGTGAAGAGCCTCTTACCAATTAACCTACTGATCCAAACGCTAATTCTAGCAAATACAATTTAAAATAACTTAAAGACAGAGCAAGTCTAAGGTGTAAAGGTAAATTATTCCAGCGCTTTGGAGCTGCCACAGCAAAAGCCCGATCACCACTCAATTTTTGCGTTACATTAGGTTAGGCAAGTGTTCAGCTGCTGGCGCGTTGATCGAAAATGAAGCAGGCTAAACCCTCTGGTGCACAGGGACGAAAACAGAGAAAGCAACAAGATAAAATAAGCCCAGTATAGAGGTAAGTCTTCTCATCTCAGCCATTAAGATGTCAAACTAAATAAATTTACTTAGTATTGTGCACAGGCATACTGGTCATTGTGACTACCAGGAGATTCCCGGTGGGCCAACGTGCTTTTTGGGCCGATACATCTCATACTTTTATTATTTATTTATTTTTGTCTTAACGGCCCATAAAACTCGTACATCGGCGGCCCATTCGTTTTGTTTTGTTTTGCTCTTTTGGCGGCACTGGGTTTATTCCAAGTATATGCAACGCTGCAAAACACATTGTAAATAGAAACCTTTGACGCTCTTTAGAGCGCAAACACAGATACGCACTGGATCTTTTGTTAAATCTGTTTCTCCAATAGGCTATTATTATGGAGAAAACTGATCCTAGATCAGCAATTATGGGCAGCTTTTCTCTCTAAAAGCAATCAGAAGCAGCAACAGGCTGAAAAAAAAATGATATGATCAATAAGTTATTATGACATGTTGTTTTTACATTGTTGTAACTCATTAAAATAAGTTAAGCAATTTTCAACTTTTTACACAAGATTCAACTAATTTTTTAAGTCCGTTTAATGTAACATGTTGAAATGACTTAAACATCCAAGATGATTGTATTTCAAAATTTAAGGCTCAACTTTTTTTGAACAGTCCGTGGCCAGGGGAAAGCCCCGTTCACACCGCCAGCAACACGCAGCGACAAAGCGTCATGATCCCATTCATTTCAATGGAACGCTGGCGACTTCCGGCGACAGAATGTGGGCGTGTCAAGCGACAAGCAACAAAAGTTGAGAAATCAGTGGAGCTCACGTCACCGTGTCAAGTGCAGGCAAGACAGAAGAGTTCATGGACAATTTCACTGTTTTATATGATTTGCCTGTAACCACATACATGGATATAATAAAATGATGCATGGAAAAGAAACTGTCGACAGTCTCAGTGGGTTTAATTCACACATTTATAGTTCGAGTGTTGTAATTTTATGATGCAAGTTTAGCACTGCTGCAGTTCATTTCAGTTTCATACAGTTTCCCCTGCATTATGTTGATATTAGGGACAAGAAAATGTATTATTTGTCCAATTTGAATGAGGTTTTAGTCATTTATGACAGTATGAGTGAGTTTAATTTGTTGATTGATCAATCGTTAATCTAGTAAATTATTTAATCCACTGAACACTGCTGTGGTAATATAAAAAAAAAAAACTCTCCCAACAACATACGGTTTTTTTAAGCCTAATTCCTAGTCAAATTAAAATTATATAGGCCTAGTTGTAGGCTATACACTCACCTAAAGGACTATTAGGAACACCATATTAATACTGTGTTTGACCCCCTTTCACCTTCAGAACTGCCTTAATTCTACGTGGCATTGATTCAACAAGGTGCTGAAAGCATTCTTTAGAAATGTTGGCCCATATTGATAGGATAGCATCTTGCAGTTGATGGAGATTTGTGGGATGCACATCCAGGGCACGAAGCTCCCGTTCCACCACATCCCAAAGATGCTCTATTGGGTTGAGATCTGGTGACTGTGGGGGCCATTTTAGTACAGTGAACTCATTGTCATGTTCAAGAAACCAATTTGAAATGATTCGAGCTTTGTAACATGGTGCATTATCCTGCTGGAAGTAGCCATCAGAGGATGGGCACATGGTGGCCATAAAGGGATGGACATGGTCAGAAACAATGCTCAGGTAGAATGAGGCATTTAAACGATGCCCAATTGGCACTAAGGGGCCTAAAGTGTGCCAAGAAAACATCCCCCACACCATTACACCACCACCACCAGCCTGCACAGTGGTAACAAGGCATGATGGATCCATGTTCTCATTCTGTTTACGCCAAATTCTGACTCTACCATCTGAATGTCTCAACAGAAATCGAGACTCATCAGACCAGGCAACATTTTTCCAGTCTTCAACTGTCCAATTTTGGTGAGCTCTTGCTAATTGTAGCCTCTTTTTCCTATTTGTAGTGGAGATGAGTGGTTAAATCAGCAACATTGCTTAAATCACCTTTCTTTCCCATTCTGACATTCAGTTTGGAGTTCAGGAGATTGTCTTGACCAGGACCACACCCCTAAATGCATTGAAGCAACTGCCATGTGATTGGTTGGTTAGATAATTGCATTAATGGGAAATTGAACAGGTGTTCCTAATAATCCTTTAGGTGAGTGTATATCACTTGTGATTGTATTTTGTATAGAATGGGCCTTTTCTGACACGCACATAATGAGGGATCAAATTTGCACATCAGTAATGATTATAAACTTAAGATCATATATTATAAAGGTCTGCATCCGTCTACCAATTGAATCGAGCGGCAGTTGAGAAAAAGAAATAAACTTTTGGAGCATGCAGTCCATGCCTTCAGGTTGGACTTGTACCATTTCATAAGTCAGAAGCCATGGACAACACAGGTCAATAGCAACACATACTCCTTCAGGGCCTTCAATTTGAGTGTTGACAAGATTGAGTTATGTGGTCACTGTCCTGTCAAACGCAATAACTGCAATAAGGCTGAAGGAAAGCCGAAGGTTTTATTTTTTTTTCATACTATCCGCCTTCTCTCAACCGTGTAATGCTTCCGCTCAATACTAACCAGAGGCCCTGACACAATAGGCAGGTCTGATATGATCATATTCTCCGGGTCTGTGTGTGTGTGTGTGTGTGTGTGTGTGTGTGTGTGTGTGTGTGTGTGTGTGTGTGTGTGTGTACAAGGAAAATCGAGAGAGTGGAGACATTAAGAGAAAGGGCTTCACAAAGGAAAGCAAATGTATTACCTCCTGTTAATGAGTCGATCAATGCGCTGGTCACTACAGCAGCTGTCAGGATCCTGTATCAAAGCTTCAATAGGACTCACTAGACGCAGACTGAGGACATCCTGTCCAATACACCATACATTATCATCTTCCATCACATCAAAGGACAAACAGAATCAATACAGGTGTGATGACTATGAAATCTATAATCAGCCTTTTTTGTGTTTATTGTTCTGTAGAGTTGCAGGCAGGCATACGGAGGATGTGGTTGGCATGGAAACAGGGATTGCCAGAGAGGTTGCGATGCTGTTGAACTACAAGGAAATGGCACAAAAGCTCAGGGCATCATTATCGCGCCATCATCGTCCAGAAACACCGCGGAGGCCGCACTTCGGTAATTGTTTATTCAAAGGCTAACACTCACGGTTGAAGCCTCGCTCCCTCGATTTTGACCGAGGGAGCCAGTCTACTTCATATGTACACTTCAGGCAGCTCCATATACCACAATGCAACACGATTGTGTCTAATCACCAACACCACAAGCAACTCTATGATATATTAATTATGTTTTTTTTTTTTTTAAACAACCCAAACACATCTATATACATTTGGATGCTGCATTAAACAAATTCTTAAAGGGAAACATTTTTTAAATATTAAATCAATTCCATAGCTGATTACAAGCGATCGAGGGCTTAGGACGTTCCAATTCAGCCCATTGCAGTTTCCGCCAGTAGTGGGCACTTATGCAACGTAAGCAATGATGTACATCCGAGTGAACGAGACGGAGGGAAGTTAGCGAGTGAAGGGCTTGACAATTTTGTCTGAGATGGGCATAAATATGTGGTAAAATGTATTTAAATACAAATACAGTGCTTTGAAAATACACAAAATACATGTGAAATTGGCCATCCAGTGCAGGTATAAGTCACAGTGAATGAAGAAACTACATAGGCCTACTGACTTTTAATTCCTAACCTCATCTCTGCCCTCTCGGTCATTCTTTCTTTGGGAACATTAAATTTAACATTTAATTTAATATTCAACAATAATGTTGATCTGCCTGCATTGACACCATTATATAAGAACTGAACTGAGCTGGGCGATGACATCACGGTTTTCTATATATAAATGAACTAAATGAATAACTTTTTTACCCAAAAAATGAAACACCACTGAACTTACTTAAGCTGGACTGTGACGCTTTTTTCTTCTGGAAACAAACTTTGTTGCATTATTTTCCTGTTATCTCTGTAAAGCTGCTTTGAAACAATCTGTATTGTAAAAGGCGCTATATAAATAAATGTGGCTTGACTTTCTTTCTTTCTTTCTGGCAATTACAAATAAACTTATTCAATTCAATTCACATTTATTTGTATAGCGCTTTTCACAATACACACAATTCAAAGCAGCTTTACAGAAAGTGCATGAGTCCATATTACAATTTAGAGTGTTCTGTTCTCTGTATAATAAGCCAAGCTCAGTCTGTTGTTAATGAAATCGAAAGAAATTGTATGAAATCGACAAACAGGTCTATTGCCAAGTATGACCGGATTCAGGCCTAATGGGTGTGATTGATCTTTATGAGCTCTTTTAGAGCATGTTTTACATGACAGATGACGTTGTCAATTAACAAGTTCTGTGCCCGAGTATTGAGTGAAACTGTCGGGCTGTGTTGATCTGTATTGTTGAACACTTAAAACAATTAAACAGAATTGTGAAATATTCGGCCTCATGTTTTACGCGCAGAACTAAACTGTGTTTTGGGGAAATATTAGATTCCTGACCAATTTTACATCTATAGGCCTTAGGTCTATGAGAGATGCGCTAAAGCACAGCCAGATAGTGCGTAATGGAGATTTCAAACAGTGTTGCCAACTGTTTTCAAAGGAAAGTAGCTGAGGCCTTCCCTAAAAGTCGCTAAATGTCGCTAGATGACGTCATACGTCAATTAGCATATTAATGACGTCATCGCGTCGTACTTGCATTCTGTCAGCCTAGTGCGTTTTCTCTCTAAATTAATGCTCTATTTAATATAATATAGCCGAATGTCAAATAAAGCTGTTCTCATTTCCTATTTTTTTGTTGTCAGACAATAGAACGAGTAGCTAGTGAATGATTACATTTTTTATAGGCCTATGTGGAACATTATCTGAATTGAGAGTTAGGGAACCGGATGAACTAAGCTCTGTGATAGTAAGTGTTACAAGTAATAAGCAAAAGAAAATAAACAAAATTAAAATGGTCAAACTAAATTCTTTAAATATAAAACAAAAGAAAAGCAGATAAGTGATAAGTCCATGGAAAAACATTGCTCATTCGCGTCTGTCAGCGGCCGCGCGCTCCTCTCAGCCATTCACTGAACAGTGGAGACGCAGCTAGAGAGAGTGACGACAGGGAGAAAGCAAGACATCGCGCTCGCAGGACAGTACAGGCAACATTTGGAGGTTACTGAGGTTTGTCCAAAAAGTCACTAAAATTGTCGCTAGTCGCTTTTTTGAAAAAAATGTCGCTAAAGGAGTCTGAAAAGTCGCTAAAAAATAGCGACAAAGGCATTGGCAACACTGATTCCAAAGCGCTATTCTTTGGTCAGAACCAAGGAGATCGATCGCGGAGATGTCCGTCCTATGCACTGAAAGTTTTTACAAATCAACAAAATATTTAAAGAGCATCAAGCTATTAAAATCTCTATTATGTATGCACGGATAATATAACAGTATATTAGTCAGACATTTTATTAAGTTAAACAGTGATTTGAGAACGTTTTTAATTTAAGGCCCACCCACAATTGGTCTGGCCCATCCGTGCCTCGGGGGATGGGCGTGTCTGAACTAGTTGATGCACGAAACCAGTAACTTACCCTGATAAAGAGGTTCAGTTGACTGGCAAAAATTATTTTATATATTTTGAAAATACAAAAATACTCATCTTAAATGTATTTAAATACAAATTACATTCGATTTTTTTCCAAAAGCTTTAAAATACAAAATAGTATTTTGTATTTCAAATAAGTATTTTACATGCATGTAGCCTATCTGAAATACTGGCCATCCCTGGTTGCAGTATACACTGCTTTATTTCAGACTCCTTACCAATCTACTCACCTGAGATAGTCTCGTCCTGTATCCCTGATCCAGATCACTTGTCTTTGTGTTCACTCGTCACCTGCACAGAGAATCCAGCGTCACCATCCTCTCAACATCATCTGGTTCCCGTTGTTCCACCACCACAGCTTGTTTATACGGTGGTGCTGCATAATTTGTCCAACATGTTGTGATTATATATCAATATGGCTATATCATAATAATAATAATAGCCTAATAATTATTAGTAGTACTAAATGAATATATTAATATTAAATTAAAAACAAGAAAATAAAATTACTATTGCAATATTTAACTGTAAAATAAAGTTAAGAAAATAATTTAATACTAATAAATATAATTATTACTAAATAAAAACAAAATAAGAAAAAATAAAACTGTAATATTTAACTGTAAAACAAAGAAAATAATAATAATAATATAAATAATATTATTATAATTAATGCTAAATAAACATATAAATATTACTAAATAAAACAAAATTTAACTGTAAAATAAACCCATTTAACTGTAAAATAAAGTTAAGAAAAATAATTGTAATACTTATTTTATTTTTACATTACAACAAGCTTCACTCTCAGCACATAATTAATTAAAATTGCAGCCTTTGCAATTTGATATTCGTACTAAGCCATATTGCAAAATCGTGCAGCCCTATTAGCAATTGTTGCCATCTGTTACCAAGCTTGTTCTCTTGTCTAATGCAAGTCTATGAGGATCTGTGTGTCTGTCTCTGGTTTTAAACACAATTTTACTGAAGTGATTCAAAAACGTGGTAGAACTCTCAATAAAAGACCCACATTTGCTTTAAGATCAATTAAAAGCCTTTAAATTAAAAGCCAAATTATAGTGCTAACTAAGGATGCCAACAGTAACACAATCAGTGTAGAAACGTTAAAAACAGTTGTTCACTTAATTTACACTAATGTGATCACTTAGAAATGGCATTTGTCTTTTCCCCCTCTTATAGATTCAGGGTTTACGGCATGATTTAGCAATTTCTTTAAACAAATATGGTAGATAAAATGCTTTGTTAAGTCACAATTTATGCTAGCTTTTCTTTGTGCCCCTAGTGGTGCAGAAAGTACTCACCGTAGAGGAATGTATCACCATCAAGTTTAATTAACCAAGCCTGTTCTTGTTTAATTAATGATGGTACAGCCCAAAAACTCTCTTCACAAATGTGTTAAAAAGCAATCTACTTACACAAGGGACACTACAAGTGTAAACATTCTTCTTTTCTTTTGAGTAACACGGTTGAAAGTGGATCGAACCGAGCACCAAAACACACTTAGCCAATCAGCAGTAAAGTCCACTCTTGAATTGCATAGAATTTTGTGAATTTGGGGGCGGAGCTTTCAATAAAGGGGCGTGATACTTTTGGGTTGAGGCGTGTTTGATTTGGTGATTTGAAATATCAACAGCCTTTCTCAGAAATCGCTTTCTGCACCTTAAAAATGTCAACATCCAATGCAATGGCAGACATGTTGTTCCAGGACCAACAAATGTTAAATCAAATAATATGTTCTGTAAATGGAGAGATTAAAGGTTTGTTCACAGTTGGCATGTTTGGTTTGATTAAAATGAACCCTGGTGCGATTGCTCTGTTAGTGCAGTCCGTTTAAATAAGTGTGAACGCTGTCATCGGAACCAAACAAGCGAACCGAGACGCTGAAAAGATGGGTCTCGCTCCGCTTCCAAACTAACTCTGGTGCGGTTTGAATGAAATATGAACGCAACACGGAGCAAAGACATGTTAACGAACCAAAAACAGGACATAATGTCACAAGATGCGACCCTAAAAAGGAGAGAATGCTCAAGCATACCTGTTTTTTTCTCATCATAGTCGTGATGTTGTCCATCACAGTTCGGTACAGGCATAAGAACCGCGTCTCCTCGCAACAGATCTTTGTTTGTGTGTGTGTGTGACGGAGGGATTCCTGCTGCTGTTTTGACTCCTTTACACATTTATAAGCTCTTCACGAGTTCTCAGCTGGTCAAAATACCATCATATGTAGCTACGCATATACAACGAGCACATTTATCCCGACACTCAGCATTGTTTTGGATGTTCTTTTAGTTCCGTCGCGAAAGCCGACCAATCAGGTTGTGAACATATCCCTGAGCCTTTAGGTTTGCTGTTAAAATGCCAATATGAACGCTAAGTGGACCAGGAATAAATGTTTTGGAGGGTTTTTGGTCCGGACCAAACAAACCGAACTAAGACTCAGATTTAACCAAAACATGAAGGTTAGATATGAGTGCAATAGTGCGGAAGAGTTCGTCTTAAAAAGCAGCTGTTGCACTTTTCTTTGACTCTGATCTTGAAATGAATGCATGTAACCACTAAAAACCACTCTGAAACCACTAAAGCTTTATGTAATAGACCCAAAAATGAAACCTCCTTTTTTCAGGGCCATAATGCTTTGTTGTTGCAGGGTATATTGAGTAACTCAAAGTTTTGAAAAGCTTGAAGAAAACTCTAGTGTACTGATAAGAACATCACAGGGCAATATATTCAGCGGTGCTCAGAGTTTACGGGTGGATTTCCTCAAAGCCTGATCTCACGGTCTGAGCAGAATGCTCAATGAGATCTCTATAAAAGATATTCAATCTATTACACTGGGCAAATAGAATTAGAGGACTTCATTTACTCAGCAAACGTAACGTGGATACGCCTTATCAATGAGTTACCACCCATCAATGCTTGATAACATCAGAGACTCGTGGGAATCTTATTTTGTGCCTCCAAAACCTGACTGCTGGCTTTCAAAGATTTCCCCTCAAAACCCGGTACAATATATCCTATATTTTCAAAAGAATAACTAATCATCGCTATTCTCTCTGATCCTTCCAATACTCCTTGAGGTTTGAAGCCCTGCCAACCTTTAATTAAAATCTAGAGCAGCGTCCCCTTGGGCCATGATCCCTGCTGAGAGGAAGAGCTTTTCTGTCACACTTCCAGCTATCTGATACTGAGCCTGGAAATATTACAGATATTACAGATACCGTAAACCTCTTTTTGGAGATTGATTTGGTGGACAAGGAAACATGTTGCTTTGAAACTGCTCTGCCTCGTGGAATCAATTATGAGAAACTGCAGGGGACTCATGAATAATATGTTGTGTAATCAGTATCTTTGTCTTGATTCTCAGCAAAAACATCAAAGCATCCTTAAATAGATTTACCTAAGAAAAACATCATGGTATAAGATATTAAGTGAATCTTGAACCATGTATATAAAACTGAATTCACTGTCCTTAGAAATAAAAGTGTCTTTCTTATATAAAATAAAATGATAATGAAAAAAGTCCCCATATTACACCTGTAAAACTCTTGGTGGGCAGACAGTTTATTCTTTTTTAAATCCCAATGTTTGTGAGAAATGGCATTCGTAGTTTTTGATGCCCATTTTGAGCAAACACAAAGTTTAAACATCAGGCCTCATTTGTAAAGATGTAGAATGATCATAAATATGTTTCTGAAATGTTATGAACGCATTATAAAATGTCCATATTCACATCTCAGTGTATCTTAAATTCATGGGCAATGTGTACAAGTGTATCTACCTAAAAAAAAAGTCCCATAAATCTCTCTCTCTTACCTCATTTCCACCAAAAAAAGAACTGGTTCAGAACTGGTGCTGGTTCAAAGTTGGTTCAACTTGCGAACCTCCTCAGAACCTGTTTGTTTTCCCACTGACTAGAGAGCCCAGCGAACGGCGTCGTTACGTCACAGGGGCGTCGCTAGGCCCTTTTTAGGGGGGCTTCAGCCCCTAAACTTCTGCCTAGCCCCCCTAAAAATGTGAGATTAATGTAGGCTACACAAATTCGTGTTCGCTTCAGTCTTGTTATAATCAGATTCAGCCCGTTCTTCATCTTCAATCCGCAGCGGCGCCGAGCAGAGAGCACATTAGAAAAACAGAGGACAGGGTGTGTGTGTGTGTGTGTGTGTGTTCATGTGTGTGTTCATCTGAGCCTCATTGGTCTGTCACTGCTCGTCAATGTCAGAATATTTGAGATGACCAATCAAATCAAAGTAGGCAGGCTTTATATTCAAAGACGCTACTAAACGCGAATTTTAACAGTGCGACTCGACGCGTACGGTCAAGTGCGAGATAAGATGTAGCTAAACTTAACATTTCATATTTTACTTTTTTTAGGTCATAAATGTTAAACGAATGACAAAAAAAAAAAAATCAGGCAAACTAATATAGTTTTGTCTAATTTCGCCATTTTGAACTGAAAATAGACCTATGTAACGTGACTCATGTAATGTAATAATTAGTTTACAAGAAACATTAACAAAGCCGTTTTCATCATGTTAGGCACAAGATTAATAATGAATGTGTACATATTGAGAATATAATACAAATTGTAGCCTTTAGTAAATTAAAAAAGCTCAGCTTTAGGAGGGGAAGAGAAAAGGGAGGAAGAGACTGAGAAAAAAAGAAAGAGTGATGGAGATGAGAAGAGAGCAGGTATTGACAAATAATCTGCCCACTGACATGGTTTTGAAGCTATTTCTTATCCTTTTTTTTGGTCTTCAAACGTCTTGAAATGCACATATCAGAGAAATAAAAACCAACTACCAACCTCAAATTTAGGACCTCTGTGATTATAAAGCCTTGTCTACGGCCCTGTATTAGGCATAAGATCAATAATAAATGTGTAGCCTACATATTGTGAATGCATTTAATAAACTTAATTACCTTTAGTAGCTTTCAGTAAATAAACGCGTCTGAGAAAATGATTCATAGGCAAAATCAACCTATCAGTTTACCCTGTGTTTACTTTCTTCACTGACAGACAAAAATGAAAAGCCTATGTCAGTCAAAGCACAGCTTTAGGAGGGGAAGAGACAGGGCAAGATAAAAACAAAGAGAAAAAGGGTGTGATGCTGATGAGGAGAGAAAAATAATCAGCTGCCCACTATCCAAGTTTTTTGGCCTTCAGAACATCTTAAAATGCACATATGTAGATCAGAGAAATCAAAATTTTCTCGGGGAGACTCCGAACCCCCCTATTTGCCCTACCTCACATTTGGGACCACAGTTATTATAAAACCGTGTCTTTGCATCGTAATGAAAATGGTTAATAGTGATCTTTAGATCCTAAAGTAAGTGTTACCTTTTTTTATATATATTTTTTTTAAATCATATTGGGGGCTTAGCCCCCCTAAAATGAAAATCCTAGTGACGCCCCGCCCCGTACGTCACCATACGTCTTAGGTTTCCCATTCCCGTCTTGTTGTTGGTCACAGTAACCCACCCCCAGCCCCCGACGTAAGCATGACGTGGTAAAAGAACGGTTCTAGTCCAGCAAAGAGTTGGTGCCCCTTTGGAACCAATTTCCCTGGCCGAGAACCGGTTCTTTGGCTGTCTAAACACAAAGAACTGGTTCACGTGTAGGCACCGGCTCCAAACCGGCTCTCAAAATGCCTTGAAGCTTCCCATTTCCAGGACTCGCATATTTCATCACTGGACTGTAGTGAGACTTCCACAACACTTATCGACACAATTATTATTTTTCATTATAACAGCGGAAACATCTTAAAGTATTTGCGTCATTTATGGTCATACAGGTAAGATTAAGACATCATTCAAAACTGTAAAGGGTTTTTGTTTGTGTACACTTATGGTGCGTTCAAGTCATCTCGTATAGATCGTATTTACGCGTTGAACGCCACCACAATGTCGTAAATACCAGTGGGGAGATCAGGATTTTCTCTAAGCCCCGATCTTTCCGAGTTGTGGGCGTGTCACTGAGAAACATGGTGGAATGCCACAATACTTAAATATTATGCAGTGATATTGTCAAGGTTTTCTATTTACAGCGCAGTTAAGCTAAATACTTGCACAGAATATGATGGCATTATAATATAACAATGCAACATGTAACGATAAAGTTGGCAGTGGCTTCATAAATGAATTAAAAACATTAAAAAACAGAGTACATCTGATGCCAATTTATTTGTTCTTCATTTTCTAGAACAAGAGTTTAAGAACCTTACTGTATTTTTGTGTAATTAATTAAGAGAAAGTACTCCGCCATCTTACTGCGACGAAAGTGACTTGAACGCGCCTGCCGTCGTAAACACGACTTCCCACCTCGTACGTACGAACTTCCCAGGAGGACTTGAACGCACTATTAAACGTGTGGCCATGTGAAGTCGTTTTGGGTTGGTGCATATGGCTTTCGTCGGAGTTTTTAAACTCTACTTCTAGAAAATTAAGGACAAAGAATGTGCATCAGGTGTGTTTCACTCTTTTTAATTCATTTATGAAGCCACTGTAAACTTTATTGTTACATATTATATTGCAATGCTATTATATTTTGTTAAGGGAATTGGCTTATTTTGTTGTAAATAAATCATGATCATAATTGCCATCATAATTTGACAATATACAGTTAGAGAATTGGACTGACTTTGGTTAGCTGTTATTGAGAGACATTAGTGGATCAACTTCTGTTTGCCATTTTAAGTAAAAGACAACTTGAAAATCACACCTGTTGAAGAAAGAGTGTAAATATCAATATCTAAATGTCTAACATCATACATGATTAAAATATCAAAATCGTTGATCCAAAGAAGTTATGAAGTCGTGGTTTTGGAACGGCATGAGAGTGAGTAACTGAAAACATTTGAGTTGAACTAACCCTAAATGAATTCGGTTGTCAATCTCAAACACTGACTGTGTGAACGCAGCCAATAAGATGGCAGGAAATACCAATAGGATCTACATATCTTCACATTGTTGAGATGAAGCATGAAATTTGGTAGACTGGCTCAGTCACAGGCAAGCATGTCTTGCGTTTATTCTTTTTTTCCCTCCCTGGTAGCGCTCCATAAGCAAGCAGTAATCCGGTATGATTTTAGCGTTTACAAATGAGACATGTTGTGTCCAGGTAAGAAATTGGCAGGCTTCTAAATGACGCATGTTCTTGAAGAGATTACACACTGTTGGAGGACTCAATTGGAATGTCAAATAGGAAACGATGCTCCCTGAGTCACGGCGTCTATAAGAACTAACCTTCCACCCGCCGGCTCTCTAACCCCCGCTGCAGTGTTCAGCCAGACGCTGCTTAAGCAACATTTCCCCTGAAATCCTCATTTCAAAAGCTCAGAGATGTGCCGCAGTGACGTGAGGGAGCAGCAGGAATATTATTCACAAAGATTGAGCGGCTCTGAGCTTCCTATATTTCTCAGCTTGAACAATTCTGGTTATGATTGTGTTTCAATTTTAAAGACAAAAAAAGGAAATCTCCTCTCATGAGATGCCGCTGAACGTGGCGCTGAAGTATTTTGAAGTTAATGAGTGCAACAGTATTCAGACTATTTAAAAACAGCATTGTTAGTATTCTATTCTATAAACAGACATAAAAATGGCCTATTCCTCATAACTTTTAACCTTGATCTCTTGTCTTCCCACTCACACATGTTTCTGCAGCAGTTATGTGTTAAACTCACAAAATCGGCGATGAATGTCCAGTTAACATTTTCTTTAAAGAAAACAAAAAGAAGAGACTGATTTTAATTCAGAAAATGTATTCGCTATTATTTCCATGACAATTAAGCAAAATGTTTGCACGAATGAAAAAAACAAACAACAGGGTGCTTTCCCTTATATATATATATATATATATATATATATATACACACAATACAATACAATATTTATTTATAAGGCACATTTAAAAACAACCAAGGCTGACCAAAGTGCCGTACAGAACAGAATAAAAAATTAAGTAATAAAACAACCAATAAAGGGAAACACAATAAAATATAATATAAAAAGGGAAAGCACCCTGTTTTTTTTTTTCATTTCGTTTTATATATATATATATATATATATATAGGTCCTTCTCAAAAAATTTGCATATTGTGATAAAGTTCATTATTTTCCATAATGTAATGATAAAAATTAAACTTTCATATATTTTAGATTCATTGCACACCAACTGAAATATTTCAGGTCTTTTATTGTTTTAATACTGATGATTTTGGCATACAGCTCATGAAAACCCAAAATTTCTGTCTAAAAAAATTAGCATATCATGAAAAGGGTCTCTAAACAAGCTATTAACCTAATCATCTGAATCAACTAATTAACTCTAAACACCTGCAAAAGATTCCTGAGGCTTTTAAAAACTCCCAGCCTGTTTCATTACTCAAAACCGCAATCATGGGTAAGACTGTCGACCTGACTGCTGTCCAGAAGGCCATCATTGACACCCTCAAGCAAGAGGGTAAGACAGAAAGAAATTTCTGAACAAATAGGCTGTTCCCAGAGTGCTGTATCAAGGCACCTCGGTGGGAAGTCTGTGGGAAGGAAAAAGTGTGGCAAAAAACGCTGCACAACGAGAAGAGGTGACCGGACCCTGAGGAAGATTGTGGAGAAGGACCGATTCCAGACCTTGGGGGACCTGCGGAAGCAGTGGACTGAGTCTGGAGTAGAAACATCCAGAGCCACTGTGCACAGGCGTGTGCAGGAAATGGGCTACAGATGCCGCATTCCCCAAGTCAAGCCACTTTTGAACCAGAAACAGCGGCAGAAGCGCCTGACCTGGGCTACAGAGAAGCAGCACTGGACTGTTGCTCAGTTTTACATGTCATTCGGAAATCAAGGTGCCAGAGTCTGGAGGAAGACTGGGGAGAAGGAAATGCCAAAATGCCTGAAGTCCAGTGTCAAGTACCCACAGTCAGTGATGGTCTGGGGTGCCATGTCAGCTGCTGGTGTTGGTGCACTGTGTTTTATCAAGGGCAGGGTCAATGCAGCTAGCTATCAGGAGATTTTGGAGCACTTCATGCTTCCATCTGCTGAAAAGCTTTATGGAGATGAAGATTTCATTTTTCAGAACGACCTGGCACCTGCTCACAGTGCCAAAACCACTGGTAAATGGTTTACTGACCATGGTATTACTGTGCTCAATTGGCCTGCCAACTCTCCTGACCTGAACCCCATAGAGAATCTGTGGGATATTGTGAAGAGAAAGTTGAGAGACGCAAGACCCAACACTCTGGATGAGCTTAAGGCCACTATCGAAGCATCCTGGGCCTCCATAACACCTCAGCAGTGCCACAGGCTGATTGCCTCCATGCCACGCCGCATTGAAGCAGTCATTTCTGCAAAAGGATTCCCGACCAAGTATTGACTATTGAGTGCATAACTGAACATAATTATTTCAAGGTTGACTTTTTTTTTTTGTATTTTGTATTAAAAACACTTCTTTTATTGGTCGGATGAAATATGCAAATTTTTTTAGACAGGAATTTTGGGTTTTCATGAGCTGTATGCCAAAATCATCAGTGTTAAAACAATAAAAGACCTGAAATATTTCAGTTGGTGTGCAATGAATCTAAAATATATGAAAGTTAAATTTTTATCATTACATTATGGAAAATAATGAACTATCACAATATGCTAATATTTTGAGAAGGACCTGTATATACACTCACCGGCCACTTTATTAGGTACACCTGTCCAACTGCTCGTTAACACTTAATTTCTAAGCAGCCAATCACATGGCGGCAACTCAGTGCATTTAGGCATGTAGACATGGTCAAGACAATCTCCTGCAGTTCAAACCGAGCATCAGTATGGGGAAGAAAGGTGATTTGAGTGACTTTGAACGTGGCATGATTGTTGGTGCCAGAAGGGCTGGTCTGAGTATTTCAGAAACTGCTAATCTACTGGGATTTTCACGCACAACCATCTCTAGGGTTTACAGAGAATGGTCCGAAAAAGAAAAAACATCCAGTGAGCGGCAGTTCTGTGGGCGGAAATGCCTTGTTGATGCCAGAGGTCAGAGGAGAATGGCCAGACTGGTTCGAGCTGATAGAAGGGCAACAGTGACTGAAATAACCACTCGTTACAACCGAGGTATGCAGCAAAGCATTTGTGAAGCCACAACACGCACAACCTTGAGGCGGATGGGCTACAACAGCAGAAGACTCCACCGGGTACCACTCATCTCCACTACAAATAGGAAAAAGAGGCTACAATTTGCAAGAGCTCACCAAAATTGAACAGTTGAAGACTGGAAAAATGTTGCCTGGTCTGATGAGTCTCGATTTCTGTTGAGACATTCAGATGTTAGAGTCAGAATTTGGCGTAAACAGAATGAGAACATGGATCCATCATGCCTTGTTACCACTGTGCAGGCTGCTGGTGGTGGTGTAATGGTGTGGGGGATGTTTTCCTGGCACACTTTAGGCCCCTTAGTGCCAATTGGGCATCGTTTAAATGCCACGGCCTACCTGAGCATTGTTTCTGACCATGTCCATCCCTTTATGGCCACCATGTACCCATCCTCTGATGGCTACTTCCACCATGTCACAAAGCTCTAATCATTTCAAATTGGTTTCTTGAACATGACAATGAGTTCACTGTACTAAAATGGCCTCCACAGTCACCAGATCTCAACCCAATAGAGCATCTTTGGGATGTGGTGGAACGGGAGATTCGCATCATGGATGTGCAGCCGACAAATCTGCGGCAACTGTGTGATGCCATCATGTCAATATGGACCAAACTCCCTGAGGAATGCTTCCAGCACCTTGTTGAATCTATGCCACGAAGAATTGAGGCAGTTCTGAAGGCAAAAGGGGGTCCAACCCGTTACTAGCATGGGGTACCTAATAAAGTGGCCGGTGAGTGTATATATCGTTTCCAATAGTGATCATAGGTTCTCATTACAGTAAGACATTCTTTTAATAAAACAACTTTATTGTTTATTTTTTTGTAATTACCTTTTTTTAATAGGTATTGTCATTACATTCTCATTAATGTAATACAGTATTTTTAAGGTTAAATCTTTTTTTTTCTTTAATTCTTGTTTGAAATAAGCATTACGGCAATACAAAAATAAATCCACTTTACTATTTAAATAATATATTGGGGATTTTTTTCTCTACATTTTAGTAATGAGAAATTATATATGCATAACTGTTTAAAAAATAATCTTTCAAAAATACACACAAAATTAGTTACTAATGCAAAATGTAGTTTCTGGAGCACAGTTTGACCTGGACATGTTTTCAACAGATAGTATGGGATTTACCCTAATATGCAAAGCGAAAAATCACAAGTGAGTCATGTTGTTGTTTATATCTATACATTAATCTCGATTCAAACAGTTCTGGGAAGGATTAAAATAGCAGATCTGCATGCAGTAATACAGTTTTTCTGAATTGCAAAAACACCAAACCCCATTTAACCCCACTTAAAATCACTCTTTCTGTAAAACATGCAACAAATTCATTGATTTTGTGCACAGATCAAATAGTGTTGAGGCTATTGTTTGATTTTGCCAGAAGAGTCAGAGGTTCTCTGAATGTGCTTTGAAAATATGGTTTTGTGTTTAAGGTTTTGAAAAAGTGAGTGATGGTTTCACGAAATGTGTTTTAGCAATTCAGAAACACTTAATGAAGCGCATCAAACAGCACGAGTTTAACACTGCTGAGGGTAAATATCTTATTAGCATTTGTAAGGTTACAAGGAAGGTCCTTTATAGATGAGTAATCGTGTGAAGGGTCGGTGCATATGCTCTATTTGAACACTGCACACAAACAACCCATGATGATCATAATCTAAGCTCATATCTGCTTGTCTGAAACCGGTATATTCGGGTTATGCACTTTAGAGAACACAGTGATGATGGAGCCACACACACACACAGCTCAATCACAAAAAAAGAACTTGATCAAAAGTGGCACTGAAAGCTAACAATGATATATGAGCATGCCCAGAGGGAATACACACAATATTTCACATTTTCTGCACTGATTGAGGGAGAAAATCAGGGGAATGGATTTAGATATGGTAAAATGTGTTAAACAGTCTTTAGAGTAATACTCATAAGGACAGAAACATCAATGCAGTGCACTGGTCCAACTGTGTTGAATTCTGAAAGGCCCCGATATACTCACAGCGAAGTTCTTTTCCGTTCTTCGCTTTGGGGTAAAAAGAAGTTCGAAATATGTGAGGAGCGATTTACTGTTAGCGAACATCCTGATGCCAGCCACGCTACTGAGAGTGGCGCTTAGATATGTAGATATGAACGGAATTTTTTTTGCCATTAGTATATCTGGGCCTTAAAGGCGCAGTATGTAAGTTTCGCTGCAAGAGGCACTATTGTTGTTTTTTAAAACAATAACAAAGGCGTAGCTTGATGACGCTGTGAATGAGCGTGGAATCATGGGAGTTGTAGTCTTCACCTCCACAGCTGATGGAAAGCAATTCGACAGGACTTCATATTTATGGATGAGCTAATGTATTCAAGTTTTATTTATGTTACTGTTACGAAGCAGGACAGGGCCGAGAGCACTTTTGGTTTTCATTATGCATACGCAGTCATCCGTGTTTATGCATATTTTATAATTAAAATTACGATTAACCCTTGTGTTATGTTGAGGGTCAATTTGACCCGTTTCGATTTTCTAGTTGTTGGAAATACTGGTTTACCTTTGTTTTTTTTCTTGATATTTTGTGACTTTTTCTCATTTATCATGATGAATATGCATGCAAAGTTTCAACATGCTGATGTGTTTTGACATATACGAACAAAATTACTATTACGTTCGTGATGTTCGCAGGTCAATTTGACCCTCATAGACAGCCATTCAAAAGCAACTGTACAGACACAAAATAAAAACATTTATTTTCTGTATGTAAGGGCACTTCAACTCCAGTTCTAACGTGCAAGTGTATCTAAAAGTGATCTAACCCTAACCAAACACACTTGAAAAAGCTAAAATCACAGTGTTTAGAATTATTTGCAAATTACAGATGAAAATCTTTGTCAGACACAGATAGTAAAATAAGCTCTCATTTCAATATTCAAGATATCTAAAATACCTAGCTTTTAACCAAAACTTTTATGTAGGATTTTCAAAGGCAGCTTCACAGAGCCAAAAAATTAATAAAAAACATTTATTTGATGTATGTTTTTGTTATGTTTGGTTTCTCACTTCCCTGTGAGTGAATAATGAAACTAGGGAACTAGGTCTTAGAAAACTAGGGAAAGTTAACTTAGGAAAATTTAAAATTTTCATTATACAGCAAAATGTTACTGTTTTTTGTAACAGTTACGATGTTCAAAGCATAAAATGTAAAAAAATAAAAATAATGTAAAAAAAATGTAAAAAATGCAAAAAAAAGTCAGTATACTGTTTATTTTCCAATTTTGTCAAAAATTGGTTTAAAAACATTTTTATAAATCATATTTTCAGATATAATGTTTTTGTAATGTTTGACAAATGTTGATATTAAAAGTTTACAGTTTGTATCTAAATCTTTGTTGTTTTTCATAGTGTGATTTTTGAGGAATTGTATTGAATCCAATTAGGGTCAATTTGACCCGGTCCATAAAGGGTGTACACAGAATTCGAACAGTGCACAAGGGTTAAGTTGTTTAACGTCTGCCTCCTTCGTCCCTGAACTTGAACTTTGTTAGTTACGTCCGATCACTTAAATTCACATTATTTTAATTTCTAATGAAATACCCACAAAGGCTGAATTACACGTCGCTTTATCTGACGAATTAAAATTGTGGGGTAACGCAGCGCTGTTTTACTTGGTCAAAATAATACGTTTGAGTGTGTTGAAAGTGTTCGCTCGGTGACTGGTATGAGACACTTGTTTTACATTGCACCTATAGATTGAAATTAGAATATCATATTAATAAAAGCTGGATGACTTGTGTTGCTAAATGGAATGCAATTAATTTTAAAATATATTGTATGGTGGAGGAAGGGCTGTACTGTTCCTACAAATAAAGCTCTTGCTGATCATGCTATGTTAGCCACCTGACAAAATAGCACTGTCTCCGAGGCATGGTACAGTACAAACATGTTAAATCAATAAAAACAATAGACTCAAACAATAAGACTAACCATGTTGAACTATATAACAATGATTAGTTTTCTGTCGATAAAAGCATTGAAACAGTTGCTCACCCGTAAAACCGAAAGTCAAGGGTATAGAGCACTACAGATATCAATGACACAGACCTTTACACTGGTTAAAATAGATGATTTCTCTGGATTTAAACATTGTTGGAAACATTTGGGATAATGTAAGTAAGAGTACACCAGTCAACAAAATATATAACATTGTTTTAATGGTTTTTGGATGTTTTAATCCAAAAGTTATTACATTTTGTGCCTTTAAATGTGATTGCATTTATTTATTTATTTTACATTTTAAAGTACTTTCTGTATAAAACACAACAATCGTAAATACTATGACTCTACATTTAAAACATTCATACCAGCCCCAAAACCGCAACCGGTGGTATGTGTTTTGCACAAGACGATCTGTTTGTCAAACCAAAGGCAGAGAGGAAACCTGTCATTAATCATATTTGTTGATAGTGGTGTAAAGACACTTCACCTTTAACAACATTTAAAGGGATAGTTCACCCAAAAATGAAAATTCGGTCAGTAATTACTCACCCTCATGTTGTTCCAACCCCGTAAGACTTTCGTTCATCTTCGCAACACAAATTAAGATATTTTTGATTAAATCTGAGAGCTGGATCACTCCTCCATAGGCTTCTTAAGGGATCGAAACTGACCGGCCCAAAAGTTATGAAAGACATAAAATAGTCCGAGTGACTACAGTGGCTCAACCTTAAGTTTATCAAGCGACGAGAATACTTTTTGTGCGCAAAAAAACAAACAAAAACAACGACTTTATTCAACTAATCATTTCCTTCTCTGTACGGCTGTGATATTTCACGTAGTGATATTGCGCAAAGCTTCTGTGTTGTACGTCACACGTAGGCTCACTATTGGCCGACGCTGGTCATGTGTGTGATGCGTGACGTGCAACCTAGAAGCTTTGCGTACTTTCACTACGTGAAATCTCGAGGCCAACAGAGAAGGAAATGATTAGTTGAATAAAGTCGTAATTTTTGTTTGTTTTTTGTGCACAAAAAGTATTCTCGTCGCTTGATAAACTTAAGGTTGAGCCACTGTAGTCACTCGGACTATTTTAACGATGTTTTTCATAACTTTTGGGCCGGCCAGTTTCGATCCCTTAAGAAGCCTATGGAGGAGTGATCCAGCTCTCAGATTTAATCAGAAATATCTTAATTTGTGTTCTGAAGATGAACGAAAGTCTTACGGGGTTGGAACAACATAAGGGTGAGTAATTACTGACAGAATTTTCATTTTTGGGTGAACTAACCCTTTAAACTTAAAAGTAAGTTTCACTTGTTTTTCTCTTCCCTGCCCACCATCCATTTTTCACACATCCTTTTTTTTTTTTGCTTTCAAACCAATTTCAAAGACAACGTGAAGACAGCCGTGGCTTCAGAACTGGTCGATCATGTTTTCCCATTAATTCGCCAGGGCTGGAGATGCCTTCCGATTACAGGATGAATAATAATCAGATTGCCACATTTCCTCCCTCTTTCTCTTTCTCTCCGTCTGTGGTTTAATTCACATGTATTAAGGAAATGGCGTCTCCTGCGTGGAAGACTTAAAATCGTGACACTGTGGTTCTTGACTTAATAAACAAGCGAGTCAAGTCCTGTTTTCAGCGGGACATCCACAGGGCAATGCTCCAGTGGTGAACACGGGCTTAAACTAAAGATTAAATGCAAAGTGGCATGTCTAAGATGTTTTCTAACCGCCAATGAATTTTCTGTCCTTGTTTCTTTGCCTTTGAGTTGATGATGCAGCTGGACTTTCACTTTAAATTATGATCATTTCTACAGTACCAGCTTAGAGACAAAGCTGGGTTCAAAAACGCAAAGTCATCGTGATCTTTGTTTATAAGGCCTTCATTTTTAACACCACAAACATTGATTGGTTCTTGCATTTGCAAATTATGCTGTCACTTCGGTGGTTGCCAAGGCATTTCTATGCAGTTGCTAAGGAGTTCTGACTAGTTGCTAGGTGGCATCTATCTTAAAGTCATAATAGCTTATTCCTGAGCCTTTGTCTCTAGACTGTAAATAAAAATCTTGTTAAATTTACAGAAAAAAATGGAAAATCACTGTAAAAAAAAAATGGTGACAATGCTTCAGGTATTGCAAGATGGCATATTGGTGCCATTTTAAAACTTATCACCATATATTTTATTAAGTGATAAAATGTTAATATAATATACTTGATCTACCAAAATCTACTTTTTACATTAAAATGTACAGACAACCACCATAATAAGAAAGCCACATAAATCATAGTTCATCAGAGGCCATAAACATGGCCGATACTTTAATGACGTTAAAATAATGCAAAAACATTAAATTAACAGAAACAAAAAATTTGAACAGAAAATTTAACAAAACACCCTTAAGTGTATTACTTTACAAAATTAATAAGAAAAAAATTCATGTTCTAGTAAGTCATTATTATGACAATATTAAAAAAGATTAAATTATGACATACAAAGTAGTAATTATGACTTTAAAAAAAATCTAAATTATGACATATGATTATGATATAGTAAATACGATTTATGACTTAAAAAGTTGAAATTTTGAGAAAAAGTCATGATGTCGATTTTGACTGTGTCATAATTTTGACCTTTATCTCATAATTATGACTGTCATCAATTTGATATTTTACGTCATAATTTTGACTTACCAGAGCGTGATTTTTTTTATGTTTTTCTTATGTGGCGGAAATGGCCTTCCATCCACATCTGATGTGTCACATAAGGACTTCTGGGAATGTTCCTTTACGGTTTCTCACTGTAAATTATATGGTAATTAATTAGTTTTTTACTTGCAAAAACCATACATTTGATAGTATTTTCCCATAAAACTACATACTATAATGCAATGTTAAACCATTTACAGTGTAAGGTGACATTTCTGTAAGGTTTTCGGTAATGCTGCATTTCTTCAGTGTTTTTCTGTAAAATAAATAATGGGTTCAGCCCCTAAGTTTAAATCTGTGGGATTTCTTTCAACCATTTTGTGAAGTTTATAAGTACAATCACAGAGAAACTCAGAAATGCATTTCTCAACAAGCCACATGATTTGAGGTATCATTCATGTCCATACCATAAAAGTGTGAGAGATAGTGCTAAAGGGTGTGTCTGAGAGAACACAACTAATGAAATGTACAATTATTGATCAGTGAAGGGAAAAAAAGCACAAAACGGAAGAATTGCAACTGATTTTCCATCTTAAGGGTACTAAAAACCATGCATTCTATACATATTTAATTCAAAGTGTTGGAACACAGTAATTTAAAATCTACTCAAGCGATGCTCCTCATTACAAGAGGAATATGCATGCTTAAGAACAAGCATTTCATAAACACAATTTACACCCTTTGTGAGTTTTTCTGCCTACCTACATTCTCCATAGTGAGGTGACATGCTTCCCCCTACAGCTCAAACAAGGCATCTTCAGTTCTAGAAATCACACCTTGGTTCTCCCTCCCTGACGCTGCCTTTCATATAAACACACACATTCATAAATCCTGGATCGATGTTAGGATGTAATTTAATTCATACCACATCATAAGCGACTGTACAAACTGGCGCAATAAAGAAATTCTGTCGAAGCGCTATCTAATAAGAGACTGATGTCAGACTGTGTCCAGAGTAATGTCATCATCTAGCACAAAACCAGCTCCAATTACAATTTAATGAATCAGCCCACATTAGAGAGAAATAAGACGCATTTATCACAAAGCGCACCGCAGAGATTGCAAGTCTAGAAAGTAGCATTAAAGATTCAAACAGGGATTGAGCTAAATGAATCTTGTTGTCTTGCACAGTTTCGTTTTATAACTGTAGTGGTTTCATCATTTTGTGGGTTTCCTGTTTCCTCGCTTCTCCCAAAAGACCAGACCCAAATAAGAGTGGCATCAGCCAATCGCGGTTTGATGCTGAAAGCAGAAGTATTGTCTTGGGAAATGTACACTTTCTTTATGGAACGCCATCTAAGAGAATGTTTGCAAGTGTTATTATTAGCAGGGTTTGCGAATGGAAGCATCGCCACTACTATTACACACACTTAGGCCCTGTGTTTACACCAGGTATTAAGATGAGTTTTGGTCGATCGGATCACAAGTAGGCCAGTTAGACATATTCCCGTTTACACCTGGTGTTTTAATCTGTCTCTTTTGTCCACTTTAAAGCAGCACTAAGTAGGAATTCCGTTTTTGTCAAACAGCGACCCCTAGAGTCTCTGTGGAGTACTTGTACTGTCGTGAATAGCACTCACGCAGAGATGGCTCGCACTCACGGCCGGATCCCCTCCCCCTGTACCGGTACCTGTTCAGTAGGATGGACGCTGTAACGAGTGGAAATAAGGTATGGCCACTTTAAGAGCTGCGCGCGCCCTGTTTAACTGTCGGCAGTCTGTATTGTATGTGCGCCTCGAACACCACATGTATACGGCGCCGGGTTAAATCTGTTTGATGCTCATTTTATCAGAATTTTATAAGATCTGTTTTTTGCCGTAAAGCAATTCGTTACATCGCGAGACCTGATATCACACGATACTTCCTAACACTGAGGCCGGCGGCCCGCCGGCCCAGAGTTGCAAGGGTGGTGCGAGACGACCACCATTCAACACGAAATCAGTAATATAAACATTACAATGACTCCAAAGCTGTTTGGTTAAGGTAAAAAAGTTACTTAATTCACCTTTAAACCACTTCTGTCCAGATTTCTTCGAGGGGAGGGGCTATGGGCGGGGAAATGTATGGGGGTTTTTTCAGATCTTTAGATCTAATGGAAAATAAGCTTGCGCAATTTACATATGAACATAACAGGAGATGACTTTCATTTCTGCTCTGACAGCTGCAAGATCATGCCGAACACTGTGAGTGTGTGTTAGAAATCAGGAACGGTGAGAGAACATTGTGCTTGGTATGTTTTTCGTCTTCAAAAAAAGACTTGGGTCTCCAACCGACAAAGTTTAAATCCCGTCTGGCTAGCGCTCTTTCTATAATGTTTACGCATTTGGTCAGTAGGCGGAGAGTAGACGGTCTTTTGTGGCTGTTCGAACACATTCGACCACATGAGCGTTTACACTATTAAAGCAATCCGGACGAATATATTTTCGACTACCTCTGGAAGACAAGCTCAAAACGTTTAAGACCCTGTTTACACCTGTATTTAGCGCCGGCCACTTGTGATCCGATCGACCAAAACGCTTCTTAATACCAGGTGTAAACAGGGCCATAGGATTGGGATTACCCAAAGTACTAAAATAAGTGCTACGGACAGGGGTTATTATTGTTGCTAACACAATAAAAATTGACAGAAGATTAAAATAAATGTACTTTATTCAGTAACCAATAATAATCCAACAATTTGTACTAATAACAATAAATATTTCTATAAAATCTTCAGAGTACAAGCGTGAAATCTCTCACTGAGCTGTGTCAGATGGATTACAATTGCAAATTGTTTACAATTTTCCCTCAGCAAACCTCAGTAATTCTGTCTTTTACCTTTTCCTCTATATTTGTGAAGTACTTCATTTGGGCTAAAAGCCCTTTGGCGGTCAGCAGATCCCCTGAGAAAAAGAGGCTCGTGAGGCGAACACAAAAACAAGCTATTTTCCACTCGCATGCGGTGTATTTCTGTCAAATTTGGGAGGTCATGAAGAGAAAGAGTGAAAAAATACCTTTGTTTAGGGATGAATTCATCTGTTCAATCAAGCCTTTCAATTTCTCTGGAGAAAAGAAGTAAAACACACTATCAAAAAAAACAGCAGAAGTGCTACCATCCTTTCAGAAACAAGTCCGACAACCACAATGTTTAAGCATAAAACCACAGAACCTTGACCTTTCGGATGGAATGAATCTAGGGCAGCAAACGGTCACATAAACATGAGTGGGCGCAGAGCAACATTTCAACAGTCACTTCCGGTTGGAGCTTTTCTTTCTGGCCTACACACCTCGCACCGACTGCCCGATGGCATGGACCTCGTCCTGGCTCCGCGTCTCTGCGAGGCTCTCGTTAATCTCCATGACCTCTAGGAGAAACGCGGGGTCCGCGGTGGCGTCCGTTCCCTCCTCCAGCAAAACCCCTTGCAGCTCCAGCTGGAGCAGAACATGCAGGTTACAGAGGGTAAAGCGCGACTCAAACAGCACTACGGCCTCTTGGCAGCAGTCATAACAGACTACAATATTAGATTCAATAGTCATAGAAACTGCATACATAGGGCGCATGTTTTTCCAGATAGCATACAGTGATAAACTGAATTCACTTTTCTGTGAATATAGAAAATGGCAACAATATTTGGGTTAGTTAGGACACTCACCCTTGTGTCGTTCCAAACCCGTGAGACTTTCATTTATCTCGAAACACAAATTAAGGTGTTTTTAATGAAATCTGAGAGATTTCTGTCCCTCCATTGATACTCTATTCACCCAAAATTCTAATGACATTCATAAAATTGAATCCATATGCGGTTTAATCCAAGTCTTCTGAAGAGACATGATCGCTTTATTTAATGAACAGATTGAATTTAGGCTTTGATACACATTTAAACATCGATTAGCAAACATACATAGGCTGCATCTAAAATAGCATACTCGCTTGAGTAGGTGCTTATTTTGAATAAGTAATTACTTCACGACCGCTAAAATGTGCGCAGTATGAATATAATCTAGATGTAGTACATCCGCCATGCTGTCATTATCATGTGACCTACCAGCATCAGTTACGTCACTTTACTGTGATTCACCGTACATTCACAAATCCTCTCCCGTGGCCTGATGGGATAGTAAAGTGTCCATACTTCAGAATCTCAATGGAAGAACTAGGTCATCCGGGTACTTTTTGCTTATTTTTTTATGAGTACAGTGAATTTGAACATACTACTTTTGTCACATACTGTTTTTCCCCTACTATATAGGGAAGTGTGTGATTTCAGATACAGCTATAAAGCACTAAAATACGGTAAACAGAAGCTCAACCCTACTTGCTCGACACATGAGAACAAAACTTTGGAGACTCAAACGTGCTGCGTAATAGGGCTGTAAAATCGATTAATCGCATCCAACATAAAAGTCTGGTTTTATATAATATATGTGTATCCTATATATTATTATATTTATATATATTATATATGTGTGTTTGTGTATACTGTATATACACACAAATATATTTATAAATATATATATATATATGTATGTGTGTGTGTGTGTGTGTGTGTGTGTGTGTGTGTGTGTGTGTGTGTGTGTGTGTGCACACAGAAATATATACACACACATATTATGTAAACACAGACTTTTATGTTAGATGCGATTAACCCTTTAAGACCGACGGGAGCGCCGGCGCTCCCGTTTGCGTGTGTCTGTTTAAAAGCCTATAGAAACTGAAACCAAATTGCTAGCTCAATCATTCTTTTTGCATACAAAACCAGAGATGTAACATGTTCAGATCAAGCCTCCAACATGCCCATGTTGCGTTGTTTTCACCCTCTAATCAGTCTGTACAAACTGCGTAATATGCGTTTACAAAAAAACAACACAAAAATGCATTGCACGTCTTTGCACACATGTTCTGTAGATCTGCGATTGATAGTTACCGGTACGTCTTCCGATGGCTCATTGACGTATCACGTTCTGTGCACTATGACCCCCGGGTGTGTCGCATGTTGTGACGTCACAAGCTGCGTCATTTGACCATGCGTTTGACTCGCGTGATTTTTTTTTTCCCAAACCACTTCAGCGGAAATCCCGCCCTGCAGCCGATTCTAAAGTTTTCATTGCTCATGTCAATCACTGTACAGATTGCCTACACCAAACACTGATCCCTAAACCTACCCGTCACTGTAACCTAAACCAATGAAATCGGCTGCAGGGCGGGATTTCCGCTAAAGTGGTTTGGGGGGGGGGGGGGGGGAAATCACACGTTTGACTCCCATTTGACTCCCATTTGCTATATGTTCCTTCTTATCGTTATTGTCTTTTTACCATTGCTTTATTTTATCATGTCTTTCTCCTTTAGACACTCACAAATACAAGCACATTCACACACACACACGCGTGCGCGCACGCACGCAGCGTTAGGTCTAAACGAAAGTACACGGACGCGGAGGTTTTGGAAATACATATTGCGTCCGATGACGATGAACTATACGTCTGCTCATCTATTTATTTTATATTTTAACCAATTCAATGTTCAATCAATATTCAAAAGCAAAATGTTATCTGTTTGACCACAAATGTAATTGAATATTTTACATGGCATTTCCCCTCCCTTTTTTTGAATGAGTGTAAAAATGAGTGTATCTTCAAAACTAATTTATGTAAACAGTTCAAATCAATTCTGTGTAGTTTTAAATTGTTTTATGCACTTTTTTCACATTGACAAGTTTGAGGTTGACATTTATCCATTTTTTGGATTGAATAAAATATGTAAAAAATAAATTATTAAAATTGTTTTTCTTTTTGTTTATTGCACTTTTGAGATATTTATCTAGTTACTATTGATTTTTTACAAACATAGCCCTCAAATTGGTAGAGTAAGGATTATTTCGATGTATGGCTTATGAAAATGCTCAAAATAATGACAGCACAGCATGTAAAAATACAAAGATATACTCTGGTGGAATTGTTCTATGGCAGGTCATAAAGGGTTAATTGATCACACATCAAGCAAGCATGCTTGAGCTTCTGTTTACCATATTTGGGTGCTGTTCATCATATTAAGTGATCATGTCTTTTCAGAAGACTTGGATTAAATGGTTTGATTCAAATGAATTTCTTTTGTGATCTCTTTATGAACGTTTTGAACTGTCAGAGTTTTGGGTGAATCGACTCTCAATGGAGGGGCAGAAATCTCTCAGATTTCTTTAAAAATATCTTAATTTGTGTTCCAAAGATGAATAAAAGTCTTATGGGTGAACTATTCCAATTTTTTTTTATCTTATTGTATTTGATTCTAATATATCAAATACAAGTAGGAAATGTAATTTGCACTGCAGGAGCTTTTCTCTCTACCACACTTTTCCTTATAATTTTGTGCAAAAAAAAAAGATTATATAGATAATATCTTATATATATATATATATATATAAATGATTCACCAATATTTAAGTGTCACAATATATTCATAATGAACAGTATATCCATTGTTTGAGTATGCTTGGGTATTTCCTTTAAATTTCTTCTTATAAAATGTACATATATTCAATTTAAGTGTAGCTTATGTGTCCAAATATTTTTTGGGCCAGTGTATACGACCTACGCATGCAATAAACAAAACGAATATTTACTAAAAAAAATATTTACCATGTAGACGGCCCGACTCAGAGGTTTCTGCAGGGTTCTGTAGGCTTTGTTCACCAGTGCTGATTGTTCTTCTGAATATTCCTGCTCTTTCTGTAAATAGGATCAGACCACAAAGTCATTCCAAATTAAAGTCGTTCTTCTTACGAGCTACAAAAACAATTTCAACAGCCCCTAAAGGCACAAATCGCACAAATACACAAAGCTCCAAAGTATAAAGCAACTTAAAGAATATTGTGATTTTATGGAGTAACAAAGGATGTGTGGTACAATAAAAAATACTTATACTCATATAGTCATACTCAGCCCAAGTTTTCTAACTTTTCCAAGCGTTATATAATTATGTGCCATCGTCACATTCATTTTAAGATATCATCATGACATGTTCTTTGTTTGTGGTAAGGATTTCCTCTTGGGAATGAGGAGAATTGTCAAAAAGAGAAACCCCAGCAATGCTGATAATTGTGTGGGTTTTTTTCCCTGAAGGATCTCGCTGTGTGGGCAGACGCAGAGGGTCTGAGCTGTGATGGGATTCGTCAGGTGAAATACGAGGTGAGAAACGAAAGAAATGACTTGCAGATGAGAAACATTTTCAGCTGTCAGAGTTGCCAAAGCCTGGAGAATCCACATCCGGCTTGCTGTTGCTGTCAGGAGACCCAACCGGACACGCAAAGCATGAACCAATCACAACTGTCTGCTGCCTGCCTTATATGAACAATGATGTGCTGTATACCTTTTATCTGAGCAAAATAGACCTGGACATTGGTGTGATAGTAACGTTTCTAAAGAAAATAGTTAGAAGGTGAATCTAACATGTTCATCATAGTGATTATCATTCATTTCTGCTCATTTAAATAAAAAATAATTGAGAATCACCATTAACAACAATGGGAATAAAAAAAAAAAACTAATTTATATATATATATCAGATATCATATACTGTATATATATATGTGTGTGTGTGTGTGTGTGTGTATACACTCACCTAAAGGATTATTAGGAACACCTGTTCAATTTCTCATTTATGCAATTATCTAATCAACATGGCAGTTGCTTCAATGCATTTAGGGGTGTGGTCCTGGTCAAGATAATCTCCTGAACTCCAAACTGAATGTCAGAATGGGAAAAGAAAAGTGATTTAAGCAATTTTGAGCATGGCATGGTTGTTGGTGCCAGACGGGCCGGTCTGAGTATTTCACAATCTGCTCAGTTACTGGGATTTTCAGATGGTAGAGTCAGAATTTGGCGTAAACAGAATGAGAACATGGATCCATCATGCCTTGTTACCACTGTGCAGGCTGGTGGTGGTGGTGTAATGGTGTGGGGGTGTTTTCTTGGCACACTTTAGGCCCCTTAGTGCCAATTGAGCATCGTTTAAATGCCACAGCCCACCTGAACATTGTTTCTGACCATGTCCATCCCTTTATGGCCACCATGTACCCATCCTCTGATGGCTACTTCCAGCAGGATAATGCACCATGTCACGAAGCTCGAATCATTTCAAATTGGTTTCTTGTACATGACAATGAGTTCACTGTACTAAAATGGCCCCCACAGTCACCAAATCTCAACCCAATAGAGCATCTTTGGGATGTGGTGGAACGGGAGCTTCGTGCCCTGGATGTGCATCCCACAAATCTCCATCAACTCAAACATTTCTAAAGAATGCTTTCATCACCTTGTTGAATCAATGCCACGTAGAATTAAGGCAGTTCTGAAGGCGAAAGGGGGTCAAACACAGTATTAGTATGGTGTTCCTAATAATCCTTTAGGTGAGTGTATATATATATATATATATATATATATATATATATATATATATATATATGTGTGTGTGTATGTGTATATATATCCTAATATGCTGATTTGATGCTCAAGAAACATTTCTTATTATCAATGTTGAAAAGAGTTGCTGCTTAATATTTTTGTGGAAACTGTGATATGTTTTTTTTTTTTTCAAAAGAAAGTTTTTTCTAGTTGAAATGGAAATCTTTTGTAACATTTCATCAATTTTTACTGTCACTTTTGATCAATTTAATTTTTGTCTTCCTAAATAAAAGTATTAATTTCTTTCAAAAAAGAAAGAAAGAAAAAACTTGAACGAGTGTGTGTGTGTGTGTGTGTGTGTGTGTGTGTGTGTATACACATATGCACATATATAGATGAGCCAAAACACTATGATTATAATAATACGTCTCTGGACGTAACACCAGTCACAGGTGACGTTGATCATCTCCTAACAAGGCCACATATTAAGGTCTGGGTAGATTACATGGTAAGCAAACAATCCGTTCACGTAAACAACTTGTTAGATGCAGGAATAAAGATCTGAGCGACTTTGACAGGGGCCAAATTGTTATGAGAAGGCGACTGGGTCAGAGTATGTCTGAAACAGCAAGGCTTGTGTGTTGCTCCCGGTCAGCAGTGGTGAGAATTTACCAACAGTGGTCGAAGAGGGACAAACCACAAACCGACGACAGGGTGTTGGTACGGCGACACAAGTGCAACGAAGACTATACCGTTTGGTCTGAGCCAACAGATGGTTTACTGTGGCAGAAGTCACATTATTTTAATGGGAAGATGCATCACAACATCACTGCATATAGAAATTTGACACAGGCCACCTACCTAAACATTGTTGCAGACCAGGTACACCCTTCATGACAATGGTGTTGCCTTATGGAAGTGGGCTCTTACCGCAGGATAACGCACCCTGCCACACTGCACACATTGTTCAGGAATGGTTTGAGGAACATGATCAGGAGGTCAAGGTGTTGCCCTAATTTCCCCAGATCTCAATCCAATTGAGCATCTGTGGGATGTGCTGGACCAACAAGTTCGAACCACGGCTGCTTCACTTTAAAACCTACAGGACTTGAAGGATCTGCTGCTAACATCTTGGTGCCAGAAACCACAGGACACCTTCAGAGGTCTTGTAGAGTCCAGACCTCGGCAGGTCGGCGCTGTTTTGGCAGCACGCAGAGGGACCAATGGCATATTAGGCAGGAGATCATGGTAATATTTTGGCTCATCAGTGTATAAATGCATAGTATAAATTAGTATAAATAAATATTTTTTGTTTGAAATATTCAATAGGAAAAAAAGTACAAAAAAGCTGAAAAATAAAAGGTTCAAATGTTCCTCATAAAAGGTTAAATCTTTTCTATGAGTGGTTTTCCAAAGTTACTAGCCACTCAGCATTTTCTCTGGCCACAATTTTGACATCGATACAATGGGAAAAAAACAACATATAGATCTTTTTTATATTATCTCATAATTTGGCAGCAGGTATATTAGGCTGCTGTCACTTTAAGACCTGACACAGATCCATTATACTGTTACACATGCGTTTTATTTCTCAACTGTTTACATTCACTTAAAACATGTGTTTACTTGGCATACTTGCCAAGACCCGCACTTTGACATTATTTTATGTGTATTTGACTGTTTAAGCGCAATAAGAAGCTAAAAAGAACTTTTAGTACTGAGAGTTGGCTTTATGTGCTGCACTTTGGGTGTGAGCACAGAATCTGCGGGGATGAGTAAAATTATGCGCAATACGCGCAATCCCACGCCAAAATTCAAGCCCTGTAACACCAACAATATTCATCCAGAGCAAATAAAATGAGTGAGTGAGGGGAGGAAGGTTTGTGTGTAACTCGCTCTAGGAAAGATGAGAGAGAGAGAGAGAGAGAGAGAGAGAGAGAGAGAGAGAGAGAGAGAGAGAGAGAGAGAGAGAGAGAGAGAGAGAGAGAGAGAGAGAGAGAAGCCCAGCTGGTAACATGTATTTGTTCTGCGGAAAATTAGTATTGGAAGCGTTTTAGATATTTCAGTATTGATATGTATTGAAAAATATTTTTGACAACACTATTGCACTTACTTTATTATTTCAGATGCCTTTTTAAAAGACTACAATTGAAAACTGTGTATATTATATATAAAATTCAACCCGCCAAAGTGTCTCGTAGGAGTGACTGTGTTACACGCCATGTCAATGTCAAGCCCTGAATATAGTCCATTACCAATGATTTCTGGCCAAAGTTGTCAGGATGAAGAGATCTTTGCAGCTCCAAGTATCTTTTCTGAAGTTTTTGGGTGTCCAAAGAAAATTTTTGCTCACTGAGAAAAGACAAATATGTTCAGTTACATATATGTCAGGATGTGAACTATAATTAAGTTGAAATACAATGACATTTTCTAGTCTAAAGCTCTGAAACCAAAATCTGTACAGTTCTGAATCAGTGTAATTATCAACTACTAGCAGCTAACGTTACATCATATACAGTACATTATATGAATGACAACAATGTTATGCATTTTGAGGAATGAAAGTAAATAAAGAAAGCAACTTTTTGGAAGTTCAGAACCAAGAAGACAGAGAATAAGCAACAATGACTCCATAAGTGATGCATTGTTACTATAACAAAAATGTTAACTAAATCACAAGTTAACTCACCTATTCAAAATGTCAAAATAATTAGTCTTGTCATCAGCAGGTTGGATCGCATTACAGGAGGAACAGAAAAATAATGCAGCTGAAGATCCGCAGTTCCAACAGAGTCTGTTGAGTGTAACAGTGCTGAATGATTTCAGATGCAAACTTCCTTTAACTGCATTCCAGTGATTAACGTCTTTACTGTAAGAGCTGGTCGCTCTTTCTGGAGCAAAACACGACTGTACGACAATGTTAAGACGGTGTCCGTCTGATATACATTTGTGTGCGTGATTAAATCCGAAAGATGTTGACAGAAATCGGAGCCTGCATAGAGTTATCATGGTTAACCCACAGAGAGTAAACGGGCGAATATATAATATTGCGCTACTTCCTGTCATGAACAGCAATAATTTGTCAAAATAAAAGTTTGTAATTTTAAACCGCTTCGTCGAATTTAAGCGACTTTATTGTATTATATTCATTTTTTTGTAGTTATCTGTGAGTAATGACTGTAATTGCTAGGATGAGACAGGATCTGTGATGAGTCATTTTATGACAAGATAAAAAAAAACATGCTTTAAAATAAAGATTTATTAACTCAAAGATTTCGTTAACTCAAAGATTAATTTTCCCTTCCACATTAGAATATAGTAAGTAAGATTCAAATATTTTTTTTTTTTTTTTTGAGAAGGTGTGGTAAACCCTTTTTGCACCCTATTTGTTTTACGATGGACGTTGTTGCGTTTATTTTCTTATATTTTCATCTATATTTCTAAATGTTATCTATTCTGAATTATATCTACTAAGTTACCCTTGTATGTGTACTTTATTTTAATCGAATGTTGGAATGTTTTATAAACCGCATTTCCCATGAGCCTTTACTCTCGTTTCTGATTGGCGGAATGATGTTATGGGAAGTTCATGGATGGAAGTGAGTGGCTTTTCCCGGCAGATTTGATGAGCAGCTCACGCGGCCTGCATAACCCACTTCTGCAACTTTGATACTTTTAAAAAGAGGACTTGATTAAGGTATGCATTGCGAAAAGAAATGAAAAACAAAATTAGATGAAATGACGGACACATGGATGCTCTTTTAATGAATATTTCTTCTGAAAATAAGCAGTTAGTTTCCTCTATCGCTCGTGCCTCCGTTACAGTGCAGTTCTTATTTGCACTGTATCCGCGTGCTTTCATAGAGTAATGCACATTTGAACCAGCAAAGTGACTTTATCCGCAGTAAATACATAAGTATTGTTTATTTTCCTTGGCCCATCAATCTGTTTCTTTACCAAGTTTAATTTGATTGCATGAGAGTCGGTGGTGCATGAAATTAGTCCGACCTAAAGTCTTTCAGATATTGAACTCTGAAAGGTCACATGACGTTAAAGCAGTTAATTTCCTTCAAAGCACATTATTAATGAACATCTTTCAATAATGTGTCAATCATTTCACCTTGATAAAATTCCAGGTACTCTCCTGCATTAAAGGAGAAATGATTGTTATATTTTAAAGGCAACGTATTAAATACATTATTTGCAGAGAAATTAATTGGAATATAATTTAGAGCCAATTTCTAAGTTATCGGTGAAATTGTTGCTTGTAAAATGTATGCACTTTCACATTTGGGTTTTATGGAAGGGTCATTAGTTGAAAACATGTGAAATTGAAAAGTGTGGTGCATTGAAGAACACCTTAAAAGCACTCTAGTAAATGGGATTAGTGTAAGTAAAAAGTGTGTTTGTTTGATGTTCTTTGTATGATCTGTTATAACTAGAATGTAAAACAAAATATGCTACAACAAACCTTCTCAAGCCATTGAAGCACTGCAAAATGACTTGGATATGTTCAAAATCGCACACTAGTATAGTAGTAATTAGTATTTACTGTATACAGTTCACATATCTGTGTCATAGGAAACCTGGAAATATCAGAACATTTTAAAAACAATTCTAGGCCTGAACAAGTCATGTCAATTTCTTTTGTGATTTTTATGCTCGGATAAAAAAATATTAAATTGTCAGAAATTGTTTGTGCTCATGTCATTCTATTAAACATACTTTTCAATTCACGAACAACTAGAAATCACATGCAACATGTTGATGACAAAAATGTAACATGGATTACTACTGTTTGAAACGCTTATCATGTTCAATGTATATTGTCCAGAATTTTTGGGCTTTAATCATACTCTGCATATGAGTTTTAGACTGTTGTTGAAATTTTGTTCATTTTGCTGTCTGTTCTTCCAGAGTTAAATACATAATGTCTGACGAACCTGGACCCAGTGGTCAATCACAATCACAATCCCAATCCCAGAGCCAGTCCCAAACCCAATCCCAACCTGGATCCAGCTCCTCATCCGGCCCAACATCGTCAAGCCAGGGCTCTTCCTCGGGATCAGGGACTCTTAGTTCTGTGGATACATTACCTGTACAAGAACTCCAATCTATTCCTGAAGACCAGGAGGAAGCCCAGCCTCATGTGTGGGGCCGGATCATTCCCCTGGTGCATGGATTCAATGTGCTCAGTTAAGTGTATCGTGTTCTTGCTTGAAGAAACTGAATAATGTGAGCTCTATGGAGCGAGCAAACGTGAATTTTAAAGCATTTTATTTAGTGTCACAAGTGTTTTTGAGAAGAAAAAGAGTGGTATTAAAAACTATGGAAGCTTGTTTCCGCCCAAAAACTAAAAAAGGCAATTGCGAATCGCAATTCTGACATTTTTGTTTTCTCACAAAAATATTTAAAATATAGAATATTATTTTAAAATATGTAATGCAATTAACGTAGCATCCGTTTAGGGGGAACGTTTTGAACCATGATTGGTGATGTACTTGCTCAATAATTGATTTTGTAGCGATATACTGTAGCGATGTTGATTTTAATTTGATTCATTTTTAACCCAAAAAAGTTACGGATTGCCGCTTTAAAACATTTTAGTATTGTTTTATGTGCTTTTGGCCTTGTCAACCAAGATCGGAGTGTACAAAGCAATTTACCTATTTTTTACGGCTGCGAAACCTGGACCCCCTATCGCCACCATGTCAAAGCACTAGAAGCGCTGTGCTGCGTCCGTCATGTTATCAGATTGTCCTCTGACCGGATGCCACTGCAGCTGCTGTATGGTGAGCCCCTGCAGGGACTACGTACTTTACTTTGGTCGCCCTAAAAAATGTAGATCATCTGAAATTTATACTGAAGGCCTGTGGCATCCCAGTAACATCCCTCGAAGGTCTGGCGGCTGACAGAGTCGCCTAGAAGTCCACCTGGAAGTGGTTGCACCTTGGAGCTGCAAGTTACTAACTTGTATCACTTAGTTGCCAAGGCGACATTTCTAATTTTCATTTAGATTTTGTAAGTTTTAAGTTTTTCATCAGTTATTTAGATTTTATTTCAATTAAAGCCACACTCCGTAACTTGTGGCGCTCTAGCGGTTAAAGCTGCAGTCGGCAAGTCTGGCAGATTGAGTGGACTTAGGCAAAATTTTGAATGTTTACAACTCTCATGGCCCTCCCCCACTATCAACGAATACCCTCCCACCGAGTTCATGCTCGTCAGTGCGTGTACACCAGATTTTCAGTGAACGCACCCGTCTCATCAGCATCCATCAACACCATGGATTATTTGGAGGTATGCTGTCCTGGCTAATCTACCGATAGATTGCAATTGCTAACGTCATTTATACTCTAAATGAGCTTACTTGATTTTCCGCCATCACTCTTCGTTACTGCTCGAACTTCAGGCGTGTGCATGTGATTGTAACGTGCGCGAGGGGTGGCGTGTGCCCGATCTGTGATTGACAGTCAGATCTCACACCCCCCTGCGCTGATTGGACCCGATGATCCGGGAGCGGTGGGTTTTTGCAAAACAAATAACACGCTCCAGGTGGAGTTAGAAGCTCGGGTTTTTTCTAAAACCACTTTATTTATGTTGTTCTGTCGGATTATAGTGTCGATTTCACTGAATGTGATAAAAAAAAAATGTTGCCGACGGCAGCTTTAATAAACAGAACTGTATGCATCTTGCGGATGAACATTGTAGCCGGAGCTACTTCCCTCTGTTTATGTCTATGACAAAACACGCAGGTCTAAAAGAGTCTGAAAAATAAACACTTATTATAGGTGTACCGTAGTGATTCCGGATAAGACAAAAAAACACGGTTTGGAAAATGTATTCATGATGTACTCGCTCATTATATAAATTGTGTAAATTTTGAACAAAAAAAAAAGTTACGGACTGCAGCTTTAAGAAATGTTTTTTAACCATTTTAGTTAACAATAACAACACTGAATATGGCTTCTTTTTTATATTTTCCAGATTGCACAGAAAACCAGTATAAATTTGGAAGGGATAGAACATGTGATTATGCTTTCTTGAACTCCATTTTAAAAAAATCAACACATTACAAATCATACAGCAAGAAACACTTTAGGATTTTTAAGGTAAGACCAACATTGAGAAGCTGTTCATTTAACTTGTTTTTATCCACTTTCTCTTGACAGAATGTGTACTTCAAATGTAAATGCAGAATATTCTTAAATTATTCCAGGTTTTTTTATTATTAGTGTTAAAAAAGACAGAAGACAACAGTGCTGGGTTGTAACTGATTGCATGTAATCTGGATTACATAATCAGATTCCAAAGATTATATACTTGTAATTGGATTATATTATGTTTTAAAATGCTCATAATCAGACAACAGTTACATTTATTGATAACTTGATTACTTAATATTCACAAAAGGGCAGTATAATTCATTGATTGTCCCTAAAAAAATTATCTTTTAAATGTTCCTTTCTAAAACAGTCTATTTATATACGTTCGTATAGGATATAATTACACAGAAAACTTGAGTTTTTAACCATTTTAACCAACTTTTTGTTTTATTTTGTAAAAAAAAAATTACATTTTTAATTTTACTTTAGTGTTTTAATAATTAATTGAATTATTAATACCTTTTCATCAACTTACTAAATCGTTTCACCAAAACCCTGACATAATGTAATATTTAATGCAATTCATGGTGTTAACAAATTTTCAACATGATTTTTTTGTATTTTTATATCAGTATGGTACAAGATTATCCTATTCAAATGTAATGAACAAGCTAGGTCAAAAGTAATCAAAAAGTAGTCCGGTTATATTATCTAAAATGTGTAATAATAATAAACTTTATTTATATAGCACTTTTCAGGCATAAAATGCAGTTCTCTATATGCAAAGTGTTTTATATAAAAAAATGATATAGTCAAATATTAACAGTGACATCATTCAATAAAAACATATGCATCAAATCAAACATAAGAGATGTAATGCAATAGATTAACTACAGGTTTCATTATTTAAATTGTATTCAGTAATGGACTATAATTTGTAAGGAATCTACCCAGCACTTCCAGCCAATTGATCCAAATATTACTTACTTTATCTCTGTAAACTCCCTGTTATGGGACAATTTCACTTGCTGAACAAATGAATCATGGCTGACTGTGAATAGTGCATTACTACGATGGAGTCAGGTGTTATTCAGCGCAACATAAATAACTACGGATTAAACATGTGGTCTGTGTTTTACTTTGCTGCTGTTTCAGGATGATAATCTGGTGTACCTCGAGGACCTCAGCGGTAACGGCACGTGGGTGGACGATGAGAAAATAGGACAAGGGAAGCAACGAATTCTTATCAATAACTCAGTTATTGCCCTTGCAGAACAAAAACATCAAGGTTCGTCATCTTGGTTGAATTTCTTCAGGAGTTTATGAAAGTGATAATTCTGATATTGACTGTCAAGATCTAAAAAGTGCTTAGATATGATTCTGAACTCTGATTGTCCTTTTTTCTTTCCACAGTTTTTATGTTCATAGATAAGATGGGGGACGATCAACCAAACCTTCCTTTGGAGTTCAGCAGAAAATACCATATTGCACGAAAGATTGGAATGTAAGCAAACTTGATTTTCAGAAACCTTTAAATTATATATTTATATATATTAGGGGTGTAACGGTACACAAAAATCACGGTTCGGTACGTACCTCGGTTTTAAAGTCACGGTTCGGTACGTTTTCGATACAGCAAAAAGAAATGCCAGAGAAATTTCCTATTTGTTAAAAGATAAAATATATTTTAAAATAAGTGTGAGTTTTCCTACATCTTGAAACTTTCAGGTTTATAAATGGGTGTCATATTTGAAGGATGAACAAATAATGTTTTGGTCATCACATTAAAAATAACATTTAAATATATGAAGAGTTCAGATGCAAAAGCCATTTGAAATTTTCTTTATTTTTATCAAGCTTGTATATTTAAGTTCAGTAATTTCACTTAAATGGCAATGAAGATTACCTATTAATTGTCATTTGAGTGAAATTACTGAACTTAAATATACAAGCTTCATAAAAATGATCATTCTAGAAGAAAATTTCAAATGGCATTTAGAGGCTTTTGCATCTGAACTCTTCATATATTTATTTATATAATATTTGAGTTTTGAAGTGCTGGAAAAAGATGTGTGAAGTACTTGAAAGCATTTCACTATTCCAGCCAAACTGGTTACAGTTATGGTGAATGTTGCTGGTCTGTGGACGTAAAGTATTACTAACTTAGTTCATTCACGGCACAATATTTCTCCAGTTGTCCACGTCAGCGCTGTTTGATCTAATAGAGATCTACGGGTAATAACGGAGAAATGTGAATGCTTCTCACTAGATCTCGCAGCGATGTTATTACTTCAGTGGCGAATTCAAATGTTTTCTTCACTTGATCTTAGCGCTGTGTAGTGACAGTGTCGCTTGATCGAGATCGGCTCGCGCTGCTGGTCCGAACTCCGAACTGATAAACGATCCGTGAAGCACATGAGTAGCGCAGTTTCGTTCCGCTTTCTTTACGCTTGCCATTTGATGTTGCGCAACGTTGTGGTGGTCGCGCCAGCGCGAATTTTGTCGGTAGGAAAAATGGTCCAAGGAATCGTTCGGTTTGTATGCGTACCGAACCGGAAGCCTCGAACCGAAACGGTTCAATACGAATACATGTACCGTTACACCCCTAATATATATATATATCAGAGTTTCCCGCTAGAAAAAAATGGTGCCGGTCAAAGTGACCGGCAGAGGTTTCGTTTAACGGACATTTTGATGAAATGCCGGTCAAATATCGCCTCTTAATTAGTCAAGTTGAGGAAAACTGGAGGCAGGCTATGTAACTTAAAAAATGACATAATCAGGCCGTATAGAATGCAACATGTTATTATTAGTCTGACTTTCAAATAGACGGAAAACAACATGGACGTCCGATTGGCGTCAATTAACACCAATTGTTTTTTACTATGGTTTCACTTCACACACATTCACTTTTTGAAACATTGAGGCACGGATGTAGGCTACCTAATACAAATAAATAACTAAGTAACTAGTTAACATCACCAGTTAACTAGCAGATCATTCATTTAGTTCGCTATTAAATAAGAGATCTTGCGCTAAAATCAGTTGTTTTTTAAATCAAGCTGAGCGCTCGTGTCCGCTGCTATCAGTTGCATGGACGACGCGCTGCGCGAGTTGCGCAATCTTCACTCGGACGCGCGTTTCAATCTATCGCCGTTGCGGAGACTCCACACAGGCGAAGTACTGCTACTTGGGCGCAGAGATATCACACAACACCTGAAATAAAGCTTGCCACAAAGAACCGGCGAAGTAATGATTATGCATGAAACATTTAAATTGTTGATAAATTGATAAATCTTCGCAGTAGCGAACGCGCCTAGAGAGAGAAATGCACACTTCATATGAATAAATTCTTATTTTTTTAATCCAGGCAAATTTGTTGATGAAACATTGATTAAAATGAAGATACGATTTATACAAAACGAAATAAACTTTAAAGAAAGGCTTTCTACAAAACAAAACTAAATAAGTGGTCAAAATCATGTCTGACCAATTCCAAATGTTTTCCGATATATAGGCCTATTGGTCATCTTATGATCCTATCTTACTCATCTCATGCGGTTCCCTTTTCATATAGCCTAATCAACATAGATGAAATAAAAAAAAAATAACATTGTATTATTTATAAAAATGAAACGTATATTTAAGTTTTTTAACTTATAATAAGCGTCACACCGCTTCGCTTTGCTCACATGCTCTGGTGTGTAGTCTAATGCATGTGTGCGTGCATGTGGTGGAGGGGTGCGATTTTCGAATAATAATCAACCCAGCGATCTTCGAATATTTAATAACTTTCAATAGGCATATTACGCAATTTTAATCGGACAATTTGACCGGAGAGATTTAATTTTGTCAGACATTTAATTTTTTTCCCGGCCAATGTCCGGTAATTACCGGACAACGGAAACCCTGATACATATATATATATATATATATACATACATACACTCACCTAAAGGATTATTAGGAACACCTGTTCAATTTCTCATTTATGCAATTATCTAATCAACCAATCACATGGCAGTTGCTTCAATGCATTTAGGGGTGCGGTCCTGGTCAAGACAATCTCCTGAACTCCAAACTGAATGTCAGAATGGGAAAGAAAGGTGATTTAAGCAATTTTGAGCGTGGCATGGTTGTTGGTGCCAGACGGGCCGGTCTGAGTACTTCACAATCTGCTCAGTTACTGGGATTTTCAGATGGTAGAGTCAGAATTTGGCGTAAACAGAATGAGAACATGGATAGATCATGCCTTGTTACCACTGTGCAGGCTGGTGGTGGTGGTGTAATGGTGTGGGGGATGTTTTCTTGGCACACTTTAGGCCCCTTAGTTCCAATTGGGCATCGTTTAAATGCCATGGCCTACCTGAGCATTGTTTCTGACCATGTCCATCCCTTTATGGCCACCATGTACCCATCCTCTGATGGCTAATTCCAGCAAGATAATGCACCACCATGTCACAAAGCTCGAATCATTTCAAATTGGTTTCTTGAACATGACAATGAGTTCACTGTACTAAAATGGCCCCCACAGTCACCAGATCTCAACCCAATAGAGCATCTTTGGGATGTGGTGGAACGGGAGCTTCGTGCCCTGGATGTGCATCCCACAAATCTCCATCAACTGCAAGATGCTATCCTATCAATATGGCCCAACATTTCTAAAGAATGCTTTCAGCACCTTGTTGAATCAATGCCACGTAGAATTAAGGCAGTTCTGAAGGCGAAAGGGGGTCAAACACAGTATTAGTATGGTGTTCCTAATAATCCTTTAGGTGAGTGTGTATATAATATATATATATATATAATATGATAGGAATAAACAGCAGCTTCCTGCACAATACTGTTTTATTTAATTATTGCATACATTTTTGTTGTTTTTTGCAGTTTGTTGTACTTGAAACAAACCTCTGCAGTTCAGTTCTGATTTATTGCTCAGATCTATTCGTTTTGTTTGGCTGTTCACATAATTGTTTTAATGTGGTAGCCAATATCAGGTTTAGAATATATGTCTCGATTTGTGTTTTATGCAATGGGACATCAGTGTAATGTTGGATGCCCTGCTAATGTTTTTTTTATTTATTTTTTATTTTTTATTGTGTGAGTGTGTATGAAAGTGAGTATTAGAGGTTGCACAAGCAAATTTCGTTGTATGGTTATACTGCACAATGACAATTAAAGTCTATTCTATTCTATTTTCTGACAGGGGCGTCTGTGGTGAAGTGAAGCTCGCCATTGAGAAGGAAACCTGTAAAAAAGTTGCGCTGAAAACTATCAACAAAAATGACTTTCCATCAATAGGGGTAAGAAACCGCTGTATTCACTAAACTGTTGGCATATGAACATTATTTGTATAGCGCTTTTTACGATACACATTGTTTTAAAGCAATTGTACAGAAATTATAATAAATGTAATGCCTTATAGTGGTAAGTTTCTTTTTTCTTTTTTTTTCTTTTTTTTTACTTACCAAGCCTGAATTTATTTGGTCAAAAATACAGTTAATTTTATAAAATATTATTACAGTTTTAAATAGCAGTTTTCTATGTATCCTTCGGAAATCAATCTAATATCCTGATTTGCTGCTCAAGAAACATTTCTTATTATTATCAATGTTGATAACGTTTGTGCTTAATATTTTTGTGTAAACTGATCATTTTGATGAATATAAAGTACAGCATTTATTTGAAATAGATTTTTTTGTACATTTATAATTGGCTTTACTTGTTCACTTTTGATCAATTTATTAAGTATTAATAAATAAATAAAAACATTTACTGACACCAAACTTGTATATGACTGTGATATGAGTATATGTAAGCGGGTAACAGTTGTACACATAAAATATTTTTTTTTAATTTGAAGTTAATAATTAGTTTTTGCTGTATTAATAAAAATTATAGAATCTATATGATTTTGGTTTATAATTTATAACATTTTAATATTTTGAGAATCCTATTTCAACTCTTTGGTGATGTGTATCCATGATTTAAAACGATGGTTTAATATTTTGGTCGTCGTACACATGTTTAAGTTTGCCCATACCTGATTTATAAAATGTTCTGTTTGCATTTCACAGACGGCCACACGGAATGCCGAACGGGAAATTGAAATTTTAAAGAAAATTGATCATGTAAGTCATGATGAATGAGTCTTTTAAATGTTCCAGAGCTATTGTACATATCTCATTATTTTCTCCCCCCTGCAGCCGTGCCTGATCAAGACAGAAGATTTCTACCAGACAGAAGATTCCTACTACATTGTTCTGGAGTAGTAAGTCCTTGTTTTGTTTTATTATGGAAGAATTGGGAACATGAACTCGCTGGTAGAATTTACTTGGTCAAATAATTTCTACCTGTATTTTATTCATAGATGCCTTTAAAAGTAGTTTGTCGTGAAGTACTCGAGAGGGTAATACTTTTTCAAAGCACTGCATATTATTTATGGATGCTTATTTCCGCCACAGAATAAATAAAAAAAAGTAATTGTGACTATCTCACATCTCTCATTTTCCATTTTTTATCTCACAATTTTGACGTTTTCTCACAATAACGATTTTATATCTCATAATTCTGACTTTTCCTCTTGCAATTGTGAGTTTATATCTGCAAATTCTGACGTTTTCTCGCAATTCCGAGTTTATATCTCACAATTCTGATCTCAAAATTGGGAGAAAAAAAATCCGAATTGCTAAATATAAACTTGCAATTCCTTTAAGTTTAAATCTCACAATTCTGACTTTTTTCCCTCAGAATTGTGAGATATAGACTCGGAATTGTGAGAAATTGCAAGTTTCTCGCTATACAGATTTTTTTTTTTTTTTTTTTTTTTTTTTTTTTTTTTTTTGAGATATAAACACAATTGCGAGTTATAAATCCAAATTGTGATATAAACAATTCTGAAAAAAAAAAGTCAGAATTGTGATTTATAAAGTCGCAATTACCTTTTTATTTTATTTTTTATTTAGAAAGACCTTAAGGCTAATAATTTTGCTCAATAATAGTTGTTTGTTTTCTCTTTACATGAGTACATGATTTATTAAGAGATGGTCTATTCTTAAACATCACATATCTCTGTAATTTTATATAGTTGCAGTATAACCCTATATACTGTAAGTTCATCACAATTTGCAATCAAGCACGACAGCAAAACAAATCACATTCTTTTTGATGAAAAATTTCACTATCTCTGTGCTGTGTATAGTATTGAAGGAGGAGAGCTGTTTGGCAAGATCAAGGCCATGAAACAACTGGAGGAAGATATCGCTAAACTCTACTTTTATCAGATGCTCAGGGCTGTGGAGGTACGTCTTTATGGGGGATATGCTTCAAACGGCATCCATCTCTAAAAGTGTTTTTTAAATTAACAAAACATGAACCTGCACTACATATCCATAGGTGGTCGAATGATTAAAATCAGTCAACTGACACATGTCGAATGTAGAAAGATAACTTTGTAGTATTAAATGTTTAAATGGTTACTAACTACACTACCATTCAAAGGTTTTGGGTCGATAAGATTTTTTTAAAGTGGTCATGAATTGAGAAATAAAAATGTCTCAAAAAAGTTCAAAAAAGTTCTAAAAAATTTTTTTTTTTTTTGTCACATTATGACTTAAAGGTGCTATATGGAACTTTTCTTCTAAAATGAATCCTTTTTTTATTGCCTGTGTGTGAAGGGGTTGTAATCTCACATTACAATGATCCACTTGTCGGGTTTTGCTATTACCTCTGAAGGCCAGTATTCCTATTTCTATAGCCCCTTTCACACAGAGATTCCGGAAAATACACGGATAAAGCGACCCGGGATTTGACCCGGGTTCGTTTGATTTTGCTTCATTCACACTGCCAGTGATTTGCCGGAATCAGAGAGCGCGTTCACACACAACCCGTGTATGTTCCGGAAAGACACGTGACATCGATGTGACATGTAATGTCTCAGCAACGTGTATAGTTTGCTTATGAGCTGCGATTTCTCTCTGGAGAAACCACGCTTGTGCATTTTTTTCTCTGATTCGATCATAAACTAGCGCATTACGTACCGTTTCACTAGCCTGCTTTCACTTTACTTCAGCGTCATCATTACGACACGGCATTGGTTACGGCTTTTGTTCACACAGCGCGCGTTCCGGGTCTGAACACGGCAATGTTACTAGGTCCCCAACCCGGCATCGATCCCGGCATCAGTCCCAGGTCGTGTTTGCGTTCACACAGAAGGCACTCTGGCAATTTGCCGGCAATTTGCGGGGTTCAAAGCGCTGTGTGAAAGGGGCTTATGTGAAGTCTCCGGGTCGGATTTACCGCGAAATCCAACGGATGTGACGTGCATGCGCGCTCCCGAGCCTCTCTCCTTATATACAGTCTATTGTAGACGGTCCGGTTAAAGGCGCATGTTTTTCGGCTTATATCTCAGTCAATCTTTGATCAATATTCCCAAGACTCTAATCGTTCGTAGTGCTGGACGGGGCCTTTTGAACGAGCCCACCCCCGAGGTCCAACTCGCCCGGCTCCCCGAGTTATAGCCGTTCGAAATCGGGGATCCCAGCGAACGGCGATCCGGTAGGGGGCATCCCCGAGGCCCGCCACTCTAGCGTTCGGGCAAGGGTTCCCCTGGGACCTCCTCCCCGAATTTGAGCTCTCTGGGTCTTTGCGTTCCAGAGATACGAGCGATTTTCTTCTGAGATCGTGACGTCACAGGCGTCCGCAATTTTGCAGCGCGCCCGATGGTTTTCTGCTAATATCTCCGCGAAAACACCACCAAAAACTATGGAACGTATATGGTTCTTTTCAGCTCGACTAGATGGTCCCAACGAGCTCGGTGCTCGCCGAATCCGTCTAGTATTCGCCGAGATATTTGCGTAATAGACGGTATTGTCTATGAGTTTGAGCACGAGCGCTGTTGTAAAATTTGGTTGCAATCTGAAACATCACCACTAGAGGCCGCTAAAAGTTACATAGAGCACCTTAAATAGTTCGATGAAAGTCCGCCTCTGCAGAATCAGATCAACGCCCACTTCTACATCACACATGTGGCCCCGCCCACTGGCGCGTTAGTGAGATGAGAAGGAGAGACGAGAGATACAGGATCACTGGACTAAAAATAACATTACTTTCCAAAGGATCCGAATGCTATGTCTCAGTAGAGCATTATGTGTTTGTTCGGTACATTTCACTGTGGATTCAATTTAGCTTTTTGTCTCAAAATCGTTATTGTCTAAAAGGCTATTAAAGGCTGTGGGTTTTAAAAATGTTTTACATCTCATTATTATGTAACATTTTATGAGTTTAGCAGACACTTTTATTCAAAGCAACTTGCATTAGAGAAACATAAGCAATTAGTCACAGAGCCAACAATATTCATAGTGTACAATGCCAGGTTTATTAGAAAGCTACACTAGGAAACAAGCTGGAGCAGAGGTGAAATGGAAAGAAAAATGTTTAAAAATAACACATTATATTTCATTCTCACAGTATCTCCACAACAACGGGATCATTCATCGAGATCTCAAACCTGAAAATGTGCTTCTGGCTTCACATGACGACATCTGTTTGATTAAGGTGTGTTTACCAGTTCCTGACATGGCTTCTCCTTTAACTGTGGCAGTTCTGATGTTTAGAGATCCAGCCAAGCCTTTGCCTTTCTAGTTCAAACTGGATGCCCAGAATTACTCCTGAACCAGAGGTAACCGGCTTTCTCAACGCATGCAAATTCTCAATGCTTTGCAGATTACTGATTTTAATCAGTCCAAGATTTTGGAGGAATCCTCCCTGATGAAGACGCTCTGCGGGACGCCCACATATCTCGCCCCGGAGGTGTTCACACATGCTGCGACTGTAGGATATACAAAAGCAGTAGATTATTGGAGCCTGGGTGTCCTACTGTTCATCTGGTTAGTGGAGATTAAATATGAATCAATTGGATCCAGCATTAGTTTAAAAGTTCTTAAAGGAGTAGTTCACCTAAAAATGAAAGAAAATCATCATTTACTTGTCTTTTTTTGTTTGACTCAAAACGTTAAATATAAATATGTGGATGATATACTGTCCATTCTTTTGGAATAAAAATAATGAAAGTGAATGAGGACTGGGGCTGTCAAGTTTCAAAAAAGTTAAAGTATCATAAATATAGCCAATATGACTGGTACACTATATTCTAAGACTTTTGTTTGAGGAACCGACTGAAATTCAAGTTGTGATTGAGATCTTTATCTCCAGTAGAGCTGGGCGATAAACTAGATCATATCGAGATCGCAATAAAATTCGAGGTCAAAATTAAAGTTCGATTTTACTTCGAGAAATGATGAGAGAAATATATCAATACTATATTCTATTCAATTCACATGTATTTGTATAGCGCTTTACACAATACACATCGTTTCAAAGCAGCTTTACTGAAAATGCATGAGTCCACATTATAATTTAGAGTAATCTAATATATATAATATATAATATAAGTTATGTATATACTAAAATTTACTTCTCAAAGTAATAACAATATTATTATTTGAAAGGAATATCATACAACCAAGATATTTTTTCATCCATGTTTTATACAGTTCTGTTGTGCTGCATCTTATTTGACAAAAAAATAAATAAAATGCAAGGATTAATTGCTATACTTTAATTTGATAACATTTTAAAAGCTTGAATAAATTGTTAGTGTTTATATAAATTTGTATTAAATCATAAAACACAGAATCCCCAAAAAATAAAATGGAAAACACCGAATTTGGTGAAAAATAAAATGGATTTCATTGGGCCCTAAATTTAAAGGTAGCTACTCTGTGGAGTTTAATTTTGAACAAACAAGTTTACATGTTTACATTCATTCAAGGTCAAAACTATGTGAAAAAGAATTTCCTTCTCCATCAATGTCAAATGAATATCGTGATAAATATCAATATCGTATGGAAAACAATATTTTGATAATATTTTTGGCCATATCTACCAGCCCTAATCTCCAGTGAAATAATAATTGCTGTAACTGGGTCAATGAGTCAGTAAATCGAACTAGAAAACCAGATCAGTCTGATTTGTGAACAAATCATTCAGACCAGCTGTTGTAATTGAATCAAATTATTAATTGAAAAAAATAATGATTCTTTCTTGAATGTGTAAACATTTTCCAGTGAGCAAAATGGATCAACAAAAACGTTTGTATAGCTTCAGATCACTTGCAATATAATACACTAGTTGTATGGAGTAATAATATAATTAAAATCAACCATTTTTGGTATACTCAGAATTCACCTATTGTGTCATATGGAAGAAAGTAAATGATGAAATTGTTTTAAATCCATTTATTTAAATGATGGTAACTTGCATGCAAATAGAAATCTACAGAATTCTCTATAAATACTTTTACAATATTCATGAATGATTGGGAAAGTCAATTCATTGGTCAATACGTTTAGAAAACCTGAAAGATTATATGTATATTTTGTGCCCATAATCTGAACTTGTATGAATATGATATTTATTTCTAAAGCTGTGTGTATCTCTATTGTCATAGTTTGGGTGGTTATCCTCCCTTTAACACCGAGTGCTCCACCATGTCTGTGCGGGAGCAGATCATTAACGGCCTTTATCGCTTCATCCCATCTCAGTGGAAGAAGGTTTCAAACGAAGGTAATGTCTTTGCTCTCTACTAACAACTGGATGGTTATAGTTAAATAGTGTGTATATTATATCAGTTTATATTGTCAGAAATATTTGAACTTAACAGCATACAGTATGTTATGTATTAACTTTCAGCCAAAGATTTGATCAAGAAGCTGCTGGTTGTGGATCCTCAAAAGCGTCTGAGTGTTGAAGATGCACTGGAACATCCGTGGTTGAACGTATGTGCTGAAAAAACACTCCGACTACTGTAAAAAAATTAAAAAAAAAAGATTTTTTTTAAGGTTGTAAATAAAACAAACTGTTTTACAAGAGAATACAAATTCGGTCTCTGTACAATTTTGTTTAGCTCCATGTGTTAATTGCAGTTTCTTTGTAATTATTTGTGAAATATCCTAGCTATTTCTGAGTGAAAATCATTATTTAACTAGTATTGAAAGTTGTCAACCTTAAAATATTTAAAATGTGGTTGATTTAAATACAATAACAAACTGTTTTGCAATATAAAAAGATCATTCTAATGTCTGTGTAACAGGATGACGAGATGAGAAACACTGCAAACCAACTGATGAACCCAGAAAACCAACTGATGAATCCTGAAAACCAGCCGATGAACCCTGAAAACCGTCCAATGAACCCTGAAAACCGTCCAATGAACCCTGAAAACCGTCCAATGAATCCTGAAAACCAGCCAATGAATCCTGAAAACCAGCCGATGAATCCTGAAAACCAGCCAATGAATCCTGAAAACCAGCCAATGAATCCTGAAAACCCTGAAAACCAGCCGATGAACCCTGAAAACCGACAGACGCGCAGTGCAACATCCAAGGTACAACAGCAAAATCATTTATTCAAAATCATTAATTTTCATGTTTATATGACTGTGTTGTTTTTAAAGGGGTGGTATAATGCCCTTTTCACAAGATGTAAAATAAGTCTCTGATGTCCCCAGAGTGTGTATGTGAAGATTTAGCTCAAGATACCCAACAGATATTTGTATATAGCATGTTCAAATTGTCACTTTTTGAAGGTGAGCAAAAACGTACCATTTTTGTGTCTGTCCCTTAAAATGCAAATGAGCTGCTGCTCCCGGCACAGAGGGCGGAGCTACAACAGCTTGTGTCCTGAAAATTTAAAAAAAAAATAGCCTTTTATCTTCAAACCGGAGTCAGACAAAGATGGAGAGACTCAAGAAGTGACAACATGTAGACAACATTTCTGAATGGTTAGTTGATGAATTTATGTATCGTATGTGTAGTTATCTTCTAGTCATTAATTAGCATGATCTGGCATTGATAATCTATAAATCGCATTCACGGGGGTGGGGTTTATGTAAATTTTAGGGTTTGTGATGTCACTAACCCAGAAAGAAGCTTGTGTAGTCCCTACCAGACGTTTATTGTAGTCCTTAAAAAGCAATTTCTTTTAAAAAAAAATCTCCCTTTGCTTTAAACTTTGAGCATCGTGACTGCAGATGTTTTTTTATGCTCAAACAGCAACATTACACACTAACTAAAGTCAAAAAAGTGAAATCACAATCAACCACCCCTTTAATAAGACAAACCATGCGCAAGTCAGTCAACATTAGGGGTGTAACAGTACATGTATTCGTCCCGAACCATCACTTTACTGTGCATACGGTCAGTCACTGGTGATCCACACTCCAAACCAAAAGGGGGCGTGCATGGGGGCAACGCAATGCTGTTTGCTAACCGCCACAACAGGAAAAAGACCAAAAGAGTTTCAGATGGCACGAAAGAGCTTGCTAGTAGCCTATACGCTGAGTTTCGGTTAAAGGGATAGTTCACTTTGAAATGTATTTTTGGTATGTTTTAGCTTACCTCAAGGGCATCCAAGATGTAGGTGTCTTTGTTTCCGCAGTAGTTTCAATTTTGATATTTTTAGGTCAAACCGTTCTTGTCTGTCAGTCATATAATGCAGGTCTATGGTCACCACCTCAAAGAGCATGCACAGAGAAGTCCAAATTAAACATGATTTAATGACTCGTAAATGTAAGTACACATTGATGGCCTAAGACACGAAACGAGTGGTTTGTGTGAGAAAACGAACAGTATTTATACCGTTTTTACCTCTTGTAAACAGCCACGTCCAAGTGATCTGAGGGCGTGGGCGCTTCGGTCTGCGCAAGCGCCGGAAGTGATCTCTCGCCACTCATTGTGAAAAAAATTCACCGTTGTTTTTTGATATATCGAAATTGTCTTCCATTGCGATTTCCTGTATATCTAAATATGTTTAGATCTTCACAGTGAAAGGTAACACTTCCGAAATCTCTGTAAACAATGAGTGACGTACACGCGCGAGAGATCACTTCCGGCGCTTGCGCAGACCGAAGCGCCCGCGCCCTCAGATCACTTGGACGTGGCTGTGGTATTAGAAACTGAATGTGATTTTTAATTCGACATTTTCCTCACAGAAACGCAAGGCAGAAGAGGGAGAGGGTGAACCGTCTTCCAAGAGGAAACCTGGGCCTTGACGTTCACACACTTTTATTTCCTGGTGGCCTTTTAAAAGTTCTTTCCTGTGACCAATTAAATCCTAATCGTCCAACACTGTACTGCTCTTGTAAATACGTATTTGTACCATTTCCTGTCAACAATAAAATGTTTTTACATTTTCTACTTCTGATTTTGTTTCTGATTTCATCCGCATATTTAATGACATGACAGTTATCCTGAAAACTTCGATATTCATTTGTATAAAGTATGAAGAGAATCGATGACAGTGCATAACCCTTTGGAGATCCATTTATGACTGACATTGTTTTAATGTGTGTTAATCTGGCTATGTCTGAAATGAGCTTATTGTTGTCACGGTACGGTTACCAAAAGTGAAGGAGAGGACTCAAGTGCAGCATAAGGGGTATATTTATTAACAAAACACAAAACAAAAACCCACGAGCGGGAAAACATAAAAGATAAAGCATAAAACAGAACCAAACTAGAAAACCAACCTGACAAGGAACAACATGAGCATGACAAGGAAAACCGGGGAAACATAAAGCAAAGATCCGACAAAGACTGCATACAAGGGGAGACTTATAAAGGGAACAAATCAAGAGGGAAACAGGTGGTTGAACTCAAACAATAATCAGGTAACGAGGGGGAGGGATCAGACAAAGACATGAGCACATGGCCCAACATAACAAACACCCAAGTGTCACACAGGACAGGACAGACACGTGACACTACCCCCTCCCTACGGAGCGGCTACCAGACGCTCCATCCGGTGGCACGGGAGGGACAGGAACATAGGGCGGCCAGGGCGGTGAAGAGCCCTCGGGCGGCCAGGGCGGTGAAGAGCCCTCGGGCGGCCAGGGCGGTGAAGAGCCCTCGGGCGGCCAGGGCGGTGAAGAGACCTCGGGCGGCCAGGGCGGTGAAGAGACCTCGGGCGGCCAGGGCGGTGGAACAGGAGCAACCACCGGCTCAGGAACTGCAGCAGGCACCGGCTCAGGAACTGCAGCAGGCACCGGCTCGGGAGCAGCAGCAGGCACCGGCTCGGGAGCAGCAGCAGGCACCGGCTCGGGAGCAGCAGCAGGCACCGGCTCGGGAGCAGCAGCAGGCACCGGCTCGGGAGCAGCAGCAGGCACCGGCTCGGGAGCAGCAGCAGGCACCGGCTCGGGAGCAGCAGCAGGCACCGGCTCGGGAACAGACACCGGCTCGGGAACAGACACTAGAACAAAAACAGTCACAAAGACAGACACAAACACAGACACAAAAACTGGGTCAGGCACTGGCTCTGCCTCCGGCTCTGGAACGAGCACCGGCTCCGCCTCCGGCTCAGGAACGGGCACCGGCTCAGGAACGGGCACCGGCTCCGGCTCGGGAACGGGCACTGACTGTTCCACTGGCTCAGCCTCCGGCTCGGAAACGGGCACTGGCTCTGCCTCCGGGTCAGAACCCGCAGACACTGGCTCTGCCTCCGGCTCAGGAACAGCAGAGACTGGCATATCCAATATCCGAGCCAGATGCTCCAGGTAGTCCCAGTTCAGGAAGGCAGAGGAAACAGGGACAGTCTCTCGCTGGGCAGACGGGACGGGGACAGTCTCTCGCTGGGCAGACGGGACGGGGACAGTCTCTCGCTGGGCAGACGGGACGTGAACAGTCTCTCGCTGGGCAGACGGGACGGGAACAGTCTCTCGCTGGGCAGACGGGACGGGAACAGTCTCTCGCTGGGCAGACGGGACGGGAACAGTCTCTCGCTGGGCAGACGGGACGGGAACAGTCTCTCGCTGGGCAGACGGGACGTGAACAGTCTCTCGCTGGGCAGACGGGACGTGAACAGTCTCTCGCTGGGCAGACGGGACGTGAACAGTCTCTCGCTGGGCAGACGGAACGGGAACAGTCACTCGCTGGGCAGACGGGACGTGAACAGTCTCTCGCTGGGCAGACGGGACGTGAACGGTCTCTCGCTGGGCAGACGGGACGTGAACAGTCTCTCGCTGGGCAGACGGAACGGGAACAGTCACTCGCTGGGCAGACGGGACGTGAACAGTCTCTCGCTGGGCAGACGGGCATTTCCTCCTTCTCCGTCCGCGACGGCGAGAAGCAGGTCTCGAATTGTCCCCATGGACCGATGAAAATTTGGTTGAGCAAAACGTAGAGATGAAGTAGTCCGGGCAATCCAAATACTCGTCATCCATGTGATGATCAACCAGATTCGCCCAGTAAGACTCCTCGTCCTCCATGCTACTGAGTCCCTTAGTGGTCGGATCTTTCTGTCACGGTACGGTTACCAAAAGTGAAGGAGAGGACTCAAGTGCAGCATAAGGGGTATATTTATTAACAAAACAAAAACCCACGAGCGGGAAAACATAAAAGATAAAGCATAAAACAGAACCAAACTAGAAAACCAACCTGACAAGGAACAACATGAGCATGACAGGGGAAACATAAAGCAAAGATCCGACAAAGACTGCATACAAGGGGAGACTTATAAAGGGAACAAATCAAGAGGGAAACAGGTGGTTGAACTCAAACAATAATCAGGTAACGAGGGGGAGGGATAAGACAAAGACATGAGCACATGGCCCAACATAACAAACACCCAAGTGTCACACAGGACAGGACAGACACGTGACAATTGTGTGCTGTTCTACGCTCTACTGCCATTGCCCCTTGTGGGATAACATCCACGTCTTCCTGACCTTTATTGGTGACAGCCAGGTACTGGATTTGCCCTAAACTTTGACATTGTTTGTCACTGTTATGAAATTAAACCACTATTAAAACCCACCAGGTAAGCTAGCCTGGCGTTGGTGTAAAATAACGTCATCATGCAAGATTGGGAATGGCACCAAAATTAATACAAATTCCCCCAGAATTCAAGATGTGATTTGACCCTGCCTGTATGAGTTCCTTTTTGTGTTTATAAAATAATATAGTTAAGCAATATTACAAGAGAAAGTGCTGTTTTCTCAAATATTAGCACAATTGTAAATTACTTTTATACAATGGTTTATTAAACAATGGGTTAATATTTGACAATTTTAGACACAATATTGTACATTTTTACTGGTTTTTGCTCTATTTTGCCAATGAAATCTAAGCAGAACAGTTGGGTCTACCAGCAAAACAGCAGTGTTTCGTTCGTGAAGGAATCAGCTGGTTTGGACGAATCGGTTGAATGAATAATTCAATGACTCGTTTAAGACTTGCCGCCACCTACGGGTGATTTAATTAATTATTATGGCGAATATTGTGAGATATGTCGAGTAGATTTGGCTTTTTTTAAGACAAAAAAAATCCTTCAGAAATCTTGTTTTTTGGCTAAGAATTTTCATTAATATCCATCACTAACTTTTTTATAAAAATGTTTCCCTTTAATTTATGACTTGAATCATTGCAAACCATTGCAGTTAATACATTTTAAAAACCTTCCTAAGAAAATGTGTTATGTATATATTTCAAAAGACAAAAAATATTAAAGAAAATACAAATAAAGCATGACATTGAGCAAACTGCATATGTCAGACATATCATTGATCCCATAAGGCAGAGTTCTTCAACCCTGTTCCCGGGGACCCACTGTCCTGCAGAGTTCGCTCCAACCCTAATCAAACACACCGGAGCCAGCTAATCAAGCTCTTCAGGATTGCTTGAAAATCACAGGCAGGTGTGCTGAAGCAGGTTGGAAATAACCTCTATTATAAATAATTGTGAAATATTGTATTGTTTTGAATAGGAAGACAGTTTAGGGGTGTTTAGGTTATCTTAAACGGTAGACAATGTTGTGAGCTTCATCAAGGGAGAGAGAGAGGACTGGACTCGACTCCTCCAGCTTTCACCTCATTTAGGACAAAAGCCATTACAAAATGACATTTCTTAAGTGCATAATCTTAACTTAACTACGGATAGGAAAAGGGTAGCCTATTACAGAAGCATCCTAAATGCACAAAAAATCCTAAAAACTTATTTGAAAGCCAACTGTAAAAATCACATAATAATAGCCCTGTCTGAGAATGGCGTCACATTTGATACAAGAACAGCGATGTTTGATGGTGGAAAGACTTTGTGAAAACCCATGTGATGTTCTGCAATTTGACAAAAAAAACTCTTAAAGGCTTATCAAAACTTCACTTAATGAAAAGCACCAATAATTTTGTTTCTCCATTCTGTTTTACTTAACAGCAGCTCAGTGGCGGATTTAGCAAATTGGGGGCCCAAGGCAAAGGTAGTATGGGGCCCCCCATCCGATCTTTAAAGGGGTCATATAATGCCATTTTTGTACAAGCTAATATGATTCTTTAGGGTCTAAATTAAAAGTTTGTAATATACTTTAATTAAAAATTCTCATTAGTATTGTAAGAAAACACTTATTTTACCTGGTCAAAAACAGCTCTGTTTTCAGCACGCCGTTTCAGTGCATATGCCTTTAAATGATCATGAGCTGCGCTCACTCCGCCCCTCTGTTCTGTGTGTACACCGTTTGTAACACAATAACACAATAACCATAACGCGTTGTTCAGTATAAACGTGGAATTATGAATTATATTGAGAACGTCATACATAGAAAACATGCCGTAATGTACCCTGACTGAGTGTAAACCTTAGACGCATTCATTGTGAAGCGTGCAGCTAGCGATTTGCGAAGATTAATATATTAATATAAAGTTTAATAAAACGTTTCACTCACTTCCGTTCTTCTGGAGGTTCAGCAGGAACACGAATATCTGGTACCGATCCTTTTTAGCAAAGCTTCTTAGCAAATCCAGCTTTATACTGACCCTCGTTTATAAAGCAGTCTGGTGTGAGAAATGATTCGCGCAAACATGAAAGCATTGACGTTGCTCGTGGGGAATATTCCCTTCGAAAACAAAACTCAGCCACTGCGTCTTCAGCGGTTCGGATTGAGGAACATTAAAATGACTGTGTTCGTTATTACACCCAAGAACAGAACACCACAATCGCTTAGACGCCATTCTTCTCATAGACAGTGCTCCGGCACATCAACAATGACCGCGCCGGTCCGGTCCGCGCCGCGCAGACTATGATTGACAGCTACCTCATGTGCGAGGGCAGGTCTGTGTTGAAACGCTCCCGTCAATCAACAATCGTGGGAGGGGCGTCCGTTTTATTGACGTCACAAAAACGAACGGCTCGATTTGAGGCAGGGGAAAACATATAAGGAGATTAAAACAAAACCACTGGATGGATTTTTATCATTATATGATGTTTCTGTACAGGCACTGCCAACACACATTTCAGTACAATCAACTTGTAAAAGTGCATGTACCAAGGTCTAGCAAGTCTTATATTTCTGTAATTCACAGAGATCAAACACAAATATGCTGACTGAATAAATTGCTAGTTGAGAAACACTGTTTTAATTAATGTTTTTATGACGACTTTGTGAAAGGTTAACTAAACAGCATGAGCCGTCTTCCTGCTGGCCAGTAAGTTATTTGGCAAATTTCATTCATACAGATCTGTATTATGCTATAGTTTTTGATAGTGTTATACATTTCTTACAGATAATCACGATGATCATTGCGTTTGTCTTACCGAATGTGGTAGCTTTATGCAATTACAGTTTGTCTATAAGCTTTTTTTTATTAATGCCGACAGTAAAATGTTGCCAGATATTGCTACGAAAAACAAGAAAACAAAATAATAATAATCCGAAATAAGTTCAAAGCTTGTGTTTTGGAAATAAGATTAATATATCACTAACCCTAACATGCAACTTTCCACTTTAATAATTTCCTAAAGTGTCACATTAAATCAGAAAAAATAAGTCCAAGAAGAAGAAGAAGAAGAAGAAGTTTTATTTATATAGCGCCTTTCCAAAGCTCAAGGTCGCTTTACATGGTGCCTTTATAATACATTTAACACTGACGCACAACTTTACAATCACAAAGGACACATAATTCACATTTAGGCGAAGTACATGTTAAAACAGATATGTTTTTAACTGTGTCTTGAAAGCAGTCACTGATGAGATATTTCGAAGTGAAAGGGGCAGTGAATTCCATAGTGTTGGCGCATTAACACTGAATGACCTTCCACCTACTGTAGATAATCGAAAACGAGGGATGGACAGTAAACCAAGTTCAGTAGATCTGAGAGAGCGTGCAGGACGGTAGGTGAAAAGTAGATCAGACAAATATGGGGGTGCAAGACCGTTTAATGCCTTATATGTTAAAAGCAATACCTTAAAGTGGATACGTGATGAGACGGGTAACCAGTGAAGGTCATGAAGCACCGGAGTGATGTGGGCAGAACGCCTGGTGGAGGTGAGAACTCTTGCTGCTGAGTTTTGGACGTACTGCAATCTTGCAATAAGTTTTTTGGGAAGGCCAAGAAATAAAGCATTGCAATAATCCAGACGTGATGTGATTAATGCATGAATTAAGAGTTCGGCGTCAGCTAAAGTGAGAGATGGTCTTAGACGAGCAATATTTCGAAGATGAAAGAAAGAGTTTTTAACAATGGAAGAAATATGAGAGCCAAAAGACAGAGTTGAGTCAAATAAGACACCGAGGTTGCGAGTCAGTGATGAAGGCTTTATATGGAAACCATCAATATAGAAGGACTGGTCCATCCTTTTGACTGAAACTGGAGAACCAATCACTAATAGTCCAGAACAAGACTACTGCCAACTTTCCATTAGGTGGATCTGGCAACACGGAGGCTGCACGCGCGCCCTCACTCACAACGCGCTCTCAAGCCCCGTTCACTGCGCTAGCTTCTCGCAGCAACGTGCATTGCAAACACTCATATGAGGTGGTTTAAACGGCTAATTAATCATTCAGAGAGCTTGACATTTTATTTTTGAATGTAAAATATGACAGAGTTCCGGATATCGGTCACCTCATAGCTGGCTACGGCCATGGACTTGTATACATATCGTTAGCACACATACTATGGGTGCTTCTCAATATCCCTCCTCGTCTCCTCGCTCCTCCGTCCTCCATCCTATGACCCGGAAACCGATCGAGCTCAGCCATCTTGAAGGAGGCGAGGATCGAGCAAGGGGGTAATCCATCGACCGGAAGTTGAAGCCGGCCGGGTGCCGCCATCTTGTAGCAGAACTTCACTTGCGTTAGCATTTCCATTGACTACCATTCATTTTGGCGTCCATTGACTACCATTCATTAGCGAATAACTTTACATCTGAGGCGTTTAAAGACTCCATTTGTCCATTATTTATTTCTAAAGAAACTTGACAATGTATAAAGGGCTCCATTACCTTCTATGTTACATTATGGCCCCGTAGAAACAGTTTTAGTAAAAATAGGCTAACGATTGCGTCATAACCACTCGACTCTCTGTCGCGCTGTACAGAAATTACCGTACAGACAGGAGGAGAAGCTCGCAGGCAATCGGGGGGACGTCCCGTCAAGAGAGAAGCCCATAGATAATGAGTCCATAAAAGCAACGGAATACTTACTCCTGCTCACTCACGATAAAGGACTCTTTGCTCAAGTTCCCCGTCTCTGCAAGATTAACGTTGGCAATTTTCACGCACAGCTACTAGAAGATTAACGTCTGTCAGACAGGTTGCTCACGTCATCAAGCTTAGTTTGAGTCGGTCTGAGTCTGCGCGTCAGGAACGGAAGTTCTCAAAAATCGCTAAAAGTGGGCTTCAACTGTCTCAACTGAGTTCCAATGAGATCGCTCTGTCCATTTCTTTTACTGTCTATGGGATCGAGGAGTGAGGAGGCTTCCAGAGGAGCTATGAGCGAGGATGCACAGTTGCATGCTTTGCGGAAGTGTTTTATCGACTAAACGTGACGCACGTATCAATTCTCCTCCCCCTTCACGTCGGTCACAATCATTTTAATTTATACTTTACCTTTGCAGTTTATATAAACCACACATCTCACATATTTCAACAGGGTATCTTGCTTTATTATTATTTATTACTAATTTCTTAAATAACCAAAATTCTACAACATAAGGGCAGATCCTTTGAGCGCTGCTGATGACGCAGTGAAGTGACGCTCGAGTGGTCAAGTATTCCAAAGTATTAAAAAAACTTTCCTTCGATTCCTCTGTCCTCGTTTTCTTTCCTTGCATCCTTCCCTCGCATCCTGCAGGGGGTGGAGCTGAGACGCAAGGAAAGGAAACGAGGATACACAAATAAGAAATGAGAAGCACCCCAGGCATCACAAAAAAGTTTGTTACCTTCTGCAATTTTGCTAAAATCGTTTTGCTTTCCTCCCGCTTCCTGCTTTTTCAGCACCGCTTGGGTAGCTTCTCTGTCTGTCACTCTGTAGCCTACACTGTCTGTCAATAACTTATTTTTCTCCGTCAGTTTTTTGGCGCATTAGCATTGTCACTTTCGCACGCAGAAAGTGAGATAATGGAATAGTCCAATGTAGTGAGGTGGGGGGCCCCCTCCTGTCTGCCACACTAATGATTTGATGCCTTTTTTTCGCAAATGTTTTTTAGAAATATATAATTTGCGAAAAGTAAAAAATAAATAAAAACTTAAGCATAATTTAATGGGGCATTTTGGGGGCCCCTAGGTAGCTCGGGGCCCAAGGCAATTGCCGACCTTTGCCTAGCAGCTGTTTGCACGTTGTTGGTTGCTCGGTAACCGACCTGAGAGTCGATGGAGGGGTTTAAGATTTCCTAACTACAGATAAGATGAGATTTTGTGAGATAGGATAAGAATCCTAAATGAACTTAAAATTTGCTTCTGTAATACGAATTTGTGAAAAATCCTTAATTAACTTGTCAGATCTTAACTTAAGACTTAAGTTAGAAAATTTCTGTAAAACACCCCCTGGGTGTTATATTTGACAGCAACTTTATTTGACTACAAAGTATTGCTACTGACCTATAAGGCCCTAAATGGTTTTGCTCCTGAATATTTAACCGATCTTCTATCGCCCTACAATCCATCACGCTCTTTAAGATCACAAAACTCTGGACTTGTCTTTAGGTTGTATAGAATATCTGTCCATTAAAGGAGAGAGAATGTTTTCGTATTTGGCTCCTAAACTCTGGAATAGCCTTCTTGATAATGTTCCTTCTTGATAATGATAAAATATAGAAATATTTGCCATAGTGGCACAGTACGTAGGCTCCTCTCCACCAACACCCACCCCCACCTCCCTCTCTCTCTCTCTCTCTCTCTCTCTCTCTCTCTCTCTCTGTGTATACAAGGTGTTCGTGCCAACTGTCAGTACTAGCTGGGACATCCCGAAATTGAGTGGAATTTAAGACATGTCCTGCACGGTACACTGTGGTCCTGTATCAAACCCTTAGCCCTCCCCTCCCCTCCCCTCCCTCCCTCCCTCCCTCCCCAACTTAAATCCTTTCACACGTTGTATGGACACAGTGTACAAACAAACTCTTTATTTCAAAATCACTGGACTACATAAAAAGAAAGGACAAGACAGTGTTCATCCAAACACCATCTTTTAGGGGTGGAACGGTACACAGAAGTCACGGTTCGGTTCATACCTCGGTTCAGACATCACGGTTCGGTACGATTTCGGTACAATGGAGGGAAGAGCAAAACAAAAATGCAGAAGGCTTTTTTATAAATGTCTTAAGCCTTGTATTTTTTATATACGTTTTATTAATAAAGGCATAGAACCAGTTTATTTGTAGTGCACCGACAGTAGTTTTATATAATTAGTTTATTAATTAAATTAATAAAAAGACGAAAAGACCATGAGATATGTTTGGTAATTGTACCTGAATGAATTTAAAATTAATTTGCTATTTCAGATCAATATATTTGTTTTCCTTCATTTTAATTAACCCTAACTTTATTCTCATCTGAATAATAAATAATTGATTTCCGTATAAAATAATACTACCATTAAAAACTTTTGTTAACAGTTACAGTTTGACATGAGTTTAGAGTGTGACAAAAGCACAATGTTGTGTTTTATTGCGAGTGTACACAAATATAAGTAAACAATTTGCCGTTTTAATGATGTCCTGTATGAAAAAAATGACGGAGTATGTTTTTATGTTTCCACTGTTCGATCGCCCGTGCCTCTTACACACACACACACACACACACACACAGTTCGATCGCGCGATTCGCGCCCGCGCCTCTCTCTCTCTCTCGCACGCGCACGCGCACGCACACACACACACACACACACACTCACACTCTGTTCGATCGCGCGATTCGCGCCCGCGCCTCTCTCTCTCGCACACACACACACACACTGTTCGATCGCGCGATTCGCACCCGCGCCTCTCTCTGTCTCTCTCTCTCGCGCACACACACACACTCCAGCATTGCAATCTTGATCGCAGCCTGTTCATTGCTGCGTTCACAGTCACACCAAAAGCGAATAGAGCTAAATTTATTGCTATTTAAGAGGTTTTTTTTATTTGTACCAGGTATTCTCCGTGCAAATTCGTGCACCGAACCGTGACGCCCGTACCGTTTCGGTTCAATACGAATACATGTACCGTTCCACCCCTACCATCTTTAGTTGTAAAAACACAGGAAGGAACTCTGGCAAATAAGCACATACACTCACCTAAAGGATTATTAGGAACACCTGTTCAATTTCTCATTAATGCAATTATCTAATCAACCAATCACATGGCAGTTGCTTCAATGCATTTAGGGGTGTGGTCCTGGTCAAGACAATCTCCTGAACTCCAAACTGAATGCCAGAATGGGAAAGAAAGGTGATTTAAGCAATTTTGAGCGTGGTATGGTTGTTGGTGCCAGACGGCCCGGTCTGAGTATTTCACAATCTGCTCAGTAACTGGGATTTTAGGGTTTACAAAGAATGGTGAAAAACATCCAGTATGCGGCAGTCCTGTGGGCGAAAATGCCTTGTTGATGCTAGAGGTCAGAGGAGAATGGGCCGACTGATTCAAGCTGATAGAAGAGCAACTTTGACTGAAATAACCACTCGTTACAACCGAGGTATGCAGCAAAGCATTTGTGAAGCCACAACACGCACAACCTTGAGGCGGCTGGGCTACAACAGCAGAAGACCCCACCGGGTACCACTCATCTCCACTACAAATAGGAAAAAGAGGCTAAAATTAGCAAGAGCTCACCAAAATTGGACAGTTGAAGACTGGAAAAATGTTGAATGGTCTGATGAGTCTCGATTTCTGTTGAGACATTCAGATGGTAGAGTCAGAACTTAGCGTAAACAGAATGAGAACATGGATCAATCATGCCTTGTTACCACTGTGCAGGCTGGTGGTGGTGGTGTAATGGTGTGGGAGATGTTTTCTTGGCACATTTTAGGCCCCTTAGTGCCAATTGGGCATCGTTTAAATGCCACGGCCTACCTGAGCATTGTTTCTGACCATGTCCATCCCTTTATGGCCACCATGTACCCATCCTCTGATGGCTACTTCCAGCAGGATAATGCACCATGTCACAAAGCTCGAATCATTTCAAATTGGTTTCTTGAACATGACAATGAGTTCACTGTACTAAAATGGCCCCCACAGTCACCAGATCTCAACCCAATAGAGCATCTTTCGGATGTGGTGGAACGGGAGCTTCGTGCCCTGGATGTGCATCCCACAAATCTCCATCAACTGCAAGATGCTATCCTATCAATATGGGCCAACATTTCTAAAGAATGCTTTCAGCACCTTGTTGAATCAATGCCACGTAGAATTAAGGCAGTTCTGAAGGCGAAAAGGGGTCAAACACAGTATTAGTATGGTGTTCCCTAATAACCCTTTAGGTGAGTGTAAGTCACATGATCCGCAAACATGTAAGTCACTTGACTACCAAGTTGTCCACATAGCATGCTCGCAAGAGCTGATGGTATTCCCCACCGTTTTAGCAAATAAAGATTTAGTTTGAAGATTTTATAACCTGGATGTTTTAGAAAATCATGAATTTCATGTACATACACAGCTTTATATGTTAGTGTTTCTGGTTTCTCCTTGTGTTTCCTCCAAAATCCAAAGACATGGAGGACAGGTGAATTGGAGAACGTCCACCCCTGGATCTATAATATTTGTCTAAGATTACACAAATGCTGTGCTCAAAATTGCCTCCTATACCCTCATTCACTATTCCCTACATTACTCCACTAATATAGTCCAGTTGAAGGAGTGAATGAATTCGGACACTGAGTGCACTGGAAGGGCTGCCGCTTTTGCATAGTTTGTGCTTACTTTAATAATTTGAAACAGCATACTGGCAGATCCAGTAGTAATGAAAAGATTTATATTGAACTCTGCCAAACTATAGCATATAAACCTTAATTAAACAATGTAATAACAAATTAAATCAAATTTTGTTGGTAGTCATGTGACTTACATGTTTGCGTATCATGTTATTTATTTGCATATTTGCTAGAGCTCCTACCTTTGTTTTTACAACTGAAGATGGTGTTTGGATGAACACTGCATTGTCCTTTCTTTTTATGTAGTCCAGTGATTTTGAAATAAAGAGTTTGTTTGTACACTGTGTACTATACCGTGTGAAAGGATTTAAGATGGGGAGGGAGAGGGAGGGCTAAGGGTTTGATAGAGGACTACGATGTACCGTGCAGGACATGTCTTAAATTCCACTAAATTTCGGTATGTCCCAGCTACTGGCAGTTGGCATGTACACCATAAGAGAGAGGGAGGGGAGGGGGGGAGAGGAGCCTACATAATGTGCCATTATGGCAAAAATGTCTATATTTTATCCTCTCCATAATACACAACTACATGTTTCAGTTTCACACATAAATATTGTGGTTCTTGTGCGGTTGTGGAATGTTGACTTTTGTGAATGACAGGAATATGCAGCCAATGGGAATACAGCATCTCAGACCGATATTCCATTCCTTTCTCTCACTATTGCCCTGTTTACACCTGGTAATAAGGAGCATTTTCATCAATACGATCACAAGTGGACAACGCTGAATACAGGTGTAAATGGGGTTCAACCACTTCCAGAGGTAGTCGAAATCACATTAGACCGGATTGCTATCATAGTGTAGATGCTCGCGACAAAGTACCACCTACTCTTCACCTACCGACCTAATAATGCATAAACATTATAGGAAGCGTGCTAGCCAGACGGGATTTAAACTTTGTTCGCTGAAGACCTAAGTTTTGTTTGTAGGTGAAAAATGTACCAAGCACAATGTTCTCTCGCCATTCCTGATTTCTAGCACACTTACTTTGTTCGGCGGTTCTCAGAGCAGAAACGAAAGCTGCTGTTCCCCGTATGTTTTCCCGTTGTCTCCGTTCGCATTCATATGTCACTTTCATAGCAAGCCTCTTTCATCCATTCGATTAAAAGATCTAAAAAACCAACAACATACATTTACCCTCCTCTCGAAGAAATCAGGACAGAAGTGGTTGAAAGTGGACAAAAGAGACAGATTAAAACACCAGTTGTAAACAGGTATGTGTCTCCCTCGTCTACTTGTGATCCGATTGACCAAAACGCATCTTAATGAAGGTTTAAGTTACAAAGTTGGGGAGAAGCACGTTCAAGTAATCAACCAATCAGCACAAGAGAAAGCTGGTATAAATATAGCCTTCCCTCACCTCTGTCCCATGATAGTTTCACAGCATCCCTCCACCACCACATCGCTGGTTTTCTTTCCCAGTCAAGGAGGGGAGTACTCTGGGTTCGGGCCAAATGTCTGAGCTTGAAACCCTTGCCCGGACAGAATGCCAAAATAAGTATAACTTAAAATAACTCATGAAATACCAGCTGTGAACAGGGCTTCAATCTGTGCCAACTGTCCTGTACTAGCTTGGACGTCCTGTGATTTAGCTTTAAGAACACTCTGGTGGTCCCGTATCAAAATATCAGTCACATCACAACGACACACACACCCCTTCCCCACAGCCAGAGCCCTATTTAAGAGGCAAAGCGACTGAGGGATCCCAAACAGGAAGACTTGATCCTATACAGAAGAAGTCACACTTACACTTCACAATGGCTGGAAGACAGGCAGTGAAAGCGTACTTAGATCTCGTGTCTCAGGCCTGCAGGGCTGTGCTAATATTCCTCAAAGACAACAAAATCCCACATACGGTGGAAAACATTGCGATACGAAAAGGTGAGCAGCATTATTGTGAGTGTGTTCTTCAGTTGAGGATTTAGAGTTGTCTTGGATGTATTTCTCGACTTCAGATGGAATGAATCAAACCTGTACAAAAGTTATGCTGCATATACAGTAATCTGTTAAACCTAATTTCATTAGTTGAATTTTAAACTTCACAACTTTAATGTCCTTGAACTTGAACCTCCAGGACAGCATAAGACACCTGAGTTCACCAAACTCAACCCCATGCAGAAACTGCCAGTGCTGGAGGACAATGGATTTGTTCTTACTGAGAGGTAAAGAGAAAGAGTGTAGCCAGAAAAATGTAGATGAAACGTTTGGTTAAAAGAACAAATGAAAGTCAGGAGAGAAAGCTGGAGAGATAAGGCATTTTAAACAATGAGGACAAGTGAACTCTTGTACAGCTGTATTATCAGTAGTATTTCCTAAATGTTTTATTATTGGTTTTAGCTATTATTACTAGTAGTATTTTACTTTACTCTTATTAAAATTTGAATTATTATTATTAGGGATGTAACGATACCCTCATGTCACGATTCGATACATATCACGATACGATGTTATTACGACATTTTAAAACTGTTTACTATTTATTAAAATGCTAAATTTGGTTTTACATTGGGGGTGTAAATGAATAGGCTGGTAATCCAACAATGCACAGGACAATGGTGACACCAGAATAAAAATATTCATGATTCTGAAGCTGAAAACAGAATTATTTTAGACGAATGCTTGCACTTTGTCACTGACTAGATATATTAAAAATAATACTTTTTACTGGTAACATAAGACATTTGGCATTATCAGGACCCACAAATATTCCCCCATTGCATTATTATTAACATTAGTAGTTTAATGTAGTACTTTTTATTTCAGGTGAACTATCCATGATATATTGTCACCATCCACAATACATATTGATGCATTTTTGTATTGCGATATATTGTGACACGATATATTGTTACACCCCTAGTTATTATTAATTTCTCCCCTCTGTCACTGGGACTGCTGGGAAGTGTGGTAAGAGCTGGTGAAGTCTGTTTTGCATGTTTTTTATTTGTATGTGCATTTGTTCTATATCAGTCTGTTCTATTCGGAGTCAGAATGACACAAGGCTGAATAAATTATGACAAAATGTATTAATATATAATTTGGTGAAATATTCCCCCAAGCTCTTGTTTTCTGTCACAGTGACGCCATATTGAAGTATCTGGCGACAGCCTATAATGTCCCTGATCACTGGTACCCCAAACTGCCAGAGAAGAGAGCGCGAGTGGATGAATACACAGCCTGGAATCATGCAAACACAAGCACGCACATTTCCTCAGTCTTCCTGCATGAGGTATATGGTTTGATATGTGGCCAGTTGACATGATAGACCCTTAACTGGCACCGTCCCGCTACCGGGACGCCTAAGTTTACTTCACTATATTACTATTAAATCCTAATATAATCATGACAAACTATATATCGTTGGAAAGGTCTAGGACCCTAAATAGATATTTCACCACTGTTTTTTGTTACAAATTATGTAGGAACAAAAATAGATTAATTTATGACAAGAGTGCTCTTCAAAAAATCCTTTGTTATGGCCTTTGTCACAAAAAGTCGACACACACACTTTTAATAATTGAAAGTTTGGTTTTCATGCTTACATTTTAGAACAGAACATATAAACTAGTATTTGTCCAAAAAAAAATAATAATTAATTAATTAACTAATATTATCCTCTAAAAATATTATCCTTTAGACGCTGAAAGGTTGCTGGAGCCCTGAACAAGCTGAAAGGAAGGGTGACGAATTGGTGTAATCCAAACGGCGTTGTGAAAGCTGTTTTTCTTTAGACATGGGAGACAAGGGGATCTGCCAATATCCCTTTGTTAAATCCAGTGTCGAATAAAAGTGAGCAGTACCCAGCCGATCAAGCAATTCGTCAACCCGTGGCATTGGATAAGCGTCAAATTTCGACACAGCGTTCACCTTGCGGTAGTCCACACAGAATCGGACCGAGCCGTCGGTTTTAGGTACCAAAACTATCGTGCTCGCCCAGTCACTGTTGGACTCTGCCATGTCTAGCATTGCCTCTAATTTGCTCTGAACCACCTTTTTTGTGTGTTCAGGCAAGCGATACGGCCGGCTGCGAACGACCACGCCCGGCTCTGTCTCAATGTGGTGCTGAATGAGATCCGTCCGACCAGGTAGGGGTGAGAACACATCAGCAAATTCAGCTTGTAAATTCTTGACATCAGTGAGCTGGGAGGGTGAGAGGTGGTCTCCACCAGGGGCCAGGGCGAGAGATTGAGGTTTTAGGCACGCCTCTGGCCCGAGATCATCCTCTTCACTCACCACCGTCGCCAGCATCACTGATTCGGCCTCACTCCACTTTTTCAGGAGGTTGAGGTGATATATTTGATGTGCCCCGCCCCTATCTGTTCGGATTACCTCAGTTGAGATTAGTTGAGATCTCCAACTCGCCGTGTGACCTCGAAGGGCCCTTGCCACTTTGCGAGTAATTTCGAAGTAGAAGTAGGGAGTAACACAAGCACTTTATCTCCCGGTGCAAATTGACGAAGTCTAGTTCCCCGGTTGTACAGCCGATTCTGTTTGTCCTGGGCCTGTAACAAATTCTCCATTGATAGCCGCCCCAAAGTGTGGAGTTTTGTTCTCAGGTCCAGGACATATTGAATTTCGTTCTTGCTAGTCGAAGGCCCGTCCTCCCAAGTTTCCCTAAGGATGTCTAACACCCCACGGGGCTGACGTCCGTAGAGAAGCTCGAAGGGAGGAAACCCCGTGGAGGCTTGGGGGACCTCGCGTACACCGAACAAGAGGGGTTCTAGCTACTTATCCCAATTTTTGGCATCTTCCCGTACAAACTTTCGAATCATGGATTTCAACGTGCGATTAAATCGTTCCACCAGGCCGTCTGTTTGTGGGTGATAGACGCTGGTGCGAATCGATTTAATGCCCAACAATTCGTAAAGTTCGCGAATGGTTCGTGACATAAATGCCGTGCCCTGATCAGTGAGAATCTCTTTCGGGATTCCCACCCGGGAGATTAACTGAAACAGTGCGCCCGCGACGCTTTTAGCGGAAATACGGAGCGGCACTGCTTCGGGGTATCGCGTTGCGTAATCTACCATGACTAAAACGAAGCGATGCCCACATGCAGACCGTTCTAATGGCCCGATGAGGTCCATATCCAATTCGTTCGAAGGGGACCTGCATTAATGGGAGGGGGCACAAAGGTGCTTTTCGGTTGGCCGGTGGATTCACCAACTGACATTCACGACAAGACGCGCACCACTTGGGGGGACGGAATTAAACAGACGGTGTTTCTCGGCTCAGCACGCGAGTTCCTAGTCCAGCTCTCTCTCTCTCTCTCTCTCTCTCTCTCGTTCCCGCTGGCTTTTATCCAGTCTCTCCGCTCCAATCACTGCAATCAGACACAGGTGTTCGTCATCTGCACTTGACCTACTTACTTACCGCTCGGCTCCCGCCTCTCTCTCCCGCTACAGACTTCGCTGAACCAAGCCCCCCTCGCCACAATATATATATAATCCTCTAAAATATAATATTACCTTTTTTATCACCTTTTTTTTACATCACATATTTCAGTAGTTGTCATAAATTAGGTATCATTCGAAAGCTTACAAACTCAGAATTCATCCTGTGAAAACCGTTTTGAAATTGGACGTTGTGTTACCATAGAAACGGTACTCTAAATTCTTTTATCGGGCTCCTCCCCTTTTGGGTGTCGTCATGTTTCATAATTTATGATCAAAACCTTTTCTAATCTTGACAAAACACATATTGTCAGAAAGATCTAAGTCTCAAGGTTCCATATTTTGTGACAGAAGTGATATATGGACAGAAATGTATTAATTTGTTATGGCAGAATGCATACAATTAAATTCAATGAAATGTATGTCACCCGGTGGCTATTTTTGGTATTAGGCCTAAACAAATTTTTGTGATATCAACTTTAAATTTGGAACACAACTTGGTTAGATATATGACTTTGATTTTATAGTAATTTTAGAGTAAAAAATATTTTGTAAAATACATATTTTATAAAAATGAAAAAATATTAAGTACAGTATATTTGATTTAATGTAAGTTTAAACTTTTTCATACTTTCATTTTAAATATATATAATCTGCAATAATCTGCTGAGTGTTTTCTTTAAAACAAGACAAAACTTCGGTCTACATTCCAAAGCATTCTTGAATTACAACCATTTAAGTTTGAATAGTGCATTTTAACGTCCATTCTCAAAAAGGGGGGTGACAGAAAGCGGTGATGCTATTCTTTATCTAAAACTATTTGAAACAACATTAACCCGTTTCATTCTGGCAAACTTCATAGGTTTTTTATTACTGCACAGGTTTTACTGCCACGCATGGGGCTGCCAAATCCAGAGATGCTTGAAAAGGCGCTATCAGATCTGGACGGCACGCTAGACAAGCTGGAAAACATGTTTCTGAAGAGACAGCCCTTCCTGTGCGGTGATGACATATCATTGGCTGACTTGTTAGCAGTTTGTGAGCTCATGCAGGTAAATACTTAGTTGCTAAACATACTGTGAATGTTTACACAGACCAGTTAAAAGGAACTCTTTAATAAATTATTACCTGTCTTAGTTCACATGGTGTTGAAATGTTTGGAGAAGTCAAAGCTATAGGGCTAAAGATCTTTAAAATGCGTTCACTTGTCTCTTTCAGCCCCTGTGCGGCGGGAGGGACATTCTGGAGAACAGACCCAAACTGCTGAGCTGGAGGAGTCGAGTCCAGTCCTCTCTCTCTTACTCCTTTGATGAAGCTCATGACGTTGTCTACCGTTTCAGAGAATCTACCTAAACACCCCTAAACTCTCTCCCTATTTCCCTATCCAATCCGTAAAGATTTATTTCACAACTATTCATAATTAACATGGCAAAGTGTTTACCTTATGGGATCAATTGTGTATTTTTGTTAGGAAGGTTTTCTAAATGAATTAATGCTATGGTTTGCAATGATACATTTTCTCTCAAAAGCAAAGTATAACATGTAACTATAGTAATGTTGGCAACAACAAAAACAACTGTACAAATATTTATATAATAAAGTGGTAGAGTGTCAGACATTCTAGATGAATATGCATTGTAAGATTTTCCAAAAAAATAGACAAATGAAAATCAGACTCAAGTGCTGTCGGATTATCTTTAAGTGACTGGAATGATATACACTGAACAAAATTATAAAAGCAACACTTTTGTTTTTGCCCCCATTTTTCATGAGCTGAACTCAAAGATCTAAGAATTTTTCTATGTACATAAAAGGTCTATTTCTCTCAAATCTTGTTCACAAATCTGTCTAAATCTGTGTTAGTGAGCACATCTCCTTTGCCGAGATAATCCATCCACCTCACAGGTGTGGCATATCAAGATGCTGATTAGACAACAGGATTATTGCACAGGTGTGCCTTAGGCTGTCCACAATAAAAGGCCACACAAATGTGCAGTTTTATCACACAGCACACTGCCACAGATGTCGCAAGTTTTGAGGGAGCGTGCAATTGGCATGCTGACTGCAGGAATGTCCACCAGAGCTGTTCCTCGTGAATTGAATGTTCATTTCTCTACCATAAGCCGTCTCCAAAGGCGTTTCAGAGAATTTGGCAGTACATCCAACCGGCCTCACAACCGCAGACCACGTGTAACCACACCAGCCCAGGACCTCCACATCCAGCATCTTCACCTCCAAGATAGTCTGAGACCAGCCACCCGGACAGCTGCTGCAACAATCGGTTCGCATAACCAAACAATTTCTGCACAAACTGTCAGAAACCGTCTCAGGGAAGCTCATCTGCATGCTCGTCGTCCTCATCGGGGTCTCGACCTGACTGCAGTTCGCCGCCGTAACCGACTTGAGTGGGCAAATGCTCACATTCAATGGCGTCTGGCACTTTCGAAAGGTGTTCTCTTCACAGATGAATCCCGGTTTTCACTGTACAGGGCAGATGGCAGACAGCGTGTATGGCGTTGTGTGGGTGAGCGGTTTGCTGATGTCAACGTTGTGGATCGAGTGGCCCATGGTGGCGGTGGGGTTATGGTATGGGCAGGCGTATGTTATGGACAACGAACACAGGTGCATTTTATTGATGGCATTTTGAATCCACAGAGATACCGTGACGAGATCCTGAGGCCCAATGTGCCGTTCATCCACGACCATCACCTCATGTTGCAGCATGATAATGCATGGCCCCATGTTGCAAGGTTCTATTTAATTTCAAAAGTCATTGTTTATAATTCAAGAAATATTACAAAATTTTGTAGATGCTGCACTATGCTGCATTCAATCCATGTTGTAATTGCTGCAAATAAAGCTCTGTATGCTTTCTAATCGCTCTTACAGTACTTTGATGCCATACAATGATCGTTCTGCACAGCGCTGCTTCAAGTCAAACACACCTTAAATCTGCAGTGGTCAGGTGGTACAGCGGACATGTGGTACAAGTCGTAGCTCTCAGAAAGTTACGAGTTTACACGCAAGTTCGACAAGCACACAAAGGCTTTTTACAGTTCAGAATCGTTACGGAAATCACGACATGGCGTAAGCGCACCTTTACTACAGTTTGTGTCATAAGTGAAAACGATGTGCAACTTTAAGATACAGTTTTGATACAGTTTTAATAAGACATTTTCATTACAGATAGGTAAGGCAGAAGAGTGAGAAGACAACTCATAATTCAAGAGCAAACCTGGGTCTTGATGTTCACAAACATTCATTCTTGTAAATACATATTTGTACCATTTCCTGTCAACAATAAAATGTTTTTACAATTTTTTCTCCTTAGATTATAAAAATGTATTAAATCATCACAAACCATTACATTTATTCATTTAGCAAACCACGCTACCATTTGTTATATCCAAACTTGTGGATAATATATGCCTCATTTAAACCCTTTATTAATCAAACATGATATTGAGCAAACTGCAAATCCATGTTAGACAGATACATCCTTAATCCCATTAATGTTAATCATATTGAATAAATAGTTTGTGAAATATATCAACTGTATAGAATTAATTGCTGTGATTGATTTTTCACAGTTTAGCTGTGAACTTCTCTCTTAAACGGTAGACAATGGCATGAGCTTCATCAAAGGAGTCCGAGAGAGAGGACTGGACTCGACTCCTCCAGCTCAGCAGTTTGGGTCTGTTCTTCAGAACGTCCCTCCCGCTACCGAGGGGCTGAAAGAGACAATAAAATGATATCAAGGGTCTATTTATGTTTTTACATGTACAATTGTGGATGAATATTCAATGTCATCTTAAATGAATGCCTTATTATTATCGAGGACCACAAGCATCTCAGAAATAGTAAATATTGAGTCTTTTATGTTGATTTTATTTTTAATTTAAACTATTTATTGATGGATTTATACATTTTTCAATTACTCTTTTTATAGGCCATTAACTCTTTCCCCGCCATTGACGGAAATTTCCGTTATTTATAAGACAACACTTCCCCGCCATTGACGGAAATGTCGGCTTTCCGTGTTTTCACTGTCATACTTGATGATATTTTCCGAAAGAGTACAGAATCTCCAGATTAAACACAGACGAAGAAGAAACAGAAACCAGTAATATCATATGTAAGGAGATGCATATGTAAAATAACGTGATCATCAACATTAAACAGCATACAGTATAAATCAAAACTGCCTAACGTTACCAAATTGACCCAGGACGAACTATAGGACTAAAGCTTTGGGTGTGTTGACTCGATCTACTCCATCTATGTTTTGATCATCGTTCTGAAACAGATGTAGTCTGCGTCAAAAATGCAATTTCTCAGCTTTTTGCTCAAAATGTTTTTGTTTTTGTTTCAAAAAATGTTGAAGTTTTTTTTTAACTTATTTTTTCTTGTTCGAGAAGCCGTTTCACTTAGATATACATCCCAATATGGAAGAAAAGTTTGCAACCGTTTCCATTTCATGCTGACTTTAGAAGCTTAAAATTAGGTTTTCTAATAGCAATAACTTGTTCACTATTCACTACATCATTATTTAGTATGTTTAGCAACTCTAAGGCCCCGTCCACACTACTGCGTTTTCGTTTAAAAACGGAGACCTTTTGCTACGTTTGCACCTCCCGTCCACACTAAAACGGCAAAAACGGAAACCCAAAATGGAGAAGTTTAGAAACGCATTTTAGTTTAGACGGGTCAAAACGGAGGACTTTAGAAACGATGACGTAGTAGAGGCTCACGCTCGGCTCTATGATTGGGTGTCATCAGTCATGGCGTATATCTTTGCTAGCAGCTGTTGTACAAGTAAATTCTGCATTTTACAACGCTATAACTGCCTACATGCGCCGGAGTCAAGCTATTATTCGAGCGATCTGTGACAATTCCCGTGTGCAGCGGCGGCGTTGACCGTACGGAGCGTCGGTTTTAGGAGTGTAAATATTAATCGATTCGTATCGATGCATCGATTATACAGCCGACGATTGGCTGTAAAGGTTTGTGTTTAGAGCTCCGTCGAATTGATTCATTAATCCTTGATTTTCTTCTTTACCACTCATTTATTAACAAGCACTTTCTATTTTTATATCGTGTGAACCTATCCTCGATACTATTCCCTATAAAAAACAATCGGATTGCTTTGATATCGCTACTTAGATCCAACTTTGCGAATCTCGGCTACTAGCCTTTAGCCCGCTAGCATTTCACGCGTGGGCTCGCGCCTATCGAGCGTCTGATTTTACACCCGTTTCACTGAAAGGATACAGGTTATATCCAGCATTCCAGTCCTAAATTAGTAGTGATATTGGTAGTATCACTGCTAATTTACTGTTCATCTGTTATAATGGCGAACATATCGGATGTGTGTCTAACGTTACCTCTGAGTGCAGGTGAGGATACATTCGAGCTGATCTCAGTACGATTGGAACTGGAATCGGTGGAGAAACAGATCCGTGGTCTGCTGGAGAGGCAAGCCGAGCTGCGGGATCGGCGATCAGCGCTTGAAACGTCACGCGCCGATGCTCACAAGTCAGTGGTTAGTAACTTTTTGACTCCGACTTCCTCTACTCCGTGCGTTTCTCTGCCCAGGAGGACGCGATCATCTCTGGCTTCATTCACTCCGGCACCTACACAACACCATGGACCCTGGGTGATCCCACAGCGGAAGACACGAGCCAGGACCAGAGCAAGAACCTCTCCGCCCCTCCCGGTCTTCGAGATCTCCACCCGGAACCGCTTCTCCCCTCTTCACGAGTCGGAACGCGACGACGCCGTGATCATCGGCACTTCCATGGTCCGTCATGTCCGCGCTACCTCAGGTAAGGGTGAGGTGCGCACTCACTGCTTTCCTGGTGCTCGTGTTCTTGATGTCGCCGCACAGGTTCCCGAGATCCTGAACGGTGACGAGCGCGTCGGAGCCGTTGTCCTCCATGCGGGAACGAACGACATCAGGCTGCGGCAGACGGAGGTTCTGAAGAAGGACTACAGGAGCCTGATCGAGGCGGTACGCAGCACAGCGCCTGAGGCAACGATCATCGTGTCTGGACCGCTTCCCACGTACCGACTAGGACAAGAAAGGTTCAGTAGACTATTTGCTCTAAATGAATGGTTAATGTCATGGTGTAATGAACAGAAACTGCTCTTTGTAAATAATTGGAATCTGTTCTGGGAGCGACCTAGGCTCTACCGTGCTGATGGCCTGCACCCCAGCAGAATCGGAGCGGCTGTTCTGTCGGACAACATCTCCAAGACGTTGCACACCATCTGACTAGTAAGCCAAAGTCCAATTCACAGTCTTTGCTGTCCCAACTTAATTGATATAAGTAGTGTAGAACATTATATAGAAACTGTGTCTATTCCTCGTCTAGTGAGGCCAAACAATAAATCTAGTGTAGGATCTAGGAAAAATCTTATTGTAATTAAACCAGAAAATCTAAATATCAGTGAACAAAAACAATTTCTAAAACTAGGTCTTCTAAACATTAGATCGCTCACACCTAAGGCGGTTATTGTAAATGAAATGGTCACAGATAATAGCTTCGATGTACTTTGCCTTACTGAAACCTGGCTTAAACCAAATGAGTATTTCGGTCTAAATGAGTCTACTCCGCCAGGATATTGTTATAAGCATGAGCCCCGTCTGATCGGTCGTGGCGGCGGTGTTGCAACAATCTATAGAGATATTCTTAATGTTACTCAGAAAACAGGTCAAGGGTTTAATTCGTTTGAAGTACTTGTGCTAAATGTTACGCTCTTAGATGTAAGAAAGAAATCCCTATTATCTCTAGCCCTGGCTACTGTATATAGACCTCCAGGGCCCTACACTGATTTCCTAAAAGAGTTTGCAGACTTTCTCTCAGATCTATTGGTCAATGTCGATAAAGCAATAATTGTTGGAGATTTTAACATACACGTAGATAACACAAATGATGCATTAGGGACTGCGTTTACAGATTTATTAAACTCCTTTGGGGTCAAGCAAAACGTCAGTGGTCCCACTCATCGTCTAAATCATACACTAGACTTAATTATATCATATGGAACCGATCCAACCGATATAGATATTATACCGCAAAGTGACGATCTCACTGATCATCACATGGTAACTTGTATAATACGTACTGCTGAAATTTGTCATGTTGCGCCGCGTTATCGACCAGGCAGAACAATCCTTCCAATCACTATAGATAGATTCTCAAATAGCTTACCTGATCTGTCTCAGCTGCTCAGTGAACCCAAACAAACAGATGAACTAGAGGAAATGACCAGCAGTTTGAGCACCATTTTCTCTAGTACATTAGATATTGTTGCACCAATTAGATTGAAAAAGGTTAGAGAGAAAACTAAAGCACCATGGTACAATAGTACTACACATGCTATCAAGAGAGAAACTCGTAACTTAGAGCGTAAATGGAAACAAACTAATTTAGAGGTCTTTAGAATCGCGTGGAAAGACAGTGTGTCACGTTATAAAAAGGCTCTAAAAGCAGCCAGGGCAGAGCATCTCCGCAAACTAATAGAAAATAACCAAAATAATCCAAGGTTTTTATTTAACACCGTGGCTAGACTAACAAATAAACAGACATCACCAGAGCAAAATATTCCGTTACAGTATAGTTGTAATGATTTTATGAATTACTTCAATGAGAAAATAGAAAGCATCCGAAATACAATTGTAAATGTACAATCCTCTATGGTGTCTTGTGATTCAGCCTCAATTATCGTCCCTCAAGAACAACTACACCGCTTTACAACTGTAGGACAGGAAGAGCTAAATAAACTTATCATTGCATCTAAACCAACAACATGTTTATTAGATCCAATACCCACTAAACTACTGAAAGAAGTGTTACCTGTAGTGGAAGAGCCTCTTCTCAATATTATTAACTCGTCTTTATCTTTAGGTCATGTTCCAAAAATATTCAAGCTGGCAGTAATAAAACCTCTTATTAAGAAACCGCAATTAGATCAAAATAACTTAGCAAATTACAGACCCATTTCAAATCTTCCATTTATGTCTAAAATACTAGAAAAAATTGTGTCCGCTCAATTGTGTTCTTTCTTGCAAGAAAATGAGATATATGAAAAATTTCAGTCAGGATTCAGACCGCATCATAGCACAGAAACTGCGCTAGTTAAAATTACAAATGATTTACTTTTAGCTTCTGACCCAGGCTGTATCTCAATACTAGTTCTACTCGATCTTAGCGCTGCGTTCGACACTATAGATCATAAAATACTCCTGGATCGACTACAAAACTACACTGGTGTTCAGGGACAGGCATTAAGCTGGTTCAGTTCGTACTTATCGGACCGTTACCATTTTGTCTGTTTAAATGGGGAAAAATCGAAGATAATGTCAGTAGACTATGGAGTGCCGCAAGGATCGGTGTTAGGCCCTCTGCTATTCTCAATATATATGCTGCCACTTGGTAATATTATAAGAAAACATGGCATTAATTTCCACTGCTATGCTGATGACACTCAATTATATATTTCATCACGACCAGATGAATACACTAACTTATCTAAATTGACAGAATGTCTTAAAGATATAAAATGCTGGATGACATGTAATTTCCTGCTACTAAATCCAGATAAAACTGAGGTATTACTTATTGGTCCAAAAAACTACCCACAAAATCTCTTACAATACAACTTTAATTTAGAAGGTTGTCCTGTTACCTTATCGACTACAGTAAAAGACCTGGGTGTTATACTAGACCGCAACTTGTCTTTCGAAAATCATATTTCGTATGTTACAAGAACAGCCTTTTTCCACCTTAGAAACATTGCTAAATTACGTAACATGCTATCTGTTTCTGATGCAGAAAAGTTAGTTCATGCATTCATGACCTCGAGACTAGATTACTGTAATGCTTTATTAGCTGGTTGTCCTGCATCTTCAATAAACAAGCTACAGTTAGTCCAAAATGCAGCCGCTAGAGTTCTTACTAGGTCAAGAAAATATGATCATATAACACCGATTTTATCATCTCTGCACTGGTTACCTATTAAGTTCCGTATCAATTACAAAGTACTATTACTGACCTATAAAGCCCTAAATGGTTTAGCTCCTGTGTATTTAATGGACCTTCTATCGCCCTACAATCCATCGCGTTCTTTAAGATCCCGAAATTCGAGGCTTCTGGTCATTCCTAGGATATCTAAGTCCACTAAAGGAGGGAGGGCGTTCTCACATTTAGCTCCTAAACTCTGGAATAGCCTTCCTGATACTGTTCGTGGCTCAGACTCGCTCTCCCAGTTCAAAAATAGATTAAAGACGCATCTCTTCAGCCAAGCATTCACATAATGCTTACCTTTTATACCACTGTTGAATCAGATCGACTGCATTAATATTATGAACAGCAGCTACGCTAATTATTTCCCATCTGCTTTTCTGCTGTTATCTCGGGACGCTAGTCCCGAGGTAAATAGCGTTCGTCAGCTCCAGTTTGTATCCAGCCTCTCACGGAGACTTCAGATGCCCCAACGCCTGCGATGAGACGACTCGACGCCTGTAAAGAGACGCCTCGACGCCTGTGAAGAGACGACTCAACGCCGGCGATATGTTATGCCCTAAATTAATACATGATGATTAACTAACTATATTCTTCTATGTACATTTCTGAAATGCACTTTCTGTAAAGCTGCTTTGAAACAATATGTATTGTGAAAAGCGCTATACAAATAAATTTGAATTGAATTGAATGTAAAAATATTGATTATTGAATCGTATCGAATCGAATCGTATTGCGGGGAATTCTGAAGTATCGACAATAATCGAATCGTTGGCTTAAGAAATCGGTATCGTATCGAATCGTCATGTAGGCTCCGATTTACACCCCTAGTCGGTTTGGGGTTAACCCAGAGCATGGTGGGATAATTTTATCAATGAAGTTGTTTACACCGGCACGCGCATGCCCAGTGTTGGTGAATGGTCACGTGATCCGCGTTTTCAGGCGTTTTAATGTGGACGGAGATCAATTCTAATACGCAGCTAAAACGCTGGTGTGGACGGAGATCGTATTCGTTTTAATTATCTGTTTCTAAACTAAAACGCAGTGTGGATGGGTATGTACCTGCATGAGCTCACAAACTGCTAACAAGTCAGCCAATGAGATGTCATCACCGCACAGGAAGGGCTGTCTCTTCAGAAACATGTTTTCCAGCTTGTCTAGCGTGCCGTCCAGGTCTGATAACGCCTTTTCCAGCTTTGCAGGATTTGTTGGCTGTCCCGTCATGAGAGGCAGTAAAACCTGTACAGGAATACAAAACCTATGAAGTCTGCCAGAATTAAATGTTTTTAAGGTTAAAAGGTAAATTAGGTTTGGATTTAAAAGTAAAAATATTAAATGTATTTTCTCACAGAATATGATAAAAACTGCATTTCTGTCATGCCTCATGACAACTCTCGGAGTGTTTGGCATGGTAATGATATGTCAGTGTTGCTCTAGGTGGAATAGATCATCTACACTGCTGTTGATTATTGGACTTGCTACTGCCAACAAATTCATGACATGCTGCTGTGATCAAGTAAGACGTGCTACTGCTGTTCAATATAGCATACATGAATTACCCATAGCAGATCTACACAGGTGGAGCTGGGGAAGGTGGAGGGTTTCTGAAAGCACCCTGAAAACTGCTACAGAAAATGCTGACCAGTATTTGAAAGTTGAGCAGCGAGCTCATTGGCTACTGATACGACAGGAACCGATCAGCTGTGCCCTATTGAGAATGATGTGATTGCAAGCAGATTGAGTTAAGGACCTAAGGATCAACCTGCACCATCTAGAGTTTTATGACAGAACCTTGTATGTATAAAAATGTTGTTTTTGATGAAGTATAGCATGTCACATTGCTGTCGCTGCTTTAAATGTCAATTAGCCACATCATACACTATACCTCAAGCCAGAAGACTGTGGCAGCATGTAAACGTGTGTTTGCATGATGCCAGGCTGTGTATTCATTCACTCGCGCTCTCTTCTCTGGTAGTTTGGGGTACCAGTGATCAGGGACATTATAGGTTGTCGCCAGATACTTCAATATGGCGTCACTGTGACGATAAATAATAGAATAGGTTAACAATAGAAACAATAATTCAAACTACTGCTACTACTAATAGCAATAATAATTTCAATTTTAATCTTCCAAATGCTCTTTTTTTTCTAACTACGCTCTTTCTCTTTACCTCTCAGTAAGAACAAATCCATTGTCCTCCAACACTGGCACTTTCTGCATGGGGTTGAGTTTGGTGAACTCAGGTGTCTTCTGCTGCCCTACAGTTTCATGTTTAAGGGCATTAAAGTTGTTAATGGTAGAATAAAGTTCAGTAAATTAAGTTTTAGTATAGTTCTGACATAGATACAGGACTATATCGGCAGGATAACCTTTGTACATGCTTGGATTCAAGCCAGCTGGACTTTACAAATGCATTGCACATGCAGCCTCCACTGAACAAATACCACACAATAATGCTGCTCACCTTTTCGTATCGCAATGTGTTCCACCGTATGTGGGATTTTGTTGTTTTTCAGGAATATTAGCACAGCCCTGCATGGCTGCGACATGAGATCTAAATAGGCTTTCACTGCCTGTCTTACAGCCATAGTGAAGTGTCAGTCTGTCCCCCTGTATTGACAGAAATACCACGTATTCCTGCTTTGTCAAGCGTCACTGGTCGATAGTCCAATCACAAGCTGCTTAAAGAAAATTACATGGTGCCTTCCTGCAGGGGGCTGACAGTGGCTCACACACACACGCTAAACGCATCAAAATGAGAACGTTCTCAAGACATTTGTTCACTAAATAGTAAATATATATTTAAATATATGTAATTCAAGTATACAAATTGGCATTATCCTCCTGTAATCTCTATAAAACTATATTTTTTAAAAACTCAAGTAATTGTAAACGACAGTTATTGGTCGATTCTTATCAGCGTTGAGAAAAGTAACAAATACCACGTGGAAATACAAAGTTCGTCGCTTCAGTTGAGCTCTGAATAATTTACGCCTGAAAAATTACACTGCGAGACTTTAAATGAAACGTTATCGATTATTATTGTAAAAATAAAAAATAAACGTTACATGATTTAAGACTGAAACATCCATGATTCCGAAAAACACATCGCTTTTTGCACACGTGAAAACATTTTGTTTAATGTCAGTTTTCTATCAACATTTTTGTTGACATTAAAATTAAGTAAATTCAAGTATGATTCATGCAGTGATTTTTAGAGTTTGTAAAATATCTGACAACTTTAAGATTGTTGAGAATAAAAGATAACTGTGGAAAAAATACAAAGCATTATGTGTTGTGAGAACATTTTCTTTATTGTCAAAATCTGTGTTGACATTCAAATAATTTCAAGCATGTTTAATGCAGTGTTTTTATGACTTGTATCTTCCTCACTTACGGTCATAATATTGATCCATTTTACAGAATTAGAGCAGAAACCTGTATCAAACAAGTAGCCTACAATGATTCTAAATAGTATCGCTGCAGAGAGTTTTATCCATATTCATTTCTTTAAAACACATCCAATATGTAATACTATTGAAAGTCCCTCATTGTGTGACTCTCCTTGATATAAAGACAGTATTCATTTTGAAGGCACATGATTTCGTGCAGTTTGTGTGTGAATAACTGATCACACGCTTGCAAATTACTACATAGTACACTATTACTTGTTCAACAAGTATCTTTATTTCAGATATTTGCTGATCTCACATTTCCATGTATTTTTGGCACATTTTACACACGCCCTTTCAAATATTAAAATACAGTGCTTTGTGAATGTAGGCCTACTGTATTGTGTGTTTTACATTGGTGTGGACAGTAGAGGGCCCTCAGTACCATTGGCAGCAGTGAGCTTCTTTCTAGAGCGAAACTCACTCTGAATCTCCAGAAATGTCTTGTTCTTGGTCTCTGGGACCACAAAGAAGATGTACGTGGCCACCAAGCAACAGATAACGAGGAAAACAAGGAAGCAGTACTGCTTTAGGCCATTCTGGGAGAGATAAAGAAAATTGTTACACGGTTAAAAACAAAGCCTTTAAATTCACGTTTTTAAATAACTATCATTAAAAAGTAATTAACCCTAATCATTTTACAAAATATGCATGGTAAATAATATGGTCCAGTGTCTTGGACCAACACAGTTGCTTTGTGAAATTGTTAATAATAACATTTTTGGATAACCCATTCTGTACACAATACACAGTGTAGCACCAAATGTTTGTGTAGACCAGCCCCACTCATCAAAAGGCACTTCTCTAAAAAGAGAGGAAAATGCATTTGTATATACCACAATAAATGGGAAGATCATGCCGATGAGGAAGAAAGAGGTCCAATTGATAGAGCCGGAAATCATGTATGCAGCAGGCCGATCGGTTTGGGTAAACATCTCTGTTGTTAAAATGTTTGTCACACCACCTACAGCACAAAGCACATTTATATCACTGATCAAACTAGTGTGTGTTTACACCAGTGTGTGCCAATGCACACCAATAGTGTAGACAGAATACAGTTTGTATTAAAAGATTACTAATTATGTCATTTTCTGTCTTTCTTTTTTGCTCATTCATTCACCTGGTCCAAGGCCAAAACTGAGGATGAAGGCAAAAACACAGGTCATACTGAGATAGGGCACCCAAGTGCTGGACTCCTGTGAGGGAGAAACAACAAACACACGCCAATAAATTGCAAGAACTCTTTACAATAACTCTATACAAATAAACTTGAATTGAATTGAAAACATTAAATTAAATCTGCATACATATCAATGTTTGAAACAAATATTAAGATCACAAACTTCATGCCATTTTTCAACGTACTGTATCATACAGTATGACTGCAGTTTATTGAGACATTATAGAAATAAAGGTTCCTAATAGAATTGGTTCCACATAAAGTCATAGATTGTTGTTTTGGGCAGCAAATTAAAAAATTGCTAAAATGGATATTTCACCCAAAAAATTTTTTTACTCACCCTCATGTCGTTTTAAAACCTTTAAGACTTTCATTCATATTTGAAACACAAATGAAGATCTTTTTGATGAAATCTGAGAGCTTTCTGTCCTAATCCATATGAATTGAGCGGTTTAGTCCAAATTTACTGAAGAGACTCGATTGCTTTATATGATGAACATATTTAATTTAAGCTTTTATTCACATTTAGACATTGATCAGCGAACATAAACAGAAGCTCAACCGAATCTGCTTGACGCTTGACAACAAACCTCATTGGTTCTAGCTGAAGCTCAAACGTGATGCGTAACACGAGATTGAACCTCATTGGTTCTGGTGGAAACTCAAACGTGATGTGTAACACGAGATTGAACCTCATTGGTTCTTGTGGAAACTCAAACGTGATCCGTAACATGAGAATGAACCTCATTGGTTCTCGCACATCAAGCGAACATCCTTGAGCTTCCGATCCTTGAACTCACTGATGTGAGTTTATGAATGTTTATATATGAATTAAAGACTAAATTCTATCTGCTCATTTTATAAAGTGATCTTGCCTTTTCAGAATATTTAGACTAAACCGCTTAATTCATATGGATTAGTTCTACAATCTCAAAAACTTTTTTGAAGCATCAAAGTGTCAGTTGTGTAAATGTCAATGGAGGGACAGAAAGCTCTCAATTTTCATCAAAAATATATCCATTTGTGTTCCAAAGATGAACAAAAGTCTTGCAGGTTTGGAACGACATGAGGGTGAGTAATGATGGCAGAATAAAAAAATTTGGGTGAACTGACCATTTAACATCCATGGAGGAACCTTTGTACCACACAAATGGTTCCTTATGAGAAAAGGTTCTGTATGTAACAGAGGCCAGATAGTAAGAGCTGTGCAAGTAAACCTCACTCCCCTGGCCTCAAGAGTATCACGATGCTAATGGTTGCGATCTTTACACTCTCAAAATAAATCAACAGCTTGTCACTGGGGTAGTACCCTTAAAAGGGTCATCTTTGTACTTATTTACCCCTAAAATGTTCATAGTAGTACCTTAAGGATACATTACTACTACTAATATGCACCCTTAGGGGATGGATATGGTACAAATTTGTCCTTTTATGGGTACTGCCACATTGACAAACTGTTTTGCATGTTTTTTTTCTGACAGTGTAGTGTCCTTGTTAGTGCTCCCGCCTCCTCTGCCGGTAACACTGAATCCCACTCGTCGTGGTGCGTGTAGAACCAGAGGGGTTACATTTAGATTATTAAAATGTTCTTTACACTAAGAAAATTAGGTCTTTTACAACTTTTCTCTGAAATTGTTCTTCTATGGCATTGCAGCAAAATCCCCTTTTAGAACCTTTATTTTTAAGAGTGTAAAAAAATATTGACATGGTGCACAAAATAAATATATTGAGAAAAACAGCAAATATATAGTAGTATAGTATAGTATAGTATAGTATAGTATAGTATAGTATAGTATAGTATAGTATAGTATAGTATAGTACAGTATTAGCATATAGAATTTCTTATAGATCGCTGTTAACCTGAAAAGTCAGTGCGACGGTGAAACAGACACAACACAGGCTCATGAGAGAGTATCCACCAATAATCAGAGCCCTTCTTCCCAAAGACTCGATCAGAAGACCCTGAAACACACACACACACACACAAAACTCCTGTGTTTGAAAAACCTTTCAACATCGGGTTCATATAATTTTCTAAAATCTCCATGCAACTACTTCTAAAGGCTGAAGCACAATTTGTCAGATCAGCACTGTGTGATTTGTGGGACATGTCTCTGGATCAACAGGCATATGCCAAACAATTTTATGCCAAAAATGCTTTCTGAGATTAACGACTTTGAGCTGGCACACAAATCCCAGACTTACACAGGTCAGCGCAGTGATGCACTCGCAAGCTCCGGTTCCCACTGTGGCGTACGGAATCTTGTCAGCTGGAATCCCAGCCTGGGTGAACACGTAGTCTGCATAAAAATAAATCTGAAGGGAGAGAAATCTCTATCAACTGGGGTCATAAGGACACGTGTGATTTGAACAATGACAATTAAAGGAGCTGTATGTAAGAAATGTATTTCAATTAATCATAAAATGGCCCTGATATGTCACTAGACATTAAGAAATCATGTTCATTTCAAATACTTATATCACTGACAACAGTAGTCCGGCCAGGATATTGTCATTTAAAAAGTGAAGTTGCAGCCCTCAACTGATGTTGATGTTGTCATGTTGTGTTTTGGTCTGATGTGCCGCCCTCCACCTATCTACCAATCACGAAGTCAGTAGTGTTGCGGCATCCGGGTTGCCAGCTCTGCTGTAGTTACCACAGCTGCAGCTACAAACGTGTTGGATAAATTCCTGCTGGATCCTGCAGCCGATCTGGCAACCTCGAGTCAGTGGGGAGGGGGAGGGGATACACCGCTCTATAGTAATTTGAAAGTGATTGCAGTACCAGTTTTGGCCACAATCTACAGCTCCTTTAAAATTTAAAGTCACCATGAATTCAAAATTGACCATACTTACTTTGTTTGCCTAAATTGATCGTTTTGTGGTGAACAATTCATCCATGCAAGTCAATCCACAAAAAAAAAAAATTTTGGCTTCATAATCTTTAATCAAAATCTGAAATTTCCCCTCCCCTCTGCATTGGAGGACCTTCCCTGATGACGTAGGTTTGACGGTTTGGGCGTCTGCTTAACATCCGTAACCACGCCCCTTCAACTGACAGTAGACAGGCTGAATGAAAACACCTACTTTTCTAGATCCAATCAGGTGCTAGTTGGAAAAAAAGCCACGCCCACTATTTAGTATTCCGTTTCTCTCGGAAATACGTCACAACACTGGAGAAAAGTCGTTTGCAACTTCCGGTTCACGGGGACTTTAAAGGAAAAAATCCAGTAATTTTCAATAGGAATCTACAATAGGAAAAAGTTCCTCACGTTCCCCCCAGATTTTTCTGTAAGTTAAAGAATGTGTCTCATATTGTCTACTTTTAAAAGGTCACGTAAACAGCCTACATTTTTATGTAGTCTTAAAATTTTGAACAGTATATCTAATTTTGAACACTTAAACCTTAAAAAACAGTGTCTGAAATGTGCATTTGTACTCTCTCTTGGTTTGATGTTTTATCCAATGCAATGACATTTACTTTTTAATAGTGCTTAAATTGTCTATATAATGTGTGGGCCTACTGTACATGGTTCGCATTGGCTTTGCTTCACTTTCATGCATATTATCAGCTGAGATAAATGTCACACAGATACTTTTTTCAATAATTTGCCTTGATAAAAGATCAGGGTGTAATTCACAGGCCGGTCACATGACATTTTGAAGGGAGGGTGTGTTTTTTTGTTTTAATAGTGCACATATCTGCAGTCAAGGCTGATCATTTTATATTTCAAGCCATTAATGTGAAGTTATTGTCTCTGGGTGTCTGAGCGAGATACACACCGCATTGATGCCGTTGAGTTGCTGGGACGTGTGGATCACTAAGAGGGTCAGAAGCTGCCAGCGAAGACTGCTGTCTTTAAAAAGCTCCCAGGGCTTCTTGGGTTTAATCCCGATCGCACAGTCCCTCTCTCTCTCTATGTCCTCCTTCTCTCCATGGTACTTATCCGGCCCATGGAACCACGTTAGAGCTGAAAGAAAGTGGCAAAGGGCATAGCATTCCTTTACTCACGAGATTCTCTTCTCCTCGCTTCAGTTGTTGGTTACGGCTCAACTGGTTTGATTTATCTTCCTTACAGACAGTGTGTTCACATCACGACAACCGTTCAGGAGGGATCATGTCAATGAGATTTTTCGCTTCGGTATTTAAATGTTTTGATTTTCTGGTTATACACAGCTGAGATAAGAACATCATCTTCACTTCAATGGAATCATGAGTTTAAATGTGTCTTATGACCTTACTTGCCGGCAAAACATGAAAAACAGATCAAAACAAGCAGGAACCAGATACAGTTTTGACCAGTCATTTCCTGACTTGAAAACTTACATGCTGATTTTGTGGTTTGTTTACCTGGTTATTGATCAACTGCTAATATTAATCTTCATCCATTGATTCATAAAAAATAAAATAAAAATCTTCAGTTAAATGCAATACCTGGCAGTATTTTTGAATTATCACATGAAGCACATTGGTAAAGATTGTAGAAAAATGTATTTCATTTTCAATTTCATTCTGATATTTTCTGTAAACTGCTTAATTTGCCATATCACTCCTTATTTAGTGAGATTTTGCTCTTTTTTTTAAGAAACTAGTACATTTGTTTAGCTCGGATGCATTTAATTGACCAAGAGCGACAATAAAGACATGAATAAAGTTACAAAAGATTCAAGTAAATGTTATTATTTTAAACTTTCTATTCATCACAAAATCTGATTAAGAGAAAGTTCCACAAAAATATTAAGCTGACGATTTCAACATTGAAAATAATAAGAAATGTTTCATGAGCATCAAATCATCACGTGACACTGAAGACTGGAGTAATGATGCTGAAAATTCAGCTTTGATCACAGGAATAAATTACACTTTACAATATAATCAAATAAAAAACAGTTATTTTAAATTGTATTAATTTTTCACGATACTTCTGCTTTTAATTTAAATAAGTGCAACCTTGGTGAGAATAAAAGACCTCTTTTTTTTTTTTTTACAGACTTTTGGTAGTACTATAACTGACCTCAGCAATCCATCAACTGATTCCACAAAAAGTCTATATAATTTGGACAGCACAGAAGACAAATACTCCGAGCTTTATCACTTCCTTTAACAACAAGTAAAAATTTATATTAACGGGTATATATCCAACAACATCGCATTGGCACTAGCACATTCTTTATTGAAACAATATTGTGTACAGTTATTGAACCAGTCCGTACCTTTTGTGCAGGCGACATCATCCCCACGGTCGATGAGGAGGTAGCGGGGGCTCTCGGGGAACCAGGGCAGAATCAGCAGCTGCAGGATGGCTGGAATACACGTGGTGGACAAGAGTATGGGCCAGTACTCCTCCTTACCTAACAACTCTCTGACAGAGCGAGAGAGAGAGAGAGAGAGAGAGAGAGAGAGAGAGATTCTTAAAAACCTTGGCATGTTGATTGAAATATAATTTAGTAGGCTACAATAAGAGGAATCTTTTGAATGATATACACTACCGGTTAAAGATTTGTTAATTTAATCAAAAATGCCGTAAAAGCAGCAATATTGTGTAATATTATTATTAGAAAAGCTGAATTTTCCTCCAGGCTTCAGTGTATAAGGCTGTTTTTGTGTAACTCTGCCATTATCAGACATTTTGAGTTGAGGAATACATAAATAAAAATTGGTAATAAATATTCTAATAAACAGGGTATTTCCTGTAAATGAAAACTTTTTTTATTTATTTGATCCACTTTGACTTGTGACAGTATAAAGTCAAAGATTGTTGTATGGGTCAGCAATTAGGTTAGTTTACCCAAAAATTTGACAAAGTACAAAGTACTTACATCATATAAAGCGATCAAGTGTCTTCAGAAAATTTTGGACTAAACCGCTCAATTAATGTGGATTAGTTTTGCGATCTCTTTATAAACTTTTTGAAGCATCAAAGTGTCAGTTGCGTAGCTGTCAATGGAGATACAGAGAGATCTCTCAGATTTCATCAAAATGTCTTCATTTGTGTTCCGAAGAAGAACGAAAGTCGTACGGGTTTGAAACAACACAAGGTTGTGTAAATAATGACAGAATTTTCATTTTTGAATAAACTACCCCTTTAAATTTAGTAAATTTCAGACAAATTTTGACCTTCCTCTTATGCTTTATGTGGTGTTAATGCCTTTGTTTCGTACTTGAGGCCAATCACTTGTCCCGTTAAGATCCCCCCGGTGATGAAGATGGAGGTCCCCATGGACATGGCTCCACGCAGAGCTCTAGGTGCGATCTCACCAATATACAGAGGCTGCACACAGATCGCGATACCTGTCATTCAAATGAGATGTCAGTTATGGGATCATAAACAAATGCTCATAATGTTGTGCAACTTATTTAATTCAATACGCTTCTCATTTATGTTTAGTCATTTAACAGATAGGCTTATCATAAAGGCAACAACAAATTCTATCCAGCAAATCACTTACAGAAATTCCAAACATGCAATGAATACATTTAAACCACTTGCATTTATTTTGGGATTGCTTTGTCTCAGGCCTACAGCTTTTTCACTGATGTGGGAAAATATACTTTTCGCTAAAAAAAATAGCTGATTATTCAGCTATTAAATATTATTATTAAATAGCTGATAATTCAAAAGAAGATATTCTGACTAAATTTCATATTCATGAATGCAAATGTACTAATTAAAAAAACTATTTATGATTTTATGGAGTAAAGCAAACCTGTACATTGATAATATTAGAAACCTTCTAAATTAAAAAATCTATTAAGACTTTAAATATTTGTGAACCTTATAAGGAATTTATTTCAATTTAAATAATTGTATTTAATAACAAAATATTTATTTTCTTTTATATACTTTTATAGATTGCTGTATAACGTTTAATATTTGTATTCATTAAAAATAAAATACACTACCAGTCAGAAGTTTGGGGTCAGTTAGTAATTTTTAAAAGATGTTATTCTCCAAGACTGCATTTATTTATTTAACAAACAACAATATTGTAAAAACAATTTAAAATAACTATTTTCTGTTTGAATATATTTTAAAATGTAATTTATTCCTGTGATGCAAAGGTGTATTTTTCAGCATCATTACTGCAGTCTTCAGTCTCACATGATCCTTCAGAAATCATTATAATATGCCGATTTGCTGCTTATGACACAATTCCATCCAATTATTATCAATGTTGCAAACAGTTGTGCAGCTTAACATTTTTAAAAACCATTACATGGTTTTTTTTTTTCAGGATTCTTTTTTCAGGATTCTAGAAAAATCAAAAGAACAACATTTATTTGAAATATAAATCTTTTGTAACATTATAAATGACATGACATGTCACTTTTGATCAATTTAACGCATCCTTGCTGAATAAAAGTAAAAGTAAAAAAAAAAAAAAAAAATTAAGTTTGAACTATAGTGTATAATGTTAATGTTGATTGAATTTAAAAAAAAGATCAACGTTCACTAATTTTATGTGCTTTAAACCTTGAGATACTGTACCTGCGTTTACTCCTGTCAGGAAGCGTCCGATGATTAAAAGCTCAAAAGTGCTCGAAGGATAACTCAAGCCCATGAAGAAAGCAGCCAGCAGAGCAAATGTGTTGTTAAACAATAGTGTCCCTTTCCTGAAAAAAAGATGGGAAAATGTATCTCAAGGCTGTAACATCCCTAAAAACGTGATTGAATGCATTCTTCAAACACATTCTATACAGTATGTTGTCTTCCGTTCACCTTCCAAATCTAATGGCCAGAGTTCCCCCAACGGACGCTCCCACAAGTCCACCAAGAGTGAATATGGACACAATGGTGGACCAGAGGAGAGTGAGCATCTGTGTGGAGATTTCCGTGTTGTAGCGCTCTGTCCATGTCTGATTAATGAAGTTCTGTACAGACTGATGAAATAACACACAAGCAAATGGAATAAATACTGTCTTACGTGAAAGGAAAGGGTGCATTTAAAGTCGCAGTAAGGGATTTCTGAGAAACACTGCTGTTGATTTTTTTTTTAAATCGACAACCAAAACAGGCCCGAATTCGTTGCTCCGCCCCCAAAGTTCACGCAAGTATAGATGAATCAGCTGAATCAAAAACAGCAGCATTAGTTTTGTGAAACAGCAAATCCAATGTTACTCACGTATTGAGAAAAAACAAAGCAACCTCGGCGTCCATTTTCAGGCTTTCCCTCTCTCTAACATCCCTCCAGTGGTAGGGTTTTCTAATACTATAGGGTAGGCCATTTGTTTTATAAATACTTTTTGTTGTATTGGTTGAAAATCTTCACATCCTGATAGCAACTAACTAATAAAACATGAACATATATCTTCAGTGGAAGTCTCAGGACCAAAAAATGTTCATCCAATCATTGCATGCAATCCGAATGCAATGATACGATGTCCTACCCGCCTTGTAATGGTAATTACCTTCTACCCCGAGCTTTTCCTGAATTTATACGTTTCTATGTCAACACTATCAACACTGAAATGAATCTACAGCAGTCCGGAGGTACAACTAGAGCTCTGTAAGTGGTTTATGTGCATGTTATGTGCTTTGAGACATGAGGTAATTTACCTTTGCAGACTCTGCTGTGTGTGTTCATGTGTTTTGAAGGAGGCGTGGCTTTGGAGACGTTCTAAAGGGAGGGTGGGATCTCATGCTTTCAAAGCTAGCTTGCTATTGCTAGCCCGTTCGAATGCCTACGCTACCTTTATCGTGCTTCATCTGACCTTTTCCTCTTTGATAATATCTCAGCCATCTCTCTTTCTATGGTCTTTCAAATGTCCCGGTTGCTCACTCTCCATCATCATGAGTGTATGGTGATCGCTCTGATCCACTTTGTTTTTTCTCCTATGCAAGGACTATGTACAAACGTATATTTTTTTCAGCACACACAGATATCTGGCAAATATTCACAAATTTGTTTGTTTGGGTGTTGATTTAGATTTTCATTAGCTTTTCTCAGAAACCACCTACTTCACCTTTAACTTGGATAATAGTAACATGAACAATATTTTATCAAAAAGAATATCTTAGAATGTCAATTGCTAATCTAGGGTAATGTGTGGACATTGTGAAACATGGTTAAAATTGACCCTGAGTTAACAATTAAAAACTGCAAAAAGCCCAAATGTGGGTTTTGGAATCAGTTGGCTACATTTAGTTAAAAAAAAATGCAAAAGTGTGACAGGGAACAAAATTCCCATAACATATTAACTAACTACAGATTTCATGTGACTTTAATCTGATGAGCGACTGCAATAATAACTTATACATCACACACACACATACACACTGTACATAACCAAAGTAAACTCCAAACTCCTCTTAATGTGACGGTATAATGCATATTATACAAAGTCTGCTTTATGTGTAAACACAAACAGGCTTAAGTAAAGTGATGAATAATCGGGTAAAGGCTTGATGCACAGTTCTTACCTTGGTCGGTGCATTTATGATAGAAATATTGTACCCATACTGAAAGGTTCCACCAATGCCAGCAGCCCAGACAGCCAGAAGAAGAGACTTACTGGGAACCTGCAGTTAAAACAGTACAAAAGGCATGTTCAGATGTGATTTTGATCTAAACTTGCTGTTAACAGCTAATATTTATAGTGGTTAGGAGTAGAGTAGAGTAGAGTAGAGTAGAGTAGAGTAGAGTAGAGTAGAGTAGAGTAGAGTAGAGTAGAGTAGAGTAGAGTGGAGTAGAGAGAAAGTAGAGTAGAGAGAAAGTAGAGTAGAGTAGAGAGAAGAGTAGAGAGGGTAGAGATTAGAGAGAGTGTAGAGTAGAGTAGAGTAGAGTAGAGTAGAGTAGAGTAGAGTAGAGAGAAAGTAGAGTAGAGTAGAGAGAAAGTAGAGTAGAGTAGAGAGAAGAGTAGAGTAGAGTAGAGAGAAAGTAGAGTAGAGTAGAGTAGAGTAGAGTAGAGTAGAGTAGAGTAGAGTAGAGTAGAGTAGAGTAGAGTAGAGAGAAGAGTAGAGAGTAGAGAGCAGAGATTAGAGAGAGAGTAGAGTAGAGTAGAGTAGAGTAGAGTAGAGAGTAGAGATTAGAGAGAGAGTAGAGAGTAGAGTAGAGTAGAGTAGAGTAGAGTAGAGAGTAGAGTAAGTAAAGTTTATTTGTATAACACCTTTTACAGATAAAAATCACAAAGTGCTTCACAGTAGAATGTAATACAATAAAACAAATAAAACAAAAGTACAATACGTGAGAAAGTTTAAAACCAAATAGAAAACATAAAACAAAATCATAACAACCCCACGTCTAACTAAAAGCCTGCTTAAATAGCAGCGTCTTTAGTTGCTTTTTAAAAGCTTCGACAGAATTCACACAACGTAGAGAAGGAGGTAAAGCATTCCATAGGTGCCACTGCTTGGAATGAACGATCCCCTCTAGTTTTAAAATGAGTGTGGGGAACCACTAACAACCTCTGACCTGATGACCTCAAACTACGGGTCGGAGTATGGAGCTGTATCAACTCAGAGATTTAGCGAGAAACTAGACCCTGCAGGGCTCTGAAAGTAAGGACCAGGATTTTAAATTGAATTCTATACTGGACAGGTAACCAGTGAAGTGCTGCTAATACAGGTGAGATATGAGCTCTTTTATTTGTGTGAGTTAAAAGCCTTGCGGCAGAGTTCTGAATGGCTTGGAGACGGTGAAGCTCCTTCTTGTTCAAACAGGTAAAAAGACTGTTGCAGCAATCTAAGCGAGAGGAAATAAAAGCATGAATAATTATTTCTAACTAACCCTTTGACACCAGTATTCTTAATTTGGAAATATTCCTTAGTTGAAAGAAACAGTTTCTGACCAATTGTTTAGAGTGACACCCCAGGGACATCGCAGAATCAAAAACAACACCTAAGCTCCTAAGGCTCGGATGAAAAGACGAGTCTAAGTCAAAAATATGCTGTTTAATCTGAGGAATTTTACTTTCAGGGGCAATAATCAGTGTTTCTGTTTTCTCTGAGTTAAGGAGAAGGAAATTGTCACATAACCACTGTTTAATAGTAGTCAAGCTTGTTAAAGAAGACAATTTATGGAAGTCAGTTTCCTTGAACGAGCAATACAGTTGAATATCATCTGCAAACAGATGATAAGATATGTCACTGAACTGACTAATTATCTGTCCTAGAGGAAATATATACAAAAGGAACAAGGTGGGTCCCAAGACAGAACCCTGAGGTACCCCACACGACAACCCTGCAGTTTCAGACATGAATTGATTTACAAAAACACTAAAACTTCTACTCGAAAGATAGGAAGAACACCATTTTAAAACCAATCCAGACATCCCAACCAGCTCATGGAGTCTATATTTATCATAATATTATGATCAACTGTATCAAATGCAGATGAAAGGTCCAAAAGAACCAAAACTGTGTATTCCTTGGAGTCAGCTGACATTAAAATGTCACTAGAAACTTTAAGTAATGCAGTTTCTGTAGAATGCTTTTTACGGAAACCAGACTGGAATTTGTCAAAAAACTCGTGATTCTCCATGAAAAGGATGAGCTGTTCTGCTACAACTTTTTCTAGAATGTTTTACATTAATGGAAGTTTGGATATCGGCCTGTAACACTTGGGTTGTAATGGATCCAAACTGGGCTTTTTAAGTACAGGCTTAACAACAGCATGTTTAAAAAAAGTATGAACGACACCAGTTAAAAGTGAAGTAATAGAGTAGAGTAGAGTAGAGTAGAGTAGAGTAGAGTAGAGTAGAGTAGAGTAGACTAGAGTAGAGTAGAGTAGAGTGTAGTGTAGTGTAGAGTAGAGTAGAGTAGAGTGTAGTGTAGTGTAGTGTAGTGTAGTGTAGTGTAGTGTAGTGTAGAGTAGAGTAGAGTAGAGTAGAGTAGAGTAGAGTAGAGTAGAGGAAAACTGCAGTATTGCAACAGCAGCTGAAGAGCTGCAAAAATATACAATAAATATGGTAACACTTCACAATAAAGTCTCATTTGTTAACATTAAACAATATTTTGAAAGCATTTATTAATCTTTGTTAAAATTGTCCATTGTTTGTTCATGTTAGTTCACAGTGCATTAAATAATGTTTATGGTTAAACTAATATGGTTAATGTTAACAAATTGAACTTAGTTGAAAAGTGTTACCAAATATATGCATGTGCAAAAATACAACAAATATACAATAATCTAAAAAAAAAAAAATGTAATATGCAAGACACATAAGCACGTCCTGTCCATCACTGTTCATTATGACGAGTGCTGAGTAGTATACTAGTTATAACCTGCTAGTACTGAGTATTTTTAATTATAATACACAATATTATAATAAGAATCATTTCAAGCATACCTTTATTTGTTGAACGGGTTCTTTGAAGTCTTTAAGTAAAGGCTGATATTCCTTTAGCTCTCCGTTGTCTTTGCCCATTTTTGAAACTCGTCCAAAATATTTTAACATTTCGCTTAGTATTCCAAACGTCTCTTAATCACGGATTCAGAGTGTCTGAAATATGAACTCATCCTAGGACAGAATTGCTCTCAGAGCTCTGGATGAGCTGCATAACAGATATACTTGCAGAAATACAATCATGCTGTTGTTAGAGCATGAACCGTGAAAATGAATGGGCTCAGAGTTGATTCAGGATGAAATTCCCTTTAGAGCCACAGAGAAGCTCTGTAGGACATCGTTGGGATATTTTTTGTCTTTTCACACATGCATGTCAATTGCTTTTCCACACTCAGTCCTGTGGATAATGCACTGAGAGCCTTTTGGTGGACCATGAATTCAAAATTCAAATGAAAGCTTACCTTTCTTCTTAAAGTTGTAGACTCTTCTGGCTCGTTCATTTTGAGTTCATTCATTTTTAGCAACTTTAGAATGCTAAAGAAAGGAGTTTATTCCACCATGCCTTCTATAGGTCTCACTGGAAAGATTAACTTTGAAGGGGTGGTAGGTCTGCACTGTAAACCCTAATAAGTTGAGACTACTCAAATGATTTGAGGAAAGTGGTTGCGTAAGTTTTTTTGAGTAATGGGAAAATTCAAACTTAATTAATTGAGTTGACCTAATGTGGTCTTCTCGTTGAATTAACTTAAATGTTTAAGTAAAGATAACTTAAAAGGCAAATGGAGTAAACTCAAATTTTCCAGTTTATATTTTGTTGTTTACTTATTATTAAATACATTTTAAATAAATTATAAATCATTAAACCAAGTTTTGTTTTTCACATCAACAGCTTTATTAGGCTTACATTACATATCTTAACTTCTATAATGCATACTGACTGAACATTGTAACAGTAAAAAATACAATTACAATACTTGTAGTAAATTAAATCAATTGATTAAAAATTTCTTTAGAAATCGGTCATTTAAAAGTGAAATTGACCAGATCAGAACAATTTACCAGAACAATTAAAAACACAGTGTAATGAACAGCAACAGACATTGTCTGTTATTGTAAATATTGTCATCTACTTTAACTTATCTTATCTTTCACCCTTTGTAATAGTTCTGTGTGTCTCTCAGTTGTCCTCGGTGTGAATAGATAGATCTCAACATCTTACAGTCACTTTTAGAATGGGTTCAAATATTAAAAATATGCTGGAAAACCAAAAAATGTGTCAGTGCTGCAGGCTAACATCAGCGAGATCTCATCCTGGGTAAACTGCGGCAATGAGACCCTTTGGACCAACAGTGGCAGTCCTTCAGATGAATGGTTGGGGCAGGGATCGGAGGATCCTGTGATTAAAATAAATAAATAAAATTAAGACACATTTTCTCTATACATTGTACAGTACTCATTGTTTAAGCACCGGTTAGAGTGATATAATAATAAAAACAATACAAAGCAATTTTGCTAGTTGGACAGCAACAAGAATGGAAATAATCAAAGCAAGTCAAAGTGCTTTCTTGCCGTTTCAGTAACTAAATAAAAATACAAGATAACTTGGGAAACTGAAATGTATTCAAACAAAAACTCTTTCTGTGTGCGTTACCTTATTGATGACTCAGATCTTTGAAGAGCAGCAGTAGCCTATTCGTGAAGAATGGCAGCATTTACCACCTGGCCTAAAAACAATCATAAATATACACAGTAAATTACATCATAATAAAACTAAGTACATGGTAGATTTCAACACTTACTAGAACATTGAAACAAACAAAAGGAGTGAAATTTACACTGCAGTGAGTTATGCCGCGTTCCAGGCAACCTGTAACCCGTGTTTTTCCAACCTTATACCCGTGAAAGTGCACTGGAACGGCAGTCAAACCCGTGACTTCCCACCCGTGAACTCGTACTAGATCGATGTACTCCCAGTTACGAGTTCTGACGTCACATAGCCCGCAAAACCATACAAAACAACAATGGCAGCCCCTACGGATGCAGTGTTTCTGCAGGCGGTACACAGTGAGAATACACTTTAGGACAATAACGTTGCAGTCAAATTAATAATAATATAATAATAATGATAATAATACACACACGATTATGTATTACAATGTTATGTGTCTGAAACAATAAGTATGTATATACACACACGATTATGTATTACAATGTTATGTGTCTGAAAAAATAAGTATGTATATTGCGCTCAGGTAGTTTGGCGTGACTGGCCTGGAATGCTACAAAGTCGTGAGTCGTGGTTTGAAGTCGTGATTTACGTGCTCAAAAACCTGCCTGGAACGCAGCATTACTGTTTCTGAAGCCTCTGAGGACAGTTGAGAAGGAAGTGTCTGCTGATTTGTCAAAGGAGAATACGTTAACAACTCAAACATAAACGCACTCAATTTAAATCAACAACACTCAATATTATGTTTTGTTAAATACTCTATTTAAAAAGGTTTTATGAAAAGGTTTTTATTTGCACTTACCTTCGTCTGATATTTATGTCTGGAAAGGAAACACAGGACGCTGTCAGTGCACGCAGTAACTGAAGGCAATGGGCTAGAAAATACGGTTCAGAAAAAAATATGACATTTAAAAACTTTGCCGTTGTGTTATGGTAAACATGTTATTTACAATGATTTTATTAATTCACACTTACCTTAGTAGTCTGATGTAAATCTCACAGAAAATACCGGGCGCTATCAGCGCGCAAGATTTGAATGGAGCAGGGGCGGGAATAAACGGCTCGAAAACAACGTCGGGCTAGAAAATACAGTTAAAAAAACTGTTACAACATTGAACAAATTGTGATGTTATGTTCTGGCAAACATGTTATTTAAAATAGTTTTATGAATTCACTCTTACCATACGTTTTCTCAGACTCAGAAAATACCGGACGCTCTGCGCGCACAAGAAGAACTGCAGTGAGTCAGAGGGGCTGCTGCGGGGGAGGGGGGAGAACAGGCTCGAGTGTCGAGACTCGAGACAGTCGTCGATTAAAAAAAGATTCCATTTACAGGTGTCAGGAATTGAAAGTCTCGTTCCAAATGCGAAGCCTGAAATGTCTGTACGTGATGAACGGGCCGATTAACCCCTAAATGACTGTTTTATGCAGTGTCAGTCCCTCTGGCCTGCTGCCTGCATCAACAAATTCACGATGAACAAAAAAAATACTGCCTTGTGTATCGACCAATCAGCGTGTTGTCAAGGCAGAATTTCGGCCAATCATATTAAACAGACATATAGCGAATCATTTAAATAACTTGAAATTTTGAGTTCATAAAACTTAAAATCTTAATCTGAAAGATTGTTGCTGCCAAATGAGTACATTAAACACAACTGTTTAATTTTTGATGCAAAAACTTGCTATTGCAAGTAATGTTAAGTTATGATAACTTGATTTCTTTATTAATGATAACATTGGGGTTTACAGTGTGTGTGCAGTCATTAGTGTAATCATAAGCTCAGATGACCACCACTGGGCCATCCTGAGGCGCAAATCTGAATTCTGCATGTAAGATTACAGTCGGATCGTCCTCATTTAAAGATGACTAATAAACTAGTATTTCACGCTAGCTGGCTCTTATGTGAGAAGAAACACTTATTGAACTATATCAAGCATTGTGTTGTTTGGCCTTTGATCACAAAGAGCACATTGTTGCTGTTTCAGTCAAGTGACCCGCAGAGCCCATAAGCTTCTTTCTGATTCATAAAACTCAAGCAGTTTGGAAGGCTCTGACCATACCGGTATCATCATTTTAAACAATTGTGCGTTTAAAGTCTAGGCATGTATTTCATATAAAAATCATGGAATGATTATCTAAAATGTTTGTGATAGGTGGAAATGTTGTGTTACCTTAACAAACTAAAATCTCGCTCGCCTGGTGTAGACTATAGTCTAAACTGCTCAGTGAAAGTTATATATATATATATATATATATATATATATATATATAAAGTAATTTACTTGATTCAAAGTTTAAAATAAAACTTAAAAAATTGTTGTGTAAATTTGAGTAAAAGATCTGTGTAGATCAATACACACTGCCGTTATGGATTTTTTTATACATTTTAAATATATATATTCTTGCTGAATGGGGGCACATAATGAGGTAAAATTAGTCTGATTTACATTTTACATTACATTTACAGATATTATGTGCTTAAACATTTTTTTCTCATTCATAGCATAATATTTTTTTGCTTAATTTGAATTAATATGAGATTGCTTTCCACTGACTTAAATATTATTTTTAATTTCTATAAAAATAACAACTGTAAGGTTTTGAAGACATCTTTGTCGTTTAATTTTTTTAATGTAATATGATATTTCTAAGAGATGTTTCTGTTCCATTGTTGGCGTTTTGTCACTGTTTCCCGTGTTGAACATTTTAAAATAATAATAATAATTTGGAATACTTTTTTTTTTTTTTTAGTTTAGTTTCCCTTTCTGTTTATTTACTGCTTGTTTTGTTGTATGTAAATGAATAGTAGTAATTATTTTATTCAGACAGTCCATGTGACCTGAAGCCCCGCCCCCTGTGTGCTCACGTGATCTCGTGCGCCTGGTAACGGCGAAAGCGTCGCTCACGCTATGGAGATTGAGAAGCTGAACTCGAGGAGCCGCGGAAGATTTACTGCCGAAACGGATCACGATGCGCGATAAATCCTTCGTTCGCGTACTTTCAAATATCTCCGACATCACCCACACACACACATGCGAGGCATTCACAATAACACTGGCACACTGATTGGGAAACCCGGATAATCGTCTTACGGCACGGGACGGTAAGTTTAGTTAATTCTGTCCTCGCGAACTTCACTGAATTTAAATTGCGTCTACGTGTGTCTAATGTAGTTTAATATTAGATGCATGGGTTAAAAGCCAGCGATGTATGTCATGCAGTGCTTGCTGGTTTGCCTTCAAATGAGCAATGCATTGTGCACTAGCACCGATATATAGATATATACCTATATGTAAATATCTGCATATTGCTGTTTCATTTCATATGACGGTTTTTTGCAGAAGATGTCTACTGGGGATATTGGTTTGGCCAAATATTGCCATATTGCATCTTTCTTGTTACCTAATGCGATGAGGAACTAATGCACTTAATAGGATTCAGGTCGCCCTCCCTGTCTTCCTGTAGCTCTCAGATTCAAGCTGTGCCCATACATAACTGAGTCCAATACATAACTGATTACCAGCTTATGCTAGAGACAACATCAGCATCTGTTCTTGGCAGCTAATGAGGTTGCCAGGGACTGATGAGAAAAAAGAAACTGTGTAATTCTCTCAGATCCCGAGGAGTCTGTAGATGGCTTGCGACGTGGGGAGATGAGAGAGTCCTCCTGATATCAGGTGATTGGACACCCATACAAACATGGGGAAACTACAGAGCAAGTTGCGGCGGCGCTCAGACCTTTACAAGTGAGATACGATGAGCAATAATGATTTGACAGATGCTTGTGATGAGTTTGTGGTCATTGAGGCTCTGTTGTTGTTGTTATCACCTTGACAGGGTCAAAGAGGGGGAGACTGCACTCGTGCCACAGGTAGTGCAGTATGAACCCGCTCACACAGATGCCATCAACTGTGTCGTCAGCCTGACCTCTGACCTCTGCGCGTCAGGGGGGCATGACCAGGTGAGCCGGAGAAGCATTGAATAGGTTTCGAGATTAACGAGTGTGGCGGTGTTGGATGTCAAAGGTGAAGTCATTGCTTCAGCACCCATTGGAAATGCAAAAACAATTGACCTTTCACTGCTTTGCCTTGTTGGTTTAACTGTTGCTGACTGATAATAAAGCCGTTACAACTGAATGGAATGAATTCCAAAGCATTTTCTCTCTTTTGTCTTTTTCTTTTTTTTTTAAAGGACCTGCTTAATTACACAGTAGTGTTATAAAACTCTGTGGCAAAGTGAACCATTAGTGTAGTCAGTGTAGTAAAAAAATGTGTATATGTACAAAGTATTTGTTAGCTGAAATAAAATATTAGATGACAATTTAAAACAAACTCAGTTGAAGTACTTAAAAGTTACTAAAACTGAAATAAAAAGTATAATAGAAGAGAATTACAAAAAGATTTACAAAAGTGCATAGTAAAATTACTAAAACTTAAACTGAAAATGAATGAATTAATAATAATGTATAATTAATACTAAAATAACACTGGCGTAAATTAACTAATCGTTAATAATGTACTGTAAACTCTTTAGTTACTATCAATATATAAATGAAATGACTTAAAAAAATGTAAGTTCTCAATGGACTTTTGTATGTTTGTAAAGCATCATTACTAGTGGTGCTTTCACGAGTTCACACGTACATGAAATCGGACGTAGTAATTTCGGGAGATGGCTGCGAGCACAGAATTTGGCCCGAACCCAGAGTACTCCCCCCTTTTAAAGGAGAACTCCGGCGCAAAATGAACCTTTGGTCTAATAAAACATTGGTACCGTTCTCTGAGATTTGTTTTCATGATAATCGAATGTAAAGAGTTTTATCTCTAAAAACTGTTTAGCGTATAACGCTAGTAATGGGGGCATCTATTAAGTAAAAAGAAATCGCTAGTTTATACCACTAACAAGACTCAAAATAGCCCCACACGAACACAGTAACATAATGAGGGTCCCTACATGCAAAACGAAGCATTGAGAACTTTGTAAGTGTACAGACCGTTTAATAAGAAGATATTTTATGAAGACAGTCCACTTCGTGTATACAGACAGGAGCCATCTTTGGAAAACAGTCTCAACTAGTCAAACCACGAACGACGTGCTAAGTGAGCTGAACTGTTTGAAGTTCATTGAACTTCTGAACTGTGTGAATGGCGTTCGTGGTTTGATTAGTCGAGACTGTTTTCCAAAGATGGCTCCTGTCTGTATACACGAAGTGGACTGTCTTCATAAAATATCTTCTTATTAAACGGTCTGTACACTTACAAAGTTCTCAATGCTTCGTTTTGCATGTAGGGACCCTCATTATGTTACTGTGTTCGTGTGGGGCTATTTTGAGTCTTGTTAGTGGTATAAACTAGCGATTTCTTTTTACTTAATAGATGCCCCCATTACTAGCATTATACGCTAAACAGTTTTTAGAGATAAAACTCTTTACATTCGATTATCATGAAAACAAATCTCAGAGAACGGTTGACTAGGTACCAATGTTTTATTAGACCAAAGGTTCATTTTGCGCCGGAGTTCTCCTTTAAATGGGATAGAAAACCAGCCAAGGGTGATGTGATGGGGTGGTGGAGGGATGCTGTGCAACTGTCATGGGATAGAGGTGAGGGAAGGCTATATTTATACCGGCTTCCTCTTGTGCTGATTGGTTGATTACCTGAACGTGCTTCTCCTGAACTTTGTTACATAAAACTTCATTTATTGCTCATAGTAACTTGAACAAACCTTTAAATCTTGATTATTACAGCTCTGTTGAAAACGTGATTCTGATTGGTCAAAAGCAGCAGGGTCAAAGGCGGCATGCATGGTCTGTGGTCAGATATATTTGTATATTGACATTGTGACTGTCATCATAACTATTTTTGACTGTTGTTCCTGACGTTTCAATTTCCTACACTGTGCTATAGCTTCATGTCTCCCATGACTCCACGCTCTTTGTTCTCACATAATAAAAGAATGTGTCAAATCAATCTTTCATTGAAATACACTACTATTAAAAAGATTTTTTTTTTCTTTGAAAGAAATGAATACATTTATTCAGCAAGGACACATTAAATTGATCAAAAGTGACAGTAAAGCCATTTATAATGTTACAATAGATTTCTGTTTTTTTTTTTTAATGCTGTTCTTTTGAACTTTCTTTTCATCACAAAGAATCATAAAAAAAATGCTACTGTATCCACACAGAAAAAAAATAAGCAGCACAACTGTTTTAAACATTGATAATAATCAGAAATGTTTATCGAGCTGCAAATCTTCATATTGGAATGATTTCTGAAGGATCATGTGACACTGAAGACTGAAGTAATGATGCTGAAAATTCAGCTTTACATCACAGGAATAAATGACATTTTAAAATATATACAATTTTCAGAAAATACACCTCTTTGGCATGATACATGATCTGTATCATCCTGTCTTAGTACCTAGCAACCACCTGGAACACCATAGCAACGTCAGACAACATTAAGCATGTAAAAATGTAAATATCTAGCTACATTTGCAGTTCAGGTTGGTGCCACTAGGAATTACATGCTCCACATTTAAGGCTTTACACAAACTGGTAATAATTGTCATAATATCTTGTTCAAAGTTTGATTGAAATATGCATTTTAATTTGATTTGTGTTGTTGTTTTTGGGTCAGGCTGTTGTTGTCTATGACTGGAAGGCTGGAAAACTGTGTAAATCATTTCGGGGCCATAGCAGAGAGATCACAAAGGTAATAAAACTACAGTAAATCTTTCTAATTAGATTTCAGGGAACAAAGTCGGGTTATGCTTTTACTTGTTTTGGAACCATTTTCAATGGTGGAACAAAAATAAACAAAACAGATTTTGTTTAAAGGTACACTATGTAACGTTTGGCCCTCTAGTGGTTAAAAAAGAAAACCGCATGCATTTTGCAGAAGAACATTGTTTTGGTTGTGCTTCAGCTCTGACTGTGAGGATGAATATGATTATCATACTGCTCATAAAACATTCACTACTAGACCTAAGAGACCAAACCAGTTTAGATGGAAATGATCTCAAGCTGACTATCTGAAGACGTTACTGTATCTTTACCTATTAATAGACACGGTACTTTCTTGAGAATAAATTCCAGCACAGCTACAACAACCATAATCAAAATGAACTTCACAATAGATAATGCTTTACAATGAACTCTGTTAGAGAGCTACATATGGCCATTTATCTGTAAACACCTTACCTGTTGAGTAATAAAAATGGCATCTCCGAAAAGCCAAGCTAATGTTGGTTCTTGTTTTATTACGAGCTCTGTCATGTTCTCTTTTTGCCGGCAGACTCTCCTCTGTTCTGTCCTTTTCGGCAACCTTTTTTGTGTGTTGTGAAAACTAACTTATGCCACCACCACACCATACACACGTCAAAGTAGGAGTAACCTTTCTTTATTTACAGATATGACGAGACACACTTGAGTGACGTATGTACGCAATTTCCCACAAAAACCATCCGACAGGTCTAAAATAAACACTTATAATTGGCTTACCAAAGTGAATAATGGTAAGACAAAAACACGTTTTGGAAGAAGGATTGATGATGTATTGACTCATTATGTATTTTTTTAAATCATAATGTATAATTAAAATTTTGAACAAAAAAAGTTACATAGTGTACCTTTATATATTTTGCACACATAGAGATGAAGCAATGAATAAGTGTGTTTTTTTTTATATATATTTACAGTATAAATCTCTCTGTTTTCCTTTAGTTGTGCTGTCTCAAAGGAAGTTCCTTAATCTTCAGTGCGTCCCGGGATAAGATGGTGCTGATGTGGGATTTGGGTCGAGATACAGAACCCATCCAGGAGTTTTGTGGCCATGAACTCGTAGTTAACGGTGTAGCGGTCTGCCCAGGTGAACAAATGCTCAAATGATAACATGCAACGTGCACAAATTAAACATGATCCTGTACTGTGTTTTTTGTTTTGTCTTGTAGATGGCTCAAAGCTGTGCACGGGCTCTCGTGATAACTCCATGTGCCTCTGGGACATTGAGTCGGGAGAATGTCTGCAGAGAAACACCATCTCACGCAACCTGGTTAGAAAAGCCAGTCTTCAAAAATTTACTTATATTTATTTTCTAATATTCTTGTGCATGAATTATCTATTAGTTATACTATGGGGCTGTTGAAAGCTTCATTCTGACTGGTTGAGGTGTACAATCATTTTCTAGTAAACGCACAGTTAAAGTAGTTCCAGGCAGGTTTTGATCACATAACAGTTCCATATCACTTCGCCAAATGATTTCAGCATTTTAAAAGGTCCTTACAGCCTATAAAAGCAAATTAATCAAAACCCAGAAAGACCACTGACCAAGCAAATAAATATAACAAACAATAGTATAAAAATGACTAACTATTTCTCATGTTTTGTCCCGACAGAATTATGTTTCATTATCTATGGACATATCCATTATCTCTTTCTCTAGCTCTCTCCAATACAAATGCACACATTCACGCGCACGAAAACTTGTTGTTAGCGCTGCCCTGCAACTTAATCAATAAAATAGTTCAGCATCTGCAAAACTACATGAGATTTCTCAGTAGCAAGGTAGTAACGTCGCTGTTTTTGAAGCAGTTAAACTTACAGCTTCGCTATTAGTAGAGACGCTGCTGCCGAACACCATTGAGAGGCACAGATGCAGGTAATTCATCTACCAAACTCTCCAATAACTGCATTAGTCTGCATATCAATGGCTCAAGCCTCTGTTTCTAGCTCTAAAATTACATTTTGGTATTAGCAACGGAGGTTTGGGATGAGATGTGTAAGAAATTAGTCCTGCACACAAGCATTTAAGGACAAAACCCTGACAAATGTCTTGACACATGGTAACCACTTCGCGAACGCATTAACACATGTGCATTATTTGTCTAATAATTGTTAGCCACTGAATATGAATGTGTGTTGTCCTGTTGCCCTCTGTTCAGGTGACACATGTGTGCTGGGTACCAGGAAGCACATCTATTGTCCAAACCTCAGAAGACAAAACTATCAGGTCAGAAGATCGTGATATGCCATATGATCCATTACAGTGGTTTACAGTCATTGTTTGCAGAGATGTGATTCTCTGGAAATATTTACTAAACAAATAACAAGCTGCGCGATTCTTGTATATCATCACCAAATGTAAACTATATCACAAAGCTCTAAGTATAAAGCTGGATGTATAGTATATCAATAACCCTTTACAAAAAGTTTCCTTTAGTTAACATAAAATTAACTAATAATGAGCAATTCATTGGTTAGAGTACTTTTTAATCTTTAGTTAATGTAAGTATTTCAATTTAACTGTTCATTACAAAATACATCTGTGCATTTAAGGTTCCATTAGTTAACTTTAGGTAATGCATTACCTGACAATTAGCAATTCATTAGAGACTGTATTTTTAATCTTTGTTAATTAGTCAGATACAAATGTTCATTGTTAGTTCATGTCCATTAAATATCAACAGATACAACTTTTGATTTGACATGAATCATGTATTAGCAAATGTTGAAATTAACATGAACTAATATTAATAAATGCTTTAGAATTATTTTCATTATACTCATGTAAAGTGATGTATAACTATATAGCAAATATCAACAGCTTGATTTCTTGCATCATCACAAAATGTAAACTCTATCGGGTAACGCATTATTTCAATGGTCCGCTTTAGACATTCTACTAACTATAAGTAACTTTTGTCAACTACATATCAACTGACTCTCATTAGTTTTAGTAGACTGTCTGCTTTATATCTGCTAACTTTATTTTAATGCTCCCTCAACAGACTATAAATAACTTTGCAACTACATGTCAACTTATCCTTCTAATCCTAATTCTAACCTAACAGTCTACTTATACTCTAATGAGTTAGTTGACATGAAGTTGCAAAGTTACTTATAGTTAGTTAGTAGAATGTCTAGTAGAAAGTGGACTTTCGAAATAAAGCGTAACCATATATTATTGCACAGTTCTAATCTGCTAAATACGACTATAATAACAAATCATGATTTTGATGTAGAGCTTCCTTGAAAAAATGTGTGTGTGAAAATATATGCTATATAACTCAAATTGACTTGACTTTGTTCGTGTGTTGATGTTTGTTGTCTGTCTCAGGGTGTGGGATAGTCGGACCTGGCAGGTGACTAACACGTTTCCAGCAAAGCAGTACATTCAGACACACTGTGACATCAGCTCCAACTGTTACCACCTGCTGTCGTCCAGCAACGGTTTCGGTGGGCAGGGTTGCGAGGCCACGGTGAGTGTGTGTGCGGATACTGCCAGGGCACAGCTGTGCATGTGCATACGTTTATCTGTTTGCGTGTTTGTTTATGCGCGTGTGTGTAGCTGTGGGACCTCAGACAGCCCGGCTGTAAGGTGGCCGAATACAGAGGACACCTGCAGACCACAGCGTGCTGCGTGTTTGTGCCTCCCCGTCCCGGGTGTCCTGCCCTCGTGGCGTCCTCATCGTATGACAGCTCAGTCAAAATATGGGATCAGAACACTGCAGGTAACACATACGCACTATTCTGTTTTTTAAACACACAAAGAGGATAAGCCAGTGGGTTAAGACAGCTTCCTGCTTTTGGAAAAAACGGTCTAAGATGTTTAGGTAGATGGAAAAAAAGAAACAGTAAGAGGAAACAAACTCAGCTGGGGAAGCCTATCACCTTTGGCTGGCATATATTTCAAGGAATATCAATATTTGAATAAATCCCACATTTTAATTAGCTTAGTAATCATAATAAAAATGATTTAGTATTTAGTTTACATAATGCATTGATGTTCCCTGGTAATTTTATTCTATTTGTATATGTACACATGTCATGTACCTATAAATTTGTCTTTTTTGTTTATATATATACACACATTTATACACATTTGTTTATCTAATTCACATATATCATTATTTTTGTATTCTACTATTTGTGTACCGTTATTGTCTCTGTGTACACAGGAAGCTTCTTCTGTCACCAAAACAAACATACTTGGCAATAAAGTTCTTTTTAAGTATAAAGTCTTAGAATAATTAAATGTATTTAATTACAATACTGTTCAACGGTTTGGGATTATTAAGATGTTGTTGTTTTTTTTAAGAAATTCACACTTTTATATTTAGCCTGGGAAAACCCAGACAACTACCGGCAAATTTAGATTTGCTCTGAAAGTTAGTCTGGCAAAGAGCTCATTCAAGCCCATTTCCAATCCGTCGAAATCGAGGCACCAATCAGAAACGTTGGGGCGGGCTTTACACGATGACGACAGCGCTGGGATTTTGAAGCAGATTTTGTAGCCTACATTACAAAGATGGATGCCGCCGTCGAACATCACTCGTTCCAATCAGCTATCGCGTCTGTTTTAAGCGATTTGAACGTTTCCTTTTTGTTAAAAACCGAGCAAAGAACAACACTCGGAGATGTTTCTCCGCCGCTCTGCATACGTCATCTCCTTCATCGCTCTGATTGGGTTTAGGTCTATCCGCGACGTCCGTTGGTGACGCCTCTCTGGAAATGATTTGTCTATGACGCTTTGCCAGACCATAACTCAGTTACAACTGACAATGGTCTGGTTTTAACCAGGCTAACTTTTATTCAGAAAGGATGCATTAAATTGACCAAAGGTTACAGTAAAGATATTTAAAATATGTATACATTTTGAACTTTTTGAACTTCAGGTTTTTCATGACTTGTGGAATTTGAATGCAAACGGTTCCCTGTTTCCCAAATATATATTTTTTTAAACAACACTAGCTATGTTTCCATCCATAGTTGCGAATTGAACTTATTCGCAGAATTGGAATGACATATAAATCGTTTGGGGAAAAGCAGCGTTTCCATCCCATGTGTTCAAGAGACAAAAAACGTCACTTTCCGGGAAACTGGTGCAAAATATCTGTAATAACACAACCATGCGAGACGCTTCTGGAAGAGGATTAAAAAAATCATTTTGATGACAGACTTTGGCTCAGGCATTTCAGAATGACCAAACCAACGTTTGACATGCTGTGCGATGAAATTGGTCCACTGGTTAGTCCGCTGTTGAGCCCTTTGTTGAGCTTTCGAGGGATTCATTCAGTAAATGTGTTTTCATCATAGTTTATTCTTATAAGATAAAACATTTATCCATCTCACTATGTGCATTTTTAGAGTTTATGCGTAGAGTTTTAGAGTTTTTTTTCTTTGATATCCCAAATGTGCATAAAAATAGGTGGTTGGAAACATAGCTACTGTCAAAGGCAACAGTAAACGCATTACATTTAGTGTATGTCATGGTTTTTCGTCAAGAAATAGCTTTTCCTAAAAACTTCTGGCCGAAATAATCACAAAAAAATGAGTCCGATCCACATGGTTTGATTCTTGTCTCCTCCATATTCTCTCTTCAGCATGTTTGTACACATTAACGCTGGACGGTTCAGGGCCGTTGGTGTCTCTGGCTCCGTGTGACTCCAGCAGTCTCCTGTGTGCCAGTTTTAACACAGGACTGCACCAGCTGCATCTGGATCAGGCAACAGTGCCCAGCCTCGCTGAAGTGGCTCGCTTCTGACTTCCATCTGGACCACCTGGAAGATAAAACCAACAACTTTACTAACTGGAACTCCTGGAAATCAAAATGTACACTACGTTGACAAAAGTACGTGGACACCCTATTCTAGCTTGGACATTTCAGCTACATCTGTTACTGACAGGAGCATAAAATCAAGCATGCAATCTGCTCGTGTCTAAATGGGAGCAAATCCCTGCATCCATGTTCCAACATTGTCCACATGTTTTTGACCATGTAGTGTATGACCACTTGACTACATGAACCATTAAAGGATGTAAAAACGTAATCAACTTCCCTAAAGGAAAGAGACTGGGTCGCTGTAAAACTCCCTACCGGCAGGGATGATTTACCGGATGGGAATTTTTCTCCATTTCCAAATACAACTATGAAATAAGATAGGTGCTGTTTTGTCTGTCTGTTGTGTGTGTGTGTGTGTGTGTGTGTGTGTGTGTGTGTGTGTTAGTTATTGTGTTATTGTGTAAAAGAATATAGGCAATAAAATGCCACTCCACTTCTGCTTGGTTGCTGAATATGCTTGAATATGTTGTTTGAGTCCAGGGGTGTAAAGTACTGGAGTAATTGTACTTCATTATATTCTAAAGAATTATTTTAGGAAATGTATGTTACTTTGACTACTGTTGCAATAGAATACTTGCAAAAATCATACTTCCTACAATTTACTTTAGACCTTCAAAATACAAACATATTTTGCATTATCATGGTTTAAATCATTCTTATTATTTTGCTTATTGAGCTAACAAATAATTTTCTTTTAATTGAAACATCCAAATCCATTCCATTGTGAATTATGATTGGCCACAACAACATGTAACATTGCAAAGAATCTGATTAGTCCATTTGGATTATAACCACCATTTATAGGCAGGATTAACTAAAATGAGATAGGCCAACTTGACTTGAGACAGGTTTCAGAATTTACATTTTGCTTTAAGTTCTGTGTGTACTCAGCCTTTGTTTTTAGTAATTAAATTAGAAAAAATAAAAGGGTTGGGTTAGAGTTTGGCTTATATCACAATCTTAAACCTTGCAATCTTGGTAGCACTTTATTTTACGGTCCTGTTACCTATGTGTATACCGGTACTATACTTATTATAGTAAATACAATAACTGGGTACTAACCCTGAACCTACCCTGAAACCTGACCTTAACCCATGTAGTTACCTTACATTACCCAGTACTTTCTTATGTAAGTACACATAAGTGCACATACTGTGTAATGGCGATCTAATATAGACGCTGGGCCAGACCTTGAGTACAATTTCTCTGTACTTTTACACCCCTGTTGGAGACCTTTTATTTGCACTAGGTAATGGCTAATGGGTCAAAATGGTTCACTGCTAAAGTCATGCAGAAAATAGCATAGACGGATATAAAATCTCAGGCTCTCTCTCTCTCTTTCTCATACACTCATATTCACAGTTACATATACACAGACTCAGGGTTTGGCATGAGCAAGAAACTGAATCATTTTTTTACAGAGAAGCTGCTAGTTTACATACACACACATTTAAACATTTATGTAAACATTCAGCTCTTGTATTTCCTGAAGCCGGTTATGAGATGATGTGATCAATTAAATACAAAAACAGCAGATCTCAATATTCTTCCAGAGACATGTGGCCAGACAATGGAGAATGTGAAGTCAATGAAAATCAGTGATGCAATGTGTTTTTGTTGTTGTTGTTTAATATTTTTCCTTTAATATTACTACTAGTTCTAGTATAAAAAGAACATTGCAGCTTCTTCCAGCTAATACTGTCTTGCCAACACCGGCCGTGTTGATTCCTTATGGATTTACAAATGATTTGTTGATGAATCAAATGTTTTGATTTTTATTTTTTTTCACAAACATTCAACCAAAGAGTTTTTGTTTTATGTATTCTTTTATTTGTACATAATGCACTGTGGTCCCAAAGTATTTTTACACTTAAATCACACTTAAAACTGCCTGAATGTCATTGCCTTAGATGCAAAATATCAAATAAATGTTGCTACACTCTTAAAAATTAAGGGTCTTTATTGGCATATATGGTTCCATAAAGAACCTTTGACATCCATGAAAATTGCACACACAAAAAAAAAAGTATAAAAAAACGAAAATTTAATTCATATATCTTTTATTGTAAAAAAAAAAAAAAATGTGTGAATAAGTTGGGTCAGGCAAGAATTTACCAAACAAAAAGTAAATTCTATATTAGTACTCAATTTAAGCTTATATTATATTATTATATTATAAAACTAAGTGAAACCTGCTCGACTCTCTGACATGAATAATAATGTTGCCGTTTTCTCTGTTTTCCAGCTGTATTTACACTGTTTTATCGTTGCTTTTGTTAGGCAATTTGCTGTTTTGTGACATCTGAAGTTCAATTTCTACTCAATCGCACATTCATACTCAAAAATTATCCAACGAATATTACCGTTATTGTGTATTGTGTACCAAGTAAGTATTGCGATCTCTGTGTTCGGGTGGGTTCTACATTACTTCTATTATGTAGATATGTTGTCATATCTACTGTATTGTTTACTTTGTTCCAAGTATAGCATACACTTCAAAAGCATGTCTTAATTCAGTGGGATAATGTTTAAATAAAATGTACTAAACTTCAACAAAGTAGAAATTACTCAAAACAAAATTGAACAGGCCAAGTTAAAGTAACTTATTTTCTTTGTTGATCTACTTAACTTAGTTAAGTACAGTAGATATTTCTTAATTCCATGTGTGAAATTTACTTAAAAGATATTCGTGCAAAATCTTCAATTAAGTAAATTTTACTCATTGTTTTGTCAGTGCTAGAAGGTTCTTTGTGAATGGTTCTTCTGTGGCATTGCTGTGAAAACCCCCTTTTGGCCCTTAATTTTTTAAGAGTAGGGCTTTTCTCAAAACAAACTGCATTTCTGAGGCTTTTTTAGTTGGTATTTTATTCAGTTTTTATTTAATTTTATGTAGTGTAACATAACAGGTTGTAGTTCATCACATTGTCTAATGCAATTTCAAGACATTCATGCATTTTAAAGTGTCCAAATACTTTTTCCAACCACTATATAACATTAGCAGTAGCCTATATTGATGAACAAACAGCGGAAAGGACTGTCCATACTGTGTCATGTTGTTTTAATGATACAGAAGGATGTAAAGGTTACACTGATGTATTTATTTGACTATTATGTAAATTCTGTGGTGTCGAGATATCAATTTGAAGGAAATGTTAATGTATTTGCACATTATATGATAAATTATTTCAGTTCAATGAGAAGAGTCCTTTTTTGGCTCTTTGTTTGCATACAGACACAACAGGACATGGAAGCATCTGTGGAATAATACGTGTAGCTTGATCTTTGCTGTTGATAAAATATGCAATACGAACACGTTTACATTTACAAAACCATATCAAAAGATAGTACCATGATATTTTTTAACAGCTCATAATATATTTGATTTGATCATAATCGGTTATTTACAACCCCAGATCCAGAAAAGTTGGGACATTTTGTAAAATGTAATTAAATTTAAGAACATGCGATTTGTTCATTTTCTTTCAACCTAACTAAACTGACAACATTACATAGAAAAGATTTCCAATGGTTTTGCTGAACAACTCGTGTTTTGTAAAAGTAAACAAGTTTTGATTTTGATGGCTGCTTCACACTCACTCCAAAGAGGTTTGGACAGAGGCAAAATAAAAGTGAAAAGCTTATAGAATATCCAAGTTAAACTCTTTTGAAACCGTCCACAATAAGTAGGTGTATTGGTAATAGGGGAGGGTTTTGTGGTTGAGAGTAAAGAAGCCACTCGCTGCTCCATACACTGTACTCTGTTCATGCTACTACCAAAAAAGAGGTGCATCAGTTTTTGCTCAAGATCTTGTATTGACAATGCAAGAGTCCAGCACTCTGTAAAGTCTCCTCCAGCACATCCCAAAGACTTTCAATGAACTTAAGCTCTGGACTCAGAGGTGCCGATTCATGTGTGAAAATGATTCTTCATGCTCCCTCATTACCATTCTTTCACAGTTTGAGCCTGATGAATCTTGACATTATCATCCTGGAATATGGCCATGATGTGTCTTCATACATGGTTGTTTTAGTAATGAAAAGCCACACACTTCATCAATTAGTGTCAGAAGAACTGTTTCCAACCATATCACATGCTAGAAACATAATAACCACTGCAATAATGATCCAATCATAAACTTTTGCCCATTTAAATCCAAACAGCGATTTTTTATTTATTTATTTTTTTTGGCTGGGCAGTGCATTTATACATTTATAAACACTTTTATTATGAATTGATTATGATTATTATTTTAAAATACTAACATTCTGTACTTTTAAACATGTACCAACAACAAAACCATAAATTGTCACCACTGTCATACTGTCACAGTCCTTTTTTTAAAAGGTTATTTAAAAAAAATATGCTCTTCAGTGAAGTAAAGATGGAACGCTTTTCTTCACTTCATTCTTTCAGATCAGGTATGGATTCTCCATTCGCTCTTTGTTTCTCTGTCTTTCAGGTCATGGTTGTAGTTTACTCTGCCGATCTGCCTGGCGGCTGTATTTGACTACGGACTGAGTGTTTCCTCCTCCTGCTGCTCCAGTATTCAAATGCTGCCATTCTTTATAGCACAGTGGAAGAGAGAGACTAAGAAAGAGAGCTGAGCGTAAAGACAGAAAGTGGTAGAGTGACTCTTGGTGTTTTGTTTTTTTGTTTTTCTATGTAAAACATGTCAGGAGAACTGTGGTAGATGTCCAAAGAGAGACGCCGACGCATCTCATTCTCTCTGAAAGACAACAAAGACGCAAACTAAAGCCTCGACATCCAGGACAAAAAAAAAGAAAAAGAATAGACATCTTTCCAGAAGATGAGTGAGTAGTTGTGAATCTACATATCATGTAATATATGTGTATTTGGTTTCACTTTATTTTGATGGTCCCTTTAGCACATTCTGTTGACTACCTGCATGTGTACTAACTCTCATTAGAGTGTTAGTAGAGTATTAGTAGACTGGTAGGGTTAGAATAAGTTGACATGTACTTGCAAAGTTACTTCACAATAAAGTGACATTAAGATATTAAGCTAATACTTAAATGAGAGTCCGTTGACATGTAGTTGCAAAGTCTAGTCAATAGTGATAGGGACGAGACCGCCTATGCCGAGTCCGAGTCAAGACCGAGTCTTTGAAGGGTCGAGTCCGAGTCGAGACCGAGTCTTTGAAGGGTCGAGACCGAGTCTTTGAAGGGTCGAGTCCGAGTCGAGACCGAGTCTTTGAAGGGTCGAGTCCGAGTCGAGACCGAGTCTTTGAAGGGTCGAGTCCGAGTCGAGACCGAGTCTTTGAAGGGTCGAGTCCGAGTCGAGACCGAGTCTTTGAAGGGTCGAGTCCGAGTCGAGACCGAGTCTTTGAAGGGTCGAGTCCGAGTCAAGACCGAGTCTTTGAAGGGTCGAGTCCGAGTCAAGACCGAGTCTTTGAAGGGTCGAGTCCGAGTCAAGACCGAGTCTTTGAAGGGTCGAGTCCGAGTCGAGACCGAGTCTTTGAAGGGTCGAGTCCGAGTCAAGACCGAGTCTTTGAAGGGTCGAGTCCGAGTCGAGACCGAGTCTTTGAAGGGTCGAGTCCGAGTCAAGACCGAGTCTTTGAAGGGTCGAGTCCGAGTCGAGACCAAGTCTTTGAAGGGTCGAGTCCGAGTCGAGACCGAGTCTTTGAAGGGTCGAGTCCGAGTCGAGACCGAGTCTTTGAAGGGTCGAGTCCGAGTCGAGACCGAGTCTTTGAAGGGTTAGAGTTACTCTAATGAGTAGAGTGGCTCTAATGTTCTACTTGACTTGATAATAGTCAAGCAATATATATGTCTCAAAGCCCGTAGTTTATTAATCAACCATTGAAATGCACGAAGGTTTGTAATTCCATACAACCCATGCCTAAACAAACTACTTGTCTTGCCTATAAATTTTGATACAGAATTTTGTTTTATTTTATCACTTCGGGTTACGCGAATCTAAATTCACAACGCTTTATCTGTAGAGTGGGAAAGGGATCCTCCATAGGGAGAGGATAGTTGACACTTCAGCACCAGTGTTGCCAACTTAGCGCCTTTGTCGCTATTTTTAGCGACTTTTCAGACCCCTTTAGCGACATTTTTTCAAAAAAGCGACTAGCGACAATTTTATCGACTTTTTGGACAAACCTCAGTAACCTCCAAATGTTGCCTGTACTGTCCTGCGAGCGCGAGGTCTTGCTTTCTCCCTGTCGTCACTCTCTCTAGCTGCGTCTCCACTGTTCAGTGAATGGCTGAGAGGAGCGCGCGGCCGCTGACAGACGCGAATGAGCAATGTTTTTCCATGGACTTATCACTTATCTGCTTTTCTTTTGTTTTATATTTAAAGAATTTAGTTTGACCATTTTCATTTTATTTCTTTTCTTGTGCTTATTACTTGTAACACTCACTATCACAGAGCTTAGTTCATCCGGTTCCCTAACTCTCTCAATTCAGATAATGTTCCACATAGGCCTTTACAAAATGTAATCATATATATTATAGCTACTCGTTCTATTTTCTGACAACAACAACAAAAAAGGAAATGAAAACAGCTTTATTTGACATTCGGCTATATTATATTAAATAGACTAATAGAGCATTAATTTAAAGAGAAAATGCACTAGGCTGACAGAACGAAAGTACGACGCGATGACGTCATTAATATGCTAATTGACGTATGACATCATCTAGCGACATTTAGCGACTTTTAGGGAAGGCCTCAGCTACTTTCCTTTGAAAATAGTTGGCAACACTGGAGCACTGCGTTGTCATCGGGTCCAAACGAAGCTCCTTCGTCAGATCTGGATACGGCCTGGATCCGGCAGGCTGCGGGAAAACCTCGGGATAAACAAAGACACTAAAATTAGCATAGATGCCATTCTTCTTATGATGTAACGAGTACACCAGGATTTAAGGGAAGTGTTCCCAGTTCCGGCTGACCTAATCTATGCAGCCCAGGGCCGGATTAAGAGTTCAGAGGCCCCTGGGCACAATGTCTTGTAGGCCCCCCCTTAGGCAGGCCAAATGTATGTTTTGTCCAAGGACATTTTAATATGGCATTTACAGTTTTACTGACTTAAAAGGAACTTTGTTGTACTGCTGGAGTAAAGTTCATAAATGGTCGTTCTTTCCCATAGGAATTTGTAAAACTATGTTGGGTGGACCTCTGTGCCTCTAGGGGGGTTCGGGGGCATGTTCCCCCGCAAGAAAATTTTGTACATTTTAAGGTTAAATGCATCAATCTGGTGCTCTTTGAGAGATCAAAATTAAGAGCTTCAACCCATGAACTGCTCGTTAAACAAAGAAAAAGCATTGATTTGTACCAGGACAATAAAGAGGGATCAAACATCTTTTTAGTTATGAGAGTCTCAGTCTACATTACATTATCAATGGTATTTTAGGATGCCAAACAATTATTATAATAATGTAATAATGATTTATATAATTATTCCTATGACGTAAAATCCATATAGCCTATAAATGTACTATAAATGAAAATGAATATTTCAAAAGTATATTTTAGTCTACATTACACTATAATACAGGAAAATTTAAATACTTTTGTCCTAATTTCTTCACTTGCAAGAAATAAACCTTTGAGCTTTTATTTAGGAGAAAACACCAGATAACCATGCTGATCGCGTGAGCAAAGAGCGCACTTTTCTTTAAATCACCCAGCACACACAGGATGCCTATTCTTAAAGTCTTATGCTGTTTTATAAAGGCACAAAGCCATATCATGGTTTCGATTTTATTTCGTTGGCAAAATATAACGCTAGAGACCTTTATGTTAGGTTATACATTTTACATCTCATATGTGTTGGGAAAAGGGAGAAGAGAGAGTTTGGCAAAAGGCGGATTCGAACTCGGGTCGAGCGCATCAAAAGCTGCTTTCAAGCACTTGACGCGCTACAATCTACGCCAACGTAGCTATTCCATGACGGGCGTCTTTTTGCTAAAAAGACAGGCACTAAGTGCAAATATACGCTCCGTTATCTAAAATAGTTTTTTCTTCCCCTCGCTTGGGCCACAAGTGCGCATGGCGAACTTGCAATGAATACATTTTATCAGACCGGCCCTCGCGGCCTCGAAACACTACCGGCCCACCGGGGAAACTCCCGACTCTCTCGATTGCCACTCCGCCCCTGGTGCCCAGGGCCCCTTAGATGTCGTGGGCCCCTGGGCAAGTGCCCAGTTGCCCTAATGTTTATTCCGGCCCTGATGCAGCCTAACATTGAATTATAGAAGTCTATAATGTGTTATGTGTATGCTAGGTCAAAGAGATGTGTTTTTAGTCTAGCTTTGAACTGAGAGAGTGTGTCTGCTTCCCGGACAATGGTAGGAAGACTGTTCCAAAGTTTTGGTGCTAAATAGGAAAAGGATCTACCGCCAGCAGTCGATTTTGATATTCTAGGTATTATCAACTGGCCGGAAAATGTATAGAATGGAAACTGTCTTACCCTTGGTTTCAAAGATAAGGCTTAAGCCTAGTCCCACACTAAAATGCATGTTTGATTATGAAATGTGTCAGTGCCATTGTTTTGGCTCAAGTATCAAATAACACCAGTAATGTTTTTCTAAGGCCCGTTTATAAAAGCTTCTTAAATGCCCTAATTGAACTAAGGCCTGATCCTGGATTAATCTAAGCCTTGTTTGTGAAACCAGGCGTTAGTCTATTTGTCCGGTCTGTTTGAGCATGTGCAAACCAAACTAAGGCAATAGATTATCTGCTTTCTATTTGCATTTTACACTATGCAGCAATCCTCTCAAATCCATTAGAAACCCACTCAATATATGTCTGTAGAATAAGAAACAAATTGTAGGTAAATGCTGAAACATTCAGCTACATTTAAATGTATCAAATTTGACTATACTGGCATCATAAATGTAAACTATGATCAGATGAGGCTAAGTGGACCTCTAATGAAGTAACCCAATCCGTTCTGCCTGCATTATGGGCGTCAGTAATGGGACACCCTTCTGCTGCTTTGCATATTTTGAGCCGTTCTTTGATGGAGACCTATAATAATTTCCAAGGCAAATCTGTTATTGAGAACAGGTCAGCGTCGGTAGAACAACAAACAAGTCTGTTTACCAATCGTACTACATTCTCTGCAAAAGTTGTAGATGGGGGACGAGAACAAATCTGCAGCTTGGTCAACCTGTGCATGTTATTTCTACTGAAGCTGGTTGAGCATGAAGGCCTTGCTAGCCAGGCCGGTTAAAAAGCAAAGAGATCGAAAACACCATGATGACCATATGCAGGGCTCATAAATCTCAAAAATGTCATTTTATTTGATTTTAACATTTACATTTATGCATTTAGAAGATGTTTTTATCTAAAGCAACTTACAACAGAGGAACATAAGCAATCCACCACAGATTTTATTTGTAGCTTTTTTATTTTGCAGACAGTTTTTTCCAAAGCAACTTTCAATTGAATTCAAATTAGCTTTATTGGCACGAATGTGTAAAATAGAACAATATTGCCAACGCAATAGACATATACAAACATATATGTAGATAAATAAAAGTGAATAATAAAAAATTAAAAAATATATTTAAAAAAATTGTACAATTATTTATCCATCTGAGGTTCCACTGGTTGTCCTCATTTCATGGCATGAGGAGATATATTTTCCAGCAATTATTTCACATTTGGGCATTTCTCCCAGTAAATATGGGAGTTTCTGTGTGTCTGATATGGATTCGAATTCAGGGTATATTTGGGAAATGTTTGCAAAGTGTTTTTGTCTTAGTGTATTATATTTGGGGCAACTTACAACGGAAGAACATAAGTAATAATGAGTCAAAGAGTCATAGTGTACAATGCCAGTTTTATTTTTTTATTTATTATTATTTTGCATTTATGCATTTGACAGGTGCTTGTATCCAAAGAAAATATGCGTAGTGTACAATGGCAGGTTTTTAATTTAATTAAAAAATATAGATTTATTATTAAATTTTAAATTAAATTATTTGATTTGATTTATTTTATTCATTTAGCAGACGCAGACGCTTTTATCCAAAGCAACTTTCAACAAAAGAAAATAAGTAATAATGTGTCAAAGAGCCAACATAGTGTACAATCCCAGATTTTATTTTATTTTAATTAATTTTCTTTTACAGACCAAAGCATCTTCCAATAGAAGGCCATAAGCAATGTGTCAAAGAGTCAACAATATTCATAGTGTGCAATGGCAGTTTTATTTTTTATTATTATTAATTTCCATTTATGCATTCGACAGGCGCCTTTATGCAAAGGATATATTCATTGTGTATAGGCTATGCCAGTTATTATTATAAAAAAATGTATCCAAAGCGTAGTGCGTAGTGTACAATGCCAGCTTTCTTTGGGTTATTTTTTTTTACATTCATGTATTTGGCTGGCGCTTTTATCCAAAGCCACTGACAAAAAAGAGGAACATAAGCAATTAGTCACAGAGCCAACAATATTCACAGTGTATAATGCCAGGTTTTTTGTTGTTGTTTTATTTTTCCTGTGGGTGGTGGTAGAAAATACAAGAAAAATCCATGAAACAAAACTTTTCTTGTTCTTCTCCAGACATGCCACATCATCATGGACCTTGAGGATGCCCTTTGACTTCCCTCTCTCTCACCTCCCCCCTCTGTCATGGAGCCTGACCCGAACCACCTCTGTGACCCCTACAAACCAGACGCGGATGACGGCGAGCTGCCCGATCTGGAGTGCGCCATCTGTTTCTGCCAGTTCAACAACATCTTCAACACCCCTAAAGTACTGGAATGCAAGCACACCTTCTGCCTGGAGTGTCTAGCGCGGATGAACGTGAAGTCCGCCCAACCCAATACCATCCAGTGCCCGCTGTGCCGTGCCTACACCCCGTTACCAGACCTGGGTCTTCCCAAGCTTGCGAACGACTCCACGGTGCTGTCCTACCTCCCGACCGCCATGCAGCACGTCTACAGCATCCGTTTTAATCGCAACAAAGGCAAACTGCAGGTGAAGAGAGTGCCCAGCTCTGCCCCGGCTCTAACACACACCATCAGCCAGAGCCTGGACGTCGGGAACCCGGCAGGAGAGGCGGGGGGGCGCGCCTCGGCCAGAGAGAGGTCTGTGCTGATCACCATACTGCGCTCGCCACTGTGCAAAGCTTTCCTCATGAGTACGGTGGCCATAATGACGGTCATTCTCATCATTGTGATCATCTTCTTGAAACCTCATTAGATTATGCCAATGCGTCAGCATAAACAACAAACAAGCAACATGGCGAGCAATGTTTCCACATGCAAATCAAACTGTCCCTCTCATCATGGAAGGCTACTGCTATATTTGACAGCTGAGAAGGACAGTGGATGTGAAAAAAGTACTGTGAAGCTACCATGGTATTTAGATGGTAGCTTCACTATGGCAAACTATGACACTATGGCACCTTGTATCTTTTTATTCATGTCCCTTAAAAATACTGTGGTAGACTACTTTACAGTGTACCATATGATACTTTGTATCATATGTAAAAATTCTGTTTTTCACCTTTCAAAATATCATATGGTAGGGTCATGCACACTGATAATGTTCCTGACCATGGTACTATATGTCCAAAATGGTTTTTGATAATGTATGGTTTAAAATGTAAATCATATTTTAAAATGTATGTTATAATATATTATAACTGTTTTTTTTCTCTCTCTCACTGTATTTACACTACCATTTGATAAAAAAACAGTAATATTGTTAAATATTATGACATTTAAAATAACTATTTTCTATTTTAATATATTTTAAAATGTAATTTATTCCTATGATGGTAAAGCTGAATTTTCAGCATCATTACTCCAGTCTTCAGAGTCACATGATCCTTCAGAAATCATTCTAATATGCTGATTTGATGCTCAAAAAACATTAATTATTATTATCAATCTTGAAAACAGTTGTGTACAATTTTTTCAGGATTCTTTGATGAATGGAAAGTTCAAAAGAACGGCATTTATTTGAAATAGAATCTTTTGTAGCATTATAAATGTCTTTGCTGTCAATTCTGAACAATTTAATTCATCCTTGATGAATAAAAGTATTAATTTATTTTATTTATTTACCCAAAAAATAAAATAAAAATTATTACTGACCCCAAACTTTTGAACGGTAGTTTTTTAATGTTACAAAAGCTTTGGATTTCAGATAAATGCTGTTCTTTTTAACTTTGTATTCAACAAAGAATCCTGAAATAAAAATGTGAATAACTGTTTTCAACATTGATAATAATGAGAAATGTTTCTTTCTTTTATAAATGCAGCCTTGGTTAGCAGAAAAGACTTCTTTTAAAACATAAAAAATCTTATCGATCCAGACTGCTAGTGTATATATAAGTTTCAAAACTATACTTTTTATTGACAATCATCCCAGCTAACAAAAAAAATATGATCTAATAACGTTTTGCTAACGTTCCCATTAAGGAAAACGTTATTTATGGATGTTCTCTGTATAGAGGTCTTTTCTTGCTTTATTGACTTTTTTTTTTTCTGCTCACTGACCTGAACTCCTTATTGAATTAGATTGAACTTTATTGTCGTGATTGCCAAAACATTGAATTATAGCCACACACATTTTCACACAATAAAAAAAAAAGAAGAAAAAGGAAAAGGAAAAAACAGTACACAATAAGTGCATCCCAATTCGCATACTAATGTACCATTCTATGACGTTTTGTTTTATAGTGCGAGTGTTTTCACACTGAAAATCCCAAATAGAATAAGCAGGCTACATTTTAAATACCCGGATGACGCACTTGTTGGACACTTCATGGCCTGCGTTTAACTCCACTTTTAGACATACACTTGTGAACTTCCCTAAGCACTTACCCTCGGGGGAATCCATAGACAGTAAAAGAAAGGGGGAATCCCCGTCGCCATTTTGAAGTTCATTCAACTTCGTCAAGTGGACGAGGGAAGTTTATTTGGACAGACCCTCGACTCCTCGATTTTGACAGAGGGAGTGAGTCTACTCAACACGTAGCCTACACTTCAGGCAGATCATGCTTAATTTACCCACACGAATCTAGTGTATGATATTGGAGTGATTTAACTAAATGTAATACTTGTGGCTAGCTTAAGCTGACTGTTATAGTTTACTGTATTGTTATTATTTCCATTTGTGTTTTTTTATATTTTCTTCAACAGCCCATACAGACTTTAAGAATGCTGCGTAAAACAAATTAATATTTAGTAAATAATAAACATCCATTGCAGATTCCAATTAAGTGATCAAGGGCTTAGTGCGTTCCATTTTAACATTTCAAGGGTTTCGCCACTAGTGGGCACTCATGCAACGTAAGCAATGACGTACATCTGAGTGAATGAGACAGAGGGAAGTTAGCAAGGGTAGGGCATAAAAATGTAAACTTAAATTTAAACACTGCCAAGGGCTGCGTCTTAAATCGCATACTCTCTTGACTAGGTACTTATTTTGAATAAGTAATTACTTCACAACGGCTAAAAAAGTACGTTCTATATAGTATGAATGTGTGTAGTATGACTGTAATTTGGATGTACTACATCCGCCATGTTGTCATGGGCATATAACCCCTCTCCCGTGGCCTCATGGGATACATGCTGGAAGTAGTAGGTCATCCGGACAGCTTTTGCAGACTCTTTTATGAGTACTGTGAATTCGGACATACTTCTTTTGTCACATACTGTTTTTCGCCTACTTTAGTAGGGAATTATGCGATTTCGGATTTAGCCATGCACTCAGCTGTCTCCGTTTTAATTACATATCGAGGGTGAGGGGCTATCAGGCTCCAACGTTGAATAACAAAATAACCTTTGCTGCGTCCCAATTCACAGAGGCTACTATCCGTCCTAAATAGTATTCGAAATTAGAATTACCAAATCATAATATGTTGAAATGAGTATTCCAAACCCAGATGGTCTACTTTTTCCGGTTAGAGTCCGATGTGCAAACATAGACATAATAAATACATAGTATTATTATTATTTGATTTCCATTACACGAGAGTAGATGTTAAAACTTCATGCTGATTTGTACTCGGCTTTCGCCAAGATAAGCAACACTAAGACGTAGCTTTACAGTAAACTATGCTTCTCCATCCATTTACGCTTCTTTCCATATGGTGGTGTGACTCCCCTTCTGTTCGGCGTTAACGGCTGCAGTGTACTTGGCGCGTCAGCACACACGACGGCTGCAACTACAGTGTGGTCTCCCTAGTGGACCAGCACGACAACCGTCTGGATTGAGTCGAGTAGGGGACATCGCTAGGGTCTTCAAGTGGGCACCTTCCGTCCTCAGTGTTTCGTCGACTAGCCCACGACACCTCAAGAGGGCTCGACAGTGACTCTGGCGTCCCAGAGTCACCCCCCTCCGTCCCCCACTCAACTCAGCCCAGCTTACTGACCTCTACATCCCTCCTGCTGCTGAGACCTAACCACAATCTCACAATCTCTCCGCAACCCAACCATACGCGCCAACCCGTTTGACTAAGGCTGTCGAGCCCCTCTGGTGCGTTAATATGCAGTTTCAGTGGCAACGGTTCCGTATGGCATACCACATACCACAAAACACAATATCTGCCCAACCACCCGTCATTCACGCAACACAGGAACGTAATGACTGTAAATATATACAACCTATACAAATAAACCAACAGACTCTTCAATTTTTCAAGAATACTACGAAACCGTAGCGTGGCGGCCTGTACACAGCCAGCTAGAATCTTTCCGTCTCAACCACAGCCAGTTGCTGCTCCTTTCTGCTGCTTCAGATAAGTTCTTTACTGTGCGACGCAACTCTTGGCCACTGAATCTGACGTCTCTGAGGAACCGGGTTGTAGAGTGTGCCACAAAACCTCGACAACCCACTTCCACTGGATAAACCTGGACTCTCCATCCTCGCTGTTCTGCTTCAGTGGCCAGATGAGCATACCGCAGTTTCTTCCTCTCATGTGCCTCATCTACAGCATCCTCCCATGGCACTGTTAACTCTATCAGTTGAACAATGCGTGCTGATCCAGACCACAAAACAATATCTGGTCGTAGGTTAGTGGTGGCAATCTCAGGTGAAAAACCCAGAATCTCAGGGGAAAACCCAAACCCAGATGGTCTACTTTTTCCGGTTAGAGTCCGATGTGCAAACATAGACATAATAAATAGTAATATTTAGTATATTATTTATTTATAAATACTATGTATTTATTATGTCTATGTGTGCAAATCCGTGCACACTCGAGGTAATATTGCCCACAACCCATTGGGCGTTGTACTGGGGTTCGATTAGAACAACAAACACGAATAAAAGGTGTTTAAAAACTACAAACACGGCGGATGTGCGTTTTCGACGATTAAATTCAAACGTTTAGATAAAGGGGTTTGAGTAACCTGACGAAAAGATATTTATTCAATCATCCACATTATGTTTCATCAGCAACAGCATTGTGAACTTTTGTAAAGAATAAGATACGTTTGTTCATTAACTTGTAAATGCATCATTATGGAAATTGAAAACATAAAGAGAGTTCTCTGACCCAGTGCTGGCAGATCAGCGTGCCCGCATATTTCTCTCCGAAACAGTAGGAAATTAAATTAAATTAAATGTGGAGGATTCAAGATTGTTCTGTGACAATATTGACAGGGCAGTTTAAACGGTGACAGAATGCACTAATTAAGCGACAGCTGCATGACATATAGTAGGCCAGTATTTTCTATGCCACACACTCAAAACTGTATTTTTCTTCACACAAAAAACTAGGCTACACTTTTAAAAGGGACCTATAATGCAAAATTCACTTTTGTAAGGTGTTTGGACATAAATGTGTGTTGGCAGTGTGTGTACACAACCGTACCCTACAGTGATAATAATCCACTCACTTCTTTTTTTTTAAAATCCCCATAAATCATAAGCAGTGTCTCCTAACGACCTGTTTTCAAAATGCGGCTTTAGTGACGTCACTAAAGCCACAGGCCCCGCCCACGAGTGTTGACAGACATTGCCGTTTTAGACCCGCTCTGATCGAGTTCACAGCAAGTTGTACACATCCCCCATTGCTGCACTAATGAGAATGTCTCCCAAGCGTTGAAGGTGTTGTTGCTGGATGTATTCATTCGCATAGGTCTCTCTATTTACTCCTGAAATCTGAGCCACCCGCTGAAGACGAGGTGGGTTCATTTTGTCTTTGAAAAATGCTCCCTCAACTCTACCAAAATTTGTTTATGTAACGTTACCTACTCACTTCTTATAAGTTACTGTGTTTACTCAGCTCTTACAGTGATTTTCTGGAGTTAAACTGACGCTTATTTTTTGTGTGACATACAATAAACTTTATTAAACTCATCAGTATATTTTGTGTCATCATTCAGACATGGTCCAACAGCAGGCTTGTATTAAAGTAACATCAAGGAACTTTTCCTCTGCGGTCGCCCTACAGGTTGGAAGCGGAATTGTCCATTACCGCTGTCGTAAATAATTTTGCCTACCGCAGCCTACTGTCGCACGCACACGCTCGCTGTTTATCCAGCACCGGCTTTGGAATCAACAATGGCAGACATCCCAACCTGCAAGAAGTCATTTCAGGGAGGTATATCTTGGTGACTGGATTGTTGACGGGGGGGGGGGGGGGGGGGGGGGGGCGACGGGTGACGGGTGGCGGGTTGACTAGCTTTCGTGAGGCACACTCGCAAGGTCTCTCGCTCTCTCCCTCTCTGCCGTCCTCGCGCTAAGTATGTTATGTGCGCAGTATGTTTTGTCTCACATGCGCGCTCTAGATTCCGGCAGATTTGAACTAATTGTCGGGCTTCAGGGAGATGCTATCAATATGCGGGAGACTCCCGGGAGACTTGGGATGTCTGCAATTGCCACAGGCAATTTGAGGAAGTGGTGGGGGATGTGACGGATGCCGTAAAGCAGTCGAATTTTGTAGTTCTTTTTGTGCACGGGTTCCTACCCGAAACCCGTGAGTTACCCGAAAGTTACATAGTGCGAGTAAAAGCGATACAGACCATGTCAGGCTATGGCAGACGTGTCATTTAACTTATTTTAAGTCGATGTACCATCACAAGGGTCTTGGAAATATATTATAAAGGTTGAAAAACTACTTAGTGTTACTTTAATAGTGGCTACAATCAATGACACATAGGTTATAACCGTAATTAAACTAAACTATACCTGTTCCAACTCCATACATCATATATTCTCTGACTCTGTAGGCATTATTGTCCGAGTCGAAATGAACACCGTTACTGTGAGTTTCTGTTTTGATATTATCATCTTTCCGTGGGTTGAGAATGAGATTGTTCACTGAGCGCGAGCTGGTTAGACTCCGCCCCCTGTGCCGTGAACCAGCAGCTCATTAGCATTTAAAGGAGACACACTAAAACGGTGTGTTTTTCTCAGCCCCAAAAAGTGACGTAAAAAATTATCTGTGGGGTAGTTTGAGCTAAAACTTCACATACACACTCTGGGGACATCAGAGACTTATTTTACATCTTGTGAAAAGGGGCATAATAGGTCCCCTTTAAGGGATAGTAGCCGCCCTAGCCTATAAGTAAGCTAGCGAATTGGGACACCGCTTACAAAATTAATACACTACACATTGCGTATAAGTATACATGGTGAGTAAGTGTAGCTATATTGCGTAATTTGGGACACATTTTGTCATATTACCCTACATCATGTTTTTTTTTTTTTTTTTTTTTTTTTTTTTTTTTTACATAGGCTTTGCGTGTTTACAATATTGATTCATTATTTCTGTTTCTCATACCAACACAGCTATTAAAGTCATACTGTCTCATTATCCAAAGCGATTACATTTTGCATTATCAAAGTTTTTCAGAGTCATGTAGATGGAAAAGGTATCGAGCCGCCACTGCCCCGCACGGCCACCAGATAGCGCCCTCTCGCCAGAGTTCATTCCCGAATCTGGCCCGAACTTCACCGCGCTTCATTAATAAAGCGGTTTTACGCAATGGAAAAGTACCAGAGCTCGTCAAGCTGCCCCCCTCTGTCTCTCTCGCCTTATATGGCTGACAAAACCAAACAAACCAGTGAAAAACATGAGTACACTCACTGTGCCATCCAACTCTTGAAACCTCAGAAATGGGGAAATACTTTTCTATGTAACTTTAGTGACTTCAGCTCACGGATGTGATGCAAAATTGCAGAAGGAAGTAAAGTGAAACTTTGCACTACTGAAAGATCCGGACTTTTTCAGAATTTTGAAATCAATACATCAGTAGGCCTAGCTTTGCAAAAGATCTAAAAATAGCACTCTGCATGAGCCCAAAGTCTTGATAAGGTCTCTTTTGTTAACATTAGTGAATGCATTAGCCTACATAAACTAACAATGAGTAACATTTACAGAGTTTCTATTATTAGTCATCTTTGTTAAAGTTGGTTAATAAAAAAAATAGGCTATAACATGGTGCATTAACTAATGTTTGATTTTTAGAATAAAATGATTTCACAGAATCAAAAAATAAAGAGAAACTTTTTATCTCACAATTATGACTCTTCCTCACAATTGCAAGTTTATATCTTGCAGTTCTGGCTTTATTTATCACAATTGCCAGATATAAGCTCACAATTGTAGGGGAAAAAAGTCACTTTACTTTTGTATTCAGTGGTGGAAACAAGCATGCATGCTATAGAAGCGTTGTTCATTGTTTATGTTAAATAATGCAGTTAACTATTGTTAAAAAATGAGACCTTTTTGTAAAGTGTCACAGACAAATCTGTTCTTAAAATAAATGTTACAGCCTGGACTGATGATAAGGTGTGCCGGTTTCTGTGTGGATTTGGATCAGACATTACCAGTTCTGCTAGAGACGGTTTGATTGTACAGTGAGATGATTTTAATGTACCATATTAAGGTAAATGCTGGGTTAGACTGATTCACCACTGATTCCTCCAGACAGTTTGGGCGAGTGATGTGACACATCTCTGACTTTGTATTGTCGCAGCTATAGTGCTACTATACGTCAAGTGATGTTTAAACTGGCACAAAGACTGCGACCAGACCGGATTACAGTCATGTTTGTAATACTATTCTTGTTCTTTTGTACAGCATGTGAACTACAATGCACAATTGTGCTTTTGCTTTGAACATGTTACTGGTGTAGAAAGAGATTTTGACAAAAGAGTGTGTGTGCGTATGTGTGTGTGTGTGTGTGTGTGTTGGTTACGTGTGTCCTTCATCCTTCGTGGGAACTGGCAAGAGTTTTGTCTGTTCCTTATCTTTGTTCTTGTGGAGGTCGTGTTGAGTCTGCACTTGTGAGTTTTTGTACTGTGTGAGTATAAGAGTCGTTGTGATCATGAGTTTATTAATATCCAAGTGCTTACCCCATTTCCCACAGCCAGTACCTTTATATTTACCTTTACTTTTATAGTGTTTTTAGTTTTTTCTTACAATGGAGCGGTTTCTGTCTAATAAAAACGCCTTTATTTTCTCTATTGAGAATTTTTTTAATTAAAGGTACACTATGTAACTTTTTTTGTTAAACAATAATACAATTGAAATAATCAGTCAATACATTACCGATCCTTCTTCAAAAATGTGTTTTTGTCTAATGATTCACTATGGTAAGTTTATATTTTAGACCTGTCGGGATGATTTTCGCAGGAAATTGAGCAGACACATCACTCGCCCGTGCGTGTCTCGATTAAAAAACTAGAGAAATGTTGCTCCGGCTACTTAAACGCGAGTCTGGTGTGAGTGGCATATGTTAGTTGTCACAACGAGCGAGGAAGACTGACACGGAGCAGCTAAATATTGAATCTCCAGAGAATCAACCGTCAAAAACAGTGCAGAAAAGAGGAGAGTCTGCTGAAGAGAAAAGAGAACGAGACAGGGCTCGTAATAAAACAAGAATCAACATTGGCTTGGCTTTTCAGAGATGCCGAGAACTGAGGGATTTGAAATGTTGCAAAAGCATCACAGAGATGCATTTTTATTACTCAACAGGTGAGTAAGGCGTTTTATTGAACAGATAAATCACCATATGTAGCTCTCTAACAGAGTTCATTGTAAAGCATTATCTATTGTAAAGGTCAGTTCATTATGGTTGTTGTAGCTGTGCTGGAATTTATTCTCAAGGAAGTACAGTGTCGATTAATAGGTAAAGATACAGTAACGTCTTCAGATAGTCAGCTTGAGATCCTCTCCATCTAAACTGGTTTGGTCTCTTAAGTCTAGTGAATGTTTTATTAGCAGTATGATAATCATATTCATCTGCACAGTCAGAGCCAGGGGCGGATTGGCCATCGGGAATACCGGGAACAATCCCGAGCGGCCGGTCCATTTCAGGCCGAAGACCGGCCGGTGGTCAAAGAGCATTGTTTTTTTTTGTTGTTTTTTTAATGATACGCGACCGGCCTAACCGGCCGCTCAGATGCAGCAGAACGCTGTGTGTGTGTGTGTGTGATTCAGACTGGGCCAAACCAATACTTTCAATCTGAGGGGGGATACGAGCGGCCCCTCCCAACTTGGACTGATCCTCGTTTTTTCTGACATCCGATTGGCTCAAACTAGGCGCCGATCAGAAGAGTTTACTTTTGGTCATGTTTGGCGGGTTTGTGTGAATGCAATGCAACAGAGACGGACGGTAAAACTGGCGAAAAGAAGAGAAAGAAATAAGAATTAAAAAGAAAAGATTTTTGGCACAAGAGGCCGCTAAATGCGCCAAATTAACAGACCTTTTCCGTAGTGGAAAGAGTGCTGTGGCAGCCGGAGGTGCAGATGAGGAAGAAGGACCCAGCAGCATGGACAGGACAGGGGCACGATTAGGGATATATTAGTGATTTATTATAGACTGAAATTGTTTATATTTACATTTAAATATAGGCATTTATTACGTGGCTTGGTAGAATTCCTATTCTACCAAGCCATTTTCTATGACTATTTTCTTTAGTGGAAGCAATACCATCGTTTTTAAATAAATAAACTGCTTTTTAAATCAATATTTTGTGTGAAATTATTGATTTATTTGGTAGGTAGCCATGTAATAAGCGGGATAATGTATAGTGAGGCAGCTGATACAAACGCTATAACAACCGCCTCGCTATACATTATCCCTTACATATTTGATATATTTATAGATATATTATATATTATAAACAGCAGTTTGCAGTTTGTCGTCACACACAGACAACATCCTTCTATAAGCAAGGAATCTCTATGTCTGTATATGAATATTTGTTAGTATTTGTAACTATTTTATCACTCCGACTGACTGTACACGACATGCTGGTAGTTAGCAGTATACTGTGACTTATGTGTTCGAGATTAGGTTTTGCTGACCTGGTTGTGTTCAGTGCAGTGGTGACTTGCTTATACAACCTGAAGAGGCAAGTGTCATCCTAACATTTCTTGAAGGTCTTCAGTGTAATCTGATTCTCTTTATACCATAAAAACACTATTAGAATTAAAATAACTGCAAAAAATCCTTCTGCTCGTGCACCTAGGGCACTCGCGTATAAAGGCCTCTCCATCTTAAAGTCCCGGGCTGAATTTCAGTCCCAGTACGTCCATGGTCAGAGCTGAAGCACAACCAAAACAATGTTCTTCTGCAAAATGTATGCGGTTTTGATTTTTTTTTTTACTGTTTTTAGTGTATACATTACACTATAACTTTTTTAGAGGGCCAAAAGTTATAGTGTAATGTACACTATGTAACTTTTGGCCCTCTAGCGGTAAAAACATAACCTATAAACCTTTCAGATAACACAAATGTAAAAAACAACAAAAAACAACAACAACAACACAACAATGAGCTCTCAGATTGCAGATGTATTATACATGCCAAAAGTCACTGTGAGATGAGTAAGTTTTTGAAAGAAGTGTCTTTTGCTCAGATGCCATCAAAAATACAGTTAAAACAGTAATATTGTGACATATTATGTTTGCAATTTAAGCTTGTTTTCTTGGATATATTTTAAAATGTAATTTATTCCTGTGATAGCTACATTTTCAGCATCATTACTCCAGTCTTCAGTCAAAGTTTGTAGTGTCCCACTTAACTCAGCACTGCTTATTTGATTATTATTTTAGAACAGTTTATTGAAGAATTTTAAAAAAAAGAAGAAATTAAATCCCTGAATCAACTGAAAAAGTGTCTGGTCACTGTTGTGCTCTATTGAACAGCAGGAGGAACAAAGGGATATTCTATGAAGTGTATGGAAATGGCATAGAAGAAAGCTTCCTCACACCATGTTGTAAATATATATCACGGCTCTTTCGGGCTGATAAAAGAGTCGCTCTTGTCTCTCTGAGGTCAAGGCCAATATCATTTACCTCAAACAAAAAACAAGCAGCGTTACTCACCAGCCCTCCCACACACAGTGAGCTTTCCTGATGGCTCCTCCACACGGGTGTGTAATCATCCCTTTCCTTTCTTGTCAAATACCAACAGGAAACACTCTATAGTTAACATCTAGACCAATGATTACTTATGATTTAATGCTATATTTGACTAATAATATGCTTACATTTTTCTGCTCAATATTATATATTAATTCAATTTGTTGTTAATAATAATTATTATATAATCAAATCAATTCACTAACAATATATATATATCTTTATTATTATTATTTTGTAAACATTCATAGTGCATGTTATGTTTAAATTGTTGTCTAATAATTATTTATATAAAAAAGCATTAGTATTTTGTTTCTAGGTTAAATTACACCGTATTTTGCCCCTACACTGTATGACATTAAATAAATATGTTTTACAATTAATTCAGAACTGCAAATCACAAAAGTGCAAGTTTTTAATGTTACTATGGAAATAGAAACTCAATGCCCACTCAAGATTGTGACGCAATTGGTCATTCAGTTTTGTGTAAGCAGACACACACAGATGACGAACTTTGTGACAAAGAGGGAAACATCCCTCAGGTGAAGATATGAACTTTCATGGTTACATTTGTGGTACATAACTTGGGATACCACTGTTCATAATTTTTTTTTTTTTGCTAGGAAAGTTGCTCCTCCAGCAAACCTAATTGAATAATTAGTGAATCAGACTGCAAATAATCTCAAATAATACCACTTTCTGTTCCACTCACAGATCAGTTATGTAAATGTTATGTAGTTAATTTGTGAACAGTGTAGAAACATGCCAGATGGGTCATTCCTCAAGCATGGTGGCATCTCATTTATTTATTTATTTATTTGTCCATCCATTCAAAATTGAATCTCATCTTAATATAAAATTACACTGAAGATTAATGTTTATTTACTATTGGCTGGCATGCTTTTTGATGATACTTTTTATCAAGTAAAGGACCTTAAATTGAAAATAATTTTTATATTGGAACAACTTAGGTTTACATGATTATCTATACATTTGATACGCGAGTATCAAATCCATCAGGGTTTTGAGGAACGTTTATTTGTTCATCACTCAATCATCATTGCATCATATGTTTTGATTATAAATCTAAGCATTAAATATAATCTTACTGAGACATTATTTAGAGATACAGTGACGACTGGTGTTCATATGCATTTTATGTAAGTATCCACCATAATGTAATACAGATCTTATTGATTTATATTACAAGCAATGAGAATTACATCATACTTTTTGTTCATATATACACTCACCTAAAGGATTATTAGGAACACCTGTTCAATTTCTCATTAATGCAATTATCTAATCAACCAATCACATGGCAGTTGCTTCAATGCATTTAGGGGTGTGGTCCTGGTCAAGACAATCTCCTAAACTCCAAACTGAATGTCAGAATGGGAAAAAAGGTGATTTAAGCAATTTTGAACGTGGCATGGTTGTTGGTGCCAGACGGGCCGGTCTGAGTTTTTCACAATCTGCTCAGTTACTGGGATTTTCACGCACAACCATTTCTAGGGTTTACAAAGAATGGTGTGAAAAGGGAAAAACATCCAGTATGCGGCAGTCCTGTGGGCGAAAATGCCTTGTTGATGCTAGAGGTCAGAGGAGAATGGGCCGACTGATTCAAGCTGATAGAAGAGCAACTTTGACTGAAATAACCACTCGTTACAACCGAGGTATGTAGCAAAGCATTTGTGGAGCCACAACACGCACAACCTTGAGGCGGATGGGCTACAACAGCAGAAGACCCCACCGGGTACCACTCATCTCCACTACAAATAGGAAAAAGAGGCTATACAGATTGCAAGAGCTCACCAAAATTGGACAGTTGAAGACTGGAAAAATGTTGCCTGGTCTGATGAGTCTCAATTTCTGTTGAGACATTCAGATGGTAGAGTCAGAACTTGGCGTAAACAGAATGAGAACATGGATCCATCATGCCTTGTTACCACTGTGCAGGCTGGTGGTGGTGGTGTAATGGTGTGGGGGATGTTTTCTTGGCACACTTTAAGCCCCTTAGTGCCAATTGGGCATCGTTTAAATGCCACGGCCGACCTGAGCATTGCTTCTGACCATGTCCATCCCTTTATGGCCACCATGTACCCATCCTCTGATGGCTACTTCCAGCAGGATAATGCACCATGTCACAAAGCTCGAATCATTTCAAATTGGTTTCTTGAACATGACAATGAGTTCACTGTACTAAAATGGCCCCCACAGTCACCAGATCTCAACCCAATAGAGCATCTTTGGGATGTGGTGGAACGGGAGCTTCGTGCCCTGGATGTGCATCCCACAAATCTCCATCAACTGCAAGATGCTATCCTATCAATATGGGCCAATATTTCTAAAGAATGCTTTCAGCACCTTGTTGAATCAATGCCACGTAGAATTAAGGCAGTTCTGAAGGCGAAAGGGGGTCAAACACAGTATAAGTATGGTGTTCCTAATAATCCTTTTGTGTGAGTGTATATCAGCAACTGCACCATATTACATATTTTGCTCAGTTTGGGCCTCTGAATAAAACAGGTGTTTTTTCCCTTCTCAAATATGAGCTCCATTTTCTCACTATATGAGCCATAAAAGCCAAATATAATGTACTCAACATTTTGTCTAAAGGTTTCTGACTATTATTTCATATGGCAGGCTTTACATGGTTACGAGATTTTGATTAACAGTCATAAATGGCATAGCTTTTAAATGGCATTTTAAATGGGAAAAGTTGGCCATTGGTATAGGCTATTGTATGTGGTTCATGGGACAAGGAAAGGAAAACGTAAAGAGAGATGTGAAGTGACAGTGGGACGAGAGGGTGGAGCTCAAACACAGAGATGGTGTGATGGAAATAGGAGCGAGTGAGCAGGTAGTCGAAAGGTGTGCATGTGTGTTTGAGGAACATCGTCTTCTTCATATCAATCATCATCATCAAAATCACCATCTTTGAGGACAAGAAGCAACACTCAAGGAGAAGCAAGCAAGCAGACGCCTCATGCAGCTTTGAAGGTCTGTTTTATTTTTTTAGTTTAACCATGCATGTCGATCATAGATTGTCATGTTTTTCTCTTTATCACAGTGGTATCGTTGCAGGTGATACCAGACTCATCCATGAAAGGTAAAGGCCCATATTGTGTTTCATATCCATAAAATCAGGCAAGTCTAGGCATCTGACCCTGATGTTGACAACAACAACAAAAAAGAGAACCGTAACATGTTTTTGTAATCTCCTCCATTTCTAGATCATTTTCTGTCTCCATATTCATTTTTTACATTAGTGCTTCTGAGCAACAGATCCATTTGCATGGGGAAGTTTGCATAACTGCCCTCACAGAGTTGTGTGCAAACAAACACCATTCTCCAGCCATCCCTTGAAAGATGGAAATATACAGTTATGTTTTCATATATGCATCTATAGGAGTATTTGAACTCTCAAGTCGCACTTAAAGGGATAGTTCACCCAAAAATGAAAATTCTGTCATCATTTACTCACCCTCATGTTGTAACCAAACCTGTATGAGTTTATTTCTTCTGTTGAACACAAAAGAAGATATTTTGAAGAATGTTGGTATTCAGACAGTTGACGGTGGCATTGAATTTCATAGAAGGGGGGGGGGGGGGGGGGGGGGAAATACTATGGAAGTCAACTGTTTAATTACCAAACATTTTCTAAATATCTTCTTCTGTGTTCATCAGAAGAGAGAAACAGATACAGGTTTGGAACAACATTTACTCAATGGTGACAGAATTTTCATTTTTAGGAAAACTATCCCTTTAAAAATGTCTGAATGCCTTTGCATTAGATAACAAAATATCAGGTGGCATTTATATTTACGGCAGACATCCCAGGTGAACAGGGTAAAACAAAATACACCATACTTCCTCATTGATTACATTAAAACCTTTAAAATAGCATAATAGGGGTACTTTAATTGAACAGTGCATGAAAAAACAATGTTTTTGCCTGTATGGATAGCACATGCATCTGAGCGTAGACACTTATCGCAATGACATTCAATGAGCCAGAAATCTCCACTTCAGTAGCACTTAAAAACGTAAAAGGTGTATGTAAGAAAGCGTTCTAATACATTTTGAGACCATTATTTAACACACAATTACACACATAAACAATGGCATATTGTTATACAGACAGAACCAAAGGCTCCGTCTCTAATTTCAATGCTAGTGTGTTATACATCAACTTCCTGTTTGTGCGTTTTTTGTGAAACAAAACGGCAGTGTGAGTGTAGACAGTTATGCAAAATCGTAAAGTCATCTCAGACACATCCCTATCTCTTTCTCTGCCCGGACATGTGGAGCTTAGGATGATGTGCCCAGGGTAATACACATGAGAGCACTTTGACGTAAACTTTAGAGAGAAATTAATGTGGACTTCCCCTGAATGCATGTATCTTGAGTAAATAGAAACTAGATTATTTAATTTTCTGAAGAAGATGTGATTACATTTTCTTTTTATTACAAAATGTGAGTGGTGTTTCTCATGCAAAAGATGCCACCATTACATTGTGTGTTGTAGGTGATTTCCAGTGCGTTGATGTGCAGTTGCTAAGAGGTTCTGAGTAGATTTAGGCCATTGCTACGCAGAAAAAGAAAAAATGCCGATCACAGGGAGTAGGAACCTGAGCGGGGCTAAATCAAAGAAAATAATAAAACAAAACCCACACTTCAACTACATCCCATTCCTAATAAACTACCTAACGCAACAAGACAAAGAAAGAAAAAAAAAGTCTCCAGCGTTCAACACGCCCTACATAATCTACACTAACTGAAAACCCAAAACATACAAGGATGGCACCCGCTCCTTACCAATGTGTTAACAAGCATTTTTTGAAATTTCATTACAATTCTTCAGTACATCAGTACTTTTTAAGTACCTTCAGGGCATGGTGCCGATGAAATTTACCAACGCATTCTCATCCTTTGGCGTCATATAGGTGACGCCTGACAAAACGTCGAAATACTACGCACATGGCACCCTTTAGCGTGAATATAACACGCGAAGTGATGGGTAGGTTTAGGTGTGGGGTAGGGTCTGCGTCTCATATTCACGCTAAAGGATGCCAGTCAACTTTATGACGCCTTGGGTTCGCGTGTTATATTCACGCTAAAGGGTGCCATGTGCGTAGTATTTCGACGTTTTGTCATATAGCGTCACCTATATGACGCCAAAGGATGAGAACGGGCTGAATTTACCGAATTTTGTAACGATGCGCCAATGCGTTTATAAAATATAGCATTTTACAACAAAATTCAAAATGGCCATTGTCTAAAATGGCCGATATAGGAAAATTTGGAATCAAATCTTAAGAGACCAGATTCGAGATTTTTGGTTAAACCGTTCAGAAGTTATGAAGGAGCACAAATAACCATTTTTCTAAGCATCTCCTGACCACTAGATGGCACTACGCCAAAACTGTGCTGGTACAATCAGGTCATAATTAGCATCTCAATGACCTAGAAAAGCCTTGAAATGTGAAATCCATTTTTGAGCTGTTATTGAACAGCTTTTTAATAAAGCAGTTACTCTAGGTTGATTTGGGGTCGAATTCTCTTTAGAATCGATTTGTCTTGTGTTATACTTTCCTTGCCTAAGGTTCATGCTTTACAATTTACATCCACTCTATACACACACACACATCTCTACTGCTGCCAAATCCAGTCTCTTATTTAGCCTCTCAATCTTAATTACCTCTAATTATCATGCGTTTGCCAAGATACAGCAAAATGTAAGACTATTCAAATCCAGTCACGCTAACTACCTCGACCCGTAGCAGAACTGCATGAGCTACTGGCTATAAGAAACACGGTCACCGTGATTTTGCCAAGTCATGTTCCTGCTTCAACATATTTTGTTGATCCTGAAACAACATTCCTGTCTGAAAATGTAGTCCTATCCCTACCCCTTAACCTAACCCTACCCATAAATTATCCCTAAAATCAGAGGGAAATGATAAGTGAATAACACTAACTCAACACCTAACCCTGCTTGTAAGCCTAAACTTGGCATAAACTGTAAACGTGTCCCTCAAATCTGATTGGTTGATTAAGAATGTTGTTCCAGGATCAACAAAGAAGGCACTGTAAGATTTGGATTAAAGCATTTACCAAGTGAATTAATACAAATGTTTAACTATTACATGGTCTTATGTTTGTTTCTCTCAGTATTCCAGACTGGTGGTGGACTGTAAAGGGGTTTCCATGGATGTTCAAGTGGAAAAGGCGAGAGGAGATGAGGAGAAGGAAGGTGGGCGAAGTCCGTCTATGTTCTCCCCACAGCTGAAAGCCATGATGCGAATCAAGAAAAAGTACCTAAAGAGATCTAATTCAGTCAGGTTGGCTCATAGCACTAACTACGTTGTCTCTGATGGGAGTTTGCATCCTAAGAGCCCCCAAACCAGAAAGTCCAAGCGAAGGAAGTCCCGCGTGATGTTCCCTAATGACACTCTGATGTTCAAGCCAAAGATAGAGCGCAGTCGAGCGAAACCTTTCCTAGTGCTCTTTAGCGTGATCGTCTTCGTCCAGGTAATTCTTCCTGTTCTTTTCCTTGGGTGCCATTTCTTTTGTGCCAGAATTGAAAAACCACTAAATTGAAAAACACACACTCATTGGATTTGGCACAGGTTTTACACCAGACGCATGCCCAGCACTGAGAGTGCTGAGAGTACTAATACTCTAATGAGAGTCAGTTGACATGTAGTTGCAAAGTTACTCATAGTTAGTAGAATTTCTAAAGTGGATCGTCAAAATAAAGTATAACCAAAGCTTTATTAAAGGTGCCTTCCAATTATTCTTTTTTTAATCAGTTCCTGTTCTCCCAGGTCTACAATGCCATTGAGAATCTGGACGACCATGTTGTAATGTACGATCTTGAGGGTTTGGAGAGGACGTTGCACAGGGAGGTGTTTGGCCAGTCGGAGGCGCTAGAGGAGCTAATGGACCATCTGAACGATTACCTGTCCACTTATGCCCACCAGCAGCCCCTCGTCCTGTCTTTGCACGGGGCGTCTGGCGTCGGGAAGAGCCACCTGGGTCGCCTACTGGTACGGCACTTCCGCTCCGTGGTGGAAGACAAGCTAGTGGTGCATTATTTATCCAAACACCACTGCCCCCTACAGGAAGCAGCGCAGCACTGCGCCTCCACACTGGCTCGCCGTATAACTGAGGTAGTGACTCAAGCCGAGGAAGAGGAGCAGATTCCCTTCTTCATTCTGGATGAGGTAGAACTAATGCAACCTCTGCTGCTGGACATCTTGCAGACGTTTCTTCAGTCAGATCAGACGAATGAGTTTCTCAACGTGATTTACATTTTACTCAGCAGTCTGGGGCAAAGAGAGATCTCAGCTCACATTCTTCAAAACGCCTCCACCGCCGGAGCCCATAAACCGCTCCGACAGGCCTTGTCTCTTGTCCATCCTCTATGGATGGAGCCAGTAGTCGAGCTTATACCCCTTTCCCTGCTGGAGCGGGAACACATCATACAATGCTTTCAAGAGGAAATGACACTGGAAGGGTTTTACCCCGAACTCAGTCACGTAGATAGGCTGGCGGATGAACTGGCCTATCACAGAGCGGCTGGAAGACAGTATGCAAAAACTGGATGCAAACAAGTAGTGGGAAAAGTTAACCTGCTTTGAGAGATCTGAGTGAGTTCTGTTTGAAAATGTGCACTATTCAGCTATTTTCAGTTACACAAATACAGCTCCTATCTAAAGAAAGACCGGAATCTCAAAAACAACTTGCCAAACTTACATTTCAAATACACTACCATTCAAAAGTTTAAGGACAATAAAGAAATTAATATTTTTTTATTCAGCAAGGATGGATTAAATTGACTAAAAGTGACAGTAAAGATATTTATAATGTTACAATATCAAATAAATGCTGTTCTTTTGGACTTTCTATTCTTCAAAGAATTTTTTTTTGGGGGGGGGTCACAAAATCTCTTTGTGTTTGAATATATATACATAGCATATATACATACATATAAATGCTATAAATGCATTGATTGCCTCTGTTAATTGTCTTGTGGTCAAAATTGTGATATATGTGTTTGATGGTTTGCACTGCTGTCTTTACTTGGTTGATGTTTGAGTTTGTTTCCTCTGCTGTGATTGGCAGGTTAATCTTGATTTCACCCCTGTGTGTTTATGTGTGTGAGACAGAAGCCTGGTTACCACCACAAATAATTTTGAATCCCAATTACACACCCCGTACCTGCCTACAGCCCTCTGTCTGAGAATGCTGAACAAAACAAATTTCACTTTTAATCACATTCAGACACGGCCGAAAAGTGTCACGCGATCGAGAAGTGTCACGCGATCACCACACATGCACACACTCCATGTGAAATGCCTTACATTTGGAGAAAATGGCATGAAATATGAGTACCGTTGACTGTAGTAGCAAAGGATTTGCGATTTATTAAAAGTTTATATTTACATATTCACGCTGCAAAACAAGATTATTTTGCTGACCCCACTGGAAGTTGTTTGTTTTTTCTTGCTTTAAGCAAAAACTCACTTAATTTTGATACATTTTATGTAGAAAACATAACCTAATTTTGCTTCTCAAGTACACGTATCTTGATTTAAAATGTTTAGATATTTGCACTAGAAAAGGAAGAGGAAGAACGTCATCTTTTCCACTTAAAATTATCATTTTAATGCAATCATGGCTTGTTCCATGTTTCACACTGTTCATACTTGATCCTGTTTTTAAACCTGTTTTTTAGACATAGTTCACAATGCATATTGGCACCGCGATTCAGGGTTAGACTTAACCCAGGGTTAAAATCTATGCAAAACTAACATGAGGTTTTTTTTTTTTAAAGTGCTATAGCAGTTTTAAACACCTCTACAGTTCGTGTCATGATTCTGTCAGTTCAGACTCAATAAATTGGTAACCCTTCGAACGATTAATTTGTGCCAAGTTTCCACATGGCATTTTTTTTTTTTTTTTTATTAAAATGTTTTGTCATAAATATTTAGTTAAATATTCTGGTGTATTGAAAAATCTGAAAAATGGTTCAATATTTTATTTATTTTTTTAACAGTATTAAAAAATACCTTGAGAGTTATAAACTTTATTTTTACTGTGCGTTAGATTTTACTTTAACCATTTTGAATCTGCTTGACTGTTTGATTGAAATGATGGTTCCCCTTTTAAGCTATTTTTGTCATAACACCCTGCTCTAATTCTACTTCAATTACTTTCACATTTTTTCACTGCGCACTTTCTAATTGAAAATAACGCACGTGCCATGGGGAAGTTTGATCATATCAGTTGAGACATGCATAATCTTGACAGCTGCATTTACAGACAGTTTAATTATGTGCTTTAAACTTTCTGGTAAATCAGTGTAATTCAAAATAGTTACAAGGGTGGAAAAGGGCACTGGAGGTGCTGGAGGGGTCAAATTTACATGTCTCACACAAACTTAACAATTCAGTAATGAAAAGTACAGCAGCACAAACAATTTAGAGAATGCAAAAAAACATTTCTGTCCTTCGTGTCAAGCATGGAGGTTTGATTTTGTGTCTGATCTCAGTGTTGCTTGCAGCTATTGTGAACAAAGAGTTAATTTCTGAACGAAGGTGGAGACCAAGGTCAGTACATTCCTCTGTTTTGTGGTTCAGCCCACCGCCAGACTAACTTTGTATAGCTGCCAGCAATTTTACTGCAACAGGATCTTTCAACGCACCAGAATTTTCCACTGCTCTGCACGGTGGCCTTTATAATGTGCATTATACAACAGATTTGCACATTTACTGCTTTATTAAATTGATTTTAAATACAAAGCTGTTTGAAATTGTAGATTGCATCACTGGAAACAGGAAAACGGAATGAAGCAACCCAGATAAGAACTGACAAAACTTCCTATTAAATCAGGAACCAAAAACACACTCCTCTGGAAAAAAACTCACCATGAAATAGGACTCCTGATTTTTGAAGCCAAGAGTTTCACTCAGAGTGACATAAATCACAGGCCTTCTAACATAAATTTGACCTCCGGTGTAGAAATTCAATCAGTTTCCTGGCATACACTTAGAATGAACTCTATCATTTACTTAGGCAAGCGTCACTATTATAATTGGTTATACATGGGGTTAGTGATTCCAACAAAGTTTTCATTTTGTAACTCATCCTGCACTGTATGTGCCAGAAAAGTAAATTATTTGTGAATTGGATTTGATTTTCATCTGCCAGACTATAAAACGGGTAAAAAAAAAAAACATTCACTCTTAAAAGCATTGATGGTTCCATGAAGGACCTTTAACATCCATGGAAACTTTCCATTCCACAAAAAGTTCTTAATACCAAAAAAAATGTCTTCTATAGCATTGCTGCGAAAACCCACTTTTGGAACTTTTGAGTGTGCTAACACTTAGGGTCCCAAGCCATATTTAGCAACCTGAATATCATATAGAGACGCAGGGATGGGCTCTTTTAAGTTGGGCCATGAAGCAACCACCGAGAACCGCTTAGCAACACACAAAAAAACACTAAGAACACCTTAGCAACCGTGAAGCAATGTCTTGACAACCACAAACAAGTCCATAGCAGTGGGTTTTTGCCTGGGCTAGCACTACTTACTTGTTCAAAGAATATGTAAACATCTAGTATGTTTTGTGATTGATCTTCTTGAACCAAGCTCATTCTGTTTATATACAGCAGGCTGTTTATAAGACATGTAGCATAACCAGCTTCTTGACACGGCAGTGGGTAAGAGTAGAGTGTGAGGATTAACATCAGAGCAATAGCACAGCTGTGCATAAAATATTGCAGTTTTCCCACAACATAATGGGAGATATACCAGAGTTCAGAAGAGGACAAAGTGATGGTGCTCGTCTCGCTGGCTCATCTGTGATCAGGACAGCAAGTCTTTGTGGTGTATCGAGGGTAATGCTGGCATATCTCCACATAGGAGAACCGCATCCAACAGGAGTAACTGTCGACGCTTGAGGAAGCTGTCCTGTCTGAAAGGGATGTCCAGTTACTAACCCGGAGTGTATCCAAAAAACCACAGCCGCTCAACTCCACAGAGTCCATATTAATGGTCGGGATGCTATAGCCAAACCTTTGGTCACTCGTGCCAATGCCAAATGTCACTTTCATTGGTGCCAACAGTGTAAATCTTGGGCTGTCAACAATGTGAAACATGTTTTGTTCTCAGATGGGTCCACGTTCACTGTCTTTCCCATTTCCGTGGGAGTTACGGTGTGGAAAATCCCCAAAGAGTCTGAACACCCGAACTGTTGATGCCCAGAGTGAAACACGACGGTGGATCAGTGATGTTTGAGCTGTAATATCATGACTTTCCCGACTGTGCTTGATGGACTACCGAACCATTCTGAAGGACCATGTGCACCTAATGTTTTAAACATTGTACCCTGAAGGTGGTGCCGTGTATCAGCATGATAATGTACCAACACACACAGCAAGACTTGTGACAGAATGGTTTGATGAACATGAAAGTGAAGTTGAACATCTCCCAAGGCCTGCACAGTCACCAGATCTAAAGATTTTTGAGCCACTTTGGGGTATTTTGGAGAAAGTCAGAAAAGGTTTTCCTCCACCAGCATCGCATGTGACCACTGTGAAGGACTTGCATCTCTCGAAGACGAATTGACCATCTTGTGCACCCTTAATTTCATTCTGATGCTAGATCACTAAATTAGTGCATAAAAATGAATCAAGTGTGAAAGTGACATGTGAAGGCCAAGTACGGGAACCCATATCATAACTGTACTGTATTGGGTAGTTTGGTATATCCATCTCTAAGGGACTGAAGAGTTTGTACACGTTTGAGAGTGATGCGGCTGCTGCTATATAAACACGCCTCCACGAACAGCCGGTCAAGAAGTGGAAATCATTCACAACTACGACATCATCTAAAAGCTAGCGTGACCCCATCACTCACCCAGAAACTCTGGTAAACACTAATGGCACATTTTGGATGGTTTTGTATGTGTGGGAGGGATAATTGTAGAGTCTATTATCAGTGACTCCACCGCACAATGTGATGCAAGTTTTAGTGTAGGAGTCAGAATTTTTTTTCTTTCTTTTTTTCTAATTGTGTTTAATATTAGCAACCATTAAGATGTAAGTGAATTGTCAAAGTTTCTTGGCAACAGAGAAACAAATGAGCATCCAAGAGAATCCTGTGTGGAATGAAAAGACAGAACATTCTGCTTCAGGTGTCTCCATGAGATCTCAGAAACGCCCAGGATTTTCTGTCTGCTTTCGTTGTGCCTCAGGCTGCAAACTACCATTTAGAGGCTTGTAACATTAGCACTGAGATCTTTAAGTAACATTTTCCCGAGAAATGTATTTTTATCACTCAAAATAGCAACAGCAGCACATGTGGATACTATTTCTTCTCATGCATCATTTTCACGTCACCAGACGAATAAAACACTATAAATGGGTTTGGTTTAATACAAATTTCAAGCAGTGTCGTACAGTGTGGCATATGCTATAACTATAGCAAATGCCACACTGCATGACACTGCTTGAAATGATAATTAAACCAAACCCATTTATGAAAACCTAAGCATGATGTACTGGACCCCGCCTGGCTTTTGCACATTTTGTTCCCGCACAGAACTCAGCTTGCTTTATAATAATTCAAAAAGCAAAGACAGAGACTCTAACTTCCATTAAAAAGTTAGAATATTGCACAGACAGAGTGTTTGTCCCCTTAGGGTGACAAGCCAAGGCGAACTTGAAAACACACTAATTTGAAAAGCCACAAAAATGTTGCGATATTGTGATATTAATCAGCATGTGAACCAACATGCTTAAACAGTCTTCTGTATGTTGCAATAAATGAAAGAAAAAATGAGTAAGCAAGTATGCGAGGCATGTCATGGAGCATTAGGGCTTCCCTTGTCAAAGGTGGAGGGGAGGTCGTGAGGGTAAACATGTGCACCTCTAAAAATAACCCAAGTAACTAATGAACCGCGCAAGGCGGGCCCAGAATCTCAGGTGTACAGGTTACACCCATCCAAAGTGCATCTATAAAAGTAGAAATGAAATAAGCGTAGGAGAAAGAATAGACAGTAGCAAGTGGGAAAAAACCACTGGCTTACTGAGAGAAGAGTCAAGACAAAAAAAGACAGGACAGAAACCAAACACAAACGCATTTTGACTCGAAAGATGTGCTCTGCGTCCTCAAACCATGGTGTGGAAAGGTTTGGAGATGAAGAAAAGGCATCAACGTCGCCTTCGATCTCCCCAAAACCCCGAAGACCCCGTGCTCGACGGGTCCTTTACCCTCCAGGACTGAGGAAGATCGTGCCAAAAGAGGAGTCCGATCCTGCCATTCGTTGGCTGCTCTTGCTTTCTGCTCTGCTCTTCCTTCAAATCTACACGGAGGAAGGACTCAGTGACACTCAGGGCGTCCCAGACCGAGCGCAGGCCCAGGATGATCCCTGCACGCTTGAGGAGAACCCCTTCTCACGTGAGGGAGCTTCGGAGGCAGACGTGGCTCAGTGTTGGGGCATTGAACAGTCATGCAACTTGTGTTGGGAAATGAGGAGCTGTTTCTGAGACTGGTGCCAAACGCAACAGCAGAATGTGAATGCAAACACACATGCTGAGCTGTGCTTTCCTGTACGCTGGGCTGCAGGGATTAGTCTATTCGCTGAGTGAACTTTTCCATCTGTGGTTGAGGGACAAAAGGGGTCCGCTGGCAGGAACAGGCAGACGTTACTCGTCTAAGCTGGACTGGATTTCCCGCACTTATGAAACGTGGCCATCCAAACGCTGCACCGGGGTCGAGGTCTGATATAACCTGATATGCACTTACGTCACTTCAGCGTAAGGGAAAGTGATGATTCACAGAGTGAGAAACAACCTCACACGCTGCGCTAAACGCTCTACAGACCTGAGACTCAGCCGTGTGTGTGTGTGTCTGGGAATGCTTCTGTCATTGACGGCAAAATATGTGTAATACTATGTGTGCGATTGATTCTGTTTCCGGGGGATATTCATAAGCATGAAAAAAGGTTAAAAGAAATGATTCTATGATCTGTGCGCTGTCTGGATGTGTTGAGTCCTCCTTTGTCTATTTAAAAAACACTATAACTGTTTCAAAGACAACTAAACAGCATCAATATGCATCATTTATCAAATAAATATGTCAAATATATATTTCTTTGTGTGTTTTCTTTGTGAGTGCCTAATTCATTTTCAAGTGAAACATTTCTGGATAGAAGTATTAGTCCATGAAAGGCTATATGTATATATAATCTAATTTGATGTACATTAAGCAGTTTGAGATAAATAAGATGGATTGATGGATTTCAGTTCCATTTCAATTTTAGTTTTCATTAACTTATTGTTGTATGTAACATCATGTAGTTTATTTATTATTATTTTTTTATTAGTGCAAAAATAATCAATCTTCAAATTAAACAAGAAATTCTAACAATTAATCTTCAAATTAAACAAGAAATCTAACAAGATGTGTATTTCTGGAAGGAAAAAAGGTAAGAGATCCACAAGAAAGTCTATCTATCTATCTATCTATCTATCTAACCATCCATCCATCTATCAGTCATCCATCTATCAGTCATCCATCTATCCATCCATCTATCTATTTATCTATCAGTCATCCATCCATCTATCTATTTATCTATCAGTCATCCATCTATCCATCCATCCATCCATCTATCTATTTATCTATAAGTCATCCATCTATCTAACCATCCATCCATCTATCAGTCATCCATCTATCAGTCATCCATCTATCCATCTATCCATAATTTTATACAAATCATCCAATTGAAATCAGGGCCTTTACATTTTTAAAAAACCAAGATCTATTTGGAATCGAGCCCACAACCTTAGCATTGCTATTATAGTATAACTGCACCGACAGATAAAGATTCATACAGTTGTGCCACTCGTCATCTCATCTGAAATAAACAGTGACACCTACGCGCACGTACACACATATTCTGAAAAACATAATCTTTCTATCTTCCAGAAACACACATGATCTGACCTCCCTCAGGCATCTGTTATGAAAGACAAAGACATATTTCTATGTTAATGACAAATTCCTCCTTAGATCTAGTTGTCCCTTCTATATCTGAGCTAATGCATTCTCTGTTAATGATGACTGTCACTGTGTCATAATGACGAGACCACTGTCTGGGACTGTGTGAATCTGCACAGCTCGAAAACTCAATTCTCACACTGAATTCTCCATGAAATCTCTTACTGTCATATACATACGCAGTGAGCACAATAATAATACAAATCATTTTTACATAGAATAATATGTAAATATATTTACATTTTTATATTAAATAATATTTAAATGCATTTTAATTTATATACATTATATATATATATATATATATATATATATATATATATATATATATATATATATATATATATATATATATATATATATATTGTTTTTTAACCAGGCTAGTATTATTAACTAAAACCAAAACATTTTTGTTAATTGAAATGAGATTAAATAAAACAGATTTAAAAACTAAACAAAAAATTGGAAATAATGTCTTGGCAAATAACTGAAATAATTTTAAGTTGAAGCACTAAAATTAAACGTAAATAAATAAACAAACGCAATTTTTATTTATTTTTTAAATAGTAATATTTAAAAAATATTTACTAAAATGTAACTAAATATAAAATAATATCAAATAAAACCTAAGTAATACTAAAATAATGTTAATTAAATTAAATTAAAAAGACTAATCACATTTCACTCCCTGAAACCCATCAGTCAGAATTACATCATTGTGAAAACACCATGAACCAAGAACACCTGTCTAAAATATACGACGACAAAGAGTAACACCTGCTGAGGGTGACGCTTTAAATGTGTACGTGTGTGTTTTAGCGTACATTACAGCCTAGAGGAAGATATCCGGACCCGTAATGACTTCATGCTTTCCTATGAAGTTTTCACATCTCATCTCACATCTCATATCATTTAGAGAGCAGGTGTGATACATTACATTCGCTTATGTCTTATATTCACTTCATCACCACCACAATCATCATCATCATCATCATCATCAATGATTTTATTACCTGTCATTGCAGTCATTTCTTTTGGCATCACAACAATTAGTCATTTGGCATGAAAGATGGTTGTTTTCTACAGAATGCAACAGTCTAGTTCCTGAAATACTCATTCATTTCCTTACAGAGAAATTGATTTTTATTGATAAAGCTTTCAAGACAGACCGACCATAAGCTCTGGGGTTACGCAATAGTATACACTTTATTATTTAAAGAAGTGAACATAAATGAAGTGAGAGTATTTTTGAAAACAGAGTTTGAACCGGAGTTGAAAGTGACTTTGTAACTCAACTGGTAGAGTATTGCATTTGCAACACGAAGGTCGTAGGTTTGACTCACAGACAAAACGCACAAATGAATGCCTTGAAAGCACTGTACGCAACTTTGAATAAAAGTGTTTGCTAAATACGTAAGTGCTTGATCCACCCTCGTCTTATATTGCAGACTTGCGCTGATGGTTAATTGTAGAGCGTCTAAATATTTAGACCGCTTCAATTCTTCAGAAACATTAGACGCATTGCCTTAATCCATATGACGCTGTGTGTCAGTCTCTCACACCTATTTTGACAATTGAATTGTTTAGAAAAGGTCAGGCATTGTCATTCCCACAGAAGACGAAGCATTCCAAACTATAAATACCTGAGTTTCTAAATAAGGCTTTAGAAACATTTCAGTGTGTGCTCTTTAGCACTTTTAAGCTAAATTTAGCATTTGAGTTATGTCATATAATATTTTTGTGAGATTAAACTTGAAACTATTCGAGTGTAATACAACTATTTCCATGGAACACACTAATAAAATGAATGCACTTTAAAGGGATAGTTCACCCAAAAATGAAAATTAGCCCATGATTTACTCACCCTCAAGCCATTCTTTCAGACGAATACAATCAGAGTTATATTAAAAAATGTCCTTGCTCGTCCTGGCTTTATAATGGCAGTGAATGGCCTTTTCTGTTTTGAAGTCCATAAAGGTGCATCTATCCATCATAAAAGTGTATTTATCCATCATAAAAGTGCATCTATCCATCATAAAAGTGCCTCTATCCATCATAAAAGTGCATCTATCCATCATAAAAGTGCATCTATCCATCATAAAAGTGCATCAATCCATCATAAAAGTGCATCTATCCATTATAAAAGTGCATCTATCCATCATAAAAGTGCATCTATCCATCATAAAAGTGCATCTATCCATTATAAAAGTGCATCTATCCATCATAGAAGTGCATCTATCCATCATAGAAGTGCATCTATCCATCATAAAAGTGCATCTATCCATCATAAAAGTGCTCCACATGGCTCCGGGGGGTTAATAAAGGCGTTCTGAAGCGAAGTGAGGTAAGTACTGCTTCAAAATGCCAAAAGAAGAAACAGGAGCAAGAGACAAAAAATAGAGAGAAGGCAATTTATTGAAAACTGTATTTAATCTCAAACAGGCTGTTTATCAGCTGATCAAAAGCCCCAAAAAAACCTACAACAGAACTAAAAGTGTCAAAAAAGGACTCAGTAGTGAGTAGCCCCACCGTTCTTGGTGATCACTCAAACACTCGTTTCAGCATGCTTGATGGGACTGTTTCCAGGAGGTTGGTGGGAACGTTGCTCCATGTGGTGAAGATGGCTTCACGAAGGGCATCCACAGTCTGGAACTGTCGTCCGTTTTTGTAAACTTCCCTTGCCATCCATCCCCAAAGGTTCTCAATGGGATTTAGATCAGGGGAACACGCAGGATGGTCCAAAAGAGGTTATTCGACGTTATTCTCCTGGAAGAAATCCTTCGTCAGGCAGGCGTTGTGAACTGCCCCGTTGTCCTGTTGAAAGACCCAGTCATTACTGCACAGTCAAGAGGGATGCCCACTGCAACATGTCCATAGCCAGCCGCCGTTTGACGCCCCTGCACAACCTGAAGCTCCATTTTCCCATTGAAGGATAAAGCACCCCAGATCATGATGGAGCCTCCTCCACTGTGTCGTGTCGAAAACATCTACGGTGGGATTGTAACGTTGGAAGCCATCAGGACTGTCCAGGTTCAATTTTTTTCTCATCAGAAAATAACACTTTCTTCCGTCTTTCAATGTCCCAAGTTTGGTGCTCCCTTGCAAATTCCATATGGGCAAGTTTGTGGCGTGTGAGGAGATGTGGCCTTTGAAGACATTTTTTGTTCTTTAAGCCCTTCTCTCACAGATGACGTCTTATGGTTATTGGGCTGCAGTCACCATCAGTAAGGGCGTTAATTTGGGTTGAGGATCGACCTGTGTCTTCACGGACAACCGTGAACAAGGCTCAGTGCAGATGACGTTTTTTGGGGTCTAGCACTTGACTTCTTTGTCCCATAACTCTCAGGATCTTTTAAGAAATGTAAAATGACTGTCTTACTGCGTCCAACCTCGGCAGCGATGGCGCGTTGCAAAAGGCCTTGCTTGTGCAGGTTAACAATCCTGCCACGTTCAAAGAGAGAAAGCCTTTTTACATTTGCCATCAGGAGATCATGACAGTGTGACTGCCTGAAGGACAATGACATGAAAGCCATATTTTTGTGCAGATTTGACCTTTTTAAAGGTGCATTGCGCAACATTTCATGTTAAAAATACCCGTTTTTCTAACCCATACATGCTTAAACAATTGCCTGATGGGCTGAATGAGCCATTCTCTGATCACTGCGATTGCCTCTATAATCATGTACAGTAAAATAAATAAGAGGGATTCGGGACGGAATTTGAGACTGGGCGTGACGTCATGCGCGTTCACGCTCCCCTGGCTATGTCTGGCAGGTTTGTGTACTCGCCGCCATTCTCCGTATCAGCGAAGACAACTTGAGCGACAAAACTTTAGTCAACTTTCGACAAAAGTAGAAGATGGATTCTAAGAGACCGGCTTGTAGTTCATAAACCCCAACGCAAACTCCACGCAAGACAAAGAAAAGAAAACTTTTGTCTAGTGCCACCAAAAGGGCCAAATTGGAGTCAGACAGGCGTCGGAATAAGACGAGAGTCAACATCGGGAAGGCTTTCAACAAATGGAGAGATCTCCGGTCTGCTCTAGGGCTCAAACGGGATCCTCAGTTGGCTTTTACAAAGTAATAACTTATATTGTTCATGAACGTGTTTCCATAATAATACAATCATAAGTGGATACAGTAAACACATAAAAACAGTTCAACATGGAGATAGATGGAAACAAAAACCGAAGTTTTCTACTACCCCCGTTTTCCCCTCACACATAAGTGTGTAATTTACTCAAATGCCTTTCCTTTCATATATTTTAAATGACTTGCAAATTTATAACTTTATTAAGTCTGAAGACATTATGACTGTAAACAAAAGATTTGTGCGGCTGATGCTCCTTTGGTTATGAACAGCTCGTGCTCGTGCAAGCGTGCGTATGCGTGTGGTCCATGAGCGTGCACACCTCTGGTTGCAGTTTCGCTTGTCGCCAGAGGGGGCATAGTTCTGCAAAAACTCAGAGACTTGCGCAATGCACCTTTAAGGCTATGGTCTTAAACTTTTGATCAGCTGATGAACAGCCTGTTTTGGTTTAAATGCAGTTTTCAATAAATTGCCTACTCTATATTTGTTGTCTCTTGCTCCTGTTTCTTCTTTTGGCATTTTGAAGCAGTACTTACAACCCGTTAACGATCCACCGGCGTGAAATGCCAATACTGGTAATGTTTCCCCCGGTCTTAAGATTTTGTCCAGGAGTGTATTTACGCTACACGCACTCGCTACTTCCGACGTCACAAATTGCGTGAGTTGCACTTTAGACTTAAGTGGAATCCATATGGCCGTTTGGTCGGAAGCAAGAATTTTATTTTGTAACCTGTTAAATATGAATATTTTTTTTACACAAACACATAGCTTCGCTTCAGAAGGCCTTTATTAACCCCCCGGAGCCGTGTGGAGCACTTTTATGATGGATAGATGCACTTTTATGATGGATAGAGGCACTTTTATGATGGATAGATGCACATTTTTGATGGATAGATGCACTTTTATAATGGATAGATGCACATTTATGATGGATAGATGCACTTTTATGATGGATAGATGTACTTTTATGACGGATAGATGCACTTTTATGATGGATAGATGCACTTTTATGACGGATAGATGCACTTTTATGATGGATAGATGCACTTTTATGGACTTCAAAACAGAAAGGGCCATTCACTGCCATTAAAAAGCTCGGAAGAGCCAGAACTTTTTCTTTTTTTTTAAATAACTCTGATTGTATTCGTCTGAAAGAAGAATGTCATATACACCTGGGATGACTTGACGGTAAGTAAATCATGGGGTAATTTTAATTTTTGGGTGAACTAACCCTTTAAATCTGCTTGCATAAAATCCTCTGCCAAATCTGTAAAAGTCTTATAGACTAAATGTCAAATATAGTTGAGGTACACTGTAAATACAAGTACTGACTGTAGATGAAAGGGAAACCATCCGCCCCCTGTCTTTAATGAGCGGCACTGCAGTTAAATGACGTTAATCTGTCATGATAATCAGCACGTAGATACTTGGCATGAATGAAACACTATAATGAGAATTATCTGAGAACAATGACCCACATCTCGCTAACAAACCAAGAACTCTGAAGCACGCTGTTCTGCCTGTCAAGTTGCATCTGTTGCCATTGCAAAAACACAAGCTCAGTCAAACATGGTCATGAGAACTGTTCCCTTCTATTACTGAGAATCTACACTCTACAGTCAGACCATTAACCCTTTTAAAGCCTGACCTGTGTGTTTTTGTTGAGTATCATATTTGATACATCAGGCTTTTGTGGCTCAGATTTATGAAGCTCAGACTCGAGGAAGAAAAAAACTCAGTTTTATTCAGAGGCCCAAATACTCTAAAATCGTTATAACAGTATGGACTATTTAGGCTACATAAAATGCACATAAATATCAGTTGTCACTCTTTATCTCCCAATAATATATCTTATTAAGATGATATTTAAATGCTTACTTTTATGATCAAAGCTCTTTAGTTTTTACTGTGGGAAGCAAAACAATGATGATTGAGAGAGGACGAAATACATGTTCTTCAAAAATACTTCATATTTTAGCATGGTTACTCAAGTAAATCTAAGTGCCTCATTACAGTAAGTGTCCATATTACTAACCGTAAAAAAAATATTCTTACGTTTACTTTAAAAATGCATAAAAATTTCACAGCAAAAAAGACACGTGAACCATGACCTGAAGCGGGAACATTTTAGGCCTTTTATTTGCTAAAAGAGTGTAAACTATATCAATACGATGGCAAAAAAAATGCGTATAAAAATATGAGACTGTAGATTCTATAAACTCCATCCATGAGAGCTCCAGATGAGTTCAGTGACTGATGCAGCCGTGATGCTGTTGACCTCCTGTTTAGCGATAACAGAATTCCAACTGCAATTAATCTACTTTAATAACGAAATGCATGTTTTAAGATCAGACACGTTTAGCTTGAAGAAGCAAGTACAATGTTAATGTCACCACATACCAAGCTGCATTGCTCCACAGCACTGAAACCATAAGTCATACTGCTCAAAATTCCCACCCACGAGAGCATTCACTCTTATACCTGTGTGTGCTTGAGCGTTAATTTTAGTAAGGTGACGCAAAGCCCATGCGGCCCTTCCTAAAGTAAACATGCCAGGCCTGAGGCAGGGATTCCAGACCTGAGGCTTCACCCGAAGCAGACATTCCACCGCTCGTGCTCACCGAGAAAACCCAGAAACCACAGAGGGTGAGAAATGAAGGTGCTGCCGTCTGATTGGACGGAAGCGCTCGTTCATATCAGAAAGAAGCTGGTGACAGACACAAGGGGGAATTAGTCCATTTGTGGTCACAACCTCTTCCACAAGGATTCCTCCTAAAAGTTCACGCCATTTAGATGTTGTAGTGCACCTCAAGTGACCCGTATAGCAACCAACTAGCCATCAGCTGCAAGTAAAAAATAAAATAAAATAAAAAACTGTTTGTCTGGACTTTAGGCTAGCTCGGTTTTCCTGAGATCCCAAATGGAAGGCAAGTTCTAGACTAAATGCTGCCAGTATACGTGCTTGAAATCCAACAATGTGTCACTGCCGTAATAGGTGCGTCGGAAATGACACTCAATAGTGTATATCAGAAATTAGTCGAAAGCAAGTTTAATCAAAAAAGGGATTTGCCAAACTATTAGTTTTGAGTGTTGAAGCATTGACTCATAATCACATCAAACAACTTGCTGTAAAAAAAAATGCATCTACTTCAAGTTGTGGCGAATATTCCCACCAAATATCATTTTCAGAGGAAGTGGGTATATATACATGCTTCAGCATTCTAGAGTCAATAAATGTGATTCTACATTGAAAATAAATGTAGTAAGATTTACTTTGAAACCATTTTCACTCAGAAACTGCTAAATTCCTCAAATAATTACAAAGAAACAGCAAGTGACACAATGACTTTAAGGGATAGTTCAACCAAAAATAAACATTTTGTCATCATTTACTCCCCCTCATGTTATTATAAACCTGTATACATTTCTTTGTTCACAAAAGAAGATATTTTGAAGAATGTCGGTAACCAAACAGTTGCTGGTCTTCAAAGACTTCCATAGTAGGGGAGAAACCCCACATTCTTCAAAATATCTTCTTTTGTGTTCAACAGAAGAAAGAAACTCATACAGGTTTAGAATAACTTAAGGGTGAGTAAATGATGACAGAATCGATTTAAAAGTGAACTTTTAAATCAGAAAGACTCAAATTGTATTTTCTTGTAACATACTTAATTTTATTAACAACTTTGAAAATATTGTTTTTACAGTGTACATGGCTGTACAGTGACTGACAACTCATAAGGTAATAATAAGGTTTATGTGAAAAGCCGCTGTTATTAATACCATATGAGTTGTTTCTTTCTGCCTGTTTTCTTTTTCAGAATATGTTGACAATTAAAAAAAGATATATATATGCTTTTGGACATTCTGCTTTTATTTCAGTTATACTGAATGAAAGGAAATACATCAAGAAATTCAAGAAATTATTACAATCATCATCTACAACTGCAAAAACACGAATTAATCCGGTAAATGTAATGATTAAATAAAATTTCATTTATTTCAAGTTGAATTAAATACATGAATGCAAAATTAAATAGATAAATCAATTGAAATATTAATATTTTGACATCACAGTTGTTAATATTAATATTCGCCATGTTGTCACTGTCATAACCCACCAGCTTTAGTTGTGCCACTTCGCTGCCATTAGGTGTGTTTGACTTGAAGCTGCGCTGTGCAGACCAATCGGTGTACTATGACATCAAAGTACGGCAAGAGCGATTCGAAAGAATCTGTCTCAATCTATTTTTCACCTATTATCTGCGGATATGCCTATATTATATGGGATACACCTATCCCATTTTTTTCATTTGAAGAGAAATTGAAATCCCCCCCCCCCCCCCCCCCTCCACCCCCACACACACACACACACACACACACACACACACACTCCCACCATCTAAGGCAACCTAAATTAAAAAATACCAAGGCTATTTATTCATGCAGGAAGGCAATCGAGTTCAACTAGGGGTTTTAAGCGTCTCAGAAACTATAAAGGTTCGATTAGAAGTGCAATGGGAATTTTCACTAAAAAAAATAAAATAAGCTAATAGCAAGCAAAAGTGTTGACCTGAGGTAGGCTACCATTTTCCCATTTATGTCGAGAGAACATTAGCCTACAAAAAAGTAATTATTTTAAAATCACTTAGATTTAGATATCCTACTTAAACCCATTAAAAAAAAATTGGTTTGTCTGAGCATGGTGTCAAATGAAAGATTAGGCCGAAATGTAGCACACCTCAACATTCCATAGTTTAACTGAGTTAATAAATAAACAAAGTACAGGTATTCAAAGTCCAGTTTAGGCTATACTCATTGATGTATAAGCTAACTCACACATTTAAAGAATAGGCTACGGTTTTAAATAGCTAAATAATTAAATAAATATTTTATTGTTTTATGATTTTTGTTTTAAATTTAAAATAGGCTACACTTTGAAAAGTGTATCTTGTCTGTTTTTTATATCATCTTTTTTTACTGAACTATCCGAGGTCAAGCATACTTGGCTCCCTCGAGTATATTAGCTGCTGTCATCTGTGGAGCTCATCTTAAGGTTAAACGTGGGATTTTTTAGTCAAAATGTATTTTCCGTCTCGAGTGAAGGGTGTGGCCATTTCTATGGGCGTCTCTTAAAAGCAGAATATACAGTATAAAACCTCACGCTGAAGTTAAAGAAGTCACTTTTGAGAACCAGAGACACAGAGCAAGCAACGAATAGCCTATAACTTACTGGAACTGACCTGAACTAGCAATGTTCTCCAGATCAGACAGCATGGTCCTCTCATTACCGACAAACGCTTTCTTCCAGCCGCAGCAACAGTTCGGCTTCAGACCGATGGAGCCGCGCAACACCGAGCCGGAGATCTTCACTTTCGAGCGGATCCCGGAGCCGCAGCGGCACGCGTTCAATCCCCGCGGAGCTCCGCAACGCCCGCGCAAGAAAAACACCCGCGTCATGTACCCCTCCAAAGTGCGCAAATATCTGCCACCGGCCGAGAAGAGCCCAGCCAAGCGCTGGCTGCTCGTCCTTTGCCTGGTGGTGTTCCTGCAGATCTACACGGAGGAGGGATCCGTTGAGACGATGCAGAGTGAAGCACCAACCTTCACCGATGCCACCGCGTACAATGTCCTCCCTTTCCAGTCTGCTGAGGAGCAAGCCAGACAGATGATGGGCAAGTTCCCTGAAGACGTCAGCCAGTCCTGCAGCGAGGAAGAGGAGAAGAAGGAGAGCACTTGGCTCCTGAACACTACATGCCCAAGCTCAAGCTTGGAGGAAGACTTCACCACTCTTTACCAGCAGAGCCGGAGGAATGGATACGTCGTGGCCCTTCTCTACCCTGTGTATCATAGACTCGGCACAGAGAACTGAATGAACTCAGAATCAAGTTTGTGGACTGACCAAGACAAGTCAAAGACTTTGAACATTCTTTGAGAAGAGAAATAGGCTCCTGTGGTTCCTAGTGGTGCCTGGAGAACTCATCTGGTCCAGCTGGACCTCACAGCGTGGTGAAAAACACAATCTGAGAAGACATTCGATGGACTTGAATGAAGAACAAACTTATTATGGAATGAAACTTGAATGGCTCATTTAGATTTACTTGAAAATGTTTCACTTGAAGTGTATAGATTTACATAGCCTCACAAGTAGACCTGTTATATGTTTAAACTAATGAGAGTGTCACAATGAACATTTGTGTTGCTGAACGCTGCCGCTCGCAGAAATACTTGAATCTCAAATTGATCATTTTATGTGTTATATGAAGAACTATTTGCTGTAGATAATTATTTAATGTTATTTATTTATTGTTATTGACTTATTTATTTCCTATTGCCTTGTGAAAATAAACTGACATTTGCATCTTTAATTCTTTACTTTTTTCATTGTCTTCTTGTAATATTATTAGTTCTAATGAGCTGTGGCCTCACAAACTTGGTTCAAAATACAGTTATTTCTCTGTGCCACTTCTGAACAATACTCAAACAAGAAATATGATTTATATGACACACATGTGTTGTACATTGCACGTATAAATGCATGAACACTTTTGCTGATATGGCTCTTTAAAAAAACTGATTTGATTGAAATATTAGAACAAAAATACTTTTCTAGAACTACTTTACAATTTTGAGTTTATTATTAAAGTCTTAGATATAATCATTGTAATATTAACACTATGAATATAAGATCATTTATAAAGATGGAAATGTATGAGGTACATGATGTTCATATAATGAATAAAGTTACAACCATCACAATAATGCTTTGTGTTGTTCTTCACTTTCATTACATGAGCATATTCAGATGTGTTTCATCAAATTATTATATATGACTGAACTACTCTAGCTTCATTAGGTTATTGAATGTGATTTAAAGGGGCCAGATCAGGCATAAATATTGTAGCTCCTTAAAGTATAACTGAATATGTTACATTTTTAGAATGTATTTTTAACACAACATGGCACTGGCACATTCTAAAAGATTACATAATGATGGAGTTTTAAGAGGAAATGCCACGTTTGGACAATTTAATGCATCATTCTTTAATTTTTGATCAAAATGAAATAAGGGGAAATGACCAATTATCATGCAAAATGAGGTCAAAAGAATAGAAGAAACATTGTTCAGTCAGTTTTTCATCAGCATTACTATTACAACCATTTCTGCAAAAATTTCAATACAGGAATATTAAAATAATAAATAGTAAATGTGGTACTCTGTAAAATATATATATATATTTGTATTGTAAGGTGAAAAACAATAATAATTGTCAGCTGTGGTGCCAGAACTGGTTGTTTCAGGCATCATATCATATCATTTAAATGACACTATATATATACTATATATATATATATATATATATATATACACTCACCTAAAGGATTATTAGGAACACCATACTAATACTTTGTTTGACCCTCTTTCGCCTTCAGAACTGCCTTAATTCTACGTGGCATTGATTCAACAAGGTGCTGAAAGCATTCTTTAGAAATGTTGGCCCATATTGATAGGATAGCATCTTGCAGTTGATGGAGGTTTGTGGGATGCACATCCAGGGCACGAAGCTCCCGTTCCACCACATCCCAAAGATGCTCTATTGGGTTGAGATCCGGTGACTGTGGGGGCCATTTTAGTACAGTGAACTCATTGTCATGTTCAAGAAACTAATTTGAAATGATTCGAGCTTTGTGACATGGTGCATTATCCTGCTGGAAGTAGAGTTCAGGAGATTGTCTTGACCAGGACCGCACCCCTAAATGCATTGAAGCAACTGCCATGTGATTGGTTGATTAGATAATTGCATTAATGAGAAATTGAACAGGTCTTCCTAATAATCCTTTAGGTGAGTGTATATATATATATATTGCCTATATATATATATATATTGTGTGTAGCTGTCATTTCTTAAATAACCATGTAGGAAGACACATCATGGTCATATTCCAGTATTGAAAAGCTACATACTCCCTCAATTGGTGTTAGAAGAACTGTTACCAAACATATAACATGATAGAAACATAATAATCATAGACTCTTAAACATTTGCCTATTTACATCCAAACAGATACTTTTTGGGGGGCCGTGCAATATAGCCTACTGTAAATATACTGTAAACCATTTAATTTAATAGAAATTACATTTAATTATATATGTTAGATTTTATATTGTAAGGTAACATGTTTTTTAATACAATTTGTACTTTTTCCTATCATTTTTACAGTGTATTATCGTACAAAATGTGTTCTCTGATTTTGTCCATTTAATTTGGTTGTTAGACATGTATTTGGCGGTCACTACTCTTAACAAATTTTACACAGTGCATGCACTCTGCATTGTCTGGAATCTTAATTTGAATGTTTTATTATTTTAAAGTAATCATTGCATGCTGTCAAGACTAAATTATAGTAAAATCTAGGCCTTATATTATGGACTCAGATTCAGAAACACAAACTCTGTAGAAGCATGTATATTATCAGTCATATAATATTTGTGTTTACAAGGCAAGCATGTGACCTGTCGGAAGTTGTGGCCAGCAGCCCACGAGGAAACCTTGTGGGAGATTCCCCGATACACTTCCTCTGTAGTCCACATAATAAACCACTTACTTTCCACAGCCACAAATTCAAATACACGATATGGGTTTACATTTGAACTCCCCCTCAGACCAAACACACTCTCCCTGCGCACGCAAACCTCCTGGCTTCCCTTGTTCTGTCCTTTCATCCCTGCGCTCTCTCTCTCTCTCTCTCTCTCAGTGAGCTGGCATTCCAGAGCCGTGAGTAAGATGACACCACATGCTCTAAATGAATCCCGCCTATACTGAAACCGGAGAGTTACAGTTTGACAAAAAAAAAAAAAAAAATACTTAAAAGAAAAAAGGAAAATTCCTTTAATGGCCAAGGTGTGTTCAGCCTGTTGGGGCTTGATCGAAGACAGAGCCTTAACAAGCACCTGTATGCTCACACAAAGACACACACTGCCTGTAGAAAGGCCAGGGGTGTTCCTGCATAGAATTAAGTGCACGTGTTTGGCTTCAAACTTGTGCCAAAGTGCCATTTCCTGTTTGTCCGATCCGACCTCAGTGCGACCTGGAGAGAGTGTAGAGATACTTTACAGTGCATAAACAAACTCAGGTCAAATAAATAATGTCCTTTACCACAAATGTTGAAGAGTTGTTGTTTTTTTAAATAAAATAGCTTTAAATCTCATTCATCTATCATTATCCAAACCGCTTTACCCTTATTTGGGTTGCAGGGGGCTGAAGCCTAACCCGGCTAACCTAACTCCGCCAGATGGATTTGCTCCGCATATCCATCTGGAAACCTTCCGTTGAAGTAGTTTTGGTAAGGGCCGAAAATACTGGTTAGCTGATTGGCCTATGTTGGTGATAGACGGGCCAAATCAACCAATCAGATCAACGAAGTATATGACGTACTAACAGAGCGTATCTTTTCCTCTGAGAAAAGCCTCCAGAGCAGTGTTTTGCTCTTCTTTCAGTGAAGAAATACTCTGTAATTCCGATAAAACTTGCTCGATAGCCACGCTGATGCTAGTTTCATCCGCTGAAGCCGACATGTTCTTTAGACTGAACTGACGCGCTTCTCGTTGCGTCACACCTCAACCCGCCTCAAAGCCAACGCTGATTGGACGTTCGTTTGGTGAACTGCTCCCAAATTTTCTTTAACGGAAAGTATCCAGACTGATCTGCGAGTGAAACCTTGAAAGCTGGCGAGATCAGGATGGTCTCACGAGGCTATAACCCGGCATCTTGGTCCAGAGCTGGGGAAACACCCTGAATGATGGACAGTTCATTACAGGCAGGGGCGGAGCTAGACTCTCAGTACAGTGGGGGCGGAGCTTCATCATGGGGCCCTCTGCTACCAAGTCATTTTAAAATTAAAACCGCAAAAAAAAAAAACGTAAAATATCTGATGAATGCATATGTAATAATGTGTCACTTGTTGAGCCAAGTAAGCTTATATGTTAAATAAAACACAAAGGCCATCTCGCTCTTTTCAGAGAACAGTCTGTTTTCTTTCGTTTTGAATTGTTCTGTAAAAGTACACATTTCGAGCTTTCTAGATATATTTCTCAGGTGTGTGAGGCAAGTAGGCCTAGTCTGTGTTTCGGTTCATTAATGACTCACAAGACGAGCTCCAGTTCACGCGCCGGCGCCTCCGTGTCGTGATTATCTATTGTCTGCTATATTTACTTCTTATTTATTAAATCCAGGCAATTGGTTGATGAAACATTGATTAAAATTAAGATACAATTAATACAAAACGTAATTCGCCTTAATGAATGGCTTTGTAGGCCCTACTTTATGTTTGATGTCTTTATTTTAAATTTTAAAGCAGTCTTTCAGTGCCGCTTTCAGAGCGCTCACGTCCGTAACGGGGAACTGTCACGTAACATTGTATTTCCCTCATAAATGCGAACACGAAAAATAAAACAAAATGAATATTTTGTTCTGTGGAGAGCCAGCCCTTTTTCATCCGGTGGGTATTAATTTTTGTACTTTTGCCACCTAAAAGTTAAAGTTTTTTTGTGTCACGTGCATGTATTTCCCTCATATTAAATATAAAACGCATGTGTAGACTAATATTTTTTCTAATGTCTGGAGTCTGGACTCCTTTATTAAGGAGGATAAAAAGACGTTTCAATATATTGGTATTAAATGCATTTTCTGAGAATTTACATTTCAAGTTTTTTACCAAATGTCACGTCCATAACGCTGGAATTGCCCAATTTTAAAGAAATTATCCTCAACTAGTTTTGTGGTGAAGTGTAGGTCTACGTATTTTATAATGTTAACTTCAAACAATAGCCTACTAATAGTAATTTAAAGATGTGGTAGCATTGGATCTGGACGGGAAGGATAACGCTGGGAGTTGGAGTGTGTCGCGATTCTGCCTTCTCACTCACATTTCGGTTTCATATCGCATATCAGCCATCATTTCTACTAAAGAAAATGACAGAAAATAGTAATGCACAGTAATTTGGATCAGTAATTTTAATGTGATTACTGGTTTGGAAATAGTAACGCGTTATTACTCGTTACTGAAAAAAGTTACCGGCATCACTGCTGGTGAGGGCCCCGTTCCTGTCCAGTGACGCAAGATTGGCGGCGTTTGAGGGGCCCCTAATTGGCACGGGGCCCTGGGGCGGCCGCACCCAAGCATCCACGCTATCTCCGCTACTGATTACAGGGCTCACGCACAGACAATGTATAGTGTCCCCAATTGACTTATTGGATTGTGGGGGAAACCGGAGAACAATGAGGAAACCCAGAAGATGCTCAACACAACTCCACACAGAAAGGCCTCCTGGTTGAGCCGGGACTCGAACCTGGGATCTTCTTTCTGATTGACAGCTCTCTTGAAATCATGAGTAAGTGCAGAGGCGCTGTGTGTGTTTGAACATGATGCTTATTCTTGATCTAGACTACATTAACGTGAGAATGCATTTACTCATCTCGCTTGCACAAAAACAGATTCACTATTCCTCAAAATGATAAAAAAAAAAAAAATGCAAACTCAGAATTTTACCTGTGTCTTATTCTTCTGCAGTCCAGAATGGCAGCACAGATGAAAGGTTTGTTCAGGCGTGATTTTGTATTTCCTTTTACATTAGCATTTTTGATGTGAAAGGGCCTTTCCATTTTCCAAAAATATAACTTTTACTTGTTTTTAAAAAATAACAATTAAGCGAGCCCAGCCCAGGTGAGAAAAAGTAACACAAAACAAAATGCATTACTTTACATAAAAAGAAAATAATGCAATTAGTTTCTTCTTTTAGGGAGTAACACAACACCATTACTTTTAAAAGTATACTTTCCCCAAAACTGTTAATTAGAGTACTGTAATCTTATTAAATGTGTAGCACAAACATTATTGTATTTTTGTAGACAGAATAGTTCATCATGATGGACTCTGCAGTTACTTCATTTGTGCTATTTTTTGCTTGTGAATATGAAGCACAGTTTTAGCCATGGTCCATGAATATAAGCACAGGAATGGGTTTGTTAACATAACAATCATACTGTATAATGGTCATTCACACTCATAAATCCATTATTTCAGCATTCTTGTAGGTCAAACAGCAGGGCATCCTGATGGTGACACGCAGGTTTTGGGTTTAAATCACAGTCATACTTTAGCAAGTCATAATTATGAGATAAAAAGGTCAAAATTATGACTTAAAACCTCATAATTATGAGATAAATGTTTTTAATTATGATGCCATTATTTCAATAATTAATCACATAATTATGACTTTTTATGTCATAATCTTTTACTTTTTATCTCAGATTTCTGACTTCTGTCATAATTTCGGAAATGGACTTCCATACATAATATATGTGAGGTTCTAAGTAATTTTGATTGACTATTATTTCTTATAATAGATTGATTACCTGCACATCATGGTATTTTCAGATGCATGTGTGGCATTATTGAAATGACTCTGAGGTCTGAAGATGGCCACTTAAGGAGAAGGACGACGAGAATATAGTTTCATGCTGATGGAATGGTAAATATTCAGGGAACTGTTACTGTACACATGGAGCAACTCGTGTGAACCGATACAACACACACCAGAGCTTGTGAATGTATTAATAGAAATGTAAAGAATTAGAAAACTTAAGGAAATGATAAGAATCTGTTCAAAAAGGAAGGTGAGAGGATTCTGAATAAGCTGTGAACTGCAAGAGTGAAATCATTCCAGATGAATGCCAATCATCATGACAAACTTAAAGAATGGGGTGAGTCCCATAATTGCATATATGTTTCGTTTTAATCAGACAAGAGAGCCCACAGGAAGGAAACTGATGTAATCATGATTTTACATATTACTCTGCCATGTGTAAAGTTGCATAATTCTTTGTGTCATCATTCTTTACACTTGTAAAACCACTGGAACTAAAGGTACAACCACAACCTGAGTTTCAGGTGTAGAATAAAGGACTGAAATCATCCGTGAAAGGTGTGAGTACTTCTGTTATGCTTTCATTCACAGCTCTCTCTCTCTCTCTCTCTCTCTCTCTCTCTCTCTCTCTCTCTCTCTCTCTCTCTCTCTCTCTCTCTCTCTCTCCCATACACACAGGTGTGTGGGAGACAGAGCGAGAAAGAGAGAGAGAGAGAGTACTTCTGTTATGCTTTCATTCCCAGCTCTCTCTCTCTCTCTCTCTCTCTCTCTCTCTCTCTCTCTCTCTCTCTCTCTCTCTCTTTCTCGCTCTGTCTCCCACACACCTGTGTGTATGGGAGAGAGAGAGAGAGAGAGAGAGAGAGAGAGAGAGAGCTGTGAATGAAAGCATAACAGAAGTACTCACACCTTTCACAGAGGTTTTCATTCACAGCACTCTCTCTCTCTCTCTCTCTCTCTCTCTCTCTCTCTCTCTCTCTCTCTCTCTCTCTCTCTCTCTCTCCCACACACAGGTGTGAAATATTAGAGAGATGTTTTGTTTGTTTGTTTGTTTGTTTGTTTGTTTGTTTGTTTGTTTGTTTGTAATATTATCAGGGAAATGAACAGATACATTCACATCTTTGTGAATGTGAGAGAACAAGAAAACTCAGTTTGGCTTCAGTTCCTCCTCGGGTAACTTTCCCAATCCTATCTTCCTCTCTCTCATTTCACTTCCTGTCAGTTCTCTATACTATCATATCTCAATAAAATAAGTACAAAAATAAATACAAAAAAAAAGAGAGAAACAGAAAAATAAGCCACTGAAAAGAGATTACAGGCCTGTAATGCAGAGCCAGTACAGATGTTCTGAAGAAAATGTGAAAACTCACAGTCACGATGGATTTCCAGGTTGTTGGTTCCTAGAATGTTCTGGTTGCTTGTGTGTTCTGTGGTTGATGGATGGGTTCATTCAGAACTATCTTGTCAAATGTCATATGAAACATCATCTCATCTATTCTTGATGCTGCTCTTCTGCACTCCATTATTCACAGATCTGTTTGTTGTTATGATGTCAAAAGGTTTTAAATGTAATTTTTGTTCACATGCTCGGTCTCAACAGTCTAAAAGAGCTCGCCAAAGTCAGAATGAGTGAGATGGACAATCAAATCAAAGATGAAAGAGTGAAAGAGTGCGTGGTAGGATGTAAGAAGCTAAACATTTAATATTTGACAACTGTTTTACGATGGAAATGTTCATCGACCGATATATGAAGAGAACTTCACATAAATCCTGATGTACTTGTTACATCAAAAGAAGGAATATCAGTCTCTCTGTTTATCCTGAGGTTTCAGTCCGCCGGATCCAGGCCATATCCGGATCTGATGAAGGACCTGAGCCCGGACACGACGACAACACAGTCCTGAAATGTCAACTAGTCCCTCCCCTGTGAAGGCATCCTTCCCTTCTCTTTACCTCTGTACAGATAAGCGTTGTCGGGATAATTCCGGTTCACGTGGCTACTACGCGGAAGCGATAAAAAATTCTGTATTATACATTTTTCAAGGCTTGCACCTTGGAACCTATTTCATGGTTTGCGTTCTCGGGCCACCAGGCACTGTTTTGCGCGGATGAGCGGCCGGAGCGCGTTAAGGGTTTTCTGTTAGAGCGGTGGGTTTCACTTTATTTGGATGGTCCCTTTAACACATTAAGTTGACCAGAAGTAACGTTGCACCTACATCTCTACTAACTCTCACTAGAGTGTTAGTAGAGTATTAGTTAGTAGACTGGTAGGGTTAGGGATAGAATAAGTTGACATGTAGTTGCAAAGTTACTCATAGTCAGTAGAATGTCTGTTGGAAGACCATCACAATAAAGAGTTAGCATATATTAAGCAGACAGTCTACTAATAATGAGAGTTAGTTGACATGTAGTTGCAAAGTTACTTATTGTCAACAGAATGTTCAAAAGGGACCATCAAAATAAAGTGTTACCGAGCGGTGTCATGTTAGCGGCCCCTAAGTTAATAACTCATGATCGTTGCGAGTTGCGAAGGAAGTGAATCAATCAAAACTTTAGCTGGACTATAACTTTTTTCTAGAGCTGCTGTAAAGCCAAAACAATCTGTGTTACTTTAATTTCCTATTATCACTGTAAAGCTGCTTTGAAACAATCTATATTTTTAAAAGCACTTTAAAAATGAAGGTGACTTGACAGTCACTTTAAAAAAATGCTGGGTTGTTTCAACCCATGTTTGGGTCAAATATGGACAAACCATTGGTTTGAATTAAACACTTTATAACAGTTAATTTAAACCAACAGTTTTTAGAGTGCAATTCAGTGATGTAAGCTTTGAATTAAAAATATGCTATTATTTTATGATTTATTCAAGGTTCCAGCCTCTAATCACATATTATACACTCATGGGATGTATATCCGCAGAATCCACTCCATCGGCTGGAGGCAGAGCAGGAATAAACTGGTTTGGCAGATATTTATCCTGTGTATCCTGCCGGGATGTTTCCCTGTGCTGGCTTGAACCAGCAGGGATTAAATAAGGGTGAATGTGTCTCTCTGGGCATGTCTGAACCCATATTTCTGTGTAGGAGAGAGATCTAGAAAGAGAGAATGGCATCTAGGAGTGGGTGGCAAAGAGGAAACCTCCTCACCCTCATACACCCATAACATTGTCATCGATTACATATAGTATATCAGATAATATCATGGGCCCGTCATGACTGTTGCCATGGGACTCAAAACAGAACCAAGACATATAAAATCCCTGTCATAATGGTGTCATATAGTGATCACTTTTTTCAGTTAAAAAATATTTATTTGTCATTTTTGTCAAATGGAACCAAAAAAACGAAAATATAGATAAATAAAACTACCAATAAAACTTAAAGTCTGAGTTGTATAAAACTGGATTGTATTGTGATGTAATGTCCTGTATGATGTAATTTTATGATGTAAATGTCATGACCATACATGTAACACCACATTGACTTTGATCATTTATTGTAATATTGTTCATATTTTATATTTGTTATATTATTGATAATAGTATAGAGGTGGGGTAAAAATATTCATATGAATTGTGATTCTATTTTCTACCCATTCACATCGATTCACAAATTTCAAAAATCGTTGAAATTAACTTTGCACTACTTAAAGTTATTGACATGTTAGAATGTTATTAATCACAATAAGCCGTGAAAAAAATGGCTCAATGTGGTGTATTATAATAATAATAATATTTTTTTATTATTATTATCTTTACACCAACGGCAATCTTTACTTTAGGCCTCATGTCATAGTTCAAACTATACATTTTAATTTACTAATAAACATTATGTTTATCATATTTATTCAAGTCACTGTCTACATTTTGTGTATTTTTGTAAATACATTAACAGATCCAGACAATTAAAAATATAATAAATCTATAACTAATCAGTAGTCCTTTTCATTTAAATATTACGTCACAAAGTACAATATCTGAACCGGATCTATGTTTCTTAAACCTGTAATGAGTAAACCAGTGGAAACAGATCATGCGAGGAAAGCCTTTAAAAGTATTTTATCTGAAAACTAGTTTTTTTTATATAAAATACCTTTACCTTGAGCTTGTCTTTACAATCACACCTATCATATCTCATCTAGATCCTAAAACAAACAATCTGGTTCCTAGAAGAGAGTGAAAATGACACTCCAGGAACTGTAGATCACTGTCACAATGCATTCTAGATGTCTGGTGGCGGACTGAACATGTCAGGCTAAATATAGGATGATTGTGATCTTGTTTTATTCGTTTCTTCAGCACAATGAATGACAGAAGGGACTTTACCAGTAAACGATGTAAACTTAACTGTAGTAAAGAGAAGTTATACCTGCAGGGAAATCTCACCTGCATTAACCTCTGTTGCACAAATGCTGTTGCAAAAGCTTTCTATCATAACTGATATGATACCATATCAGTAAAATATTTCCATATAAACTATTATAGAACTGTTTTTTGAATAGTTACTGTATTGTAATAAACATGGAATGTTTGACTCTTACTACGTCATGAAAATGTCAGTGTAAACAGTGTCAAGTCAAGTCATCCTCATTTATATAGCGCTTTTAACAATGTAGATTGTTTCAAAGCAGCTTTACAGAGATAAACTTAATATAATTTAAGGTAACGGAGATTTGTTTGGTTTTATAGCGGTTCTTGAATAATGTTATTTTCCAGCTAAAGTTAGGTTTAATTGATTCACTTCCGTTGTAATGATCATTTGATATTAAATTAGGGGCCGCTAAGACGACACCGTTCTCTCTAAACAGACTTTAAACGCGAACCTGTGATAAACGCTGATGGCGCTCACATGCGCATTAAGAATTGATTCTATAGTTATGTGCGTTTGAATATATGTGCGCAGGTTTGTAATTCCCTACAAACCATGCCTAAACAAACTACTTGTCTTGCCTATAAATTTTGATACAGAATTTTATTTTATTTTATAATTTCGGGGTTGGTACGTGAACCGAAATTTCCACAACGCTTTCTGTAGAGTCTTATAGCGATCCTCCATATAGGGAGAGGCTAGTTGGCACTTCAGCACTGCGTTGTCATCGGGTCCAGGCGAAGGTCCTTCGTCAGATCTGGATACGGCCTGGATCCGGCAGGCTGCGGGAAAACCTCGGGATAAACAAAGACAGTAAAATTAGTGTAGATGCCATTCTTCTTATGATGTAACGAGTACATCAAGATTTAAGGGAAGTGTTCCCAGTTCCGGCTGATCTATGCAGCCTAACATTGAATTATAGAAGTCGATCATGTATTATGTGAATGCTAGGTCAAAGAGATGTGTTTTTAGTCTAGCTTTGAACTGACAGAGTGTGTCTCCCGGACAATGGTAGGAAGACTGTTCCAAAGTTTTGGTACTAAATAGGAAAAGGATCTACCGCCAGCAGTCGTTTTTGATATTCTAGGTATTATCAACTGGCCGGAACTTTCAGATCGCAATAGACGTGAAGGACTATTATGCTTTAAAAGCTCACTCAAGTACTGGGGAGCGAAACCATTTAGTGCTTTGTAAATAATCAGCAATGTTTTGAAATGTATACGATGTTTAATAGGCAGCCAATGCAGTGTTGACAGAACCGGCCTAATATGGTCATACTTCCTGGTTCTGGTGCGGCAGTGGCTCAGTGGTTCATGTAGGTTGTCTACAAACCGTAAGGTTGGTGGTTCAATCCCTGGTGGTTCAATCCACCTGACCAAGTGTCGAGGTGTCCATGAGCAAGACACCTAACCCCAGCTGCTCCCAACGAGCTGGATGGCGCCTTGCATGGCTGACACCGCCGTCGGTGTATGAGTGAGTGAGTGAATGGGTGAATGTGAGGCAATATGTAAAGCGCTTTGGTGGCCATTGGGTCTGTGAAAGCGCTATATAAATGCAGTCCATTTACCATTCTGGTAAGAACTCGAGCTGCTGCGTTTTGAACCAGCTGTAGTTTGTTTATTAAGCGTGCAGGGCAACCACCCAGTAGAGCATTACAATAATCTAGCCTTGAGGTCATGAACACATGAACTAATTGTTCCGCATTTGTCAATGAGAGCATATGGCGTAATTTAGATATATTTTTAAGATGGAAAAATGAGGTTTTACAGATACTAGACAAGTGACTTTCAAATGAAAGATTGGTATCAAAGAGCACACCCAGGTTCCTAACCGACGACGAAGACTTGACAGAGCAGCCATCAAGTGTTAGACAGTATTCTAGGTTATTACGTGAGGAAGTTTTTTGTCTAATAATTCTGTTTTTTCAGAATTTAGTACTAGGAAATTACTAGTCATCCAATTTGTTATATCAGCTATGCATTCCGTTAATTTTGTGAATATGTGTATATAAATAAATGTGTGTGTATATAAATGTAGTGATTGTACGCACGTATAAATATAATTAATTATTATTCATAACAGATTATGATCAATAATTAATAATTGAATTATTTTCAGAATTTACTGTAGCAAAATCAATAATATGATCAGTTTATCAGTTCATCCAATGAACGGAAAGCATAAACAATTATTAATTCTAGGAAATATAATATCTTCTTGGCCAAGAAAGACTAATTCCCAGCTAACAGCTAAATTAAGAAATAAATCAAGGGTCAAAGCATATAGGTAACTTAGATCGAAGTTCAAGACAATAAATCGGTAAGCACATATCACAAGTAATGCTTCTCTTTTCAAATACAAACAATACTTTATTGATTATAAGCCTATGACTAACACACAAAACAAATATCTAACACAAACACACGCACACGCATTCATACAAGTCGAAGAAAGACAGAGAGTGAGGAAGAATGAGTTTTAGGAGTTAGATGGTGAGATCCCAAGTTTCTATATGCACTTAAAAGACATGACCTGAACGAACCATCAATAATTAAGTTCACCCTTTTATCGTTTCTTAGGCGGGTAGTTCAATTTGATATTAAAATGCACCTGCAAGTTGAGCTAAAAGTCTGGAGGTACTTGCTTGTCCTTGCTTTGGGGTTCCCTTTTGTCGTGAAGGGGGTTCCCTGGTCCGTTGGTTGGCTGATCTTCTCGTGTGCCTGGATAGACTTTGGACAGCCAGTCACGTGGTGTGTTGGCGCGGATGAATGAAAGTCTTTGAAGTTGAAAGCTGGTTTTGCAGTTGAAACGTTAAAACGAAACTTTGCAGCAACACTTAACTTAGAACCGAGACTTTTAACGGAAAAGAAAGAAACTAAGAAAAGAAAGGAAAGTGTGACGAGATGGCTTCAATTCAATCTGTTTTAACCCATATCTTGATTTGGGTCATTTGTCTCTGCGTCTACATGGTTACTATAACCATCGTCGGCTCCACCCGGCGTCGGGCATCACAAGAGATATCACAAGAGCCGAGGGCAAGAGAGCAGGGCAAGAGCGGATCACAAGAGCATCACCAGAGAGCAAGAGCGCATCACAAGAGCCTCACCAGAGCGAGTCACCAGCGAGAGATTCTGTGTTCGGGTTTAAGATTTTAAACTCAAAATGTTTGTCCCGCCTCCTGGAGGAATTTGGAATTCGCACAATAAGATACTATATGGTTATTTGAAAAGGGGGTCTTTTCTATCCCCCCCCCCCCCCCCCCCCCCTCATCCCGAATCATGTGTTCTCTGTGGTCTGCTTTACTCATCAGCTCAAAACAGAGGATTCAGTTTAGACATAATTTCCATTTTAAGAACATAAACATTTTTACACAGATTTCAATCAAGCCATCTTTTGAATTAAACACATACGAGCATAATGATAGGAAACACGACACTTTCATTCCAGTATCTCTAATATTTAAAACAATTACATGACTTAGATGTGATCTAAGCAGAATAGACACATACAGGGGTTGTAAACACAATATATAATTGTTATGTTACATGATTTTGATTCTGGGTCAGTCCAGAATTGTTCTGGGATGAGTTTTATTGGTATTTGATATGGAGGAAAGTCCTTATGTGTGTGTGTAAAGTTTCTGGGGTTTAAGAAAGACATTCCAGTCTGAGGTAATGATAGTTCCTGCTGAAATCTGTTCTTGTTCAGCATATCATGAGACCTTGGTTCTTAATGAAAGGCTAGTCTGTTTAGGCGCAGGGGTCAGTTGGCTTCTTGTTAGGGCCTCTTGTTTCACCATTTCTGAACAGATCTGTTCTTGCCAAATTATAAAACATTGACAACGTCCTTCCTTTAGTTAAACAACAAAAGGTCTTCTTGCTCCATAGCCTCGGGGTAATCTGGAATATGCAGCATCATGTGTTTGGTTATGTCTGAAAGCTTCAATTGTCTTTGGTCCATTCTCAATGTTGCTACATAAATGTCAGTGTTAAAATATGAATATAAAAATTTGCCATGATAAAATGTTTTTCATTTCAATTAATAAAACAGGATATATATATTTCTTTTTTTAAATCGCATATCCATAAAATTCCACTTCATTCATTTAGAATAAATGAATACACAATACACATTTTTAAGTTTTTGTAATCAAAAAACTATTTAAAACTGTTTCATTACTTTATTGAACATGGACTAAGAATAAACAATACTCATACAGCATTTATTAATCTTAGTTAATGTTAATTTCAACCTTAATACATTATACAAATTAAATGTTGTATTTGTTCATATTAGTTAATGCACTGCCACTGAGAACTAACATGAAAAATTAGCAACTCTATTAATAGGCCTATATTAACTAAAATGAACAAAGATTAATGAATAGCCTACTGTAATACATGTGTTGTTCATTGTTAGTTCATGTTATTTAATGCATTTACTAATGTTAACAAATTAGAACTTAATGTAAAGTGTTACCGAAAAAACAAACAAAATCATACATTGTTAAATAATTTCTTTATTATTCATTAAGTCGTGAATTGTTTTGGGTTTTATAATTGTTATACTGTTTAGCTATTAATATGCTATTTAATTTCTACCTCATACAGTGTGACAACATGCCCCACAAATGGGTTGTTTTTTGTTTAGAAACTATAACGATAAAGTAGCTACTAAAAATGGTTCTAAATAAAAAAAATATATAATAATAATAATAGCAGAGTCCACACCACAACTAAAATGATAACGACACAGAGAAACTATATCATTGGAATCACTTTCAGAACGGCTTTTTCAGTTGATGAAAACAATGACAATCAGAATCCAGTCTGCTCGAAGCGGCAGACGACAAAACGATGTAGGTAGGTAGTTTTATTTCATACCCGCAGGTAAAATTGTATTACAGATAAAAAAATATTCGGTCATCCACATAAAAAAACATAAGAATATTCAAGTATTTCACGTACAAATTTACAAATAGACTTCATGACAGACTGCGCCACAACACGTACATATCCTCTATCCATATTAACTGTCAAGTGCTAAAACTTCTCTCTTATTATTTAGGAATTCAATTGCAGCTGGAACAAAAGTATTCTTATATCGTCTTGTGTTTAGTAGCCTATGGCTATGTCTGCTGGTGTGGATGCTAATACATTCTTGATGTCAACGGGTGTTAAGGATAATTATGTCAATAAACATTAGCAGTATCTTTTCAAATGCAAATGGTAAACTCACGAATCATTTTCAAATTGTGAATCAGTTTAAATATTACAGACAAGTGAACAATCCCTACTCAACTCACAATGTGTTTTCCAAACTTCCCCACTAGGATCAACATTATTTCCGGTGTTTATCACATGCTCTGCCCGAGTGTTCATTTCCTTCTCTCTCCTCCATGCGTGCCAGCGTAGGCTACTTGAGCAGAAGAGAGGAAATAACGTTACATCACTCTCAAGTGTTGTTTAATAGAGGCCTTTCCCAAATACTTCATCACTTTCACATGGAATGGTCATCTAGTTGAGCCGCTCGTGAGTCGTGACTTTGAGGATGAAGAGGTCAGTAGTCCGCCAGAATGACAAAGCACTTCCTGACACGTTTTATATTTCCGGCTGTGAAAACATTACAACTCATGAATGTCTGGAAATGTATATTCAATCTACAACCCCAACCCCCCTCCCTATTTTTTCCCCCTATAATGACTAGTTGACTGTAGCCTATATGAAACATAAAGTCACCTTAGTGAATAATAACGAGGGACAATTTGTAAAGTGGGACAGTTATGCTTCAAAATTTCTATAGTTACATGTAGGTATATACTTCCATTACTAAAAATCAACACTGAACTCATCATAAGCAAGTATGTGATAAAAAAAATAAGTTATGTGGCTATGACATCACTTTCGGGGGTGTGTGGCACATATTCAACAACCTTGCAGTGAACCGTGATGGTAAGTAAAATAACATGACATGACATCATAAAATGAGGTGAATCATGTTAAGGTTATGAAAATAAAAATAAACTCATGGATCGTTTGTAATTGTTATATAGCCTACTTTGTTAAAGGGTGTCATGATGCATCAGAATTTTTAAAAATGACATTTATATTAATCTTCCTGTTTTTTTGTGATTTTGCCATTCAAGTCATTCTAATGGGGAACTAATAGATTCCCAATTCTAATAGAGTTCCCTTTTTATACGTGAGTCATAAATTTAGTTAGCTTGCTATTTCAACAAAGAATGACTTAAACTGCTTCTATTGAGACGTGTGGCGAGGAGAATGACCTCATTGAAGACGAGGCATTCACTTGCACTGGCTGTATTGACGTTTTGACTAACCTACCGTACAGAAAACAGAAATGAAATGTAGCCTGTTTGAAATGAATTAGCCTATAAGAGATGTTCATGAAGGTTCCTTTTTTTTAAATGTAAATTTATATGAAATAAATGAAACCCATACAAAATATTGTGGGCAGGTGGGGTAGTGGGGAAGTGGGTGAATCTGCTGTACTTGAGGAATACTCATCAATCCCGTGTTTAATGTTTCATTCTTTTTATTTCTGTAGGGTAAAGAGCTCTTAAGCCATTTAGAATAGTATCATATGAGGGGGTAAGACATTTGGATCATAATAAAAAATTATGCAGAAGGAAAATTATCAGAAAGTGTCCAACTTTACCAGTATTCAACCCAGCGCTTTATACAATATACTGTTTCAAAGCAGCTTTACTGTGAAAACAGGAAAATGTAGCATTTGTTCAGCTGAAGTCAGTTCCGCAATGATTCAGTTCCATTGTAAAGATCATTGATTATTGAAAAAGTAAATTTCTTCAATAAAGCAGTTCTGCAAAAAAGAAACAGGTCATCGTCCAACTCAGTTCAGTTCTCATACAAGTCAAGTCAAGTGAAGTCATATAAACCAAGACTGCATAACAGGTTGAAAAGCAGTTTTAATAATGAAACATGATGACATTGGAGTCTCCTTCCTGGCACTTCCCAAGAAGTATTGTGTGCTTTCATCATATTTCACCAGATTGCCAGTAAGCCATGCTGTATCACTCCTCACTAAATAAAAAAAATAAAAAAATGGAGACCTCTGTCCAGTGCCAAAACAGCTGAGGCCCCACCGCTGTCAGAGAGACTGAAAAACGAGTCTGTGCTGTCCCCTGATGGACCAAATGAGCAACTACAGTAACTGCCTGAAATTGTCTATTTTTAAGTAGCTTTTTGCAGACATGAATAAATTAAATGAATAAACCATAAATTAAAATATAACACTCACATTTAATACTCAGAGTAACATCTATTTATGAAACATTTTCATAAATTTATTCAGAAGTTTCTTCTAACTTGTTTCCATAAAGCACGTCAGGTCTAGCTTTCCTCTCACCAGCTCATCTTCTGTTAGTGATCTAACTGCACAAACTAGCTCATCTACTTGTTAGTTAGATCCAGCATCTTCCTCACTTATTAAAGGCTGCCTATCTGTAATCTCTTCTATTGCTCATGTCTGTCTCTTTACCATTAAAAACTGCTGCTGTCATATTTTGAAGAAATCAGGACTTCTTCTGCTATGAATAAAAACATATATTTTGTTTCTAAACATGCTCTAAAAAAAACTGTTGCCTCTCAGCTACAATCTCATCTTTGTGTTAACAATCTTCTTGATCCCTATCAATCTGGTTTTCGATTAGGCCGTACTGAAACTGCACTGCTAAAAATGACCAATGACCTGCTGATTCTGGTTTATTATTGCTCTCATCATGCTTGATTTAACAGCAGCTTTTGACACTGTATACCATCACATACTTGTTCCTCGTCTTTCAGCTTATAGCTTAAGGTGTCCCTCAAGGCTCCGTTCTTGGACCTCTTCTTTTCAATATTTATTTGTCACCCCTTGGTCATATTATCCATTGTCATGTTTTTACTATCATTGTTATGCTGATGACCAGCAAATTTACAAATCTGCTTGCTCCGTTTCTGCTCTTCCTCTTGACCTATTACAAACCTGGGTGTAACATTTGAATCTTCATTTACATTTCTATCTCATATAAACTCTTATTTCTAAGACTGCCTTTTACCACCTTCCAAATATTGCCCAACGACTGCACTCAGCCCCAAAGAGACTGGAACTAGTTCATGCTTTGATAACCTCACGTCTCGACTACTAACTCGCTTCTTATTGGACTGCCCGCGAAAACAATTGCTAGACTTATTGCTAAACTATTATTATTATTTAAGTATTATTTATATACTAATATAGTTCATATTAACATGTTTTTTTTAATTGATTTTTTTGTATTTTTGCTGTGTGCGTTTGTCATAGTTCTGTTTTTATATTACTATTTAGGTTCACTTTATTACTTAATATTTTATATTTAAAAAATTAATATTCTTATTATTTTTTTTATTTTTTATTTTGTTAGCTGCTAAATGCAACATTTTCAGTTACTTTAAGTTTTTCCATCCAATATTTATATTTTATTTCAGCTTTATTTTATTGAACAAAAATGTTTTGATAGATTTAACGATAATAACCCTGATTTGGATTTAGGATTATATTATAGCCCTTGAGAAAACTTGCCTGTGTGAAACCCAGACTCTCCCATATATATCTTGTTTTACAGTATTTTAGTAATAATATATAATAATGTTTCTATTCCAAATGTATTCCTTCAGTTGTCCAGTGTTACATCCATTGCTCTCCTTCTCCAAGTGGCCGGAAGAGGGATGTGATGTAAAAATCACATTGAACCGTTTTTTTCTTCCCCTGTGCAGCAGATCTTCCGATGCATTGTAACAGTGTTGAAGAACATAAACTCTTGAACACAATGCCTCGACATCTGTAATGGCGTGCTGACTTTCGGATGTGACTTCGGCGAAACGATTGTCAGGATCCCGAAAACAGGTAATCTGTCAGTTTAAAGCGAAAGATAGAAAAGTTTCTGAAGACAAACTGAAGTTGATGATTTTTCTGGACTCTTTTGTTGCGATTGAGAAACACTCTTGCGTTCAGACAGATCAGATGAACTCGAGGTGATTCATAGAGGCTTGAAACGTTGTTTTGCCAACTTTGGACGCTTTTTTTTAGACATCTTTCATTTACAGTCGATTGTGTAAAAAGTTTTGAATTGACAATATCATCCATACGGTTCTTTGTTATGTTTGATGATTATATCCGTGGAATGTTGTGTGGCTGTTTTTTCACTTTATTGTCTTGATGAGTTTGTTTCTGTAAGTTGATGATTTGTGTTTTAATTTGTCTCCTTGACAATCGGCGTTATAAACAAGGCCGCAGTGCGCATGTCTAACTTTTACCTATAAAAACTGATAATAACTGATCGCCGTTACCATGACTACCTCTAAAAAGATCTGTTAGATGTTTTACCTTATGGATTCTGCACGAGGGATGTCCGATAATTGAATGAATCGTTTTTCCGAGTCGGATCTGAGTCGGTTCACAAACAAACCGGTCTGAACGATTCGTTAACGAATCAGACTCAATCAATCAGTCCGAGCGGTTAAATGAAGTGCAACAGTGCCTTAAAGCTTAATAAGTTATCGTTAAACATCAATTTCCCTATGGAGTTTTTACCAGAACCTGACTGTTGCACTCTATTATAACTTGTTGACTCTGTGAACCGAGAGTCGATTCTTTCCAACATGTCCAATTCATAACTGAATGTGCTATTTTACTGATGGGGTGAAAAGGCAATTTCTTTAACAGACTAACTATTTTAGACTTGCATACGAAGAGGTTTTTTTTTTTTTTTTTTTTTTAAATTAAAACATGCACAAATGTTTAAGTCAAAAGTAAAAGAATGGCAGATTTATTTATTCATTTTTTCATCCAGTTTTTTCACTCAAACTGTTTGAAAGGACCAATTCGGGGAAATGAGCCTGACTTTCCTTCATTGGTCCATTAATATCACATCGGGGAACATTTTTATTGAGTCGTGTTGTTTTCATAAGTTGTAATTTTATTTAATTTTATTTAATTTTATACCCTTTAAAAGCAATGTTTTCAATATTTTTATTTGTTACAATTTCAAAGATTGATTTTTAATGAAATTAATAAATGTGTAACTGTTTAAATTGTGCTGAAAAGCCTAAATAGACTAGGCTTATTTAGTGGCAGGTTCCAATTGTGACTACTTACTCCTTAAAATGTAGGCTACCCTGCTATTGAATTGATTTTAAGAAAAAAATGCTAAACTTATAGTCTGATAGTCTTATAGTCTCTATAGAATATTCACTGGAGTAAGTGTGACGACTAGCCCCAGTGTATTAACAGGAATGTATTAAACTTTCATAAAAGAACAACACAGCTCTGTGGATTGCTCTCAGTGAGGAGGAATTGGTGATAGATTGATATGTTGCTGCTTTGAAAAGTGGCAACTTTTCAAAAAGTGGAAAAAATTCATCAAGTTCACCTGTTGCATGAGAGGTTATTGATGTTTATTAACGATAAAGCATTTGTAACTAAGAATCCGAGGCATTTCATCTCCGAGTTTAATCTTCAGAAAGCCGGTTATAACAGCGATTTCCTCTGTATTTTTTATTAAGTGACTTTCGCTGTTTTTCTTTCTCCTGTGATGCAAGAAAGTGTTGTGTGCCAGAGCAGAGGTCAGATGTTGCCTAATAAATGAAAAATGCCTCGAGCGTAAATTCACTCATGCTCACATCTCTTGTTTCTGTCTGTGTCTGATTATCAGGCTCTCTGTTCAATCGTGTATCTGTGAAAGTTACTGCAAATCGTAAAAGTGATAGTTCAACCAAAAATTAAAATTCTGTCATCATTTACTCACCCTTATATTGTTGAATAAGTTTAAACCTGAATGAGTTTCTTTCTTCTGTTGAACTATAAAATATGGTAGCCATTGACAAAAATACTATAATGGCTACCGTCAACTGTTTGATTTTGGGCTTGATGATGGTTTTGGGGATGCAAGAGAGTATGTGTTTGTTATAGAGCCAATATGAATTTGATGTGAGAGGTTTTTTAAGTAGATGTGATGAAGCACAGGAAAGCCTTATATTCACTAATAGCCTGGTAAAAACTACTGTACATCGAATGCAAGTGAAGCTCATTATTTATAATTTTGTAATTTTGTAAAAGTGATTTCACAGAAATAAGAACAAAATGTATTCCCCGATGGACTGTAGGGGATGGATGGGCTTTGCAAGCAGATGTCGTCTTATTTGCAAAATTTCATTTTTAAAAGAAATTAATACTTTTATTTAGAAAATAATATGTATTAAATTGGTCAAAAGTGACGATAAACAGGAGATTTGCAAAATATTTCTATTTCAAGTCAATTCTGCTCTTTTAAGCTTTCTCTTCATCAAAGCATCCCGGAAAAAAAATTTGGTTTCCACAAAAATATTAAGCAGGATAACTGTTTTCAACATTGATGATAATAATAAGAAATGTTTCTTAAGGGGTCCTAGGAGCTCAGCATGTTAGAATGATTTCTGAAGGATCATGTGACACTGAAGACTGGAGTAATGATGCTGAAAAATTGTAGCTATTTCATAATATTTCATATCAGCATAAGAGTCTTCTTTCAAAAACATTAAAATAAATTGTGCCAACCCAAACATTTGAACAGTAGTCTTTAGAAACTGCACACTTGCTAATCCCACGTTACTCATTTATTAGCAGCAATAACAGTAGTGATACCACTAGAGAAAAACATCGCCCTCCTGCTATTAAGAAAGTGGGTCACTTCACTCTTTCACATTGAAATGTGAGAAACTGATATGCTGATTCGTTGCTGTCATGATAAGTTATTTTGAGTTTACCAATCTTACGTCTATGCAAGTCGTCTCAGCTCTTCTCAGACTTGATCAATTCAAGGCCATGAAACAAAAGGCTGTCCAAGGTCAGTATTGCGCAGATACTTGTTTTATTTGACTTGTTCCTTAAAGGGATAGTTCACTTTGAAATTAATTTTTGGTATGTTTTAGCTTACCTCAAGGGCATCCAAGATGTAGGTGTCTTTGTTTCTGCAGTAGTTTCAATTTAGATATTTTTGTCTGTCAGTCATATAATGCAGGTCTATGGTCACCACCTCAAAGAGCATGCACAGAGAAGTCCAAATTAAACATGATTTAATGACTCGTAAATGTAAGTACACATTGATGGCCTAAGACACGAAACGAGCGGTTTGTGTGAGAAAACGAACAGTATTTATATCGTTTTTACCTCTTGTAATCACAGCCACGTCCAAGTGATCTGAGGGCGCGGGCGCTTCGGTCTGCGCAAGCGCCGGAAGTGATCTCTCGCGCGTGTACGTCACTCATTGTTTACACAGAGATTTCGGAACTGTTACCTTTCACTGTGAAGATCTAAACATATTTAGATATACAGGAAATCGCAATGGAAGACGATTTCGATATATCAACTAGGGGTGGGCGATATCTCGATATTTAAAATATATCGAGATATTTTTTAAACACGATATGGATTTTGACATATCGTATATATCGATATATTGTTTATAGGCCTATTTAATCCTGATTTCGCCACTTTGCTTGTTTGCCTTCTCTGTGCTGTGCTCGCCCCCGCCTCCTTGCTTTTGTTCCCCCTCACCTCGCGTGTTGTCTCATTCAACAATTGTCTCATCCGCAACCAGCCCGGAGGCTACAGAACTCCGAGTGTGTCTGCGCGCGAGCGACAGAGCACGAGAGAAACCGAGTGTGAGCATTAATTGCATTAGTAAATTGGTAGCCTACATACTACAATATATAATTACTATATAAGAGGCATGGAAGTTCGATTAATGGACTCCAGTAATCAGAAGGCTACTACAAACGTCTTGTTTTAATCCCGCAGGTCTCCCATTTATAATGCGGGAAATTCCCGCAATCGTAATCCACACAGATTATAAAATCAATCGCCGTGCCGCGTCTTCTTTCTCTTCTCTCAAAATGTGTTGTGCAAGGCAAGCATCAAGCGCTGCGGCGATAACACACACTCGCGTTTAGGAGTCGGGACATGATGGATATTCACTCGCACAATCGGGCCAGCAGTGCATCGTGACTGAAATTTACCATTTGCACGTCTTTTTAAGTCTTACCAGTTTAAACATTCAAGCGATTTTAAACTAATCAGTGCTCCTGCGCTCTCTGAGAGATTATTTTCTATGCGCACATTCATAGAAAATCCGCCTTAAGAACAGCTGGCCAGTAACAAAAGTTATTTTTCGCGGATTATATTGCTTTAACACGCAAAATTGTCAATTTCGGTCGTCGTGAGTATACTCTAAACATAGTCGGTTTTGTCTTTAATAAGCATAAAACGCATGCCAGTATAATGAACACAGGATCCGTGCACTAGCTCTTAAAGTGACGGCAGCCATATGTGTCTGTCATTCATTTTGTTGTCAATACAACAAAAGATAGCTTTAAGTTAAAGGAATCAGGATTAATAACCTATGTATTTAATTTATTCAGGACTAAAATACTACTCAGTGTTATTTTCCATTTGACTACTTTATTCAGTTTCTGTATATGAATCACGTGATTAATAATGATGACGAAATTCAGGCCCTGTGTTTAATTTTTCTCATTTGGTTACATTCTGTTATGGAAAATTAATTTTCTATTGATTGTAGGCCTATATTTTGAGTTGTATTCACATCCATTTTCCTGTAAAGATATCGAGATATATATCGAATATCGAGATATAGCTAAATATATCGAGATATATTTTTTGCTCCATATCGCCCAGCCCTAATATCAACAGACAGTGTTGATTTTTTTTTTCGCAACCGCGCGAGAGATCACTTCCGGCGCTTGCGCAGACTGAAGCGCCCGCGCCCTCAGATCACTTGGACGTGGCTGTGGTTACAAGAGGTAAAAACGATATAAATACTGTTCGTTTTCTCACACAAACCGCTCGTTTCGTGTCTTAGGCCATCAATGTGTGCTTACATTTACGAGTCATTAAATCATGTTTAATTTGGACTTCTCTGTGCATGCTCTTTGAGGTGGTGACCATAGACCTGCATTATATGACTGACAGACAAGAACGGTTTGACCTAAAAATATCAAAATTGAAACTACTGTGGAAACAAAGACACCTACATCTTGGATGCCCTTGAGGTAAGCTAAAACATACCAAAAATTAATTTCAAAGTGAACTATCCCTTTAACTGAATAATGGCATTCTCTTTCTCAATGTTTTCCTCTGATGTTTTTTTCTTTCGCACTCTTTGAAATAACATTAGAAACAAATGAGTTAATTGCCAGGTACAATGGAATTACAGACTTTGGATAAAATCATGTCCATTGCATTAAATGAAATAAAATGTAAAAAATCGATATTTGCTAGTAGCCATATTCCAAAGATCTCGGTTGTGTGTTTTTTTCCTTTCATATGGGATCTTTTCATGCTTGGAAAACATAGAGGTCTTAGCATGAACTGAATAGATTAAGGACTTGAAGATTTCTTCAACTGCAATGGTGTGGCCACAGTAAGTTTGTCCTTGAGGCAACAGCATTTGGTTTTGGGTACATTGAGACTCCTCAGTTTTTCGTATCATGTTTTGTTCCCCCTGTGTGGTGGATTTGAAGTACATTTGAGGTCTATCTAACCTGACCAACTGACTGTTGAATGAGATTATTTACAACATTAATGTCGGTTCTGGCTGTGGTTTTGTGCAGTCTCTCGCTCTATCTCTCTGGTGAGCTGCCAGCAACTCTTTCTTGGTTTTGCTCTGCACATTGTTTGTGTTGCATAATTTTGAGATGTTTGGCAGTAAGGCTTGTCAGAGGCCTGAGTGACCTGTACTACATTTCCCGAACACCAGGATATAGAATGTGAGTGTGATGCATGTGTTTGTGTGCAAAACATGTTGTGTAAGATGAGTGAACAGAATGGGTTCACGTTTCTCTCGGTCCTTTAATTCTAGTTCAGTAGGGCAAACGCGTCCCTGCATGCTTGCAGAGGTTCATGTGTTTGTCAGCATGCGTGCATGTACATGCTAGTGGCAAGAGTGTGGAATTTGGGTAGGATAGACTTTCTCTCATGAAACAACCCGTTCATTGTTTGTTTGCAGCACTTTGTAGATACAATGTCTTTTTCAGGAAAGGTGCTGTGTGCAAATGCAACATAATGTAACTTAATTCACTGATTTACTACAGTATGTTTAACCTACTTAAAAAAAAATTGGTGTACAACCATTTTCCGAAGTTGTTAATAAAACAATAATTAGGTTTTGTCTACTTCAGAATTTCATGTTTAATCCTGGCTGAGTTGCAGGCCGTTTCTTTGTAATTGTTTCTGATATTTACAAGCAGTTTCTGAGTGAAAATTTCTTTCTGTGCACTATAAAAAATAAATTTTCAAAGTTGTAAATATACCAGATTATTGGAGTATGTTTTTCAAGAAAATACTAATTATTTATATTTTACTTTTTTTACTATTTAATTCAGCTTCTACTTCAGCGTTTAAATCAATCTGTTTTCTTTCTGTTACTTTGTAATTACTTGTGAAAATTGTAAATTGAAAATTGTTTTAAAGTAATTCCTGGTAGGTAATGGTTTCAATAGTCAACTTTAGCTTAAATTTTGTATTTAAGATCCCAGTTAGTGGAATTGTATGCTGCATTTTGGGTAATTTTCCCATATAAAAATTGGGTAATTTGACATATAAGTAGCTACCGCCACTTTGGTTTCAAGTTGATACAAATTAAAGCTCATTACTTCATTGTCATACTATTTAATTTGCTAATAATTACACTGTATTTATATTAAACCTTAATAAAGGAATGTGTTCAGTATAGCTTATTATTTTTTGCTGTGATATTAAAATTTACTAGGATAATTGATAGGATAATTGAAATAATAAAAAGGTATTGTGGCAATCCTGATATATAATGTAAATTGTAAACCATTTACGCATCATACTTCCTTTAATTTATGCTGAATTTAAAGAAAATAGATTGTATTTGTTTTTGTTTTTTTAGATTCTCCCTGTTAGCAGAGGGTCTGTTAGTGCTGTTAATGTTTTGTGGCTTTGCTGTGTTTCCCAGTCGGTCACATGAGGCCCCTTAGAAAGATGAGCAAGAAGGCTGGAATCCCGGGACTGGACAGGGCTTTACATGAGCCAAATATTACATAAACCATCTGCAACCTCTATCCTCTCCCTCTACCTCTTTCTCTTCTTCCTTTAGTATGCACATTATACCTGCGGCCCCCTATCATGCAATGGCAATAAAGTATCACACAATGTTCTCTCAAAACGTTTCATTTGCACTCCAGAAATGTTAGTTTGAATATGGGAGTGCATATGTTTTTGTTCACGTACAAGTGGGGTGAAATATGTTTCCGATCTTGCAAATTATGTAATCGCTCATGGGGTATTCTCATCAACACAATGAAAACATGCTGTATGATAAACACATGAACCTTCACGCATCATAATTGTGTTTACAGGCTGTATTGATCAAAAGCCTTTTCTGATAATATACCACCATTCGAAAGTTGGTTGGTAAGATTTGTTTAAAGTGCCCCTAATATGCTATTTTAAAAGTTCCTAATTTTGTTAGAGGTCTCTTACAATAGGTTTGCATGCATCCAAGGTTTCTCAGTGTCTGAAACTGCTCAATAAAGGAATCTGTTTCTCTAAACCCCTCCTTTCCGAGAGACTACTCTCCTCTGAATGGTCAGATGGCCAGTCTGTTGTGATTGGTCGACCGCTTACACATGTCAGAATTTAACGAAACGTCCATTACCATAACATAGACGAATCACCCATAGCAGATCTATACAGGTGGAGCTGGGGAAGGTGGAGGGTTTCTGAAAGCACACTGCAGTCTGCGAACAGCAAATACTGCCAGTGCCAAGTATTTGAAGTTTGAGCAGCGAGCTCATTGGCTGCTGATACAGCAGGAACCAATCAGCTGTGACCTATAGAGAATGATGTGATTGCAAGCAGATTGAGTTAAGGGCCTATTAGCCTGCACCATCTAGAGTTTCATGACAGAACTTTGTATTTATAATAATTATAGAGCATTTACGCCACAACCAAATAAATGCTTACTGAGTTCAGTAAAAAAAAAAAAAATATATATATTTTAAACAGTCTACAAGTTCATTGTAGATGGTAAAGCATTCCAGTGAGTAGTTGCTTTCACATAAAAAGCTGATAGTCCAAAAGCAGAACAACGAAAGTGTACAACACAATGTTTTATGGATGATAATATACTGGATTTTACAGAGTATTAAGAGCTCAAATAAAGTCACAGAGTACAGAAGGGGCCAAACCATTTAAAATGTTATATACAAGACAATAATAATAATAAAGAGTCTAAAATTGTCAAAACTCAAAATTGAGGGTGGTTCGTAGTAGACGTTTGCTGACAGCCAATGAAGACCATAGGCTGGCATTATGCAAATTTGTTACAAACCTATATAGGTTTGTGCAGGAATTAAGACTGTTATTACTGACTACTCATTTCAGGCAGTTCAAAATCAGTTTTTTCTTTTAGGACAAATTAAATATCTCTATTTATCAAGCACTTTGATCTTTGAAACTTTGCAGACCTTTTTTCAAAAACCACTATATTATTACACAATACATGAAAGGTGATATCTGAAAAAGCATAATTGGGGCACATTAAACCTGACCTCTCAGATAATCAACAGCACAAGCGGAATTATTTGAAGTACAGTGTCATTCATGTCTGTAGCACAAATAATCTAAATAATCAGCCGGGGCCGGTTGTCTGGGATGCTGTTTCGTAATGACCAAACTCGCTGAACTTGTCATAGTTGTAAGTAATGGCTGATGATGGTTTGTGTGTAATTGTCTCTGGGGTAATTGCTGGGGCGTGATGCACTCATGAAATCAGACACATTCCTGTGGTCTGAGGTTTGGGGGGAAAAGAGAGAGACCCTCCACAGTAATCGCACTCCAGTCAACACAGTTTCAAACTTGGAAGTGCGCACTGTCTGTCCTAACAACAACACTAACATTTATCTCAGTCTTTCCAGCGCTGATACTCCCTGCTATCAGAGGGCCCCTTGGGACTCCGGCTCCAGGGAACCAGCGGTAAAGTCTGGCTTAGGCTTTTGATGAAAGTTTTGTTAGGCTTTGGTCTGCAGAACACTGATTTGTTCAGTTTCTTGCAAGTCTCTTTGGTTATAATGTGTCTACCAGGAACATAAATGCATGTAAATTAGATTCTGAGGAAAGTGTGGGTGGTGTTTGCCCATGCAAAACACTCTGCATCAATGCTAGGGTGGTTGTTAGGATGTTGCCTTGTTGGTGTTTATCATGTTTCAAAGCGCTTCCAATTAGGGCTGCACCATATGAGGAACAATTATAATATCTGATAAATATTGTGATTTGTGACTTTAAAAAGTTTTATGCTCCAGGTTTGCTGTGCCCTTTTGTAGCTTTGCACAATTTTGCATCAAGGCACACATCAGTTATGATAACGGAAGCTCAATGAGGTTTGTTGTCGTGCGTCAATCAGGTTCGGTTCAGCTTCTGTTTATGTTCGCGGATCAATGATTATGTGAATAAAAGCCTAAATTCAATCTGTTCATCATATAAAGCGATCGAGTCTCTTCAGAAAATTTGGACTAAACCGCTCACATGGGAAAATTCATATGGATTAGTTTTACGATCTCCTTAGGAACTGTTTTTGCGTCAAAGTGGTAGTTGCGTAGCTGTCAATGGAGGGACAGAAAGCTCTCAGATTTCATCAAAAAGTCCTTTATTTGTGTTCCGAAGATGAGCGAAAATCTTACGGGTCTGGAACGACGTGAGGATAAATTATGACAGAATTTTCTTTTTTGGGTGAACTATCCATTTAATTTAATCCTACTAATGATAGGGTTAGAGGTTTGTCTAAACGTCTAACTCCTAAATAATAATAATGCAATAATAGTGATGCTTGTACTTTATTATTAATGCTATGGAAATGATATTTAAAGTTCATACGAATGTTTTGGACGAAAACCTCTCCAAATATTATGACTATTTTAAATATATATACACTCACCTAAAGGATTATTAGGGACACCTGTTCAATTTCTCATTAATGCAATTATCTAATCAACCAATCACATGGCAGTTGCTTCAATGCATTTAGGGGTGTGGTCCTGGTCAAGACGATCTCCTGAACTCCAAACTGAATGTCAGAATGGGAAAGAAAGGAGATTTAAGCAATTTTGAGCGTGGCATGGTTGTTGGTGCCAGACGGGCCGGTCTGAGTATTTCACAATCTGCTCAGTTACTGGGATTTTCACGCACAACCATTTCTAGGGTTTACAAAGATTGGTGTGAAAAGGGAAAAACATCCAGTATGCGGCAGTCCTGTGGGCGAAAATGCCTTGTTGATGCTAGAGGTCAGAGGAGAATGGGCCGACTGATTCAAGCTGATAGAAGAGCAACTTTGACTGAAATAACCACTCGTTACAACCGAGGTATGCAGCAAAGCATTTGTGAAGCCACAACACGCACAACCTTGAGGCGGATGGGCTACAACTGCAGAAGACCCCACCGGGTACCACTCATCTCCACTACAAATAGGAAAAAGAGGCTACAATTTGCAAGAGCTGGATAAATGTTGCCTGGTCTGATGAGTCTCGATTTCTGTTGAGACATTCAGATGGTAGAGTCAGAACTTGGCGTAAACAGAATGAGAACATGGATCCATCATGCCTTGTTACCATTGTGCAGGCTGGTGGTGGTGGTGTAATGGTGTGGGGGGATGTTTTCTTGGCAAACTTTAGGCCCCTTATGGTGTGTTCACACCGAACGCGAATAGAGCGTCAAATACGCGTCTATCGCGTCTAATCAGACGCTTGAACATTCGCTCGAGGTCAAATTTTTCGCCTTGCGCGGAAGACATTCGCGGCAAACGCGTCGCCCAATTCGCGTATTCGCAACGCCTGGCGCGAATGATGCGTCTAGTCGCGTCTTTGCATTGACTTTGTATGTAATCTACTCGCGCAAATAATTAAATTCGCGTTCAGTGTGAACACACCATTAGTGCCAATTGGGCATCGTTTAAATGCCACGGCCTACCTGAGCATTGTTTCTGACCATGTCCATCCCTTTATGGGCACCATGTACCCATCCTCTGATGGCTACTTCCAGCAGGATAATGCACCATGTCACAAAGCTCGAATCATTTCAAATTGGTTTCTTGAACATGACAATGAGTTCACTGTACTAAAATGGCCCCCACAGTCACCAGATCTCAACCCAATAGAGCATCTTTGGGATGTGGTGGAACGGGAGCTTCGTGCCCTGGATGTGCATCCCACAAATCTCCATCAACTGCAAGATGCTATCCTATCAATATGGGCCAACATTTCTAAAGAATGCTTTCAGCACCTTGTTGAATCAATGCCACGTAGAATTAAGGCAGTTCTGAAGGCGAAAGGGGGTCAAACACAGTATTAGTATGGTTTTCCTAAAAATCCTTTAGGTGAGTGTATATCGTGTGGTACGTGTCCAAGAATAAAGTCCAGTTCACACAAGAATGATAACTATAATGATAACGATAAAGATAGAGTTCTAAAAATCGTCTAAAAAATATAAAAGAATAGCAGAGTCCACATCACAACTATAACGATAAAGGCACAAAGAAACAATATCGTTGGAATCACTTTCAGAATGAAATTTGTCTTCCAGCTGATAAATTATAAAACCCCTGACAGCCAATTAGAATCCACCCTATATATAATAAAATATATAGAAATTTAAAAAAGTTTAATCAAACTAACTTGTATTCATAAAATGCACAATAATATGGCATGCATGAGTAACTGCTGGCAATAAAACATTATTGTTCACATTTTATGTGCAGTTTTAATAATGGCATGGTATGTTATGTAACAGCTCTTGTTTTTACAATTGGAGTCTCAGTGATTCTGAGTGTTTTAAGAAAGAGCCTCTTTTATTCATCATTATTGAGAGTCCCACCCTGAATGAGCTGGAATTCTCAGTCATTCCCGGCCACATCTGCTCTGGCATAGTTTACATAGTTAGCATAGCAGTGATGCTAATATGACCTGTGGGTTCCCACAGGACTCGGAAAACCCAGAGGATTGTGCAGCTGCGCCCTGCATGAGAGCATCAGGGTGCCGATTTGTATTGAATTTATAGTCGGTTCTCTGACATGTTTTAAACATCAGTCAGTGCAAATGGTATACCAGTTAAAACACAAGCATGCTTTTTAAAAAGCACAGAAAATCAGTGTCTCATGCTCCCCAAGGCTGAATTTATTTGATCAAAAATACAGAATAAACAGTAAAAGTGTGAAATATTATTACAATTTATTTTCTATTTTATTATATTTTAAAGTGTAATTTATTCCTGTGATGCAAAGCTGAATTTTCAGCATCATTACTCCAGTCTTCAGTGTCACATGATCCTTCAGAATCATTCTAACATGCTGATTTGCTCCTCGAGAAACATGTTTTTATTATTATCAAGGTTGAAAACAGTTGTGCTTCTTGATATAACAAAAGTATTTTCAATTAATCAATTGAATGTGACCTTTCTAAAAAAAAAAATTCACTTTCATGTAGCATTTTCTCATTCACTTCTTGTGACAGTTATATTGACTGCAACATTAGTAGATGGTACATTACTGTTGTTTGTTTGTGTTCTTCAGAGATGTAGTCTGCACTCCTGTCTGTTGGCAGACTCTGAGGTCTCACTATGCTGCTTTATCTGCTGCTGGCCATCTTACAAACCAACATCAATGGCCAGATAGACCCAGGTAATGTTACATGCACACCTACACAAACATATGCATTCATACAGACAGGACCAAAACATTGACTTTCTCTTGGTGTCCTTCAGCTCACTGTCGTTACCCTCTCGGTATGGAGGACGGGAGGATCAAGAACGACGACATCACTGCCTCCAGCCAGTGGTATGAAACCACAGGCCCTCAGTATGCAAGGTAATGTACATATGACAGACTACACTGAAGTGCAGTAGTCAATATGGCTGCACGATATATCAAAGTGAAATCTATAGAGGGAATGCATTAACGTCACTTTCCCGCCGGAACACGCCCCCCTCAGCGGGACTGAGTGGCAGAAGAGCTGCTGCGTGACTGGAGTTAATAGGGGAAACTGCGAAAACGCGAGTAAAACAAATTATTATCAGTTTAAACTAAAAGTTGGACTCGATATAGTGTTCCTTACAACTTATCAAAGATCCAGTGATCCATGGATATTGACATGCAGCCAGGAATCGTGTTTCCTGACATTTATATGTGCCTGATTTCGACGCCGGGGAAATAAATGAAGAAAATTTGCCCGTAAACGTTTTATATAAATACAATATAGATAGGTCTAAATCTGAGTGATCACTTACATTAATGTTATACTGTATATCATCATATCGTCCAGCCCTAAAACTTGTATAGTTTTTTGTCAGTGTTTATTTAAAAACATCCAATTATGCAGAATATAGTCTATTCTGTAGCTTTTTGCAGTCTGTAAAAATATACAGTACCTCAGATATCTGGTCAAATCTAGTTGTACAGTCAATCGCAAAGCTCTTTCCCGTTTTAGATGTGTTTTGTGTGTTTTTCACGGCGTTCACGCTGAAAACAAATGCTGCCGCTCAGTCTTTTTGCCACTTGTGGGCGTGACCGCATTCACTCCGGCCGACGGTGACGTCATGCGCATACCCTCTATATGGCTTAGTGCGATTGTCAAATCGTGAAGGCTGCAATTTAATAAAGTGAATTTATAGGTGCTGCCGGAGTAAAGTGTAAATGAACATACTGTACCGTTACTTCACTGTGAAACTAGCAGTGTGTTTATTCATTTGCCAGCAAACCGTCAAAATTATATCTTGGTGCTAGACTGTTTGAAAATGATATCATTATATCATAGTAAAAATATATATTTATTTAAATTACTGTACAATAGTGTTATTACAATATAGTTATTATTTTGATTAAAATATACGTAATAATAGTCACAACAGAATCATAATAAGAATTATTATTTTACAGTCATATTGAATTGGTCACAAGCTGTGAATGTGCCCTATTAAAACTCAAGTGGAAAGAGGTTTTTTTAATGGTTCTTGTAAAGAGTAAACCCAGGTATGAACACCTAAATTGTTCAAGTTTTTCCTAAATCGTTCAGCCCTAAAAGGAATTTCGTACTTAGTCACCCGTTTCACTTACTGTAGATATACGTCACAATAAGGAAGAAAAGACTATCTTTTTTTTTTTTGTGGTCACCTCACCAATAAAATCACCCAACTCACTCTAGAATGATTCATTCTTTCCAAATAGAGCTATTCAAGTCATTTGGTAAAACTTCCTGTATTTTTTCACATCACAATATTTTCTCGAATATTGTGCAGCTCTAGAAGTAAATAAAGCTGGGGAGTGTTTTTATAGTGCATCAAGCTCATTTATTGCAAAAGATCAAGCTAAAATTTGGTTCCTCATGATCTGACCTCTTTAAATAGAGCTCCAGGACTCTTGGAGTGCGTAATGGCCGTTTATCACTTGCGTCTGTCTGTTGTTGCGTCAGGTTAAACCGTGAGGAAGGGGACGGCGCCTGGTGTCCTGCTGGTCAACTGCAGCCCTCAGATGTTCAGTATCTTCAGCTTGACCTTCGTCAGCTCATCTTCCTCACCGTGGTTGCTACGCAGGGTCGCTATGCTCGCAACTCCGGCAACGAGTTTGCACGCAAGTACCGTCTGGAGTACAGTCGCGATGGACGCCGCTGGATCTCCTGGAGAAACCGCCTTGGCAGTGAGGTAGGAAAGACAAGGGTGTGTTTTATAGATACTATTATGAGGTACTCTATAATCTGATTTTATATAAATGACCTGAATGAACTGAACTTTTGGTACTAAACTAATATTAGCAAATGTATAAGTTACATCAGATAGCAATTATGCTATACACTACTGTTCAAAAGTTTGGCGTCGGTAAGATTTTTAAAACATTTTGAAAAAGGTCTCTTCTGCTCACCGAGGCTGCATGTATTTGAGGTAAAATACAGTAAAAACAGCATTTCAATTTAGATCAACTTTTTTTCTATTCTAATGTTTTAAAATGCACTTTATTCCTGTGATAACAAAGCTGGATTTTCTGAAGCCATGGGGAAACTGTGAGGCATGTTTTCCAATATTTTTTGATAGGAATAATTCTGATTTGATTCTATTCAGGATTGAACAGAAAGATATTATAAATAAACATTATAAATACCTTTACTGTCACTTTTGATCAATTAAATGCATCCATCCAGAATAAAATATACATTTTTGGAAAAAAAAGTAGTGTATATAGTAGGGGTGGAACGGTACACAGAAGTCACGGTTCGGTTCATACCTCGGTTCAGACATCACGGTTCGGTACGATTTCGGTACAATGGAGGGAAAAGCAAAACAAAAATGCAGAAGGCATTGTATTTTTTAAATAAGTTTTATTAATAAAGGCATAGAACCAGTTTATTTGTAGTGCACTGACAATTGTTTTATATAATTAGTTTATTAATTAAATTAATAAAAAGACAAAAAGACCTTGCGATATGTTTGGTAATTGTACCTGAATTAATTTAAAATTATTTTGCTATATTTCAGATCAATATATTTGTTTCCTTAATTTTAATTAACATTATTCATTGACAATGTAACATTATTCTCATCTGAATTATAAATAATTGATTTCTGTATAAAATAATACCATTACACATTCGATTTTCTTTTTTTAATCAACGTAGAATGTGTAAGATTAGTGCTCCGAGGACGAGAAATGAAAACCAATGCAATATGATGAAAAAGATGTCACCCACAGACTGTTTTGAAATGGAGTTGGATAAATATGTTTTGCTTTTAAAACAGTGTGTGTGTGTGTGTGTGTGTGTGTGTGTGTGTGTGTGTGTGTGATTTTGGTTGGGTGACAGTTGTAGGTTACAGTTTGACAAGAGTTTACAGTGTGACAAAAGCACAATGTTGTGTTTTATTGCGAGTGTACACAAATATAAGTAAACACTTTGCAGGTTTAATGATCTGTATGAACAAAATGACGGAGTTTGTTTTTTATGTTTCCACTGTTCGATCGCGCGCCTCTCTCTCTCTCTCTCTCTCTCTCTCTCTCTCTCTCTCTCTCTCTCTCTCTCTCTCTCTCTCTCTCACACACACACACACACAGGTCGATCGCCCCCGCGCGCCTCTCTCTCTCTCGCTCTCTCTCTCACACACACACACACACACACACACACACGCCAGCATTGCAATCTTAACATCGCAGCCTGTCCATTATGCGGTCACGGTCACACCAAACGCGAATAGAGCGTCAAATTCGCGTCTAGTTCGACGCTAGTCCAAAGCGAATAGGACGCGCGTATAAAGCCAACGTTTGAAGTGAACGCGCGTTCAGAGCTAAGCCGATGGTACAGATTATGTGTCCCTAAAGAACCCGCGTATCTAACAGTAGTTCCGCATTACAGTTTTATTTATTTTTAAACCGCGTATTCTCGTGCACCGAACCGTGACGCCCGTACCGTTTCGGTTCGATACGAATACATGTACCGTTCCACCCCTAGTATATAGTAGGGCTGTCACTTTTGTCAAAAAATCCTGTTCGATTTTTTGAGACATAAGTGTTCATTGAATCGATTGTAAAATAGATTTTCCATGTCTAAAGACGTTTCCATTTTCAACACCAAATATAGGCAAATCCACGGACACCTAACAGGCATTAGGGCGAACGTAAAGAGGGCGCTTGACACGCGCACAAGTCAGCAATATTTCTGATGATTTATTGGCGTGAAGTTTCGTGCACAATGACAAACAGGAGTGCAACATACAGGGATTGAAATTAACACCCTCCAACCCGCCAAATGTGGGTAAAAATGAACTTTGGCGGGAAAAGCTGTCAAATCACGAGCCAATCAGGGGTGTTTCTATGTTTACTCACTTTGCTGGGGAAGTTCGTGTAAACCAAATCTGCGCGGATTTAGCGCAAATACGCAACTCGTGAGTCCTCATGATATATTAAATACAGCGTATCGCGCAGAATCTGTGCATTTCTGGCTTACTTGAACACACACGTCACTAAGCAACAAATAACGGCGCGCTCGTTCACTTGCGTTGAAGTAATAGCGAATTTTAAAAGGCATTTGGTTAACAGAAAATACATTGTTATTTTCCAACATCCTACATGTTCTGTGTACTGTATTGATATGTCCACCTAAAACACATTTTTGGTTAAAAAATAAATAAAAAGGCCGTTAAAATCGATTCCCTATTTTCGTTTTCGAAACTTGTGTTGGTTGATCCAATCGATTGTGGAATCGATTTTTGAACGTAAAGTGACAGCCCTAGTATTTAGTGCATTATACTGTATGTGCAGTATATAGTTGAAACTACAACTTTTCATCAAAGTAACCAATAATCATAGTAATTCTATTCTCACACTATTTTGTTTATTGAATAGTAAAGCTTTTGCATAAATTATGTTTGGGTGTAAATGTTGTCATGTAAGCAAAGCAAGTTTGATTCAAGGGACACTTTACTATCCCATGAGGCCACGGGAGTGAAGCGACGCAACAGATGCCACTAGTCAGATGACAGTGACAACATGGCGGATGTACTAAATCCGAATTTCGTTCATACTACACACTTACTATTTAGAATAGAAACACTTTTTTAATGATTGTGAAGCAAGTTTCAAACCAAATGTAGTACCTACTATACAGTAGCGGTTTCGGATGCACCGTATTCTTGTACATATCTTGTACCTTATTGTTTAACTAATTTCTTCTGTACTCCAGATCATAATGGGAAATATAAACACCTACGACTCTGTGGTGAGAGACCTCCATCCTCCCATCATCACTCGGTTCTTGCGCTTGATTCCTGTCACGGATGCCGTACACACTGTGTGTATGAGAGTAGAGCTGTTTGGATGTGCCTGGCAGGGTGAGTCATGAAAATTACCTATAATTAATACTATATCATTTTTTACAAATATCATTTTATTTATCAGTGCCTTCTGTTAAAGGGTTAGTTCACCTGTTTTTCAATTTATGAGTAAAATAAAGCCTGTAGTAAACATAACTTGACGTGTGTTCTACAACACAAACTGCACACACTCACAACCCAATCTGTCTTATCTAGTTACTTACTAGAAGCATATGTTTTCAAAAATAAACATAACTGCTTCAAAATTTGCATTTTCAGTATGGGTGTGCAGTTTACGTTGTAGAACAAAACACCAAAGTATGGTCAAGTTATGTTTACTGCAGACTTTATTTTACTCGTAAATAAAACGCCATAGGAAAATCTCAAGGGAACCAGTGGCGAATAGTCTTTCTGGTTCTGACGTCAAACCTGCACCACTGTATTTTGGTCACGAAAACAAGAACCAATGAGGTTCATTCTCGTGTTACGCAGCACGTTTGAGCTTCAGCAGGAACCAATGAGGTCCATTCTCGTGTTACGCAGCACGTTTGAGCTTCAGCAAGAACCAATGAGGTTCATTCTCGTGTTACGCAGCACGTTTGAGCTTCCTCAAGAACCAATGAGGTTCATTCTCGTGTTACGCAGCACGTTTGAGCTTCAGCAAGAACCAATGAGGTTCATTCTCGTGTTACGCAGCACGTTTGAGCTTCAGCAAGAACCAATGAAGTTCATTCTCGTGTTACGCAGCATGTTTGAGCTTCTGCAGGGACCAATGAGGTTCATTCTCGTGTTACGCAGCACGTTTGAGCTTCAGCAAGAACCAATGAAGTTCATTCTCGTGTTACGCAGCACGTTTGAGCTTCCTCAAGAACCAATGAGGTTCATTCTCGTGTTACGCAGCACGTTTGAGCTTCATCAAGAACCAATAAGGTTCATTCTCGTGTTACGCAGCACGTTTGAGCTTCAGCAAGAACCAATGAGGTTCATTCTCGTGTTACGCAGCACGTTTGAGCTTCATCAAGAACCAATAAGGTTCATTCTCATGTTACGCAGCACGTTTGAGCTTCAGCAAGAACCAATGAAGTTCATTCTCGTGTTACGCAGCATGTTTGAGCTTCTGCAAGAACCAATAAGGTTCATTCTCATGTTACGCAGCACGTTTGAGCTTCATCAAGAACCAATAAGGTTCATTCTCATGTTACGCAGCACGTTTGAGCTTCAGCAAGAACCAATGAGGTTCATTCTCGTGTTACGCAGCACGTTTGAGCTTCAGCAAGAACCAATGAGGTTCATTCTCGTGTTACGCAGCACGTTTGAGCTTCATCAAGAACCAATAAGGTTCATTCTCGTGTTACGCAGCACGTTTGAGCTTCAGCAGGAACCAATGAGGTTCATTCTCGTGTTACGCAGCACGTTTGAGCTTCAGCAGGAACCAATTAGGTTCATTCTTGTGTGTCAAGCAGGTTCAGTTGAGCTTCTGTTTACGTTCGCTCATCAAGGTTTATATGTGAATAAAACTGTAAATGAAATCTGTTCATCATATAAAGCAATCGTGTCTCTTCAGAAGACTTGGATTAAATCGTTCCATTCATATGGATTTATTTTTATGATCTGAGTTTTGAAATGTCAGCGTCTTGGGTGAATAAACTGTCAATGGAGGGGCAGAAATCTCTCAGATTTCATTCAAAATATCTTCAATCGTATTCCGAAGATCGAAAGCCTTATGGATTTGAAATGACATGAGGGTGAGTAAATGATGACCGAAGTTTCATTTTTGAGTGAACTATCCCTTTAAGCTTTACATTTATACATTTTGACAAACTATTATAATCCGATTGTGCACAAGCTTATAGACGTGAGTTATGCATGATCTCATGCGGTTCATGCTAATTCAGTTTCATGCTTGCATATGGGCTACAGACTGAAGCCGATAGTTTTGGCAGTCACGTTCGAGCAGCTGTGGTCTGTGTAGATTTGCCCCCTAGTGTCTGATTTGCAGCAAGTTAGTTTCATTTGAACTCAATTGCTCCAGTGCCTTAAACGTGAGCCAAGAGAAATGAGTAATTACATTCTGGAGCTAAAGCAATATTGAAGTTTGGGACCTCTCTGTTTGTCTTCCTCCTGGAGTGCAGATGGCCTGACGGCGTACAGCTCTCCGGAGGGCCAGACCATGATGGCTCCTGGCTATCCCATCACACCTCTCAATGACTCCACGTACGATGGGGCCCTGGAACGCAGGTGAACGTCTAATCTGATGCTGACGGGTTCAAAGAATATGTTTAGCTTTTAGGGATGCGCTGATGTTAAAACTCTGGCCAATACCAATTAGCCGATAAATATAGATATCATGTTATGGCTGATAATCGATACATTTTAAAATGAGTTTATATTGAATAAACTATACGGTTTTGTCTAAATAAATATAAAACATGAAAAACTAAAATTATTAATTTTAAATGACTTAAGTACATTTAGGCACCCCACCATTATAATGTTCAGAATGATAAATGAATATTAAATTTGAGATTTGCTAAACATTACATTTAACAATGTTGTTAAACTATTGCTGTATATAATAATCGTATATAATAACAACTATTGGTTAAAATAATATAAATAAGTTTGTGGTGTAGTACATTTTGTTGTTGTTTTGTTTTTGAAATACTTTTATTCAGCAAGGATGCATTAAATGCAATGCTGTTCTTTTGAACTTTAAATAAAAAAAATATTTTATTTAGAAAAAAATATAATATTTATTTACAAAAATATTATGCAGCACAACTGTTTTCAACATTGATAATAATAGGTAATGTTTCTTGAGCAGCAAATCAGCATATTAGAATGATTTCTGAAGGATTATGGAGCTCGAAATGCGAGAAAATAAATGATCTGAGAGAAGAAAAGAAAAGTTTGAGAGAAGAAGTTATCACACAAATGATAAAAAATGTTCCAATAGGAAAAAAGAACGTGGCCCCGCCCATGACAATTTTCACAGCGAAAGCAAGAGAGCAAAGAAAAGCGGTTTGAGAGAAACACTTTTTCTTTTTTTTGGAGAAAATGTTTTCACACTGATAGCAAAAAATATTTTAGTAAAATTTAGTAAAATATTTTACAAAAAATAGAGATTTTTTTCTCAGAAATAATTTTAAAAATGTCTAATTTATATTGTGTGTTCATATGTTCTATGAGAAAATACTTTTGTCTCAAATATAATTTTTTGCTATTGATATGAAAACTTTTTCTCTCAAATATTCTTTTTTCTCTCATGAAATGCTTTTTTGCTATCAGTGTGATAACTTTTTCTCTCAAACTTTTTTTTTCTCTCAGATCATTTATTTTCTTGCATGTAATAAAGACACATTTCGAGCTCCATAAAGGATCATGTGACACTGAAGACTGGAGTAATGATGCTGAAAATTCAGCTTTAATCACAGGAATAAATTACATTTTAAAATATATTAAATAGAAAACAGCTATTTTAATAATATTTCACAATATTGCTGTTTTTACTTTATTGTTGATCAAATAAATGCAGCCTTAAAAGACATTAAAAATCAATTAAATGTCTAATATCGGTCGATTACATTTCAATAAAAATAAATTTTAAAAAAAAGTATATTCCATTATTAAATGATTTGAAGAAAGAATGTCAAACAGGTTTGGAACAGCATGAGTAAATACTGATGGGTGAATGATCCTTTTAAAAAAGCTTTATAATATACATAGTTTGGAGGTTGTCTGTTTCTTCACATTAATTTTACATGCTCTTGCCGATTCTAGCCAACTTTAGAATTTTAGACTCATTCTGTGGCAGAACAATCAAAATTGTTTTTAAGTTCTAGAATGAATGCTAATCACTCGTCGCCCAAAGCTAAGTACTTCCTGTCTGTCTCTGCTCCCACAGGAAGCTGTCTTGGGGGCTGGGTCAGCTGACGGATGGTGTGATTGGTCAGGATGACTTTGAACAGAGAAGGCAGTACCGGTTGTGGCCCGGATATGACTACGTGGGCTGGAGGAACGACAGCTTGGGCCCTGGATTTGTAGAGATGGAGTTCCAGTTTGACAGACAACGAAACTTCACCTCTATGAAGGTGAGAGTGGAGGAAGAGCTGTGGTGATTACAGTGAATGAAGTGTAATGAAGAATTGAATTAAGTATTTAGTAAAAACCAGTTTATTATTTCAGTACAATTATCTAAATTGTATTTTTGGAGCCACTTCTCTAAGTTAATGAATCTTTGTTTATGCAAAAGTCCTCTGGTATTTGTGAACATATCACACAAAATCAATGTTTTTAACTTAAACATCAATGTTAATTTATTCTATGTAACTTGCTCAGACAAGGTCAGCATGAAGTAAGCACTTTCATCACACTAGGCACACGTTATGCTGACCGGACGTCCCGTTTTCCCCGGGACAGTCCTGTATTCCCTGGGAAAGTCCTGTATTCCCTGGGACAGTCCTGTATTCCCTGGGAATCTATAATCTATCTATATCTTTAGCATCCCGATTATTGAAAAATCATATTTTGTCCCGTATTTTCTTCTTTCCTTAATCGTCTTTGTTAGGTGATCCTGAAACAGAGTAGCAGTCTTCTGTCACACGAGAATAGCCTAATAAAATGTTGCCAATCTCATCGCAGTATATTTTTGAAAACAAAATTACCATCCAAACACAATTTGTTATCAATTTATCTTGCAGTTAGTGAAGGCGGGATATTAGAGAGATCAAGTCAGACGCAGAGATGTCAAAGAAGCGTGCGTACATTTAACTAGGATCTTCAAAAAGAGTTTATCAAGTTTTTATGTGCTGTAAGTTGTGACAAAAAAAACTCAATCTGGTATCGCGTTGAATGACGCGCACCAGAAGTGCTCTTAGACAGCGTGCAGTCCCGAATTCACTTCTCTTTGCGCCTGAATGGTCAATACAGACGCAGTTGTCAAAATGCCAATCATGTGGAGTATCTCAAGTAAATATACAGTCGGTTATGGCTTATGTGAATGTAAACAGCTCAGTGAAAACCGGATATGTGTCAGTATATTAGATCCAAGCATTCGGTCTTAAAGTGACAGCAGCCTAAAATACCTGTCTCGTGTCGTTAATGTTAATCAAACAACAAAAGAGGTTAAATAAATGTATACATGTTAAATAAATCCTACTGTACCTGAAAACTTAATTGAATTTGTATCGCTATCATTTTTTCCTATTGTTTGTAATTTGCTTCTTTGTTCTTTTTTTATATAACAAAAATAACTATTTGATTTATATATTGTTATAATGAATCAAAATTTCTCATATCATGAAATTGATCCTATTGCCCACCTTTAGTAACATTATAATACATTATAATAATCTTTACTGTTACCTTTGATCGATTTTTAATGCTGCTGTAAAGCTGCTGTAAAGCCAAAACAATCTCTGTTACTTTAATTTCCCACTGTAAAGCTGCTTTGAAACAAGCTATGTTGTTAAAAGCGCTATATAAATGAAGGTGACTTGACTTGACTGTAGGTGCTTAATCTTGAAGTTATGATTTTATATTAGAAATCATATGTTTATTGAAGCCTGGTCACTTTGTTTTAGTTGCTTTGTATCTTAAAGTCAGCATGAAATCAGAGTTGATCTTATTTACTTAAGATTTACTTGGTGGTTAATTATACACAACCATCCAAAAGGTTGTCAGTACATTTTTGTAATGTTTTTGAAAGAAGTCTCTTATGCTGCGTTTGTACATTATGCGTGGTACTTTTTTTTTTCTGGATTCTTTGATGAATAGAAAGTAGGTTGTCCACAAGGGTCTGGAAACTGAACATAATGTCCATTTTTCATTATATCCCTTTATGAAAGAAAAATGAGTTATAAATGTCACTTGTGTTGACTTTAAGCTCTATTTATAGTGAACACAGAAAGGCTTCAGATGTTAACGATGCTTATCTATCCTCTCTTTGACAGGTTCACAGTAATAACATGTTCTCTCGGGGTGTGAAGATCTTCGCATCCGTGTCCTGTGCTTTTAAACTGCATCTCATTTCTGAGTGGGAAGCAGAGCCGGTGGAGTTTCACACCGTTCTAGACGACCGGAACCCAAGCGCCCGTTATGTGACCGTCCCGTTAAAGCACAGGTCGGCCACGGCTCTGCGCTGCCGCTTCTACTTTGCTGATACTTGGATGATGTTCAGCGAGATCTCATTTCAGTCTGGTATGAAATAAGAACAGCTCACCTCTCCCTCCCACTGGTATTCCCAGTATTTCCTCATTAAAATTCAGCCAGAACTGTGAAATGCTTTTCATATCATCATTCGCAATTTATTAATTTCCACTTACACCATCGTTCAAAAATGTGGGGTCGGTGAGATATTTTGAAAGTATTTTATGCTCTCCAAGGCTGCATTTATTTGATCAAAAATACAGCAAAAAAATAGTAATATTATTACAAATGAAAAAAATCGTTTTCTGTTTGAATATATTTTAAAATGTAATTTATTACTGTCACACAAAGCTGAATTTTCAGCATCATTACTCTCGTCTTTAGTTCCACATGATCCTTCAGAGATCATTCATGCTGATTTGCTGTTAATAATTATCATTATTAATGTTGCAAACAGTCCTGTTGTTTAATATTTTTGTGGAAATCATGATACATTTTTTCTGGTTTCTTTGAAAGATAGAACGTTCGAAAGAACAGCATTTATTTAAACATTATAAATATCTTTACTGGCCATTTTATTCACTTTAATGCATCCTTGCTGAATAAAAGTATTCATTTCTTTCAAAAGCATCTTCTCATCACTCATAGTGAGACCATTTACTTATTCAAGTTTAGAGTGATAAATGTATTTTAAAGTGGGTGTAAATTGAGGTTTAGTGATTTCCTGTGTTTGAACTATTTTCCATTGCAGCAACTAATGCGCTTCCTACCCAGAGGCCTCCAGTTCGGACCCCTCCTTCATATGAAGTTAACAGCAAAGTATCAGAAACTACTCCAATAACAGGTAAGGCGTTGCAGTGTTTTTATTGTCAAAATGAAACAAAATTTGAATCATTTACTTTCTTAATACATGTTATTTCAAAGAAAATTAAATGTCTGTTCAACCAAATCATGTAGAGACTGTTTTTCGTGATCCAGTCAGTTTCCGATGAATACAAATGGAGGAAATGTGTCACATTATGGAAGTAAAATGGGTTGCATACACCATTTCCTGTTGACTTTAAATGAATACACCTGACTACTGTACTTACTTGCGTTCTACACACTTCACTTGAACTTTAATAAACCGCCTGTCTTTTGACAGAGGACCGGACGACACCCTCAAAGACGGGCTCTCCTGAAGAGGGCAGTACGTCGATTCTGATTGGCTGTTTGGTGACTATTATTCTCCTGCTGGTGGTGATCATCTTCCTGATTCTGTGGTGCCAATATGTGTGCAAAGTCCTGGAGAAGGTGTGTGTGTGTTTGTATTGCTGCTCAACAATACATGTAATATTTGAGGAGTGTAAAGTACCTTGGTCTACCTTCACACTCCCAAGTGTATGAGCATAGCTGAATTTCAAATGCGTCTGAGAAGTAGGGACATACCCGCCCCCCCACACCCCATGTTTTCTGGGCATATAAGTAGCATATTTGTATCCCCTGCTGTGGTTCATATTACAAAGTGACTTGTATAAAGCATGCAAAACATGAATTTGCACCGAATGAGAGAGGTACGTGAGCCCAGTTTTATTTGTATAGCGCATTTCCCACACAACGGTAGTTCAATAAAATGCTTTAAATAAACTTGTTTGCTTGGTTTTGGGTATAAATGTTGTTTATAATGAATGCCATTGTAATTTACGTTTGTTTTTTCCTTATTTTTCATTCCTGTTCTTTTCTGAATACCATTCAATTTAAAGGATTTGTTGTGAGGGAAACTTAAAAACATATTTATAGTGTTTATAATGATTGTAAATGTTTCATTTATTTACCTGTATTTTACATTATTTCTGGATGTAATAATAAAACATGACCTGTGTGACTTTATTTTGGGAAAATATGATAACACAAAAAGTCTCTCTCTCTTTCTCTCTTAGGCTCCAAGGCGTATTTTGGAGGAGGAGGTGACGGTGCGTTTGTCCTCTAGCAGTGACACTATAATCCTGCAGACTCCCCCGGTGCCCCCGCGCGTCTCCCTCGACCCCCCTTACGAGAGGATCTTCCTTCTGGACCCCCAGTATCAGGATCCCGCTGCGCTCAGGAACAAACTTCCAGAGCTGTCTCAAAGCGCAGAGGCTTCTGGTACCATCATTAAACACAAACACACACACACTAGCTCTGTCTCAAACACTATTGTTCATCAGTAAACGGGCTACTGATCACTTAAATCATTGGGTATTATGTAATTATTTATGTAAGGAAGGCACAATATAAAACTATTGCTTTAAGCCAAGGGATATAAGAATTTTAAAAAAGTATAATTTTACGTTTATTTGTGAAATAATCAGATGCTAATATATACACTACTGTTCAAAAGGTTTTTTTTAATGATTTTGAAAGAAGTCTCCCATTCTCACCAAAGCTGCATCTACGTTTATTTGAAAATAGTGATATTGTGAAATATTATTACAGTTTGAAATAAATGTTTTCTATAGTAACATGTTTTAAAATGTAATTTATTCCTGTGATCAAAGCTGAATTTTCAGCATCATTACTCCAGTCTTCAGTGTCGCATGATCCTTCAGAAATCGTTCTAATATGCTGATTTGCTGCTCAAGAAACTTTTATTATTATTATCGATGTTGACAACAGTTGTGCTGCATAATGTTTTTTGTTGAAAACATGATACATTTTTTCAACAGAAAGAACAGCAATCTTTTGTAACATACAAATTGTCACTTGCTGAATAAATAATAATCCAAAAAAAAAAAAAATCGTATTCACCCCAAACGTTTGAACAGTAGTGCAAGTACTTGTACATGTGAGGACTAATTTGCATAATTTAATTGTTAATTTTGCAGCGCAGTCTGGGATTGTCTAGGATGCATGCAAAACTGCCTTGTAATTTGGCCAAATATTATAAGACTATAAGCATATTTTTGTTGCCTAATGGTGCAGCCTTCATGTCAGGAGCTCAACTTTGAATCCTAAGAATAATGCCCAGATAGATATCCTAGTAGGTTTTGGACCAGAGCTACTGTGAAGACTTGCAGTACTGAATATACCTCTCCATGGTGTCCTTTTTAAAACTAACCTCTCGTTCCATCTTTTACCCTTTTAAAATGAACTTAGTTTCGTTGACGCTTGTTTCCTCGACATTTTGCATGCTGCCTGCCAATGCAGTTTTCCCTTTCTTCCTCCTCTAGTCTAGCGTTCTTTAGCCTTTGCTCGCAGTCTATGACCTCCATCTGATCTTGTTACCAGACTGACGGACTTTGCGAGGGTAAGAATCGATGCTAGATTTTCCTTTGCTCCTTTTTTGACACCCTGCAGTCTTGCACCCAGTCACCTCAGTGTTTTGGTTGAAATAAAATGACTGAAGTTGACATTTTCCTCTCTTCTCATCTTCTGCTTTTTCTGTCTCTCTCTCTCTTCCTCTTTCTCTTATTCTCAACAAAGCTCTAGTGACTTGATTGTCAGGATTTCAAATATTGCAAATCAATGATGAAGAAAATAAACAGGGTGACATTAAGAAAGAGATGCATGAAATGAAGGATATGCCAAAATGGTAACACTTTACATTAAGGTTTCATTTGCTAATATTAGTTAACTGCATTAGTTAACAAAAAATAACAATGACAAATACTTCTAAAGCATTTATTAAAGGTAATGCAATTTTACAGGTTCCTAGTTTTGTTTAAATAGGTTTAGATGCATCCAAGATCAAAATGATAAACACTTTAATTTTCTCATAATATACATTGTAGCATTACCTCTTTTCTCACAATGTCTGTAACTGTTCGATAAAGGATTCAGTCTCTCTAAACCCCTTTCTGAGAGCCTACTCTGCTCTGATTGGTCAGATGGCCCAGTCTGCTGTGATTGGTCTACCGCTTACTGCACATGTCGGAAACTAATTGCTTATTATCTTATTAGTGATACGATCGATAACGATGACTTGGGTTTTACCAGATCAAGCCGAGTCCTCATCCTTTGGAAGTGAAACAAAGTAGATTTGCTTTAGCAGCACAGAAAACAGTGTCTTCTTAGACCAAACTCTTCCAGGCCTCAGCTACATCTACAGTGATCGAGGGCGGGTCAAAGTAGACGTTGTTCGCGGGCGGCCAATGAAGACCATTGGCTGGAAGTATGCAAATATGTTAAAAACCTACATAGTTTTGTGCAGGAAGACTGGAATTACTGACGACTCGTTTCAGGCTGTTCAGAATCAGTTCTTTCTTTTAGGAGACAATAACTCCATTTGTCATTCATTCGTCATAACTCCATTGCACTACATGAAAGCTAATATCTGAAAAAGCACAATAGGGGCACTTTAATGAATTTGACCTAAAATGAACAAACAATGAACAATTATATTTTTTTAACTTTTTTTTTTTTTTTTTTTTTTTGTAAAAAATAAATAAAAATTGATCGTTGTTAATGTTATTTAATGCTTTAAAGGGGTCATATAATGCCATTTTTGTACAAGCTAATATGATTCTTTAGGGTCAAATTAAAAGTTTGTAATATACTTTAATTAAAAATTCTCATTAGTATTGTAAGAAAACACTTATATTTCCCTGGTCAAAAACAGCTCTGTTTTCAGCACGCCGTTTCAGTGCATATGACTTTAAATGATAATGAGCTTCGCTCACCCCGCCTCTCTGTTCTTTGCGTACACCGTTTGTAACTCAATAACACATAACCATAACGCGTTGTTCAGTATAAACGTGGGATTATGAATTATATTGAGAATGTCATACATAGAAAACATGCCGTAATGTACCCTGAGTGTAAACCTTAGACGTATTCATTGTGAAGCGTGCAAGCGATTTGCAAAGATTAATATATTAATATAAAGTTTAATAAAACGTTACACTCACTTCCGTTCTTCTGGAGATTCAGCAGGAACACGAATATCTGGTACCGATCCTTTTTTCATGAGCAGCTTCTTAGCAAATCCAGCTTTATACTGACCCTCGTTTATAAGCAGTCTGGTGTGTGAAATGATTCGCGCAAACATGAGAGCATTGACGTTGCTCGTGGGGAATATTCCCTTCGAAAACAAACTCAGCCACTGCGTCTTCAGCGGTTCGGATTTAGGAACATTAAAATGACTGTGTTCGTTATTACACCCAAGAACAGAACACCACAATCGCTTAGACGCCATTCTGCTCATAAACAGTGCTCCAGCATATCAACAATGACCGCGCCGCGCGGAATATGATTGACAGCTCCCTCATGAGCGAGGGCGGGTCTGTGTTGAGACGCTCCTGTCAATCAACAATCGTGGGAGGGGCGTGCGAGCTTGTGACGTCACAGGCTCGAACGGCTCGATTTGAGGCAGGGGAAAACATATAAGGAGATTAAAACAAAACCACTGGATGGATTTTTATCATTATATGATGGTTGTGTACAGGCACTGCCAACACACATTTCAGTACAATCAACTTGTAAAAGTGCATGTACCGTAACGAATTGCTTTACGGCAAAAAAGATCTGATAAAATTCTGATAAAATAAGCATCAAACAGAAATAACCCGGTGCCGTATACATGAGGTGTTCGAGGCGCACATACAATACAGACTGCCGACAGTTAAACAGGGCGTGCAGCTCTTAAAGGGGCCACACCTTATTTCAACTCGTTACCGCGTCCATCCTACTGAACAGGTACCGGTGTACAGGGGAGGGGATCCGGCCGTGATTGCAGAGCCATCTCTGCGTGAGTGCTATTCACGACAGTACAAGTACTCCACAGCGACTCTAGGGGTCGCTGTTTGACAAAAACGGAATTCCTGCATAGTGCGGCTTTAACTAATGTTAAATAATGAAACCTTATTGTTAAGTGTTACAATTAAAATAAAATAAAAACAGAAAACAATGGGTTGATATAAATGACAATTACTGACATGTTGACATCTCGTTCTCTCTGTAGCCTGTAGCGGAGGATATGCCGAGCCCGACGTTACCCTGTGCACCCCACACCAGTGTTTTCAGAGCAGCGTGCCGCACTACGCTGAAACTGACATCATTAGCCTGCAGGGCGTCACCGGCAGCAACATGTACGCCGTTCCGGCCCTCACCGTGGATTCCCTTACGCGGAAGGACATCTCGGTGGCCGAGTTCCCTCGAGAGAGACTGCTGTTCAGAGAGAAACTGGGAGAAGGCCAGTTTGGTGAGGTGAGTCTAGATGAACCACAGCAGGACGTTTTATAGTCGCTGCTGTTGTTGTTTCGTAGACTCACTTCTGGAGCCACTTGGATTGTCTTTTATAGTTAGTTGGAATCTTTTTGCACACTGTTTATGCTTTGTTTTATACAAACAGTGCTGCAAGGCCTAATGTTTGAGTGTTTCCCAGAAAACCTTGTTATTAGTGACCACGCATGACTGCAATGTATGGCTTTATTAAGAAAAACATTGGAAATCTAGATTTTTTTTGCAATAGTGTTACTGATACTTTTTTAACACAGTTGATCCTCATTCTGTTACTATGGTGGCAGATTTATTAATATTATCAATGCTGAAAACAGATAATTGTCTAAGGATTCGATTAATCTTTTGTAACATAAATGTCTTTACTGTCACTTTTGATCAATTTAATGCATCCTTGATAATATGAAGTATTTAAAAAAACATACTGACCCCAAACCTTTGAATGGTATTGTATATATGGGTACTATGATTACTATGGGTATTTATATAGTATGGTATTCCAATTTTTCACTAAATCAATCAAAATATAGCATGATAATACAATAGTACGTTATGGTATTTTTGTTGTTAGTAGAGCCCATGCAAGCGTGTTTTCATTCTCACGTTGTGTAATATGTGAAATATGTTCATCCTCTTGTCTGCTGGCATTGCCGTTTCCAGGTACATTTGTGTGAGGCCGAGGGTTTGGCAGAGTTTCTGGGAGAGGGTGCACCGTTACCGGAACAGGATGGCAGGCCGGTGTTGGTAGCAGTTAAACAACTCAGAGCGGACGCCACCAGCAATGCCAGGTTTGAAGAAAAAAAAACACTAACATTTGATTGGAAAGTTGCATCATGGAGTGAGGCTGCCTTAAATACTTCTAGGAAGTAGTTATGGAGGTGCTTATGTAATTAGGATGTGTTGTGCTTGGTTGGAATAAAATTGATTGGCGCATGAATCAGCCAATCACATGGCAGCAACTCAATGCATTTAGGCATGTAGACACGGTCAAGACGAACTGCTGAAGTTCAAACTGAGCATGAGAATGAGGAAGAAAGGTGATTTACTGTAGGTGACTGACTTTGAACGTGGCATGGTTGTTGCCGCCAGACGGGCTGGTCTGAGTATTTCAGAAACTGCTGATTTACAGGGAAATTCAACCGCCTTAAGGGTTTACAGAGAATTACCTGAAAAAGAGGAAATATCCAGTGAGCGGCAGTTCTCTGGGAGAATATGCCTTGTTGATGCCAGAGGTCAGAGGAGAATGGCCAGACTGGTTCCAGCTGATAAAAAGGCAACAGTAACTCAAATAACCACTTGTTACAACCGAGCATCTCTGAATGGATTGAACCTTGAAGCAGACGGACTGTCAGCTTAGAACAGGAAACTGAGGCTACAATTCACACTGGCTCACTAAAACTGGACAATAGAAGATTGGAAAAACGCTGCTTGGCCTGATGAGTCTCAATTTCTGCTGAGACATTCAGATGTTCGGGTCAGAATTTGGTGTAAATAACATGACAGCGTGTATTTATCCTACCTTGTATCAACAGTTCAGGCTGCTGGTGGTGTAATGGTGTGTGGGATATATTCTTGGCACACTTTTGGTCCTTTAGCACCAATTGAGCATCGTTTAAACACCACAGCCCGAGTATTGTTGCTGAGCAAGTCCATCCCTTTATGACCGCAGTGAACCCATCTTCTTCTGATGGACAATTACAGCTCAAATGCACCATGTCACAAAGCTCAAATCATCTCAAACTGGTTTCTTGAACATGACAATGAGTTCACTAAACTCAAACGGCCTCCACAGTCACCAGATCTCAATCCAGTAGAGCAGCTTTGGGATGTGGAGGAATGGGAGATTCGCATCATGGATGTGAATTAACGCAGTTTTGAAGGTAAAACGGGGTTCAACCTGGTACTAGCGAGGTGTACCTCTCCATAAAAATGTCTAAAATTGTTTCAGAATACACAGTCATCAGTCATTTTCACTATTCAATATTATTTTCACATCAATATTTAGTGATGGATGCTTACCTATGTCCTTTCACCTGATCCCATGATAACTTCTGACTTTTGTCTGTGTAGAAATGACTTCTTGAAGGAGATAAAGATCATGTCGCGTCTGAATAACCCGAACATCATTCAGCTGCTGTGCGTGTGCGTGAGCTCCGACCCGCTCTGCATGGTGACGGAGTACATGGAGAACGGAGACCTCAACATGTTCCTGTCCCAGAGAGAGCTGGAGAGCACACTCACACACGCCAACAACATTCCGTCTGTCAGGTGTGTGTCCATCATTATGAAGAACCCTGACATGTACAGACTTTCATCTCCAGACGGGGGTCTATATCGCTTTTCTAGTCAGAGTCAAGCTTAACATTCTTAACCTTTGAATTCTTCAACTTAACCTTCAAGTTTCAAGTCAGCTCTCAGTTTATGATGGAAATGTTTCAGATTACAGGGTTAAAATGAAGCCAGGCTTTCACGTGAGACCTCTCAGTCTTCAAGTCGTGATATTAACATATAAATAAGTCATTTCAATCTGTTCTTTTTTGAAAACCTGAATTAAAAACCTACATTGTAAAATCTTATTACAGGTACTAATTTTGAAAATGAATTACTAGTCTCCTTCTTTGTTTCACACCAGTGTTATTTTAGTATTTTTATTACTATTATGGTTTTTATGAATAATTTGCATTTTTTTTATTTCATTTTAATTGTATTTTAAGTGTTATGTTAAGGTTTTTTTATATTTCTATTTAGCTTTAATTTATTTTTTTCAGTTTGACAGTTCTTTAGTGGTTTTAGCACTTCAAATTAAAATTGCGCATTTTAGTTTGTTGCAAGGCAAAACATTTTTTTTAGGTTTTATTCTAAGATTTATATTTAATTTAAGCTTTATTTTAAATAACGGCAGCCATTTTTGATTCAACATAGTTTCACTCAAAATACATTTAACTGAATACTCGTGCTGCTCTTTTCTATACTTTGAAATTTAATGTTTTAGGGAAGTTTTCCTCCTAAAAGGTGTGTGTGTGTGTGTGTGTGTGTGTGTGTGTGTGTGTATATATTTATATATTAGTGCTGTCAAACGATTAAAATATTTAATCGCGATTAATCGCATTAATGTCATAGTTAACTCGTGATTAATCGCAATTAATCGCACATTTTTATCTATTCTAAATGTCTCTTGATTTCTTTTTGTCCCATTATTTTTTTCTCATTTTAATGCTCTTATCAACATGGAAAAGTAGATCGGCTTGCTTTGTGCAAATGTTTTTTATTGAAAACAACATTGGCATATACTGTGTTCAATTTCACACTAACATTCTCACTTGGAGCAAATAATCTCTCACATAATGTAACACTGTCCATCAATGAAAGGGTGAAAGAAATACTGACGAGGTCCTGATATTGACGAGGGGGCGGAGAATTCGCATCAGCTGTGTGTGTGTGTGTGCTTGGCCATCATCAAGTGGTATTTCAGACTGGACGTGCTGCGATGATGATCAGTTCACAACGACAAAACACACAGATCGCTTTGGTCTTGTCAATGGAACCATTTGGCAACTTTTTTAAAATAAACTTTCAATTCAGAATCTTATTGGCATCCATTTCGGCGTCTCGTGCTCGTCATCCACTCAAAACGTAACGTTAACCAACTATTTGGCCGGCTCGTGTGGCGTGCCTGTTGTTTTGTTTCCGGTCTGGCTAGATCCGCTTGCGCTTTCAAAACGTCCTCGCGCGGCACAAGCCATTGAAATGAATGGGTTTCATAGCGCAGCGCCACGCATGCCGCGTCCTGTTGCAAAAGCATGTGAAAAAAACTACAAAGTTTTCTAGGCCAAACGCGTTAAATCAGGCGATAAAAAAATTGACGCCGTTAAAATGGGTTTGCGTTAACGCCGTTAATAACGCGTTTAATTGACAGCCCTAACATATATATATATATATTTATGATACTGATTCAAAGTCATGTTTTAGTTCACATCCCTGACTCTTTTATTTCTGTTTCTTTGCAGCATTGCTGACTTGTTGCACATGTCGGTGCAGATCTCTTCTGGGATGAAGTACTTGGCTTCTCTGAACTTTGTGCATCGTGATCTGGCCACACGGAACTGCCTCCTGGACCGCCATCTCACCATAAAGATCTCTGATTTTGGCATGAGCAGAAACTTGTACAGTAGCGATTACTATCGTATACAGGGGCGCGCTGTACTGCCTATACGCTGGATGGCTTGGGAGAGCATCCTACTGGTGAGGGAAAGACAAGCTGTTGATAAAAGCAAAGGTGCATGCATGTACACTACCGTTCAAAAGTTTGGGGTCAGTCAGGTTTTCTTTTTCAGGGTGGTGTAGTTCAGTTCGCTTTGTTCATTTCGTCCGTATAAACGTTTCCACAAAAATGTAAGCAGCACAACTGTTTTCAGCATTGATAATAATAAGAAGCGTTTCTTGAGCTGCAAATCAGCATATTAGAATGATTTCTGTAGGATCATGTGACACTGAAGACACTGAATATTCAGCTTTGCATCACAGGAAGAAATGACATTTTAAGACATATTACAATGATAAACAGTTATTTGAAATTGTTAAGAGCATAAGAGACTTCTTTTAAAAAACATCTTACCAAGCGCAAACTTTTAAACGGTGGTGTATGAATTGTAACAAAGCTATTTGTTTTGACTTAACTATTGGCTGGAGTGGCTTACTTTCTTTGTATCGGTGCATTACGGGATACATGTGTGTGTTTTCTAGGGGAAGTTCACAACAGCTAGTGATGTGTGGGCGTTTGGAGTAACTCTGTGGGAGATCTTCACTTTATGTAAGGAGCAGCCCTACAGCCTGCTGTCTGATGAACAGGTCATCGAGAACACCGGCGAGTTCTTCAGAAACCAGGGGAGACAGGTACACACATTGGGTCTCATTCATGAAACATTTGTAAATATGCGAGTGATTTACGCGTAAAGAGACCTTCCCGAAAACTCTTCTCCTGATTCACAAATACTTCGTAAACGTCAGATGTGATGTGTGAAATGTGTGTGTGTGTTAATGAATTCCAATCAGTCGTAAATGGGATGCGCGTGCACTTTCATTCTCAATTACCATAAATCCCGCCCATTAAATCTGACTGACAACTATATATGGGCATCATATTATGACATGAATGCGAATGAAAAAAAAAATATTCTCAGATGCAGAAATTGAAGTTTTATTATCAGAAGTTCATTCAAAACGCCACATTTTATTTTCAAGCGTACATAGTGGCGTATCGGGTCCTAAAAAAAGGGAAGCTTGGCAGCATATTACAGATGCAGTTAATGGAGTTTCATCTATTAATCGAACATTCCCAGAAGTGAGAAGAAAATGGTTCGACATTAAGCTTGAGAGCAAAAAACGAATTAGTTCACTTCGGAAAAATAGTATTCAAACTGGAGAAGGACCACCATCTCAGATGCTATTACTGGCTCTCATAATAAGAAAAAACATATGTAATTACTATATATCATATTTTTTCAAAATGCTGTGCAAATATGTACCCGATTAAGGTGAATAAAAATGCAGCCCTATTAATGAGCAAAACGCTTGGGTGTTAGGTGCACTATTTACGCGTGGCTGGGAGCAGGTGTAGATTTCTTGTGTACCAACTAACATTTGGAAAATACGAACATTTCAATGAATCCGAAAATTTACGCCAGAACAACTTTACACACGATTTACACAAAAATTCGTTTTGCTCGTGTTTCATGAATGAGACCCACTGCCTTTGATTTGGGTTGTGATTTGGAGTGAGTGAATTCAAGTGATTCATTTTTCCTGCAAACTACAGTAAGTTTGAATGAATGCACTGTTGCAGGATGAAAAGTTTTGCATGAAGTACATTATTTCTTTGGAGGTTTCATCTAAAAAGACTTCTGATCTTCTTATTTTTCACACTCTCTCTCTCTCTCTCTAGATCTTTCTCTCCGCCCCACCACTCTGTCCATCCTCTCTGTTCGAGCTGATGATGCGCTGCTGGAGTCGTGACATCGTGGACCGGCCCTCTTTTAACAGATTGTATCAGGCCCTGCGAACTTTTGCGCCCCACTTATGACCGATACCTGCCCTACTGAAACAACCTGGAGGAGAACTGTTATACAAGTACTCTGACTGCTTGCCAGTCAGGGAAGTAGAGCGCAAACGTAATAGCCACAATGTAGCGTCATTAGAGCATCAGAAATCCAATGGAGGAGAGATTTAAAGATGATGAGATTTCACAAAAGGCATTCCTTCATTCCTTCATTCATTCACTTACTTGTATATTCATCTCCATTTGGGACTCAAAGAGCTTTTTTTCCAATCCATAAACACTCGAGATTTGTTTGTACTTATCGTTGTTAATATTTCCTTTAAACATCTCTCTTTTCTTTTCCTTAAATGTTATTTCTGTTTGTTGTTTTCCCAGAAGAACAGTGACTCTTATGCCTACTGTGTATTCTAGGCAGAAAGAACCAACTGGACGAATGTCGTATTTGTCAAATCTGTGGTCGTGTATCGTTAAGCACTGCTGTCTTTGGTTATTATTTCATTTTTGTCCTATTTTTGTTCCTTATTTACCCCCACACTGGAGTTACTATGTCTTGTTATGATATTAAGTGTTGTTTTGCTCTCTGAATATGAATGTTTTTACAGGTTCTTTGGATATAGCCGGGTCGGAGACTTGCTCTGCCTGGATCTAGCAGAACTACTGTTATAGTTAGATTGAAAAACCCTTTTCGGAGGAGAGAGGGAGAGGGTTATAGAGCCAACAATGGACTGACGTGCAATTTTATGCACTATTTCTTCCCCCAACTTGTAACAGGCCACTTTAAAGTCGACATGAAATCAGAATGGACTCCGTTTGCTTTTTCAAACACGTTTCTGGTCTCATTTGGGATTGATTCATCAGTGCAAGTTTCCAAAGACAATGTTTGTAATTTCATAAAAAAGAAAATTAGAACTTTTTTCCTGTTTAATGCTAAGAAGCATTTGAGTTTAGATACACCAAAAAGCTCTTGTCAAAATGTTCTTTTCACCTTCATTTTCTGCATTCATGTGTCAAATTATAGGGGTAAAATGGGTTGTTAATGCCATTTCATGTTGGCTTTAAAATCCAGCAATATTGCACCATCACAGCCAGACAAACTAAATTTCAACTCAATTGTAAAGGCAAACACTATATGAATTAAGTCTGGCTGAGGATGATGTACAGGACTGATAATATCAATATTATAGAGATCCATCCATTTTTGATCTCGGTAAAAGGCACATGGTTATAGGGGATTATGTATGTAAGATTAAAAATATTCAAAGCACATTTTTCTTTCTCTTTTTTAACCCACTTTAGTGTTTTATACAATTTCTTTAGTCATTTAATGCTTTTAGTAAAGGTTTTTGAATGAGTGTTGCATCAAAAAGATTTGGTGCACTACGACGTAATCAAAATCTAGTATTTCTGTCTTTGTACTAGTCTCTACAGCATTCCTTTTTGTGTAGTTTGTGTTTACTGTATTTCAGAAATTTCCGTGAAATGTACAGGAGAAGTTTTACTGTTTGGCTGCTGAAAGGTTTGGCTATGCAGGGCGTTTGAAGAGTCCTCCGATAGCACTGGGATTTCGGTTGAATGTTGGTGGTAGGAAAGCTAGGAGCTCGACGCGGTTTATTGACAAGGGCAACCACTAAAACTCATTTTCCCAGAAGCCTTTGCTGAAGTGAGCCTGAGGCAATTTCTGTTATTACTGATCAGACTTTTTTTTTTCCATTACATATTTAGAGACCAAGAATGCATGTGTGTGAATGCGTGACACTGCGAGTGTGGTTTTGTTTCAAGTGAAATTTAATTGACCTTCTTTTAGCATTTAGTACTCAATAACAGTCTTTCATTCAAACATTGTAACTCTCTGTACGTGTCCTTCATGTACATTACATAAGCAGAGAAGATACTGTATGTATAGTAATATATTGGGGACTAAGACCTTTTTCTTTCATCTTCTTTCTTATTTTCCAAAATAAACATCGATTTTGCTATAACTGCAGCGTTTAGCGTGTTTTTACTTATTCCAAATGTTTTCCTAAATATCTGAATAGTATGATTTTATATAATAATAATCAGTATTATTACTATCATTATTTTAATGCTACCAATGTGAAATTGAATGTTTGACTTTGGTTTGACTGTAGACTCAGTCACTACAATCCAAAGGAATAGATGATTTATTAATGTGTGCGTTGGGCCTAAGCACCCTCCAAATGTCTATCTTGGCAGAAATGTGTCACTTTGACTCCAATAATCTAAACAAGACAATATGATTACTTATAACATCATTATTTCTAGTTCTACACATATCCATTTTAACATGCTTATTTTTTCTTTCTGTAGTTGTCCACTTTCTGTCAGGTTATGCTTATTGAATATTTGACTCCCTTGGCCTAGAGTTATAGCATAGCAAACCCTCACTAGCAAAAATGTACCATGGTACTGCCCTCATATTCTTTAAACATGTACAGTCATACCTGCTGGGGGATGAAACGCCAGCTAAAACCAGCCGTAGCTGGTTGGCTGGTTTTAGAAGACAATGGGTTTCCAACAGGGATGGTATTGTGAATTCTTGTAAATACAATGGTATATTTCAAAACACCAACATTACTACTTACAAAACCACCCATAAAATGTCATCAGTACCTTATCTAGATAGATCATGGTAATAATGCCTTGTTGCTTTGGATATGTACTATGGTTTTACCATCTGATACCATCACTGTACCTTCCCTGTTAACAAACAAACAAAAACCCAGCTTAAACTAGCCTAGGCTGGTTGGCTGGTTTAAGCTGTAAGTAGCTGATTTAAGCTGGTCTCTCATGCTGGCTAAACTGGTGTTCAGCTGGTTTTAGTTGGTCTCCCATCTTGACCAGCTAAGACCAGCCTGGTCAGCTAAAAAAAATGTCCAAAACCAGGCTGAGAGACCAGCTAAAACCAGCCAACTTAGGTTGGTTTTAGCTGTTTTTTGCCCCCAGCAGGGTTGTTGCTACCCATAAGGGAGATAATTATGACCAAACGAGATGCACATAATCTGAATGCATATATATAATCATTTATCCAATCTCAAACTTAAGTTTAAATATGTGAGAAGCGCGTGGGACTCATTATGATCTTTATAATAACCGATTGTGCGAGTAATCTATTATGCACACATGAGCGCGCGCAGCACTGCTGCTGTTACTAGAGAGATTCCAGAAGAGTCACGTGATCGCCAGTCAGGAAAGGAAGAATGAAGGGAGGAAAGCTGCTGGCGTCCAATAACACACTCAGAAGGCAAGTTAAACACCGATATATGCTCGAAATGACGCACAACCGTTCTTTTCATGAGTTTCTCTGTCTTTGTAACGCGGCTTTAACAGCTTTACGCTAGTAACCAGGCTGCGTTTGATGGTTTGTCAAGCAAAATACTCGAGCTCAGTCGAGAATGACAAAGACTGTATTATAAGTCATGTTGACTTCATTTCCACATGTTTTGCTTATGGTGATTTTCTTTCTTGACGAGTGTAAATGATTTTGATAATGTTATATTAGTGCTAGCTTGTTTAATGCGGATGTGGTATGACAGTATATTTCTGCCGCATTCTGATGCTCACTTGAAATGTAGGCTAGTGTGTGTACTGTATGTCATTTACAGTTTAATTTTTTTGAACGCACATTGGTAACTTATATGACTGCTGTCTGGATTGCTAAAACTTTAGTTGTAGGCTGTATTAGCTAGTTGTATCACTAATAACTCTTTGTTTTTACTGTGGCAGTACCGTAGAACAGTATGGTGGTAACCATGGTATTTTGATGCATGATACTGAAATGCATGTATCATGGTGTTTACATGATATTAAATGCAACTTCCAAGAACACCATTGTAAATAACACGAAACATGTCTAAAACATGATACTACCAGGGTGCTTATTGGTTCCTTTTTTGTTAATGTAACGTTAACCTTTAAACTTTAAAAATAATAATAATACAGTTACCGGATATAATGCTATGGTACTTAGCCACTAAAATCGATGTACCATGGTATTTATCATAGTAAATGTCCAAACAACTTTGTTACTTTGTTTTAGTATGCTAAGGTACTTCAGAAAATACTTTTGTATGAACTTTATAAAAAGTATTGTGGTAGTGGCAACATGGTAAAGTGATTGTAAATGTGGTTACTTCCATGGCTGGAAAAGTCATGAATATTTAAAAATAATGTTTGGTGTATTACTTTTTTTGTCACATGGTTTTGACGCTAGGTCTGATTCATGTATAGTTTAGTCACCCCAGACCCCACACAGTCTTTTATTTATGGCACTTGTTTTAAGAAAGAGGAATTTGCTTGTTTTAACCCAGGTCAGATGTGTGAAGTCGAATGTTCCTGTATTTATGACACCTCGGTTGTTGACTTCAGTGTGTGTGTGTGTGTGTGGTTGTTTCTATATTTTTTAGAGCAGAAATGGGATGGAGATGTGCTGGTGTTTTGATTGACGGTTGGAAGCAGGCCGAAAGTGAAGACTTCACAGAAGAGCTTTCATAGAACAGTGAATTTAGATCTATTACCGTTCAAAATTTCGGGGTCAGTACAATGTTTTTAAAAAGAAATGTATATTTTTATTCAGCAAGGACGCATTAAATTGATCAAAAGTGACAGTAAAGGCTGAAGTTACTGAAGTTTTTTTTAATCTCTTTTGAACTTTCTATCCATCAAAGAATTCAGAAGAAAAAAAAACGTATTGTGGTTCCCACAAACGAAATATTAGGCACAAATGTTTTTGAATAAGCGAACACAAGGGGGAAAAATTATCTTTTATCAATCTATATGCAAGAATAAGACAAAATAAACAGCCATTTTTACCTACATATATTTCTACGAAAGTATTTTAATACATAAAAAATGTTGCACTTCCTTGAACATTAAATGTTGACCTAAATTAATCGTTGAATCAGTTTAGAATTGAACTGAATCAAGTAATTTTTGAATCTGTTTAGATTCATTGATTCAGTCATAGTTTGAACTAATCAACCAAATTTAATCTTAACTCTTTATGCATTTTTATGCACATCTTTAAAACATTGGATATTGGATTGGATATAAAATATTGCAAAACACATCTAATTACACAGTCTTTAAGAAAGCAAATAGCCAAATAAAAGTGCATTGAAATCATTGTTATATATTGACTGATAAATAAAATGCAGAACAACTTTTTTTTTTTTTTACCCAATATGACAAGTAGAAAATTGGGTTAAATCAATATTATTAAATATCACTGTTAAATATTATCAGTCTATCTCCACTGTAAACTCATTTTTTATTCATTTCTGTTTCAGAGACGGGTGTCCTAGCCATCATGAAGTTGAATGAGAGGAGCGTGGCGCATTATGCCACATGCAACTCTCCTCCAGACAAGACAGGCTTCCTCTTTAAGAAAGGGGAACGGAACACGGCGTACCATCGCCGCTGGTTTATCTTGAAGGGCAACATGCTGTTCTACTTCGAGGAGAGGGAAAGTCGAGAGCCCATTGGCGTCATCGTCCTGGAAGGCTGTACGGTGGAGCTCTGCGAGTCCGAATCCGAAGAGTTCGCCTTCGCCGTCAAATTCGACTGCATCAAAGCGAGGGTGTACAAGATGGCTGCGGAGAGCCAGGCCGGGATGGAATCGTGGGTCAAGGCTCTGTCCCGAGCCAGTTTCGACTACATGCGCCTGGTTGTGAAGGAGCTGGAGAGGCAGCTGGAGGAGGTACAAGAAGCGAGATCGTTACAGGCCAAAAGCAAGGCGAAGAAACAGCAGACGCAAGTGCAGGGGGCAGAAGCGGGCCCTCGAACCGCCACCCCGTCCCAACAGAACACCGCCATAACGGGGCCTTCGCAGGAGGGGCTGTCTAGCAGAGAAAACGGGGTGACTTGGAGTAAACACACCAGTTCGGCAAACGGTGTCAGCGAGGGTTGTGACTACCCGTCGAGGGCAAGTGGAGTCAGACCACCTCCGGTGCCTCCGCGGAGGAAGACCAACGGCGGGTCGCTCGAGAGCCCTGTTTCTCCCGGCACGGGCTGCTTCTCCAAACTACATGAGTGGTACGGCAAAGAGGTGGCTGAACTGAGAATAGAATGGCTGCAGAGTAAATGAATGAAGCCGGACATCTGCAAGAGACTCAACATATGTGCAGCCGCACGCGTACCAAACTTGCGATCATGGTTTAAAGGGATAGTTCACCTAAAAATGTTAATTCTGTTGTTAATTACTCTCCCTCATGTCGTTCCAAACCCGTAAGACTTTCGTTCATCTTCGGAACACAAATGAAGATCTTTTTGATGAAATCTGAGAGCTTTCTGTCCCTCCATTGACAGCTACACAACTGACACTTTGACGCTTCAAAAAGTTCATAATGAGATTATAAAACTAATCCATATGAATTGAGCGGTTTAGTCCAAATTTTCTGAAGAGACTCGATCGCTTTATATGATGAACATATTGAATTTAGGCTTTTATTCACATATAAACATTGATCAGCGAAGAGAAGCTCAATCGAACCTGCTTGACGCGCGACAACAAACTTCATTGGTTCTCGCTGAAGCTCAAACGTGATGCGTAACACGAGAATGAACCTCATTGGTTCTCAAACGTCAAGCGATCATGCTTGAGCTTCCGTTTACCACAACTGATGTGTGCATTGAATGTTTATAGTATGTGAATAAAAGCCCAAATTAAATCGGTTCATCATTTATAGGGATCGTGAACCGCTCAATTCATATGGATTAGTTTTACGATCTCTTTATGAACTTTTTATGGCGTCAAAGTGCCAGTTGCGTAGCTGTCAATGGAGGGACAGAAAGCTCTCAGATTTCATCAAAAAGATCTTCATTTGTGTTCTGAAGATGAATGAAAGTCTTACAGGTTTGGAACGACATGAGGGTGATTAAAAATGTCAGAATTTTCATTTTTTGGGTGAACTATCCCTTTAAGACATAATAGGTCAAATTCATCTAAAAACAGAGAGCATCAAAATGAAAATCACTTGTCCACTGTTACTGGTAATTTTTTTTACTATTATTTGTTTTATAAAACAAGACCAAGCCATTTTTTAAAGGAACATTCTGTCATTGTTTACTCACCCTCATGTCACATTCTGTCACAACTGTGTGAAAAATCTAATTTTTAATTAAATACACCAAGTGACCAAAGTAGAGGAAAAAATTGTTTATTAATTATATGCACCAATATGACCAAATAAACCACAATATTTACCCAAATATAGTTTTACTAGTACATGAAAGACATTGCACTTTGAACTGTTGAGGGTTGACCTAAATGAATCTTTCGATTCATTGGAACACAGTTTGAACTCAGTTTAACTTTATGCAATTTTTGCTTCTGAAGTTTAATTCAGAAATGCTATTAAAAGCATGTTCTGAGACAAGGATTACAGTCTGTTTTTGAAGATTATCAGTGAAAAATAAACACTTAATATGTGTGACTTTAAAAGAGTTTGATTTGGTGCAAAGGTTGTACAGACTATATTTATGGTGCTTTTTTTTTTTTTTTAAAGCTTGACAGTCCCAGTCCGCATTGTGAAAAAGAGCATTCAGGACATTCTGCCAAACTTCTTTGTTTGTGTTCATGAAAGCAAGAAAGCGATGTGGGTTTGGAAGGACATGAGAATGAGTAAATGATGACGGCGTTTTCTTTTTTAGATGAACTGTAAAGTCTCGTACTTAGCTTCATGTTGGGGTTTTCCTAGAAACTCATGTTGAAGTGGCTTGCCAGTTCTTTTCATTCTTTTTTTTTTTTTTTTTATATGTATATTTTTTAAATTGACGTCTTGTAAAACAACACTGTGAATCCATTTTCACAATGTTGGTCTTGATAAAAAAAAAAAGAATAGCGGTACAATATCTGTGTTTACAGAATCAAAATCATTTTGAATGTTAAATATTACAGTGCCAAAGCTGGTCTATGGTCATTTGTAATCATTTTTCAATATTATATTAACAAAAGCAAGTTAACCTGTGGAGTGATTTCACTGGTGAATTTTATTCTGCATTTTAGGATATTTACAATCGAACCTGCCAAAAACAGAATTGCCAAAATGATTTCTAACTTTAAAGTATGTAAAAGTCTCCGAGACAATGGAGCTATCATACTAGCCAGCTAACATGTAATCTCCGGTCAATAGATCTTTTTTCTAAGCAACTCTTTTAAGCAATAGAATTAATTGTTATGCTAAGCCTTGCTATGCTTAATTATATATTATCTTGCCAATTAGCATGTCAGTGTTTTGCTTTGCCTTTTAAAACGGACCAATTATAGTCATCATACTGTGACCAACATTTAATTCATTATACATACAGCTCTTGAATTTATTTATGGGTTTTTCACAATGCATTTTTAATGGTACGAATTGAGTGCAATCCTGTAATCATATCTGGGGAGGTATTGCTACAGTAACACTAAATAGGGTCCTTGACTGGCCAACCACAGTGCCTTCAGATTTCATATAAAACACTGTGTTAGATTCCAAAATAAAATGGGAATTAAGAGATGAATATGGTTTTAATCCTAACAGCTTGTGTATTGACACGGTACTGCAATAGAATTTACTTATTGCTGAAGCTGTATTGCAATAACCAGTGTGTCAAAACAGGCACTGAAATTTCACTGGGTAAAATATTTCTTTCTTTTTTTTAAGGAATCAAATAAAGATGAGCATCAGGATAAAATATGTATTTTATGTGTGTGTTTTTTTTTTTCTTCAAAATGTGAACTCGCACAATTTAACCACGAGGTGGCTCAGCATTGCTTTGTATTGGTGAGTAGTTCCATTTTCAGAAAGACTGAAGGATTCATTCACAGATCCCGTGTCATTGCATTAGTTAGAAATGTCCATGTATGGAGAATGCATTGAATTTTTATTTGGTGGATGGTTTCTAAAATTCAATGCTCTTGACTTTTTTTTTTGTACATTTCTCTTCTTCAGCGATGCGCATAATAAAAATAAACCATGAAACATACACTTTTACATTTATATATGCACTTTCAAGGACATGGAAGTAAAGATTAACTTTCGAGGGCCTTGTTACTACTGTGGAACGTTTTTTCTACGCTGAATGAAGATTTCATTGCTTTTTCATAACAACCTGACAATTTCATATTTCTAGTAACACGCTTTTAATAGACAACACACATTTGACAACGGAAACTACCAAATATATCATGTGAAGCCACAAAGAAAGCACTGAACCAAGCTGTTTTTTAAAATAAAAGTCCCAAAGCGCCACATTAAAGGGCCACTGAAGTGCCTTGAAACCATATACTGTAAAAAATATAGCTTGAAACACGCAGCATTCATGTGTTGACGCAATTTCTACTGAAAGAAACAGGAAGAAAGCGCGGGACATATCGAACAGCTCCTCCCTTTTTTAAAATAGTGTTTTGTTTACATCACAGTTCGGCCAGAGCCGTTGAGCTTGTTATAGCCGCAGTTTCCTCCTTATCTCTTATAGTTTCTCCTCCTAATCTCTATCACTTTAAAATATAGCATTCTGAGCAGAATTCAAATGGGTCCGGTATGTTTTCTGGCTGACTCTGTGTCAGACTGTGTGTGCGCTGCAGCGGTACAGTGACACTAACGCGAAACCAGACTTCATTCGCCCCAATGGAAAGCATTTTTAGACTGTCTGAATTGTTCCCTATTCCCCAAATAATGCACTTGGTGCTATTCGCCATGTAGAAAATAGTAAATGTGTGAACAAGTGAACAATAATGTGGGGGGGCGGAGCTTCAGATTATAGAGAGCTTTTGATTGGGCAGAAAATCTTTTTTTTTTTTTTTTTTTTTTTTTTTTTCGGCATTATGTTACTTTTTATTTTATATGACTATTTGTCATTATTAACATTTATTTTCATATAAATAAGGTTTTGTTAACCGTAAACTGACAAGTCTTCAACCATGCTGATATTCCGCGCCAAGCAGAACAACTAGTTCCGGTCCCTGCACTTTGCTTTGTGTTTTTCCCGCCAGTGCTTTTTTTTTTTTTTTTTTTTAAATTATATCAAAATACAGTAGATACAGATGTTTCACATATACTGTACTAAATGATTACAAATCATCATAAGATATGAAAAGCATTAAAGATAACATTCATATCAATGAAATTAAAGAACACTCAATCACACATTAGAAAAATAAAAGAAAGAAAAAAAAGAAACAACAACAATGTAAAGGAGGTATACATGTATACTTAAAATAAAAAAGAGGAGTTTAAATCTTTGAGGATGTCCATCGTTCTGGTTGCTTTGCGGTTTGAGAGTCCTTTCTGGGCAGAAAATCTGATCAAAAGCTGAAGTGCAGAGAGATGTCATCAAAATCAATTATCCATATTTTCGAAGGTTTTGAATGCTTATACCTTCTAAATGTGAAATTGTTCATTGTTTTGGATCACACTAGCTTATAGATAACAGTAAGGCTAACATATTCATACTAAAAGCCCCAAAAAACAATTCAATTTAATTTTATGGGGACTTTAAATTAGGGAGTAGAAATGACGTCAAATAGTTACAGTTATATAGAGTTATCCAGTGTGACATATTTTTACAACATTTTTGTTTACAATTAGCCTACTATACATGCAATTTGTGTGAATATTAGAGTGGCTATATATATATATATATATATATATATATATTATAGCCTATATGTGTGTACATAACTGTACATCTCTATATCTGTATACATCGTATACATGTAAATTTGAATTTGTATAATTGTGTAATTATCATTATTTTTTAACTGTATTGTATTTTTTTTTTATTTATTGTAGTTTTATATTCATTTGTATCACCCTATGTATATATCAAGATGTTGATAAATCAAGAACTCTTTAATGTTCCTCAGAATAAACCATTTGTATACATGATGTCCGTGTTTTGAAATATCATGAATATTATAGTGATGCAATTGTCTGAGAAAGTTACAAAAACTACACGAATGGCTTTGCACACGAAATGGGGCTTTTATTTTGCCGGAAACTCAGTGTGTCTCGCCACATCAAGGATTGGTCGTCGCTTGTTGTCGCTGTGTCCATGGAAAGTTTGTGTGTGTGTTTTTTTTCCTTCCTGAAAGTTTACGCAGGACTGTTGTTGCGCGCATCCAACATGACAGAGAAAGTAACGGACACCACGGCTGGCAGGCAAGTCATGTTTAATCATTACTATAGCTCTCTCTATTTGTAAGTTAAGATGTTTAATAGGATTCTGCAAATGATTAACAGTTCGTGCTATATATCCTGCCACTTTGGGCCAGAAGTTTCTTGGTCAGTGCAGATAACGCAGAACGTGAGAGTTTGAGTCGAGAGCGGGGGGGGGGGGTCTCCCGTTTCTGCTCTCCGACAGTTATGACACCGCAGTAATCATTATAAAAGTGTCATATAACTCATATATTGGCTATTGAGGTTATGCGATGCTATCTTCCCTTTCAAAGTTTGTTGCAAAGTTATTATGAACTTGACACGCGCAGAAGAAAGTTTAAAGGGATCACGCAGTTTCACAGCGCGTGCCTGGCTCGGTCCGAAAGATACGTGAATTACGTACGGATTCTTAGAATTTGCGTCATTTCGAACTGGCAATTAAAGAAAGCAGCGCAAAATTAGTACGATAATTTGACAAGATTAAACTGCACGTGCTCATGCGTTCACACCCGCTTACAAGTTTCTAAATGACATCGAATTAAGTCCAGGGATTACGTAATTTTTGTTACACAACATACATTATTAATATTATCGCTAATTAAGTATGTGGCACGAGCTAATTTACATACTCATGCAAAACCGGCTCGTGTATTCAAATGTATTTATGGAAACACCGCTTTTACTTTAGTTATGATGCATTTTATTATTAATAATAATAATAACAATAATAATATGCCATGGTCATTTGCATACACATGTGAAATAGGCTCGTGAACATGTGTATGCAAATGAGTTTATGCCAGATGTGGTTTTCATTATTTAGAACAAGCGACCGGAAATCCTGTCTGTACTTTAGTTTATAATGAATTTTTAATAAAAATAATGTGCCATGCTCGTGTGTATGCAAATGACATGAGTTAATGCTAGATATGCTTTCATCCTTTGGGCATCTGGATCAGTTTGTGATGTTTATGTCAGGCAGATGTTAAAGCCCTGCAGCTGAAATACAAATCATAAATTGTGAAGTATTTAGGAAGCATCTACTCAACTGAGTGTGTGACTCTTCTTAGTTTATGTTGTTTGACTTGGGAATCTAAATTTGACTTCATATACCGATATTAGGGGGCGTGAATGTTCTTGCAGTGGTGAAATGATGTTCAAGTGAAACGATTAATCGCGATTAATCACATCCAAAATAAAAGTTTGTTTACATAATATATATATGTACAGTGCCTAATTATTTTGTATATATAAATACACACACATGCATGTATATATTTAAGTAATATTTGCATATATATATATATATATATATATATATATAAATATTTTATATATAAATAAACAAAAATTTATACAAAATAATTATACACAGTACACACGCATATATTATGTAAACAAACTTTTATTTTGGATACGATTAATCGCTATTAATCATCACACTGCCCTACATTTTGAACATTTATTTTGACCAATAATTTTTTAAAGACACACACACATAGGTTTAGTGGAATGAGAATGTTAGAAAGACCTCAGTCGCACTCATTTGGTGCAAAATGTAAATATGTGTTTCATTAGCTGATTATTTAGTGCTTTTTAATTTACTTCTTTATATTTTATTGATGTGATCAGGGTCCAAAACGAACTGTTTGGCACACATGGCCTGTATTAACCTGCTGAAAAGATTTCTTACAGCCCACAAAACTGTATTTTGCATATATTTGTAACCTTGTGTCAGTGGACCCATTTAACTTCCTTAAAAAGAGCTGATTGTGTCAATCAGCAGATAAATAAATAACCAAATTAACATGTATTGCTAATGTTTATTTCTATAAAAAAAAATGCTTATTAGTCTCGTATGGACTTTGGTGAGTGTTAAATATTTACCTTGGGTGTGATATTTCTAACATGCATTAGTTCAGTTGTGGTTTTCTGTGCGTCTCTGTGTATTATATTGAAACGAATTTCACACGGCTCAGAGCGCATTCGAAAACTTTTCAATGTATGAGTATAGAGAAGCGCTGATGGCAACATGTGCATGTTCATAGAACAGGGGATTCTGTTGCATCATCATGCGTTCGTCTCAAGCTGGAAGAATCCCCCGTTCCCACACTCGCTGGCCCCTGAACTCATGGGGGGACAGTGTGTCGAGATGTGGCTGTGTGATATGGTCGAAGGAGCCTAAAAGCAACGTGCTACTTGTGTGTGTGTGTGTCTGTGTGTGTACATGCACTTCCTTTTGATCAACCTCCTTCAGGTTCTGCAGCCTCATAAAAGGGCACAAAGACATACTTTAATGCGTGTTTTCTGCCCTGGCATCAGCGATCCTGTCTGGTTTTTGTGCATGCTAGTGTCAGGGAGAGATAGAACGACTATTGAATGGGCTTGTGCAAACAGGACAGGGGAGAATTACAAGGTTACATTGTATCTTGCTTGCGGTCGAGTCAAGAATGCTGTCATTGTGTGTTTGGAGACACAGAATATTTGTCTAGCAGATGAGTGAGTGCCATTGAGGTGTTGAAATGTGTTTTTGCTTATTTGAAGGCATACATTGGAATGACTCCCACAAAGTGTGTATAATTAGTGCTCTGTGTTAACACACCCCTGCCCCCATAGCACTATTGGTCACACTGAGGAATTAGGGGTTTGTAAAAAAAAATTGGTGCGTAACTTATGGGAGTTTGTGCTATGAACCTCAACTTAATTTGAAGCAATCAGAATTACAATTTTACATACAATTACACGATAAAACTTACATGGAAGGAGGATCCTGAGCCATATCTAGGGACCAGGGGCCGGATTCATGATTCTTTTTAAGATTCTTAAGAAATCTTCTCAAATATTTTGTTAAGAATGTTAAGTTGTTGAATACGAAATATTCTTAAAGGTAGATTAGCCCATTTCGTAGAGGCTAGCAATAGCAAGCTAGCTTTGAAAGCATGAGATCCCACCCTCCCTTCAGAGCGTCTCCAAAGCCACGCCTCCTTCAAAACACATGAACACACACAGCAGAGTCTGCAAAGATAAATTACCTCATGTCTCAAAGCACATAACATGCACATAAACCACTTACAGAGCTCTAGTTGTACCTCCTGACTGCTGCAGATTCATTTCAGTGTTGATAGTGTTGACATTAAACGCATAAATCAGAGTCTGAGGACTTGAACAGCTCCGGGTAGAACGTCACTGGTTGCCATCTTGTAATTACATTTATGACGTGGCGTAAACGCAGCATAAGCTTGCTGTTTTGGATCAGGACGAAAGGTAAAAGGTGGCTGCTGTTTGTTTTTGGTGCTCGGTGGCTCTAGAGACTTGGGGTTGGGCACTTTTGATTTGCGCCGGCAAGCAAACACTCAGAACACCCTAGTAACCACCTAGCAACTGGCCAGCAACTGCATGGCAACAAAATTGTGTCTGTGACACAGGCAAACTTCACATGTTCTATTAGAAAATGTAATATTTTGCTGTTTAGAGTGGGTTTAAGGATAATCCTCAATGTTGTCGATGCCAGAGAGAGATGTCAGAGAGAATGCTCAGAAGTAGGGGTGTAACGATACACGTATTCGTATTGAACCGTTCGGTATGAGGCTTTCGGTTCGCTTTTCGGTACGCATTTTTGAACCGAACGGTTCGTTGGACCATTTTTCCTGCCGACCAAAATTTCGTTATTTCAAATGTAGGCGCGTCACGCGCGCTCATAATGTAAGAGACGCTGGCGTGACCACAACATTGCCCAACATCAAATGGCAAATGTAATGTAAGCGGAACGAAACTACTCGTTATTGTGTGGTTGGCAGACCATTTATCAGTTTGGACCAATGCAGTGCGAGCCGATCTTAATCATCAGCACTGTAATCAGAAAGAAAAAATTTGAATTCGCCACTGAAATAATAACATCGCTGCGAGATATAGTGCATTCACATTTCTCCGTTATTAATGGATCAAACAGCGCTGACGTGGAAACCAGGAAGAAACATTGTGCCATGGATGAACTATTCAGTGTCCACAGATCAGCAACATTCACCATGGATTTACTGTAGTAACACTACTAACTGTAACCATGGAAGTTTGCCAGGAATAGTAACGTTAGGCTATAATGCTTTCAAGTAACATTACGTCAGTTTTATTTTGACATTATGAATACAATTGCTGCCCTCAAATGTTAATCTGAACTAAAATAAACCTGTTTATAACTACTACAATATTACATTTCATTTTGTCCAAGGAGCTGTTTTGTTTTATAAGCTCCAAGTATAGCTCCATCATTGCTAAAAAACTGTAAAAAAAAAAAAATATCATACTTTATGATGTTAGTTTTAATAAAAATAGAATTAAAAAATTAAATCAAGGAAATTTCTTTCTTTTTGCTGTATCGGAAACGTACCGAACCGTACCGAACCGAACCGTGACACAAGTGTATCGTACCGAACCGAACCGTGAATTTTGTGAACCGTTACACCCCTTCTCAGAAGTCCAGTATTTTTGGAGATAGGTACTTTAATTATATTTTAAAGATATCACAGACCCAGTATGTTCTCTGTCCTAATACATTCTTGGTGAAACCTTGGCCATGGACTTTTTTAGTCATTTCATGGAGTTTTAATCATACAATTCTGACTTTATAACTTGCAATTGCGACGTTATATCTAGCAATTCTGAGAAAAAAGTCAGAATTGCGAGTTTAGCTATATCACGCATTTCTCAGAACGATGTTTGTCACGCAATTTTGAGAAAAAAGTCAGAATTGTGAGTTTTTTAAAATTGTATTCAGTGGTGGTAATAAGTTTCCATATGGCTGCATCATGTTGGGCAGACTTGGATTGTGAAAAGCTTAAAATCTTACGCAAGGCCTCAGTTTTTTGAGTGGCTTTCGGATTTAGGGTAGGTGGCAGCCCTTGAAGAACCCTCCTATAGTCTGCAAGGGAAGATTGATATTTATTTTGATCAATGGTGACATTTATTTGCATTTCTGTAATCCACAGTAGCAGCAGCATATGGCGAGACGAAAATAATGGTCATGGTCAATATGATATAATTCCTAGTTATGGTGCTGGCAACACCCCTGCCCCCCTTTTTTATTTTACTTACTTATTTATAACCATTTTATTAGCTAAGTCTTTTGATTTATGTATGTTTTTGTTTTAGTGGTTTGTTTATGTCAAGTAGGCCTACATGATTTTTTTATTTCTTGTTTGCGAATAAGAAAATCAATCAAGTACAAATCATTTTTTAAAAAGTAATATTTTAATTTAACTTTTTAAGCTACTCTGAAATGTAAAATATATATAATAATATATAATTAATATATTTAAAAATATATAATATGCATTTTTCTGTATTTCTGAGCACAATATGTGTGAGAATGCATAAACAATGTCTGGACCATGTGGCCAGCTAGGTCAACGGAAATGTGACATGAACGCACACATACAAGGGGAAAACAATCCCAAGAGCCCCTTCTTTTTTTGTATCCTGCTGCTCTGGCTGTTTGCAGACCATTCCTTCCATGTTGATTACTTTGATTTAAATTGTAAAAAAAAAAAAAAATGAATTAATCAAATTAATCGCAATTAATTGCATATATCAACATTTTACTAACGGTTAATTGACTAATCGTTGAATATATTTATATTTTAATCGATTATTCAGCGTTTGCAATATTTATTTATATATACTCTAACTATCAAATAAAACAAGGAAATCACTTCAGCTTTTGAAGCCAAATGAATAGACCAATGTCCTTCAGGTTTTCTGTCCTTCTCGGAAGTCATCAATAGTTCAACTGCAATGACTGGTACTTTGTTTTTATTAAGGCAAGTTTTCTATTCATAAGCTTGCGACTCAATTCCGATTCAATTTGGATATATAGCCTATCAGATATCAGTAAATCTTTCAACATACCTTCTGATGGTCATTCATGTTTATTTCGTGCTGTAACTAGTAGTAAAGAGGAAGCGATGATAATTTATTGTTTGAATTTCATAGTAAAATGGACAGAATTTAAAAGCTGAACCTTTTTTTTCATATCAAAAGTAACCTGCTCTGTCCTATCTGTCAGCTCGTTGTAAGTGTCCTCTGCAATATATCTTCACTGCGATATTTTAGCCTGTCCCACACTCTAGTTCGGTGTCTTTTATTGGATTTGATCCGAGAGGGCTTTATTACAGTGTAGTGCTACAGTGCCCCACTGGCCAATCAAGGCCTTATTCAGCCCTATTTCATGTCATTGAACTTAAACGGATACTTCACCTCTGGGAAGATGAATGTGTATTTAATATTGGTCATTTATATAGTAGAAATGTGAAATTATTTTTGAAATTGAAGCATTCTAGACTGAGCATTCTAGGCGTGAGTTATTTGATAAATTTCCATCGAAATGGTGCTAAATTGCGTTGTACCGGGATGTACTAGCCTAATATATAAAACACAACTTAGACTTTCACATTAAAAATATGATGCAAGGCAGGACCATGTCAACAGAATAGCTTAGTAGCTCTGCATATGAACTGTTTTCCTCTCATTGAAATCACTATTTCTCTAAGCTAATACATTATCTAGGCTAATCCATACTCTAGTAACACTAAAGGTTTATAAAAAGAACCACAACCAATGTGAGTTATAACTTTTAATTAAAAAAATAATTAATATTAACACTTTTACACTCAAAGCTCTGCGGATTCAGCGATCTCGTCCAGAAGAAAATGGCATCGCTGAGATTCGCGACAGCAATACGCTGATTTCACGCTGCCGCCATTTTGAAATCGAAAGCGAGGCTCCGGTGGGAAGAACCCCGAAAGTACAGATAGACAACAATGCTTGGACTACCAACCTGAAGCTGCTGCCGCGATTTACACTATTGGATGTTAATATCCAATATAGGGTATAGTTCGTTCCTGCTTCTTTTTTTTTCGTTCTGAATTATATATATATAAAAAAAAGTTTTATTTATAAATGAATTTCACTGTATATAGTCTAAAGTATGAAAGAAATGTATGTACATTTTTAGAATAACTAATTTCTACATTAAACACAACAATACGCCATCGCATTCGCGACTCTCCTATGATTAAAAGCGACACTTCCGGTTTTCTTCCCACCGGAGCGATTTCAAAATGGCGGCTGCGTGAAATCAGCATATAGGACTCTATAGCTGTGTCCCAATGTGAAGGCTGCGTCCTCCGAAGGCCGCATTTGAAGGCCGATTGCGTCACAGCGGCGTGACGAAGGCTGTCCTAATTCAAAGGCTGCATCTTCGAAGGACGCATTTGAAGGCCGATTGCGTCACCGCGGCGCGATGAAGGCTGTCCCAATTCAATTCTGCATCCTTCGAAGGCCGTATTCGAAGGCCGGTTGCGTCATCACGGCGTGACCAAGGCTACCCTGATTCAAAAGCGACACCAAATGCACCCTTCGTTTCCCCGTGAAAGGAAGGATACATAAATGGACACTTAGCGGCCTATCCTACCCTGATCCTACCCCATAATTCATTGCGCGCCGGTGACGACAGCATTTTTGGTGCAGCATTTGGTGTGTAGCCTACAGTTCAAATTCAAATGTTGGTGTTCAACTATGCCTTTTAAAACCGTTCATTTTTCGTTTTTAAATTACGGGTAAAAAAATTAAAAAACTATCACTAAACTATCTTTAGTTTAATAGTCTGTGTAAATTTGCATCCATTCGTTTTTAGATTAAAGTCTTTGATTTTACTAGTATTTTAATTGGCTATCAAACCTTTCTACAAATACATTATTTTAAATATTTAATAATATAGGTAGCCTACTTTTGCGTCCATTTGTTTTTCTTTTTTTTTAACCCGTAATTGAAAAACTAAAAATGAAAGGTTGTTGTATTTTTAAAAGCCAAAGTTGAACACCAAAATTTGAACTGTAGTAGGCTACACAAATGCTGCGCAAAAAAAAAAGAGAGAAAAAAAAAGACTTTTCGCCCCTTTATTAAACATTTAAAATATTCACTAATTACTATGGGACAAATGTCGATTTTACTGGTTTTCTAAGGCCAGATTAGAACCTGGAAATTATATTTTTCCCGCAATGCTGAATGAGAAGAGCCATGTCTCTGGAACCATGATTTATAGGCTAATGATAATAAATGTGTCTCAATAAATAACGAGGCATTTTAATTGTTCGTTTAAAAGTGAACATTTCAAGCTTTAGGCTATTTTGTTTCAGTTCATTTATGAGACGCGCTCCAGTTCACGGAGATCATGAAAGCGCGACTGATTGTTTTATTTTATTTTACAAAGGCACAACGTTTTCTTGTTATGTGAGTTTGGACAAATAAAAGTAGTTGCGAATGATGTATTATTCTTTTCTGTATGACCAGAAATTATAGAGTATTTTTTAAGTTGCTTCCACTGTTGATGGGAAAATGCAAGTGTTCGCGGCCGCGCCTCCGTGCCATGCAGTGCGCGCTCACACTCCCACACAAATAATCTTAGCCCTGTATTATGACTGACATTTGACTAATTTCTTTGTTCCTTTTTTGGATAAAACTGCCTTCTAAATATGTAGCCTAAATGTAGGCTAACAATAATAATATTATTATTATCATTTGCGTTGAGTTAACTGAAGACAGTAATAATCATAAAATAATTTATGAATGTTTTATTTTTATATAACCTAACCTTGTGTTTGTGTTATATTTCTTTTTTATATGTGAAGTCTTTTTTTGCTTATTCTATTATACTGAGCTTTTTCCTCCTAAAAAAATTACTAGACAAGTGGCCTAAATGTCGTTTAGAAAATTCATGTATTTAACATCCTCCTCAGTAAAATATAAAACATAAAAATGACAATAGCCAATTCTGGCTCCATAGCTGTTTACTCAATTATAACAAATTAATGATCAGGACGGCAGCTCCATCTCGCACTGTTGCTTGGCGCCATGGAGCGGTAATCGGGAACACCTGGATGCGCAATTAGGAAATCCTATGAAGGCTACAAGGTGCGTCCTTCGAAGGACGAATAGGCTGCATCCTTCGAAGTCCGCGCCCTTCGGAGGATGCAGCCTTCACATTGGGACACAGCTTATATCTGTTTCCATAGGCGCACAGCGAGAGCACTGACACCGCCAGTCCGCCCCAGCTCGGGCTCAGGTCTCGCTCCGGCCGCCTCTTGTTCCTCCATCTCCTGCAACTGTTTATCGCTGTATTGCGGCTCGTACAGGTAGCCGCGAGCATCAGATTCTCGCAACAGATCTTCGAAATCCCCTTCTGCCATTTCAACTTCAAAACTACCTTCCGCCATCGTGATTATCCTACTATACAAACTTTCTACACAGACCAAGAGGCAAGAGCCTGTTAGCTTAGCTTCTACAGAAAGATGGCTGACACTATCTTTACATTCTGTGAGTGAGATCCCGCCCCATGTGGGCGTGGTGAAAACATGCGCAACACTGGCTGTAGTCTTTAGCCTCCCGCACAAAAATCCTCCGATGACGCAAAATGGCGCGTCATCGGAGGATTTTTTCCAGACTAAAAATAATTTTTTATTTATTTGGGGGGGGGGAGGGGGGGAGAATCACGGTAATTCGAAAATACTACTGGTTTTCTACTGATACAAAGCTTAATGCTGAATCCTGAAGTATCCCTTTAAGTCCACAGCAATCCATTTTACAATTTGTCAGTCTGTCCGAGGTTGACATTGAACACTGGACGCATTCGTACATCTTCAGCCATTAAATTGCGTCCTGCTGTTTTTTAATCCTTTGCTATTAAGTCGTTTTGTAAGTTTAAAGTAGTTCATTTTGAAAAATGTCTCGCTCTGTTGGATTTATTATTTTTTTTTTTTTGGTATTTTCATTTGCAAGAATGTGGCAATACCCGTTTTAAGTTTGGTTTAAGTTTTAAGGTTAGTTGTGTGAGGACTCGCAAAAAGATGGTACTTCAAACGTGAATTGCTCAGATGGTCAGTTTTGGAAGGGATATTCTCTATTATGTGAATGTTTTATTGTTGTTATTTCTTGTAATAATTTATTTGCATTGTGTTAAATTGGAAGCATATGTCCTTTTGTCTTTCGTAATGTCGTCCTGTGACGTCGTCCCCTCTTTGACATCTTAAGTTTTGCTTTAGCTACCATACCTTTCACGCCTAAAACTTTGAAGTCAAAGTTCATATCTGCATGTGAACAGTGTGTGTGTGTGTGTGTGTGTGTGTGTGTGTGTGTGAATAAGTAAGTGGTCACTAAGGCAGGGCAGGGTTTCCTGTCTCTGTGAATAAGCCCACTGCCTGTCTGCTTCCCGCACTCTTTATTTGTGTCTCATTATAAAGAAGTTCTCATGCTTGTGCAAAGTGTTTGTTCCGTGTTGTCTGTACGCTCGTCGAGTCATAAGGAGGAAGCTGGCACGAGGTTTGCGATTTCTCTGATTCAGCAAAATTACGTGTACGAAATCAGTTTCTGAGAGTCGGTATCATCTGGGCACTGCTTTTATTATCATGACCCTACAGTACAGGAAACTCTCTGTGTGTGTCGAGCTTCCAAAGACCCCAGCCGGGGAATTAGAGGTTGCAAATGTAATGGACTTAAAGTCGCGTTGGAATACAAAGCTCGGAAATTACACCAGAGCACCAAGTGTTTGGCTTGAGTGATGATTCTGAACTGTGTGTGTTTGAATTGGTTAATGTTAATAAGGGAGTTGATTTGTAGCGGTTCCTTCAGTTCATTAAATCTGTTAAACTAAACTTACACAGACATCAACTTAGATTTAATATTTCATATTAGCAGCTTGAATCAAAATGTAAAAATGTTTTGATTTAAAATGTATTTTTGAAACAGTTTTGAAACGATACTGTTGTTTATTTTCTAAGATTAACGTTACAAATCTTGGTAAATTCATGATTTTTCATACACTTTAATTATCCCCATGTTTTCTTTTGTGCTGAAAAGTTGTTTATGAAATACTAGCAAGTATGTTTAGGTAACATTAACACTAGTAGGCATTGCATGATTAGATTTAACCTTACAAGGCCCTTTGAAACACCATAGCAACTACACTGCAACAACTAAAAACTATCAGGACACCTTAGCAACCACATAGCAATGCCGTGGCAACCAACCACAACAGCCAATCATGGTTGAGACTCTCATCGTTCACACCGTAACTGTTTGCTAGATAGTATATATTGGTTTTTGAATGCTGTTTTTTGAGTTGTTTGATTTTAACTCAAGCCTTGTATAGTGTGAAGACACATTTGTACAGATGCAAGACATATTGACTGTTCACCCATAACACGTTTTTGCATTCCACTGCACTGCTTTTCCATTGTTTTATATGTAAGCAACACTACATGGACGTCTTTGAATCTCGTACTTGCATTTTTTTGCAGCCTCCTATGACGCAGCGTTCTAAAAAAGTCTTTTTAAATGCAAAAATGCATTTTGTGTGAACAGCCCTACTCGTTTGCTCTGAATAATCTTGTCTTTTGGTATGCATCCATTGAGTTCCAAATACAAATGAAAAATAACCAAATGAATTGTCATTTTTATTTGCAAAATATTTAATTCAATGGATTATCAGAAATAATAATAATTGGCTTTACTACATGGTTATTTAATTTTTTAAAAAGTGGGGTGATTTCCATCAAAAATAACTATACTGTAATTTTATTATATATACGCACACACACCGGCCACTTTATTAGGTACACCTTGCTAGCACCGGTTTGGACCCCTTTTGCCTTCAGAACTTCCTTAATTCTTCTTGGCCAAGATTCAACAAGGCGCTGGAAACATTTCTTTTTTGGTTCATATTGACATGATATCATCACACAGTTACTGCAGATTTATCAGCTGTTTATCCATGATGCGAATCTCCTATTCCTCCACATCCCAAAGCTGCTCTACTGGATTGAGATCTGGAGACTGTGGAGGCCGTTTTGAGTTTAGTGAACTCATTGTCATGTTGAAGAAACCAATTTGAGATGATTTGAGCTTTGTGACATGGCACATTATTATCCCACTGGAAGTATCCATCAGAAGAAGATGGGTTCACTGCGGCCATAAAGGGATGGATAGGGTCAGCAACAATACTCTCAGGTAGACTGTGGTGTTTAAACGATGCTCAATTGGTGCTAAAGGACCCAAAGTGTCCAGAGAAAATATCCCACACACCATTAGACTACCAGCAGCCTGAACCGTGCATACAAGGTAGGATAAATACATGCTTTAATGTTGTTTACGCCAAATTCTGACCCGAACATCTGAATGTCTCAGCAGAAATCGAGACTCATCAGGCCAAGCAGCGTTTTTCTAATCTTCTATTGTCCAGTTTTGGTGAGCCAGTGTGAATTGTAGCCCATCTGCTTCAAGGTTGGACGTGCGTTATTTAGACGTATCTAGGTTGTAGCGAGTGGTTATTTGAGTTACTGTTGCTTTTTTATCAGCTGGAACCAGTCTGGTCATTCTCCTCTGACCTCTGGCATCAACAAGGCATTTTCGCCCACAGAACTGCCGCTCACTGGAAATTTTCTCCTTTTCTGGCCGTTATCTATAAATCTTGAAGATGGTTGTGTGTGAAAATCCCAGTAGATCAGCAGTTTCTGAAATACTCAGACCAGCCCTAACATGGCATGGCACCAACAACCATGCCACATTTAATGTCACTTAAAACACCTTTCTTCCCCATTCCCCACCAGTTTGAACTTCGGCAGATCGTCTTGACTATGTCTAAATACCTCAATGCATAGAGTTGCTGCCATGTGATTGGCTGAATAGATATTTGTGTGTATGTATATATGTAATTTTTTTAAGTAATATTTGTAAATAAATAAAATCATACTGTGATTTAAGACTTTGGTCTTACCGCCCAACTTTAATGCCAGAAAGAGCGTTATCACGGTAGTAAAGGCTACAAAGTGCATGCAAAGTATATGGAGATAGGGAAAAGAAGACAAGTGAGGAAAATGAATAAGCTTATGGTGTAAAACAGGAAATGAGTTAAAGTGAGAAAACAATGAAGTGGCTGTTTGGGTATGTCGAGGTTTAAAGATGGAGAAATAGGGCAGTTAGGATGAAAAGAAACACGAGGGAGGTATTGCAAGAACGGGAATTTAACATGCATCCATGTGAAGGATGAGGAAGGAGAGAATAATGTGGAGAGAGAGAGACGGCCAGAGAGGAAATGATGTTAGTTTGTTTGGAGGTTGCTGAGTCATGAGTGGGCCGGATGATCACTGATAGAACGAACACCCGGGGGCCAGCACAGGGGGCGGGACTACGTCACACGTCACACGGCTCTGAAGCACGGGCCATGGTGTAAACACGACATATGCACTCGCATCGATGACTTTCCAGGCTGGTTAGGTGCTAGTCTGATGCTGGTTAACCAAGAAAGTCTTGCTGGTTGTAGAAATGGTTCACCCTATAAACATTATTGCATGACTTTCCAAACCCTCTATGACTGACTTTCTTCTGTGCAATACAAAAGTGGCATTTTCATAAGATGAAAGAAAACCATACAGGTTTGCAGTGGCAAGAGGGTGAATGATGCCAAAATCGTCTTAAGAAAAAAGGTTTTTCCATTACACTTCCCCGTGTCTGGCGTTTTTAAATGCAGAAATGTGTTTTGTGTGAACAGCCCCGCTCATTTGCACTGAATAATCTTGTCTTATGGTTTGCATATGGAAAATAACCAAATGAACTGTAATTTTCATTTGTAAAATATTGAATTCGATGGATTATCATAAGAAATTGGCTTTGCCTCGTGGTTATTTAATAGATAAAACAATTTGGGTTGGATTTCCATCAAAAACATCCAATGGACCCTTTTCATAGACTGTGATGATACTTTCCCACAGTTATTTCCATTATACACTACAACACTATCCTTTGTTATAACACGTTGACATTAATTGACAGACAAGAAGTTAATGCTGCTGTTTGAGTGTTTCTACAGTTCTCTCTTTTCTGACCGACACAATCAGTCCCTCTATATTTTTTTCTGCCTTTTGTAAAGTCGCATAAAAATGCTAATGTTGTGGATTTTTTTCTTTTGCAGTTGTAAATGAAATAAAAACATACAGTGATTTAAAACTTTGTCCACGATACCAGAATTTGCATTTTTGAGCAAACCATTTCTTTAAGCAAATTAGGAAGCTTTGAGTGCAAACCACCAAAACCAGGCAGCAACACATCTTAAAGACGTTTGTGACCAGCTTTGACCTCGTCTTTTTTAGAAAGGACTTTGCACACCAAAGAAAACAGCTATACGTGTGATGGGTGTTCCTCTCCCTGTGTAGGTTAATGCTTCCTGTCACCCAATAAAAGAGCAGAGTGCATGATGCCGTCTAAAGAATGCCCCCCTTCTCTTTTTGTCCTCCTATAGTATGCGAGTGTTGTGGTTTTTCTGATCTGTTGCTTTCTTCATGTATTAAACCTTCATTTTGTCATGCTTCAGGGCTTCCAACGGAACTTCAAGAACAGCCCTTTACTTCTCACGCAGAGTTAAACGTTCACAGGCGTCCGAGAGGGCTGTGCGCTCGTGAATGAGGATGTGGGGAAGAGAATGGGGAGATTGGCTCCAGTTGTGTCGCAACGCGTCTGGTGCAGCGCAGCACCCATGTGCAGATTTTTTTTTTTAGCCTCAAAAGAAAAATTCCCCAGCTGCAAATGGCGACTGTGATCCGATTCCGAAGGTGGTTTGCACCACGTGTTGAGGGACTGCGCACATTCACGAGCAAATTCCGCATCGAAAACCGCGGGCCCATCAGTGACTGGTATCAGATGCTTCTGACACTTTCAACTTCCTCAGTCTTCCTCTTCACATCAACAATGTCCTCACAGATATTTCTGTGTTTGACCCGTTGCGCGTTGTAAAGTGGCATGAGCGATATTAGTCACTCTCTTCCTGTACTGGAGAGCTGAATGAGGGAGTGAGTAAAAGCGAAGAATCTGTTTTGTACCAGCTGAGTTCAGAAGACTGCGTCAGCCATGCAGTGATGAGGTAAACTGATACACTTTGTTAGCGTTCCTAGAAAGCTTGATTCATTGAACAGTTTCGGTACAGAGATTGCTCAATCAGAAGATGCGCAGCGCAAACAAAGAGATAAATTGTTCACGCACACTAGAATATCAAAACCTTATATAATATGGTATTAAAACACAATCTCACAAGACACGTGTTCACCTAGTAATGGAAGTAGTGGCAGATCTTCCGTATTGTAACTTGGTTCAATTTATTGGTTGTTGGTTGAATGGAGGCAGATATTAATGCCTGTGAGTCAGTGTGAATTTTGTAGCCTCAGTTTCCTGTTCTAAGCTGACAGGAGTGTCACCGGTGTGTCTTCTGCTGCTGTAGGCCGTCTGCATCAGGGTTCAAACCATTCAGAGATGCTCTTCTGCAGATCTTGGTTGTAACAAGTGGTTATTTGAGTCAATGTTGCCTTTTTATCAGCTGGAACCAGTCTGGCCATTCTCCTCTGACATCAACAAGGCATTTTCGCCCACAGAACTGCCGGTCACTGGATATTTTCTCTTTTTCTGGACATTATCTGTTGACCCTAGAGATGGTTGTGTTTGAAAATCCCTGTAGATCAGCAGTTTCTGAAATACTCAAACCAGCCTGTCTGGCACCATGTTCAATGTCACTTAAATCACCTTTCTTTCCTATTCTGATGCTCAGTTTGAACTTCAGCAGCTCGTAAATGCCTAAATGCATTGAGTTGCTGCCATGTGTTTGGCTGAATAGATATTTGAATTAGCAAGCAGTTGAACAGGTGTACCAGACTTGCAGTCGATTGTAAGAAAGGGGTGCCATGCATCACCAGAGAGAAGTCTGTCATTTTCACCGAAAGATTGACTTATGATATCAAATTGACCCTTCGCAGGGAGTTTGATTGACAGGTGATCTGACCAATCATACTTCGCCATCCGCCATTTTGTCCGACAAAGCAGTCAGGAGAGTTAGTAGATTAACATGGGAGGATTTGAACTTGAAAAACGGAGTGTACTGATGCCTTTCTGCGGTTAAAACTACATTCCTTCTTATGTTCATTCATGTTTATTTGATGCTATAAATGAACTAGAAGGAAGAGATGATCGGATCACGAGCAGCTTTAACTGATGCTCTACAGCGATCTGTCATGACACATTAAAGAGCCACAAAACGGTATTTATTGTTTAAATTTCTTTTAAAAAATTACCCAATTTGAAAGGTGAGACAATATGTTTAATATCAAAAGTAACCGAAAAGTAACCTGGTCTGTCCTGCCTGTCAGCGTGTTGTCAGTCCGCGTCCGCAATGTATTTTTCACTGCGTGAGAACATGGTGTGTATGTGTGTGAGAGTAGCTTAGCTTGTCGGACATAGCGACAGTAACTAAGGGGGGCGGGTCTTTGCGAACGTCAAAGGTCAAAATAAATAAATAATTAAAATGAAACATGCATGGATGGATCATCCACAATAAGATCAATAAAATGCATTTTTGAAAAAGATTAGGATTTCATGCCGACTTTGAGCGATCACACTGACACGTATAGGCTATAAAATCTCTGTCAAAACTCTCATTAGTAGTCCGTACATGTTGTTGCTGCTTATTTGCATAAAGTTGCACTCTGCTCAACTTTGTTGAATTGTTTAACCATCTTTGATGCTTGAGTCAGTAGAGATCAGCAGTTCTTATTAGGCATGTTAATATGTTCACTGTTTTTTTTTCCGAACTTGAGATCGTAAACATTTGCATATTTGTTTACGTGTGCATTACATCTGTTCTGAGCGAAATTGCAGCCGTAAGCACAGTGCCCAGTCGCCACATTTAAAAAAACCCACAAAAAAAAACCCCAGAACAAGATTGTCACCAGAGCTACTGTGAGGATAAATAAACATGCACATTCGCTAGACGTAATATGTATATAAACATGCACAACACATTTGAGACGAGGCTAAAATGTTCCTGTTAAATAGATTAAGATCTTCACCACCTCTCAATTGATTCGAAATTTCATTTGAAATTTGAGCTCATTTGAATAGTTTGAGGCATTTACATAAAGACTTTTCAGTCCAATTTAGCCATCTGTCCAATTATAAATGGATTATTAATTTGCATTTAAATGTAGTTTATGAAAATGAATCATGTTGGTTGCCTTGTTACTGCAAGGTACTTTCTATATTAATTTGCAGCAGCATAGAGTCTGGTAACCTTAGCTTACATGTACTGAAGTAGCTTCACAAAATAAAGCGTGTACTTGATATTTTTCATTATGCAGTAAGTGTTTGAAAAAAGCAACTTGATGCGGTGTGTTATATTGCAATTCCACTCATACTCAATTCTCTTTAGCAATCACAGTATAGAACGGACTTTATTGTGCATGGATGCAATTTTGTGATGTTGTTAATCTGTTTTTCGCAGTGATTTCCTGCTGTGCTGGTTACTGCAATGAATGGTAACACTGTCCAGCAGACCACAAGCACTGCACTATCCGTAGCCCCCCCCTGTGGATGGAGGGAGTTCTGCGAGTTGCATGCCAGCACCACGGCCCGAGAACTTGCCCAGCACTACCGGCGCTTCATCAAAGAGCGGCCGGTACAGGATGTGGTCCCGCCGGAAAATTTCTCCAAGCAATTCAGCTCACTGTTCCAGCACCACTTCAGCTGTGAGGTGGCTAAAGATGCAGAAACCCCCCTGCGGCCACCGCCATTACTACCCATGACCAGCCGCTTACGCATCACTTCCTTCTCAGGGGTGCTGGATTACCGGGAGACCGCGCGGCCAGGAGCGTCTCCGCTAGTCGCCGCGTTTGCGCCCAAACCAGATGCCGTTGGCATCCCTAGGGAACAGGAGCAGTTGCAGCGCTGCTCTCCTACAGACACTACACGCAGAACGCGGCCACACAGCCAGGAAGATGAACACCCGGAGCGGAGGACCGCGTCAGAAAGATACGCGCACCCTGCGTTTCCCTTCCCTTCCCGTAGTGAGGTAACACACATTTCCGTCAGACGCATCCGAGAAAGCGTATCCCAACTCTTTAAGAAATCTACGCAACTTGATGAATCTTCAAGTGGTTACCCTAGGGACGATTCACTCCAGGTGGGCGGACCATCTGCGACTGTTGAAAGCACCTCTCAAACCCCACCTCAGACTGTGCAGGTAACCGCCCATCGCACCTCAAAGAAGGTTGCACTGTGGGAACGTTGGAATCCATTGCGAACTGTGAGACGGCGGCAAGAGACAGGAAGTGTTTGTAAAGAGGGGCAGCTGCGGTACCTGGAGGTGGATGACACTATCTCAGACACACCCCCGCATTGGCTGCGCTGCCGCCTGCAGGTCAGGAGGACCAATGACCACACAGCTAGCGAGAGGTACCAGCTAGAGCTCTACGACCCACCCAAGGTAAGGCGACCGGTCGAAAACCTAATGCATTTTTCAAGAGTGACTACTCTCATGTGTTCATTTTTTTTTTCCCTAATTTGTTAGTTGTATCTCTCAGAGTTTGTAGTTGTTTCTGACTTACTGTAACTTGATATATTGGTCAGATCTTTTAGATTAGATCAGTATCAGTAGAAGAAATGTTAAGGTATTTTTCATGGAAATTTGGACAATTGTCATCATTTTCAGATGTCAACCTGATGTGACTTACCTTTATATTTAAATATTTGCAAACGTGAATTTTGAGAGATTTAAGAGCAAAAACCACGCTTTAGTTAATAAAAATGTCAATTTCATTCACGTATATTTAATGATGTGTTGCACGAAGGTTGATGCCAATGACAAATCGCACAAGAACTCATACCATTGGTAAATTTTGCCATGAATTCTGGTGTGATTTGGCTTGATGCGTGATATTTTAAATATATGCAATTGTAAATGAGATTTGAAAGACGTGTCATGTTTTAGTTAATAAAAATGTCAATTTTATCCACAGATAGTTGAATATGGCGCATCAAGATGTGTTGCACCAGTTTTGTCGTCAATGACACGTGATAACCAAGCGTTATGTTTAAAATACATGCAAATGAGAGCTATGTCGTGTTTTAGTTAATAAAAATTATAATTTTATTCACCTTAATGCAAATATGATGCATTAAGATGTGTTGCACCACGTTTGATGTCAATGAAACATGAGAACCAATTGGATTTGATGTCAAACATGGTGTGAACGATCTTGAGGCCTTACATTTTCATAATCGCGAATGCAAAATGAGATTTAAGAGCTATATGGCGGAGGGGAGGAATTTCAGTAAATAACAACTTAAGTTTAGAAAAGTTTCAAACTTGTAGCCCTTACAGGGCTCCAGACTAACTTTTCCACTGGTTGCACTGGTGCTACCAACTTTCTCAGTTGGTCGCACCAGCATATGATTTGGTCGCACCTTCTTTTTTTTTTTTTTTGCTACATGCCATGGGATTAATCAATGCATGCTGATGAATAGTGGTTTTAATGGACCAAGGCTAGCAAAGGCTTTCTGGGTTGCAGCAGAAATACCTGTAATATATTAATTATCATTGCCAAATTTCAGGATTTTCATGGATTTTGGACTGTAATTTTAAGCATTTTACATTTGAATTATATACAATCTATCTATTTACATTTGAATCATATTCTATCTATCTATCTATCTATCTATCTATCTATCTATCTATCTATCTATCTATTAGACATGTGCCGGTATTCGGTAATGCGATAAATCGCGGTAATGAATATGCACGATATTGTTATCGCGGGGACTTCGAAATACCGTGAAAAATAATAGATCCGAATTTAGATTTTTAGAACGCGCATCAGCTTATTTTCCATCAACCGCTTAAAAAAACAATGCGTATATGCTGCGCAAAACACATGCGCACTTTGATGTAAACAATCCCCACATCACATGTATAAGCACTGTGTGCATGCAGTGCTGCACTCTAGTCTAATGTAAACAATCCTCACGTGGAGAAGAAGCACGGCGGAAGGAGGAACGCTGCCGACTATTTATCCCCCGCATGGCTGCCAACTCTCACGCATTCAGCTTGAGACTCACGCTCTCGCGCCACACATCCATTTTCTCACGCAGAGAAAAATCGCGGAGCAAAGAGGACACTGACACCGACAGACTAGACAGAGCAGGTTACTTTTGATATGAAAAAAACATCAGCTCTCAGGTTTTATAACGAAATTCAGACAATAAATACTGTTTTGGTGCTTGTAAATGACGTGACAGATCGCGCGCCTCAGTTCAAGTAAACAGATCATCTGTTACTTTTTATTAAAGATACAGTACAACCCACCGAAAGGTACGTACTTTCGATCAATCGTTGTTTTTCAACCACGGAAAGAGGTCAATAACACTGCAGGAGAACAATTATGTCACGTTACATTTACCTCAGGAAAGCCATTTAATGTTAGTTGACTATAAGAAAATAGCTATAGAGAGGAGTATTTTGCTAAATATGTGCACTATATTACATATTTTAATATATGTTTACTTGTCATTATATAATTGTTATTATAATGAAAATTACGGCATATTACATTTTTATATTTATATTATTATTATATTTATATTGTATGCATTATATTTAATTTCTCTCTGTATGTTTACAGCATTATGTGAGATATATTTTTTCTTGAGAAAAAATTAAATGCAGGCTATCTACTGTAGCCTACCTAATATTTATCCAAATGAGTCAATATTGAATCAAGATTGAAATTAAATCCAAGAATTTAGTTGAAATCATGAAAATTGTGTTATGCAATAATACAAACAGTAGCCTCAGTAACTGTACCATGTAAACATTGTAACATGTTGTCACTAAAAAATAAAATTAATGTTTTGACAATCACAATTACACATTGTGATGCAAGTTTTTTTTAGATACCCCCAATCCGTCTGTTTCTCTTGTGCAATTAAAATATCGTGATAATACCGTATACCGTGATAAAAGCTCAATCAATTAATCGCAGCATGAAAATTTGATACCGGCACATGCCTATCTATCTGTCTATTATCATCTTTCTATCTTTTAAAAATCATTAAACATTCAAATATATGCATTACATTTTAAAAGATTAGAGTATTATAATAAACTGATACAGATTTTTCGTTATTAAAGTTTATAGTTGTAACAAAAAGCAGAAATCTCACACTCCTTACCTTCTGCATTTTATAATAATTTCCTTTTCCTCTGTCGAGCGATCATGAGAGTAATCGCTCGACAGAGGAAAATATAACCGCTGAAAAAGACGTAGGAGGAAGGGGCTCTGTGTTTCGTGAGACCATTTTTATATGCCTTAATTCGTGAATTCGTAATTGGCGCGTTTCACCATCGGTGTGCAATGCGCGTGACGTCTACGTTCGTCAATAAATTAACTGCACGTGTCTTGCGGAAGAACATTGCAGACGGAACTTCTCTCCGTTAATGTCTATGGCGAGTCACGCAGGCACTGGGCTACTCCGCAGCCGAGTCGACCCCGGGATAAAATAGTCCGAATATAAACACTTATTATAAGCGTACCGTAGTGATTCAGAATAAGTCAAAAACACGGTTTGGAAAATGGATTCATGATGTAGCCTACTCGTTCATTTTAAACATAAGTTACGGACTGCAGAAGCTGATACAACGGCGTTCTGTTGCTCAAGCGTCCACTCGCACAAATGCGACCACATAAAATTTTAACTCGCACATTCTCAAAAAATGGTCGCATATGCGACCAATTTGGTCGCAGTCTGGAACCCTGCCTTACATTCTGCTAAATTTATCCTGCTCCATGGAAGAAAGAAATTCAGATGGGTTTGAAAGTGTGTAAATTATGCATTTTTCATCAAAACCAATGATAGGCGTGATTCACCTAGTAAGTGATCTGTTCACAGTAACACTCATATAACCTTATTATCCACCCACATGCAAGACAAACAGCCAATTTGGAACGAAGTATGATTGATGCTATCAAATGTAATGAAACTAATAAGGACACAATTACTGTGTTGTCTGCATTTCTCTCCATTTCTCGGGCTGACACAGCATGATAGCCTAATTCACCTTTGGCTAAGCCCCGCCCCCCTTAGTTACTGTCGCTATGTCCGTCAAGCTACGCCGCTCTCACGCACACACCATGTTCTCAAGCAGTGAAAAATACATCGCGGAGCAGAGAGGAGACTGACAACAGGCTGACAGACCAGGTTACTTTTCGGTTACTTTTGATATTAAACCTATTAAACAAAGTCTCACCTTTCAAATTTGCTCATTTTTTAAAAGAAATTTAAACAATAATGTTGGACTGTGGCAACACGGTGGCGGTAACGTTAGTCACCTTCAAAACTACCACAGCGTGTCTGTAACATTAACGTTAGGTGTTTGTATCTTGAATAACAAAGTTAGCTAACATCCAGCCGCTACTCAAAACATACAATCCTGACTTACGTTAACGTTACGTGATACTAAACTATCGCTAAGCTTGCTTGCTAGCACCTTGATTCTTCATTAATTAGGGTAACGTTAGAGAACCGAAATCATAACCTAACAGCATAACACTGTCTAACTAGTATAACTTCACATTAAGGTTAAAAGCAACATTTACTTTAGAGCACACAAGTGAGCTTGTTGAGGGGTTTAACGTAGCTGACTGTGAGGACGTCCACACAGTTTAATCCAAAGACGACACTTGTCAGGATTTGACTTCGGTTTTGGGAAGGAAAGAAAACGGACACCCCCCTCCAACCTCTCTGGGAAATGCTTATCTGTGTTACAAATGCCCCAGGCACAACGTTTAACCATATTTTTGATAAAACTCAACGGTAATAGCCTGCCGAGACCAAAAATATGAGACGCCTGTGTTAAAGTCAATGGAGCGCTGTGAAGAAGTGTCGGACCTCTGTGGGAGCTCGTTCTTGGCTGCGCTGTGATTGGTCAATCTACATTCTAGGGTGTGGCTTAGCCAAAGGCGAATTGGTAGTTTTGTCAGTTCATTCAGACAGCAAATGACGTCTGCTCACTCGAGGGGTTACGGTACGGCTATATCAAGGCACTGATTGGCTGCTGAGGAATCTTGGCAGAGATGCGAGAACTTGCTCTGAATGTCTATATAAGGGAACGGCAACGTAGACCAAGAAAGTTCAAACACTTAAAGTTTATAGACTCCAATAAATGTCAGAAGCATGCACACACATTTTAGCTTCACATTAGCAACGCATTCATTGGTTCTTTTTGTTGTTGTTGACATTTTATTAGATTCATAATTTTAAAAGGAGAGAAATGGAAATTAATTTTCTGAGCATGCATGCATGCATCACACTTTATTTCACAGTGTCTTATGCACTGTATTGGTGTGTGAGCGTCGAGGCTGCATCATACGAGTCCGTGCCTTGATTCTGTAATTGTGCGCTCTATGTTTGGTGTGTTCACTACAATAGCAGCAGCGAGGGCAGCTATGCTAAGAGAGGAAGCTGCAGGGTGGCTGATAATTTCTTTGCGTGAGAAACTTTGTTTCAGGGAAGTCCTAACTTTAAAACCAGCCTGTGCACAGCAGATAAATGAGTTTGATTATCTGCTTTCAGATTTCACAGAAGTGTTTTATTATTATCAAGTTAAATATGACTAGATAGGTCAGAGACAAAAGTGTTAGAATATATTTATAGACATTAGATATATGTTTACTTGTGCATCCAGGGCTCAACATCAAGGTTTTCCAGGTACAGTTTTTCAGCAATTCATCTCAAGTGCATGACATTTTAAAACCATGACCCACTAAAGTTGCTAGATGATTCATAATTGCTGGATCTTCATGAAGTAGGCTGAGTTCATTCTTAGCCTAAACCGATGACTAGTTATGTGTTTCTAGGTAAAAATTATCTATCTATCTATCTAGATCATTTCGATTCAATTTTAGCAAGTGAAGGACAAATTTATACTCGCGTGCGTTAGGCTATTACTGTAGGTACATTATTGTCTCAGACAGACAGTAGTTTGAAGCTGCTCAGGCCACCATTTTCTCTCTCTTCTCTGAAAGCAAGCGATGATGTAGTCAAAATATCCGGTAGTGTGGGTTTTACGTGAACTCGCTGGACCTACCGTAAATACTACAGAGTGCATTATTTTTTGACAGACATCGATGTTGTGATGTTCAAACGATGTGGATTTGAAAACAGATGGATCGTACGGTATTAATTATTTATTTATTAGCCGGCAAGTATTCAATGAAGTGATTGATGCCCATGAGTGTGTGTTATGTCTATTTTTAGTAATATTATAATATTTTAGCAATATTTTACAAATATATAATTTGTAATATTACAAACAACAGCCAGTCTAGGTTTTTGACATGAGGTGTCAACTATGTTTGATTTTTGGGTTATTATAAAATGTGCTGGAGACATTCGAAATGCTCATTATACTTATTTTACGGATTTCGTGACTTAAATAAATTTCATGTTACTCAGAGACTGACATGTTTGGCTTGTCAAAAAATTTAATTTGTTAATTAAATTTTTTTTTTTTTACCAGGAGTGGTTTTCATGCACAACGTTGTCTGTCTCTTATAACAAAAATATTTAAACCCATGAAAATGCAGATCATGTTGAAAATAATAGTGAAAAAAAAAAAAAACTTTTTAAAACTATTGTTCCATAACTCCATTATTACACCTTATTACCCCCAGATTTAGACTCATATGTGTGTAGACAAACTGGTTGGTTGGTTTCTTGCCTGTTTATGTGTATGTGATGTTGTTTGGAAGGATTGAGAAACATCTGTTTTGGGCTTCAAATGATAGTGTTCATTAAACAGGGCTTCTAGGGCTAGAGACCACAGACCTTAAATTGCTGATGTAGTCTGAACAAGTTTGGTCAAGCTGTGCTTTGAAACCTTAAATCGGATAGAAGACATACACAGATACACACATATATATATATGGACACCAGAATAGCCAGCAGTTTGCAGTGCCCTTGAGCCAATAGAGTATGGATTGAATAAGACCTAGTGTTTGTGTTGTATGTTGAGGTCTTCTGATGTGGTTTGTTGGTGTGTGAGCAAGCGAGAAGGAAGACATGCCATAATAAAGTTCGAGTTCAGATTTTGCTATTATGTTTATGTGTTGGAGGTGTAATCATGTCTTGTTTTTCTACTATTATTTGCTGTACAGCAATCATATCCAGTGCTGTGGAAAATATTTCTAATTCTAGAAAACCGCATCCTCCCATCTGGAGTGTGTTAGAGCTTCACGGTGACCTTATGCACATGCAGATGCTCATGTTTTATGCTTGCATTTTTTCGGGTCTTTGTAAAGTGAAATCAAGATGGACATTTTTTTCAGCGGTCTTGGTTCTTGATGTATTTTCCCTTATTTATTTTTTTCCATGAAAAAAAAAAAAAAAAAACTTTGAAATGAGATGAATCGCAACATTTGTGAACTATTGTTTTAAGCAAAACAGCAAAAATATCATTTTCTATGGAGAACGTGAATGGGATTTTTACCTGTTGGGTTCTGGTCACGACACGTGCCCTCGTTTGTTTTTCATTTGCTTTTTAAAGAAACGGTCTGAAACTTGACTGAAACCCAGCCTGACTCAAAAGTTTAGTTTCTTAACGTGATCGAGCAGCTCTGACCTCGTACCCGGTTTTATCAATATGAGAATCTGCTGATTGATAAGTAGGCCACAGTCATCAGTCATAACGAAATCAGACATGTCCCAGACATTTCTCCGAAAGCATAACACTTGACAAGTGTTATATCAAGAATTATATCACACACACAGATGCATTCTTAAAGATGTACTCGCACACACACACATTTGCAGACCGCGCACTGGTTCACATGATGTCAACAGCATTTTTTATTTCGAACAGAAGTGCAAGTAATAATTTTCTATTTGTCATTTTTTTAATAATTGGCATGACTAATTTAATTCGAGATGAATATAAATAAAAAATGCATCACTCTTTTTTTTATTCGTCATTTTGTCAAATTTTAGTTTCATGTCACATATGTTCTATTTTAGCGTTTCTCAGCTGGTCTTGGTAATCATTTTGAATATTTTTGGGCCTGCATAGTTCAGAATAATATGAATACATTTCATGCCTGACTTGTCTCTTATTTACATGAATCAGTGTAGAATAGATTAATAAATACATGTTCAAAAAAGTTGTAATTTTGGGGACATTATAATTTGAATAGTCTGAAATAATGTTAACATGATCAAATAACATTTTTTTTTTTTTTTTAAGGACAGGCATAAGTAATGCATACATTCGTTTATTTCGTTTTTTAATTCATTTATTATTTAATTTGATTTGGTTTTCTTTATGTAATTATTTTTATTTATTTATTTTTGGATATCTGAGCACATTGTTTGGCCTAATTAATAATTTAGTGTTTTTACACCTCATGGTTTCCATTATCTGACTAGTTTGTTTTGTCTGTTAGCTTCTGCTTTTTTATTTACTGATGTAGTTCAATCATTAGTAGTAAAGCAGATCTGTCAACATTACCGATTCACACTGGCACAGACTGTCCAAAGCCTTCACATCTGCAGAATCAGGACTGATATGAGATCCACTGTGTGCTTTGCATATGACAGTTCCTCATCTTTGGGTGGTTGTGTGTTTTTGTGTTCACCCAATACCTCTGAGAGCTGTGTTCGCTCGGAGGACAAACACGGCCATGTGGGTGGTGGGTGTGAAACAGCCCCTGCTTAAAATATTGTGTGTAATATATCAGTGTCGCCTGTAATTCAACAGTACATCCTCATGACGCCTGTGTTATGCATCATTGAATGCTTGTTTGTTTGGACCCAAGCACTTGTTGAAAGCCCCCCAGTGTGAATATTCACAACAGCTGTGCAGCGTGTGAAATATACAATGAGTTTTGGGTGAATTTCTTTAGTTCCTTTACTAAAATTTGTCCAAACGACATTCTAAAACAAAACACAAGAGCATTTTTGTAACATGTTTTTAATTATTAGGGGTGTAACGGTACACAGAAGTCACAATTCGGTACGTACCTTGATTTTGGGGTCACGGTTTGATACGAGTTTGGTACATCTACCAGTTCGGATACAAAATTGTAAAGGGTCTATTTAAATTTTTTTACAGTCACAATAAAAACAAAACATTGTGCTTTTGTAAAATAAAGAAACAAAAAGGATGTCGCTTGTTTCTGGCATCCCGGTTTCCTTTCCGTAAATCTTGTGGAACGCGTCACAAAAACGAATCGAATCTCGGCGTTTAGGATATACTAGCAAGCTCTTGCGTTCCATCTGAACTCCTGTTTTGGGTTGATGCATAGATTGTCTCTTCTTCTGTTCTTTTTGCTGTCGTTGCGGTTAGCAGACACCGATTGAGTGCGTGACCATGCACTCGCACAAATGCGACCACTTCAAATTTGAACTCGCACCATCTCAAACAATTGTGGTCGCAGTCTGGAGGCCTGTGTAGTGGTTTTACATGTCAGAACATTCTATTCGCTTTTTTAAATTGTAAATCGCTGTCGGTGTGAGCGCCCCTTTTTAAGTCTTTTAAAATTATTTTTGTAATCTTTGATTATACAAATGTATTATAAAGCTATTATGCTTATACTATAACAATTATGACAGTACTTTGTTTCGGTATGTCAACTTGCCATCCGACATCGATCCTATCAGAAATCAAGCGACTTAATTGTTTTGGTTACTGAAACGTAGTTTCGAAACACTATTGAACCAATTTATTAAAGGTAGGGTATGGGATTTTCAAAACGGCCGGCAGATTTTGAAAATACACAACTCAAAAAGGGGACACGCGCGCGAGGGGGATGGGGGGGAGGGGGGATGGGGGAGGGGGAGGGGGGTATGGTACGACCGTTTGATTGACGCACTGACTGTCCAATGATTCTAGGTGGTCTTGGAAATTATTGGCTGGAGTTTTTCGAGTCCTGCCCGTTCCACAGATGATTAAATTGCTTAATTTTCATTTCAGTGCTTGTAACTCAGTGGCTGTAAGTGGGTTAGGAATAGGATTTAAAAAAAGTGGTCAAAAATGAAAATCACATACCCCACCTTTAAATAAGTCAAATAAATTAGCAGTGTAGTTGCGTAGTTTAAGTGGCATCAGACCCGTCCAGACACTATAATTTGCATCCTTTGGGTTTAAATTTTAATACCATTTTTTATTTTTCACAGAATTCGCCTGTAACTTCACATTTACACCTGGCGATTTCAATCTGATCGTGTGCATTAACATTTTTTTAAAAAAATCCAAATGCTATCCGAACACGAAATACATGGTAATGCCAGGTGTAAAAGGCCTCATCCGTCATTTCTGCATTGCACGCATCCGTTAGGATGAGCAGAGTCCATCTCATGCTTTTGTTTTCAGTTTTGGTCCCCTGACGTGAGCAAATGGTGTTTAGGTTTCGGTGCGTGGTTTTTCAGTGTGTGTTCATGTGGAAAGCACGCCACAGCTCTTTAATTTGTATATCAAAGGTGTTTGCTATAGCTGCGTGTTTGTGTGAATCCAGTGAAGTGTTGTGCAGAATGTTTTTCTCTGCTAACAGCTGTTTCAAGCCGTGTCTACACTGCAGGTGCCAACGTGACACTTCAGTTTTGTCGCGTCATATCAGCGTAGACCGCTTCGGTGCAGTATAGATAGTCAATTATTGCACAAGTTCTAGTCACTTTCGCAGTAAATACACTGTAAAACATTGTGTTGGTCTAACTTAAAAAAGTGAGTTACCTTAAAATTTTGAGTTCTTTGAAATTAAAAATTTGAGTTAACACAATAGATATTATTTTAAAACTCAAAATATTATGTTAACTGAACCACATTAATTACCTAAGTTGATTTGACGAAAGAAAAAAAGTTGAAAAATATTTTTTTTACAGTGTACTGCAACATCATTTGAATATATGCTGTGTTGGAGTATAGACAGCTTGGTTGATTCTGATGGGAGCGTTTTAATTTGTCGTCCATGTTTGCAGTGCAGTGATCTGCATTGATTTTAATGGTAACATTCTAGTTTTGTCACATAATATGCATCATATTTGTAATCTAGACAGCTTTGTTGATTGTAATGGGCGTAGAGGTGAGTAATGTACCGATTTAAACCATAAATCGCATAAATAAACGATAAACCAATTTGCTTCTGCATCAAAGCTCAAAATAAAATAAAATAAAAAATATTAAGATTTTTAAATAAAAAAATTGTTATTAACTGTATATTTTATCAAATATTGAATAAAATTCTACTAAAATGTTTTATATTAATAAATATATTTGCATGTCATAAAAAAAAACAAAAAAAAAAAATACATTTATTTCTGTAAATATGTAAGTTAAAATAAAGAAATAATGTAAAGCAAGAAAGAAAAACTCTGAATTATGATAGTCCTACCTTTATTTTGGACATTGTTTTAAAAGGACATTTCATTATTATTATTTTTTTTTTTAACAGTTCCTCAATCACTTTCTCAAACAAAATTTCAACAAAAAAAAAATTTATATAGATATATATAGTCATGCAAATTTTTGGCATATCGGAAATTAAGAGCATCATGATATAATTTTCTTGACTTATCGCCTACTCCAAATGGGCGTGTTCTAGTTTCTCTCATGCATGGAGTCTCTAGCAGTGCAGACGGAGTGTGAGTGGATCATAAAGAATCTATATTGTGAGCGTGTGTGTGGGCATTGTTGCAGCTCTTTATGTTAAAACCTGCAACCGCTGAGCTGGTATACCTGACCTCACTAAGCCACCCATGGAAAGCACCGCTCGCTCCCCCTCAATCTCTCTCTCTCTCTCTCTCTCTCTCTCTCTCTCTCTCTATTCGTCTCTCTCTCTGTCGTTGTGTGCATGTAGGTGCTGTGGTTCACCTTCTCTAGTCCGTAAACAGGATGCTCGCTCGACCTGTGTGAATATGAAGTTGAGTGTGTGTGTGTGTGTGTGTGTGTGTTTTCACTAGTGTATGAGTATTGTGCCGTGTTTTGTCATTGTACTCACACTTTCCAGCAAGCCAAATTGCATATGTATTTATGGTGATTTAAGCCAATAAATCTCTTTCTGTAGTTAAAGGGCCGGTGCAGTTTCTCAACAGGCGAACGGATGTTTTTGAATCAGTAGTTACAGATATACTGCTGAAGCTGTGATAAAGATTGAACTAAAAAGAGAGGAAAAAATGAACTCTTTTGCTTGATGCATTAATGCACTTTTTCTCCCTGCTGTGCATTAAATGCAAACAAACACATGTAGCATCTTAACAACACAGCTAGCGGTGGATGACAAGTGGTTTTCTAGCCGTTTCAGATTACAGAAAACATCCCTTTTTTAAAGAAAAGTAAGATATTTGTCCATCTTCGGGAGGTTTTTGACTGACACAGGAAACCTGCTCTTTTTTTCATCTGCGCTTCTCCCTCTCCCTCGCTCTATCTCTGTCTTTCTTTCATGTGTATTTTCTCAGTACTGCTGTGGTGGGGCTTCGTTTCGAGAGCAGCCGTAAAGGTCAGAGTGATTGACACTATTTTAGCAGCGTGCAGGGAGGGAGATGGAGGTAAATAAACGAAAGGAATGAAAAAAAAAAATTATTTAAGCCAGTGAAAACCATGAGCAAAACATTCTTACCTAAGAAGGGATCAGTCTTTAACACAAGCATGCACACGTGTACAAATGTGTGACTGTGTTTTAAAAGCTGGGAATCTGTAGGTGTAAAAGACCATTTTAGATTTATTTTTTTTCTAAACTTATGCATTATATATATATCTCGAACAGTGAGACCTAGAACCTAGGCACTCTCACTTCTTCGAAAAAGTACTGAGCCTAAAATAAGCAGCTTACTGTGTCCTCTTCTGTGGTTACCTTTGTCCATGAGCGTGAGAGTTATCACCAAAATAAAACAAAATGTAATAAAATGCAAATCCTCATTATAGATAATTGCATCATCACACAATCGGTGTGTGCATTTCAGCAGAATATGGTGATAACTGGCCACAAAACCACACACAATTTAATGCAAGCCGATGCATCATGACAGCACATAAGCGACACACACTTCCGCATCATCATCATTGAACAGTGATCTTGACCTTTTGGAATCCACCACCACAAACAAGCAAAGCTGGTAATAAATAATATCACTAGACTGGCACAGCAATCGTTAAATGTATGTATCTTACCGTAATAAACTTATGATTTGGTCAAAAATTCACTATTATAATGCAGAATTACAGCAAATATGCTGAGTTTAAATGTACAGACTGACCAGTAATTCTGCACAATAACTGTGGTGGCCAGATTTGAAATAACCTTACCCAAACAGCCAACAGTTCCAGCAGTAAAGCTTTAGCTAATGAAATGATGCTGTGGTTGAAATGCTTTAAAAAAACATTGGCTTTCTGCACAAAATGAAGCTCTTGTGTAGGTCTTCCTTGCCGATTAACTCCAGCTTTTCTTTAAAAGTTAGGCTAATCTTGAAAACGGCGTGGATAATAAAATGTCCTCCTCATTAATGTTGCTTGCGGTTTGCATATCCAATAGCGCTGCCGCTGCTGCTATTTTATCAGCGTTTTTTTTCCCCGATGGTGTTCCACAGAGCGGGCGGAACGTGTCATAAACTGAGTGATCAAAAGCCCACCCATACATCTGAAATTTGTCTCTTATTGACTTGTTATGGCTTGGCCTTCTGTAATTTGCACAATTACACTGTAATTAGGCTGAAAAATCCGAATATGGAGAAAACGGACGTCTACACAACACAACACAAACTGAATGATCAGATTTGAGATGGTTTATTCCCTCAAAAAGTTTTAGATGTTTATTGTCAAATTATACATTCTTAAAATAACATTAGAACTGATGACTTTTTACTAAAAAAAGTTGTAACTTTTTATACTTTTTCTTTATAAACTATTATTTAAAAGTTTTTACATATCATTTTTTACAATGGTTTAGGCCCTAATAGTGAGGGGATGGTTCCCCATATATTGTGTATAGATAGACGACGACATGTTAATACATGTTAGTTTAGAAAAAAATATAATATAATTTAAATATAATTATATAAATACAGTGTATAGATAGACAAAAATGTTAGTTTAGAAAAATATATCATTTATATATAATGGAAATAGACAGATTGGTTTCCTGGTCACGGGCTGGAGGACAGAGGAGCAAGGAAATCAGGAAGCATCAATTTGAGTATTGATAAGGACACATAATGTACACTCAATGGCTAGAGAATACCCATAATGCACTGTGAGTGTCGTGCAGAATGATTTACCGAGTCTCAATAGACCCAATAGATGGCGCTCGCAACTGAATCATCCATCCATCCATTTTCCAAACCGCTAGTCCAATATAGCTACAGCATAATAACACACAGGTATAAATTCCTTTTTAATTGATTATAAAAAATTTAGTCAAGATTTATACATGATAGTTCAAGATCAATCTTTTTCATTACTAGGCCTACTGAGGCTGCTTCAAATGATTATTAAACAGCACGCACAAAATATGCAAAAGTGCACTCTGGCGCTCTCAGTGTCCGAATTTACTCACTCGTTTAATTAATAATACTAATAATTCATCACATTTATAGCGCTTTTCTCAGCACTCAAAGTGCTTTACATAGAAGGGGGGAAATCTCCTCAACCACCACCAATGTGCAGCATCCACCTGGATGATGCGACGGCAGCCATATTGCACCAGAACGGCTTATTGGTGGAGAGGCGATGGGGTGATGAAGTCAATCAGTCTATTTGGGGATGATTAGGAGGCCATGATGATGGACAGAGGCCAATAGGCAAATTTGGCCAGGATGCCGGGGTTACACCCCTACTCTTTCAAAGGACTTTTTAATGACCACAATGAGTCAGGACCTCGGTTTAACGTCTCATCATGACTCCTCCTACTGGATTATATTAGTGGAGTAAGGTAGGGAAGAGTGAATGACAGCGTAAGTGAGTTCGATTTGAAACAGTTGATCGGTTTGTGACATCAAAGTACAGTGAAACCGTCTGGTCTCTAATCACTCTTGCGAGACTACACCGATAGGTCTGTGCAACACCGCTTCAAGTCGAACACACCGACCTAACCTATTGCTTTGCTCAAAGTTGCGTTGGATTTTCTCCGTAGCGTAAAGGGTAAGAGGCCCATCTATCACTGGTTTCCATGTTCGTAGAGTTAGTTTGTGGAGTAAATATATAGGCTATAAACTGTGTGTACACAGCTTTTTTTTAAAATGGCGGGTGCTGGTGTTTCGCGTGCGTTCGGCCAATCAGCGAACACTAACGTCACGGATAGTTCCTATACTGCTGGTTTAGACCGACTCTGAAGTAGAAGCTAAATTAGTTCCTCCAAAAGGAGTTCCTAGAACTAAAATCGTTCCTAGTTCCTGTGGTGTGAACACTACAAAAAACGGGTACTTGCACCAATAGTTCTGGGAACTCTGAAAAGGTTCCTCTGGTGGTGTGAAAGCCCCTATTGTAGCCAATCACAGACATATATGTTGAGCTCGTGAACGCAATGGTCAACCAGAGGTGTTTAAGACAAAATGCCCGAAATGCTGGTATAGTCACATTTTTAAAATGTAAGTTTTGTACTTTTGACAACACTATGCTGGATAAGGATAAACTTGTCAGAGCTGTTGCTGCAAGTTTATATTGTAATGTTGTATTATTCAAATTTTTATTAAACATATATTATTGTTAAATATAACCGAGATTAATTCCAGTCGCATTGCATACAATGTTTTTGTCTGACTTTTTTCCTCATTGGGTGGGCGGCCTCCGACTGTTTTCACTGAATTGCTGAAAGGCCACCTCTGGATCACAGCAGAACATCACTGAGACATCTCTTCCTAATGTCAAGTCACCTTTATTTATATAGTGCTTTATACAATACAGGTTGTTTCAAAGCAGCTTTACAGTGATAACAGGGAAATTAGGCATCTGGGCTGCTGTTCAGCTGAAGTCAGTTCAGTGTTGATTCAGTTCCGCTCTAAAGATCATCAATTATTAAATGACTTAATTTCATCTATAAAGCAGTTCTGCTTAATATCGTCATCGTCCAGTTCAGTTCAGTTCTCATACAACAGCGTCCGTAAAGTCGGATTAATAATATTGTTGAATATTAATTGATTCCTAGTGTCATTATTTTGCGTTGTTTGTGGATTCCTTTGCGATTTGTTATTTCTAATTTCATTATGTGACTCATTTTGAAAGGTTGTTCTGAGAATGTGACTAAAAGCAAAAGTAACAATTAGGAAGTGGAGTTATTCAGATGAATGGCATGGCTGTTTGTTGTGGCATTTTAAACGGCACTCATACACAAACGCGCGCACAATTAAACAGTGTTTAATGCGGTAACACCAGAGAAATGAAACTTTTTAATGTAGGGATGAGCCATGAAATCCTTACACAATATACAAAAACAGGATTTTAAGTGGATCAAGTGAATAATAAATAGACTGTGATGTTGCGTCCCCAAATGGACTACATACATTGAAACTCAAGTTGTCCGGAGGAAATGCACTACAGAGTCGTGTCAGAAAACAGATAAACAGCCTTCTACACAGCCTAGCAAAATGTTTGTATTGTGTGGAGCGAGGGTGAATATCCCAGCCTCTGACAAACAGAAACAGGGGCCAAATATGGTTATAGAAATCGAGATAATGCGAATTTCTCCGTTTTTCGCTCGTTGGTTTAAGAGCCGTCATGATTTGTCACATTCGGAAGTATTTAGTTAAGACTAGAGAGCAGTTCCTGAAGTCATTTCACAACAGGGTTTGGGAAGCTAGTTTGAAAGTGTAGGTTACTCATAGCTTAAAAGTAGTCTTATACTAAATTAAATGTAAAAAAAAAAAAAATTATATACTCTACAAGCTACTAACAAACAGTATCTAACCACCCTGAAGCTACTAGACAATATATTTTTAAATGTATGATTGCAATGATAGCTATGCATATTTTTCTGGCTCAAAAACAATGAAGGGATTTGAATGAATGAGATTAAAACGTTCATTTGACTGTTTTTGATGTGCATCATATTTGCTCCAGCCATGTTCCATGCGCACTTAAAATAAAATGATTTTCTCTCTAAATATGATTAATTGATTATATTTAAATCTAAATCATTTTTGATCTTTATGCTAAAGCTAACTCATGATGCTTCTGGTTTATGACCTACTGCATCTTTTGCTTGTATAGTATGTATACCGGTGTACATAGTGTCTAGTGTAAATAATTTTTTGTTCATAAGCGTATGGTACTAGTTTTAATCATCTTTTGTTCATAACAGTATTTATACTAATTTGAACCATCTTTTGTTTGTAATCATATGTATACTAGTTTTTTGTAAACATGTACTACTAGTAGCCTATACTGGTTTAAATAATCTTTTGTTTGTATACTTATACTAGTTTGAATCATCTTTTGTTGGTAAGTTTCATCTTTTACATGCATACACTAGTTTAAACGATATTCATTCATCTTTTCTTTGCAAACAGATGTATTTTAGTTTTAATCGTCTTTTTTTAAAAGTTTTGTTAGGTTTAATCTTTTTTTTTCATAATGGTGTATACTAGTTTTAGTCATCTTTTGTACGTAGCAGCATAGCTTCAAAAACTAGCATAGCGCAAACTAGCATACTAGTTTATAACCATATGTATACTAGTTTAAATGATATATTAATTTCACTAAACTTTTGTTTACAACTGTACACTATTAGTTTAAATCATTGTTTGTTTGTAGCCATATGTATAGTACACTGTAAAAAATTATTGTGACTTTAATGGTAAAATACTTTAAAAATGTGACCTGTTATTTAATTTTTTAACAGTAAGTTTCCTTATGTCTCATCACCACTGGTTTTTACTGGTTGTCAGTGTCAGCTGCCAGTGTTTTACCATAAATTTTACTTTTTTTTTTACAGTGTAGTTTTAAGAAACACATCTATACGCAGACATAACATACAAACTGGAAACAAGTTATTGTACAATGTGTTGATGTTCAGTGATAACGGAGAACCTGAAATTGAACAAGAAACATGGATGCCGACAGTTTAACAGTTTAAGACATATTAACATCCAACAATTTGTAATAAATCTTAGTTGACAGAGAAGCTGATTGGTGTGTGGTTCGTGAATCTCCACAACCTCAACGCTGATTCTCGGAAACCGTCTTCTTGAGTATTAAATATATTATAGAAATGCTTTTGTGGACATTTTTAGGAGTTTAGTAGCTTTAATGCATTTGCCTTGGCGAACAACATTGGAGAAGAGAAACAAGTCATCTGCTTTACGGTGTGTGTGTGTGGTGTTTAATACTTCAATAACTTCTTGTTCTCCTGGAATTAGAGCAGAAGTGTGCAAACATGTGCATGTGGATGTGAATGAGTCAGTGGTGTTTTCTCCTCTCCTCTCTGTGTGAGGGTTGACTGCGATTCAAAGAGGAAGGCTTGTAGTATTACGGCACCGTTACTTTGGCAGAAGCCAGAGTGTGTGAAGCTATTTTAAGTCGTGATTTTTAGCCTGACTCACTCAAAATGACAGATTTTGTTTGAGAGAGAAAGAGCTAAATTCTCAATCTGGTGTGTCAGAACTGACGGGATACATGCTGGAAATTCCTGCAGCTCAAAGCGTCCGGATTCATTTGCAGCTCTCGCAACTTCCCGGAATCCGCTCTCATTTTTTTCCCAAGGAGATTTAGTGTGTGTGTGTATGTGTGTATGTACTGTAGGCGTAGGTCGAAGGTTTCAGATCACGGGTCGTAGCTCTAGTCTCTCTTAATTTCCAGATGAACATTCTTCGCTAATCCCAGTAGAACAAGAAAATCGTCCCCCTCTTGTTTCCCTCTCTCTGCTCAAAACACACACACTGGACGACATTCATGAAGTGTGTCATGCACTGGAAATGAATGTTTTATCATCATTTGTCAGACTATTTGAGTGGTATATTATTATGTTTTATTGACCTGTAAAGAAAATTGTTGGGTTTTGTTTCAGTATGAGAGTCCAAATCACGGTGTAAAATCTTACATTTACTTTTATTCATATAGCAGACATTTTTATGAGCAACTCACAAATGAGAATAATGTAAGCAGAAGTGATCAATTCAAGCTACTGCACAACATTGAAATATGCATTTAAAGTATAAAGACATTATACAGGCACAATATAAACAGTAAAGGAGATTTTGGAACTTGTAAATGTTTCTAAAGACGTGATGTAATTGTTATATGGTTATATAAAGAAGTTTTGTTGCTTTGTTTGTGTTTCAGGACTACAAAACGCCAAAGCTTACCGTACACTGTTCGGACATCAAAGAGATCCGACGCTGTAATCGCCTTGAGATGCCAGACAATATGAACACATTTGTCTTAAAGGTGAACGAAGACACACACACTGGTTCATTTCATTGAAAAAAAAATTATATATTGACAAGGCCGATTCATTTGGATGGTTTTAGGCCGTTTTAAGGTGATCAACTTTGGCTTGATCTTCATAGTGCACGTCCTGTTTTCAAAATGTTTTTAGTGAAAATTTTAGTAAATATTGCATGCAAAAAATGTTGAGTTAAATTGATTCAATTCATATATTATTATGGAATATATACAGTGGGGTCCAAAAGTTTTAACACCTTATTGAAATTTATAGGACTTTCATGTTTTTTAAAACACTGAAACATTATTATTATGAATGAATATGAAATATTCCAGATGATGCAGTATTTCTAGGTGACTAATCAAATGTAAGTAAATAAGTGTCATTGATCAGGTGACTTTTTGTACAGACAGCCAGATTATCTTTCTTTGAAGCTCAGGATGCTTCTTTGAACAAAATCAAATCATGATGGAGAAACATGGTCATCATGTTTTACAATAAAAAAAAATACATTTGAAAATTGCAAAACAGAACCATTTTCACCATTGGTCTCAGATTTTTAAAGCCCACTGTATTTGATATTTGAAAATGTGTGGTGAGTTTTTTTTTTTTTTTTTTTTTTTTTTTTTTTTTAGATACGGTATATCTGATTTTAGAACGGGTTTATAAACGTGCACATACAGTATTTTCACAGTAATATACTGTATTATAGTATTTTCACAAACCAAAATGTTTGGCTTTTTGCGAATCCAAGTTCTATTTGTTGTCCCAAATGAAAAAACATCTAGCACATAAAAGTTTATACCTGTTATAATCTGTCTCAGGTTAATACTACTTCTTGGGAGTCTCGTCGTTTCAGAGCTGGAAAGGAGAGCTTAGTCTTTGATTTAGATTTTTTTATTTTTGCTGAAGTCGTCATGATTAGTGGTCGACCAAAATGGGTTTTCCTTTGGTCTATGCTGATATCTAGAGAGCAAGGTGGCTGACAGCCGATGTAAAGCAGATGAGTAGTTGATGGCAGCGCTCTGTGGTGTGACGTGCTATTATCTATCTAAAACTATTCAAACAATCTTTACAATTACTATGCATGCAATTATTTATGGCCTCATGTTAATTGAGAGATACATGGAATAGTAGTTGTTATATATTTAAATAAAAGTAATTAAAATGGTGAAAAATTGTGAATTTATATTTATTTATTTATATATGTGACTAGCTTGTCACCATTTTCTACCAGTTATTAAATTATATTTATTTATCTATTTATGTATTTATTTTTATTTGTTTATATATATATGTGTGAGTGTGTGTGTGTGTATATATATATTTATATATATATATATATATAAAAAGCTGTCTTATATATATATATATATATATATATATATATATATAATATATTAAAGTAAATCAAACTATAAATAAATAAATAAATAGTAATTAAATAACTGTAGAAAATGGTGTCAAGCTAGTCACATAAATAAATGTATTAGAATTTATTACATATTATTATTATTATTATTATTATTATTATTATTATTATTTTTGTTTTATTTTTTATTGTAGCAAATTAGTAATTTTTTCAAATCTCACTTCAAATTCAACTGGACATGCCATTATTCTTTGGCAAAGCTGTCTTGAAACTGACACAACTCAACTACGGTTCATTAACTGATGCTGACAATCACAAAATTATCAGCCAAGTTCATTTCTAAATCTTTTTTCTTCTTGTGTTCTCTCCGTTTTCTCTCTCTCTCTCTCTCTCTGCTCAGGTTACTGGCCATCCACGTAGTTTTATATTTGAGGCGGATAATGAGCAGCGGGTGAGCTCTTGGACCACAGAGCTCAGAGAATGCATCACCAGCGGGTGAGAGTAGTGCTTTCTGCATTTCACTAAACTTACTTCTGAAGATTCCAGACATCTGCAAAAGTTCCTGACATTCCCCTACTGAGAAAACCCACTCACTTCCTCTTACACACACAGACGCACACACACACACACACACACACACACACACACACACACAGACACACACACACACACACACACACACACACACACACACACACACACACATACACACAGACACACACACACACACAGACACACACACACACACACACAGACACACACACACACACACACAGACACATACACACACACACACACACACACACGCACGCATGCACGCACACACGCACGCTCACACACATTAGGTTTTCAGGTTTTATGGGGACATTCTATAGGCGTAATGATTTTAATACCGTAAAAACTATATGTTCTATTCCCTAAACCTACCAATAACAGAAAACCTTCTGCCTTTTTACACAAATCATCACTTAGTATGATTTATAAGCTGCTTTCCTCATGGGGACCAATAAAATACCCCACAAGGTCAAGGATTTTGCCATCTTTATGGGGACATTTTGTCCCTACAACATAGGGTTTACCAGGACTGCACACACACATGCGCACACACACAGGGTTACAAACAGCTCTATTTTAACAAGACTCAACTTTGTACCAAAGAAATCCACAGAGTTTAGTTTCTCATGCATTGTAGTTTAAAAAAAAATCTTAATATAGATATCAGACTGTTTGTTTACTTGCAGACGTGTCCGTATATACCATCTGTGTGTATGTCTGTCATAGAAGGTGTGTCTGTGTGTGTGTGTGTGCACGAATGTTTCATTTCCTTTTATTGGTGTGAGGGTACTGAGAACTCAAGCCTGTGTGAATATATCAATGTGAGTTTTAGGAAGAGAGAGAGAGTGAGGTCTTCCTGTTATTCTGATTACTAAGAATCTCAAGAACTCGACTCAGCACATCTCATGGCCTCCTTTCTCTCCATGCCCCCAGCTCTCTCGGTTTCTTTGCCTTGTTTTATTTTTCTTAGTTTTTTTTTTTTTTTTTTACCTTTACCCTTTTTTTTTTCTTTTTTTTTTGCTTGTCCAAGAATTACAAGACACATTTCCTGACTCGAACCAAAAGCTTTTGTGCTGCTCTCTCCCGCAACTTCCCCAAACGCCCCTCCCCGAGTCTTGCTTCTGCTCTCTTCCTCTGTTCTTTCCTTCATTTCGTCCCTGTAGGTTTCAAAGCGACGTCTGTTTTTCTGTCTAACACACATACACAGGGGCTGGACAATGAAACTGAAACACTGGCCAGTATAGTGTTGAAGGTTTCACGTATATATATTTGCGCGGCCTGGTGGCCAATCATCACTGATTATACATTCCATCAGTAAGAGTAGAGTGTGAGGATTAACATCAGAGCAATAGCACAGCTGTACATCAAATATTGCAGTTCACACAACATAATGGGAGATATACCAGAGTTCAGAAGAGGACAAAGTGATGGTGCTCGTCTCGCTGGCTCATCTGTGATCAGGACAGCAAGTCTTTGTGGTGTATCGAGAGCTCTGGTATCGAGGGTAATGCTGGCATATCTCCACATAGGAGAACCGCATCCAACAGGAGTAACTGTCGACGCTTGAGGAAGCTGTCCTGTCTGAAAGGGATGTCCCGTTACTAACCCGGAGTGTATCCAAAAAACCACAGCCGCTCAACTCCACAGAGTCCATATTAATGGTCGGGATGCTGTAGCCAAACCTTTGGTCACTCGTGCCAATGCCAAATGTCAGTTTCATTGATGCCAACAGTGTAAATCTTGGGCTTAAACATGTATTGTTCTCTGATGGGTCCACGTTCACTGTCTTTCCCATTTCCGTGGGAGTTACGGTGTGGAGAATCCCCAAAGAGTCTGAACACCCGAACTGTTGATGCCCAGAGTGAAACACGACGGTGGATCAGTGATGTTTGAGCTGTAATATCATGACATTCCCGACTGTGCTTGATGGACTACCGAACCATTCTGAAGGACCATGTGCACCTAATGTTTTAAACATTGTACCCTGAAGGTGGTGCCGTGTATCAGCATGATAATGTACCAACACACACAGCAAGACTTGTGACAGAATGGTTTGATGAACATGAAAGTGAAGTTGAACATCTCCCAAGGCCTGCACAGTCACCAGATCTAAAGATTTATGAGCCACTTTGTCAGAAAACGTGACTGACCGCTGTTCTGGGAGAGGAATGGCTCAGAATCCCTCTGGCCACTGTGAAGGACTTGTATCTGTCATTCCCAAGTCAAACTTGTCCACAAAAGGAAGCCCTATATATATATATATATATACCATGTTAAATTCTTGAACATCTCTGTTTTGATTATTTGAAGAAATTTTACACAATTTAATTAAAAATGCAAATAACTTTCTATTTAAGCACATTTAATATGTGCGACAAAAGTGTAGTTTTAGGGCCTCTTATGGATCGCAAAACAAAAAAAGAAAACAAAAAAACATTTTATGTTACCATGAGTGTTTGTTTTAAAAAGTTTCGCTTTTTTAGTCATCAAACAATGTGGACGTACCTTAGCGTATGTGATGTGATGTTATTGACTGTGTGACATTGTGGGACCTCTTCATCATGCGATTAAAGAAGTTCATAGATGTTTATGAGAGTGTGTGTGTGTGATTCCAGGTCAGATAGTGTGGATGGAGAACCGTTTCCTGTTAGTGACTCGCTGAATGCAGTTCGCAGAGGGAGCACAGAGCCCAGTGGCCCGGGTGAGTCACGCACATACACACACAAACACACATACACACTCTCTCTTCCTGTCTTCTGTTTTTCTCTCTTACTTATATTAATGCAAGTACTCTAAACAGCTTCGAAAGCATTTGTTATCAACTCGATCAAAACGGATCTTAATAACTGGTGTGAATGGGTCCAAAACTCTCAATTTTTGTATTCTTTATTGTTCATATGTTTTAGTTATACAGTTTAAACAGTGTCACAGTTACATTCGCTGAATAGATCTCCACTGCAACACGTTTTTCATTCATTTTTATAAACTAACATTTGAGATGAAACTATTTTGCATGATAATCGACTGCTTGCTTTAGGTAGAAAATCAGATGAGTCATATTCAGATGTCTGTAAACATACTGTCTCGTGTGCCTCCACAGGCTCTCTGGGATTTGGACTCACAGAGCACGCCTACAATAAAACGGATCACTTCCTGTCCTCTTACCCATGGTTCCATGGGCCCATATCACGTGTGCGGGCTGCCTACCTTGTACAGCATGCCGGGGTCAGCGGTCATGGGAACTTCCTGGTGAGACAGAGCGAGACACGGAGAGGAGACTATGTCCTCACGTTTAACTACCAGGGCAGAGCAAAGGTAAGGAACTCAACATCATCATTATCATGAATATTATTTTCATTAGGGATGTTCAGTATATCAGTGACCAAATTGGTATTGTTTAAATGTATTATTATTATTTTATATATTATATTTAAGAATGTTTTGTGTTTATTTTAAAGGCATCCTGTTTAGGCGACTATTGGAAGCAAATAATATCAGGGCTTATTATTTCATATTGAGTCAGTATAATGTATATCTGTGCGTTTTAAAAGCATTAAACAATTATTAATCTTTTTTTTTTTTTTTTACTGTACATTATACTGTTTTGTGAAACACACACACACACTCAAAAAAGCCAGAATTAGTTTTATTTAATTTATATTTTCAATTTAATTTATAAAACTGTATCCCACAATGCAGTGCTCAACTTATTCTTCCATCTCTGTTTTATTATTATTAGACATTTTACACACATTTTAAATAAAAATGCAATTTCTATTTAAGTGCATTTAATATTTTATTAATTAAAATAATTATATTTACTTAAATATAAATGCATTAAAGTAATGTAATATTTTATAATTAAAACAATTATATTCACTTAAATAGAAAACAGCATTTTAAAACTATTAAAATAACATTTTCTATTTTATCACTATTCACATCAATATTACTGTTGCAATTATTTTTCTGTGTTTATGTCAGTATTTATAATGCATTTTCCACTGTTTTTCAAAATAAATGTCTTTCTATTTAAGTGCATTTAATATTTTATTAATTCAAATAATGATATTTACTTAAATCTAAATGCATTAAAGTAATGTAATATTTTATTAATTAAAACAATTATATTCACTTAAATGTAAATACATAATTTTAATGTAAGCATTTAAAAAAATTATTAAAATAACATTTTCTATTTTATCAATATTACTGATGCAATTTTTTTTCTATGTTTATGTCAGTATTTATAATGCATTTTCCACTGTTTTTCTTCCTCTGCAGCATTTACGTCTTTCTTTAACCGAATGGGGTCAGTGTCGTGTGCAGCACCTGCGTTTCCCATCAGTCTTGGACATGCTGAATCACTTCCGCAACTGTCCGATCCCACTGGAATGTGGCACCGCATGTGACGTTATGTTGGCCAATTATGTGCGGGTAAACCCCACTCACACAGGTGAGACTAGAGATATTGACACATGTAAATATATACAGTATAGCACAGCTTTTTAGCCGGTGTTATGAAACCCTGCTCCTAAGCTGTGCAGTGTGAAACCATGCAGTGTTAGAATGTTATTACTAGATGCTTAACAACCGACAACCAATCACATGCCTCATATTCTCGTGCTTTGCACCGTCACAGAAACACACAGAAAAACGTAAAACACGTCGATTGATGTGAAGAAGAGACCATTTCATTATCTTTATAGTCCATTAGGACAGTCTGCTAGAGGACAACAGATCGCAGTTGATCCGTGATCCGTACGGACGAGGCCCCACGGTTCGGCACGCATGTGAATCACGGATTAATTGTCAAGTTTAACCATCGTAGAGTGAAAGTTTATCATTTGCACGTTTTTTTTTTTCTTGACAATTTGCACATTCAAGAGATTTTAAACCATTCAAGCGCAAGAAGAGGTGACAGAGCACCGAATTGATTCCTCTTTCACATCTCCTTGTTTTGGAACGGACACATACACATCACATTGTTAAAATACCCGTCTCAGCAAGCATTTTTGCTTACGCAGTCGGTTATGTGTTAAGTGAACGTAAACAGTTGAGAGAAATCAGATGTGTATCAGTTCATTGATCCGCTCATTATGTCTTAAAGTGACAGCAGCCTATATAAATCGGCTGCTGTCTGTCATTTAACGTTAATTAAACAACAAAACACAAAGATTAATCTATATTTAATTTATACAGTGACCTCTATAGTGTTATTTTACAATTTACTGATTACATTTCTGTTCCTGAATACTACTGTTTTAACTTTATTTGTAACTGTATTATATTGTATATGTAATTGGTGTAAATGTTCTTATTTTATTACTGACTTTTATCTTTAATGTTTAATTATTATAATTTTTTTGCTGTGGTATCGATGTACTTAAAGTGGTCTTTAAGTAATAAATGAAAAGCAAAGTTACAAAAGCAAAGTATCATTTTGCACATACAATAAAGTGCAACAGATGTTTTCTTAGTAGACAACTTGATTTGAATCACTTCTGAGTCATTTTTATAGTTTGATGTAAACCATCTGATCTTAATTGTCATTGGCCAACTGGCAAGTAAACATGTTTGATTTATTCACCAAAGCCAATTTTTTCACATATTTGGTGATATTGTAATGTAATGTGTGTAAACCACATTAAATAGCATAATAAAAATGTTTAAATAATCTTTGGATAGTTTATGTGATCATACACTGTCTGTCACCTGCCCGTATACGGGCAACCTAAATTTACTTCACTATATTACTATTAAATCCTAATCTAGTCATGACAAACTATATATCGTTGGAAAGGTCTAAGACTCCTTAATAGATATTTTAGTGCAGTTTTTTTCTGACAAATTATGTATGAACAGTAATATTTGAATTTATGACAAGAGTGCGCCTCAAAAAATCAACTTCATTACAGGAGTTTCTGACCTTTGTCACAAAAAGTTGACGCACACACTTTTAATAATTGAAACTTTGGTTTTTAATGCTAAAAATTCATAATAAAACGTAATCTAGTATTTGTCAATAAAAAAAGATAAAATTATATTTTAAAAAGTCCTCTAAAAAGTATAATATATATATATATATATATATATATAATTTTTTATTATTATTATATCACATATTTTAGTAGTTATCATAAATTAGGTATCATTTGAAAAGCTTACGAACTCAGAATTAATCCTGTGAAAACAGACGTTGAAATTGGACGTTGCGTTACTATAGAAACGGGTTTTTTTTTATTAGGCCCCTCCCCTTTTGGGCATCATCTTTCATAATTTATTATCAAAAATGTTCTAATCTTGACAAAACACATATTGTCAGAAAGGTCTGAGTCTCAAGGTTCCATATTTAGTGACAGAAGTGATATTTGGATAGAAATTTATTAATTTGTTATGGCAGAATGCATACAATTAAATTCAATGGAATGCAATGGCAACCGGTGGCTATTTTTGGTATTACGCCTAAACAAAATCTCATGGGAACTTCAATGTTTGTGATATCAACTTCAAATTTGGAACACAACTTGGTTAGATATATGGCTTTGACTTTCTGTCATTTTTAGGCTGAAACCTATATTAATTTATATATATATATATATATATATATTTTATTATATTTTCATAACAATAAACTTAAACTTCAGTAACTTTTAAATAATTTAATTCTATTAATTTATTCCACTTCAGCAATAATCTGCCAAGAGTCTTCTTTTAAAAGAGCCCAACTGTAAGTCTTTAGTACACAGGCTTCATGAATTACAACCGTTTAAGTTTGGGTAGTGCATTTTCACATCAACGCTCAAAAAGGGGGGTGACAGCTAAAGGGTTAAATGTCAGTAACAAAGGTGATATTTATTGCAGTGTTAAAATACAATAGAAAATAGATGAAATGAAATATTGCAAAGCAGTTATTGATTTGTAAATGTTCGGGCAGATGAAAACATGCATACAATTTCTTTTTTGTCTCTGTCTGTCGCACAGTCAGAGCTCGGCAGGAGCGTTTCCCTCTTGTGCTTTGTGGTTTAGAAGGGTTTTAGTAGTTCTGAGAGACCTGACACAAGGAAACATGCACTCTCTCAAACACACACACGCATCCATACACTTTTATGCATCACTAATCATCACGAGTCACGACTACAGACTAACCTGCCATCAAGTCTCTGTTTCCTGCTGTCCCATCCTCACAAGCTGTAATAATGTGGTCAAGCACAAACACACACATACACAAAGCCTAATAGCATGTTTTATCACACACATTTACTAACATGCTCTAGTTTGTGCTCATAGTTCAATACACTTCAAGCACACACACTCTTACTGTTATACTCGCAGAGGGTGCAGATGTTGTAAATGTGAAGACGATGCCCTCTATGGGATACAGGGAGCATTGTATGGTTATTGAGGAAATATTATTAAATCCAAGAAATAAAATGCTGTCAAAACTAGTCTATCTATTTATGTGCATAACTGTAGTATACTCTACCATTCAAAAGTTTGAGATGGGTAAGATTTTTTAACAAAGCCTCTTATGTTCACTAAGGCTACAATTTTTTTTTACTACTTTCTTACTGTATTTTACATCTTACATTCAATATTTCCTCGATAACCATACAATGCTCCCTGTATCCCATAGAGGGCATCGTCTTCACATTTACAACATCTGCACCCTGCAAAGATTGACAGATTTGACATGCAAAGCTGTATTTTCAGCATCATTACTCCAATCTTCAGTGTCACATGATCCTTCAGAAATCATTCTAATAATCTGATTTCATAACATTTATCAAAATGATGAAAATAATATTCAAAACAGTTGTGCTGTGCTGTGGAAACTGATATACATTTGTTCAGGATTCTATAGAAAGTTCAAAAGTATATATTTGATTTGAAATAGAAATATTTTGTAAAATTATAAATATATTTACCGTCACTTGTGATCAATCTAATGCATCCTTGCTAAATATCAAAAGTCGTTGTTTTTTCCCAACAAAAGTAATATTTAAAAATGCGTTATTTAGAGATGTTCAGCTCTAGAAACTACTTGTGAATGTAATTTTTTGTTTAAATTTCTAAAAGTCAGAAAATTCATAGAAAGTAATTGGTCGAAAGGTGTGAACTGAATTTTACGAATAAAAATGTGCTTCTGTAGTGTAGTGTTCGTCATCATAGGCAGATGGAGCGATTTGTGGTTCTACATTTATGTGTACATCGAACCTTTATGAAAACTTCATCTAGCTTTTAAGACTAACTCAAATTAAACCGAAAACCAATCATTTTTTTGATAACTGTAATAACTGTTGCGCTGATGAAGTGTTTTGTCTGTTCCATCTCTCTAGGTCAGAGTTCGGCCGTGGGATCTCCGGTGTTGGTGCCCTTCTCTCGCTGGAGCTCAGAGCCGAGTCTGGCTCACTGTAGCCCGGATTCGTGCCCTCACATGGCCCAGTCGTGTTCGCCCCCCTCAGCGTTAGTCGAGCTCCCGCACCGCGCGCCCCCTTCCCTTCCAGATCGTCCCGTTCCCGTTCCCCTGCGCCGGAGCGAGTCAGTGGGCCGCAGAAACCTGCTCCGCCACCCCAACCCGCTCCCGCCCCTCCTGCCCAACCGGGACTCTGACTACGAACTGGAGCCGCTGGACAGGGGGCGCAAGAGAGCCATCGACAACCAGTACATGTTCTTCTGACAGAGACGGGATGAAAAAGCGAACAGAAGCCGCCGCGGATGAAAAGTGCTCCAGAATTCCCGCGAGATCTAGTCGTGCACCAGACTCGGGGTAACCGTGCGATGCACATGTGTCTGAACGATACCGCCAGAGCCCTGACACCTCACCATCACGGCTGTCTGCCTTGTTAATGTATTATACAGATGTTTCACTATCAAATCTGTGTGTATTGTAGAATAACTCAAGTAGGAAGTAGAAGCAGGCAGCGGCTCATGGGGATACAGCGCATTTGTTGAAGAACGTGGAATGGGAAAGTTTCACAATGGCTAGTCAGTAAGTTGAACACAAACTAAGGGTCTATTCAAACACGTCTGTGTCTACACTGGAAGTGGCCGACATTGCGACAACTTGAGGTCGTCTACACTGGAAGCGTTCACAGACCAGTCAGCTGCAAGCTTGAGACTGCACTCGAGCGAGTGGTAAAACGACAATAAAACCAGCTGGGGAAAAAATCGTTCTTTTCAAAAGAGATTGGTCATCAAATTGATTTTGCGTGTGATTAATATTATACTTAATTTTCCATATGTTAGTATTCTTATGGTTAAATAAATGATTACAATTAGTACATTAGACCAGAAACATCTCGAGCTGGCTTTGATATATAACGGTCAGAAGTTATTTAAACATGAACAGAATACAATTTATTGATTTGAAATAAAAAATCACATCATTTTCGATGTGGCTGGAGTAGTCGGATATAGAAGTGGAGAAACGGGGCATCCGCTTTGAGTGCTTGCAGTGTAGACAGCTCTGATCATTATAAGCGGAGCAACTTAGTTGTGTCGTGTTGCCACATGCCAAACATGATGTAGATACTGTGTTAAACATCTTAAAGATCCAAATAGTTTAGTCTGGCTGCACACACACACACACTCTCTGATTGTTCAATTCATGTTCAGTTGTAGTAATACACAGGTTTCTATGTTTCGTGTATAAGAAGACCAAATAATATAGACCATAGAACCCTATTTTGGTCGAATAGGCCTAGATGTAGTACGTCTCTCATCACAGTGAGTCATGTCATCCTGGATTCTAGAGGTTTACGATTTAACCGACCAAAGAGTAAAATTAACCAAAACCAATCCAGCATTATAGGCAATACGTTTTGTTATGCCTAAATTGTCTTATTCAATTTGTTTTAACCTGTGAATTCATTCTTTCTATCTGTTTTAACACATTTTAACCCTCATGTGTTTCATGGCTTCATAAGCTGTGGAAATACTACTTCTAAACTAACTGCTAAAAAAAAAATCTGACACCATAAATAGTTGATTTTAAGCTATTTGTCTGTCGTTTTTTTTTTAGTAAATGCATTAGGAAAAAAACATTGCTCAACGTTTTCGGAGCCGTGTCTCCTTTGTCTCTTTAAATCGTTGTGAATGTCTTTCTTTGTGCTTAACACTACCATGATAGTCAAATCTGTATCAAGTGCAGATACCCAAATCACTTTATATCTCGTTCACACATAATTTGGAAAATCTCACATTTCACCCCTAAGTCAAAAGAAAAGATATATATATGTGTACGTATGTATGCATGTATGTATGTGTGTGTGTGTGTGCATGTGTGTGTACCTGATTGTCCCTACGTTGTGAGGACCAAATGATCCCACAAGGATAGTACTACCAGTAAATTTTTTGAACTAGTGAGACTTTTTTTTTTTTGGTCCCCATGAGAAAAATCATACTAAGTGATGTTTTTTTTCAATGTAAAAATGCAGAAAGTTTTTTTTTTTTTTTTGTGGTATATAGGTTTAGGAGTATGGGATAGAGTATGCAGTTTGTACAGTATAAAATTATTATGTCGATGGAAAGTCCTCATAATTGTACACGTGCTTGTTTATATGATTTATGATGACAAAATTTTGTAGAACGACATTACACTGGTATAATAACGTAAATGTGGTTTCTGAGGACATTTCCCGAGTCCTCGTAATTAAAATTGCTTAAAAAACGTGAAACAATGTTTTTTTTAAATGTAAAAATGCAGAGCTTTCTGTGATGGGTTTAGGGTTAGGGGATAGAATATACAGTTTGTACAGTATAAAAACCATTATGCCTATGGAATGTCCTCATATAATGACAGGTGCATGTGAATGTGTGCGCGTGTGCGTAAAAATATATTTACTAATATATAATATTTGTACTTAATTTATTTTTAAAATGATATGTAATTATATTTTTCATAAAATGAAGAAAATTAGGCCTTCATTTTTAGGACCATAAATAATTCTCATAATACTTCATGATTATTTGCGTGTTTTACAATTACTGTATTACAGTACTTTTATACAATATTAAAAAAAAATCAATGTACAATTAAGACTTTTCTTCTGGTTGTGGGGTGAAATATGACTGACATATTACATACAGATTTTGTGAATTCATAACAGTTCACACGAATCCGATTGTCCATGATTGATGCAAAGCAAGAAACTTCTCTATACTCTCTCCATCTCTATACTCTCTCCTTCTCATCTGCTTTTCTGCAGAATTCGGTCTCTGCTATACGTTCTGTTCCTGCTACTCTTCATCGGCCGTTGTTTCTTAGCTTTCGCATGTGGTTTGGCAACCACATTCTACAATCTATAATTATATTGTTTAACATGATATGAAAGCGTACCTGTACCTGTGTATCACTACCTCGCATTGCATTGTGGACTGTGTGTTTCAGGTAGACTGTTTTTTTTTTAAGATTGGACGGTGTCAGAGCAGCATTGTGTCGCTGACATGCATGTGTTCAATTCAGTCAGCAGAGTATTGTTTAAATGACTATGCTGCTTTGCAAAGGACCCAGAATGTCCTTTTGTAATTAGAAAACACTTGTTTTTATGCAAATACGTTTCTAACATGAGTTTTAATATGTACAGATTAAATTTCGTATTGCTGACTTTATCAGAAAACAACAGCTGCATTGTCTGGTAATGAATTGCTTACTCCAAACGTAGTGCTCAACGGGCCATATTGACAAAGTACATCTCAGAGTCAATTGCACTGTTATATAATGTAATGGAAATGGGAAGATTTGGGGCCGGTCGCATAAACCGTTCAGACTAGTCAGTCACAAAGTAAGGCTGCCCCTTGACTCAACGCTAGTTGGACATACCAGTACTTAAAGGGATAGTTCACCCAAAAATGAGAAATTCTGTCAGTAATTACTCGCCCTCATGTTGTTCCAACCCCGTAAGACTTTCGTTCATCTTCGGAACACAAATTAAGATATTTTTGATTAAATCTGAGAGCTGGATCACTCCTCCATAGGCTTCTTAAGGGATCGAAACTGGCCGGCCCAAAAGTTATAAAAGACATCGTTAAAATAGTCCGAGTGACTACAGTGGCTCAATCTTAAGTTTATCAAGCGACGAGAATACTTTTTGTGCGCAAAAAAACAAACAAAAATAACAACTTTATTCAACTATTCATTTCCTTCTCTTTTGGCCTCGAGATTTCACGTAGTGATATTGCGCAACGGTTCTGTGTTGTACGTCACACGTAGGCTCACTATTGGCCGACGCTGGTCATGTGTGTGATGCGTGTGACGTGCAACCTAGAAGCTTTGCCTAGTTTCACTACGTGAAATCTCGAGGCCAAAAGAGAAGGAGATGAATAGTTGAATAAAGTCATTATTTTTGTTTGTTTTTGCGCACAAAAAGTATTCTCGCCGCGTGATAAACTTAAGATTGAGCCACTGTAGTCACTCGGACTATTTTAACGATGTCTTTCATAACTTTTGGGCCGGTCAGTTTCGATCCCTTAAGAAGCCTATGGAGGAGTGATCCAGCTCTCAGATTTAATCAAAAATATCTTAATTTGTGTTGCGAAGATGAACGAAAGTCTTACGGGGTTGGAACAACATGAGGGTGAGTAATTACTGACAGAATTTTCATTTTTGGGTGAACTAACCCTTTAAGACACAGTCTGAACATAAGGGCTATGTTAATGCAACTGGCCCCTGATCCTGAAGCTGTGCACTTCGAGATGCTTTGTACATACAGGCCCTAAACTGCACCACTTTGCTTTATAGTCACAAATGTAACCCTTCTGAGGTCCCTCAAAGTTCAGCTGATGAATGTATGTCCTCTCTCTCTCTATACTGTTGTTGCTCTGAGACGTATAAGTGCACTGTAAACCCCTGGGCTTTACCCTCAGCTAGTTTAACCACTCCAACACGGCTTTCTCATCAAACTTTCCTGTTACTTTGCATATTAAATTATATTATCAACTGTATTTTTGATCTTTTTAGGGGGGAAAAATAAAGTTAATAGTTAAAGCCACCAAGTATTTTTGGTTCTTTGTTATGGGTATATTAAACAAAATATAATAAATATTGTCCACACAATATTAATATCATAATGATTTATATTGCATGCAAAACTTTTCTGTTACTTAATTCTTAAATAAGTTCATTTCATTCTGGAAAGCATTCATATTTTACATCAAAACCTTCTGCTAAATGAATACATGTAAATGTACTATGGTTCTGATAGATTAACAACACTTAAAAAGCATCTTAAAAAAAATGTACCATGGTATTACTGAAAAACTATGACTATTTTTAGAAATCATATCACCTAAAGGATTATTAGGAACACCTGTTCAATTTCTCATTAATGCAATTATCTAATCAACCAATCACATGGCAGTTGCTTCAATGCATTTAGGGGTGTGGTCCTGGTCAAGACAATCTCCTGAACTCCAAACTGAATGTCAGAATGGGAAAGAAAGGTGATTTAAGCAATTTTGCTGATTTAACCACTCATCTCCTCCACTACGAATAGGAAAAAGAGGCTACAATTTGCAAGAGCTCACCAAAATTGGACAGTTGAAGACTGGAAAAATGTTGCCTGGTCTGATGAGTCTCGATATCTGTTGAGACATTCAGATGGTAGAGTCAGAATTTGGCGTAAACAGAATTTGGCGTAAACAGAATGAGAACATGGATCCATCATGCCTTGTTACCACTGTGCAGGCTGGTGGTGGTGGTGTAATGGTGTGGGGGATGTTTTCTTGGCACACTTTAGGCCCCTTAGTGCCAATTGGGCATCGTTTAAATGCCACGGCCTACCTGAGCATTGTTTCTGACCATGTCCATCCCTTTATGGCCACCATGTACCCATCCTCTGATGGCTACTTCCAGCAGGATAATGCACCATATCACAAAGCTCGAATCATTTCAAAATTGGTTTCTTGAACATGACAATGAGTTCACTGTACTAAAATGGCCCCCACAGTCACCAGATCTCAACCCAATAGAGCATCTTTGGGATGTGGTGGAACGGGAGCTTCGTGCCCTGGATGTGCATCCCACAAATCTCCATCAACTGCAAGATGCTATCCTATCAATATGGGCCAATATTTCTAAAGAATGCTTTCAGCACCTTGTTGAATCAATGCCACGTAGAATTAAGGCAGTTCTGAAGGCGAAAGGGGGTCAAACACAGTATTAGTATGGTGTTCCTAATAATCCTTTAGGTGAGTGTATATAATATATATATATATATATATATATATATATATATATCCCTTAAAACAATGATAATTAATAAGTCAATAATTCATGACTCATGATTTTCACTTTTTACCATAAATTTAATACAGTAATTATATACAATATTAAAAATTAGATATCAGAAAATGACTGTAATACAATAATCTTATATTTAAAACATAAATATATCATTAAGAATTTGTAATGTTATTTAATGTACTATGTAGGCCTATGTGAATTATGTAATAATTTAATGTTTTGCAGTATGGTAATTATAATGAAGTATAAAGCAAATATTAAACACTTTAAGTGATGGTAAAATTAGGATATATGGTATCAATATTGTTTGATACAGTATATAGTACTTGCATTTATCACCCAATTTATAGCCAATTATTTTCAATCACTTATGCTTGCACTATATTCATAAGTCAATGAATAAAACCTCCTGCTAACTGGATATATTTAAATGTCTATAGTAAGTCTGACAAGCAACACTTCAAAAGTGCCATGGTAGGTCTACTCTGTCATAAGGTATATTTTAAAGTATACCATAAGATTACCATCTGATTCCACAACCATGCTACCACCACAATACTTTTTTTTTTTAAGTAAAGATTTAGTACCAAAAAGTATGTTTTAGGATATGGTATTCTACATGTACTATACTATGGGAGTTCCATGGTATTCTGGGAAGTACCTTGCAGTAGGCATACCATAAATACCATGGTACATGAATTTCAATCCCATGCATCACTTGACTGTGCCATTGTATTGGCACAGTATTGTAGACTTTCTAAACATGTTAGGTTTGCACGTCAAATAACTTTGACTGATGAATAGAATACATTGCACTTCAAAACCTACAATTCACTGACTTCCAACCATCTTAGTCACGCAAATTTCAGATATGAATGACAGACAGACCTGGCAAACTAGTGAAGAGTTTGAAAGCATCTCGTGCGCGTGACGTCACCGCCCACGTCAGCACCTTGCGGAAATACCGCTGCGAGAGGACAGGTCGATCGGAACCAGTACTCGAGATGTTTTCATACTCCAATAGAGAGTTTCAAATCTAAATTTACGCATCATTATCTAGTCACGCCACTAGTTGAGTTAGTGCACTTGATCTCCCATCCGGTGCCGGTTCCGGTTAATAGGCGCAACGGGAAAAAGAGGGACAAAATGTCCCTGTTCCAATCAGCGCTCGATTTCCTGGCCGGGCCCGGCGGATCCGTCGGCGCCGCAAGCCGGGATCAGAACGACTTCGTCGGGCAGGTGGTGGAGCTCGGAGAGCTGAAGCTCCGGATCAAACGAGTCATTGCGGAAGGTAATAGAATCAATCAAAATAGCATCAGGCTAGTCATGCTAACCTGGGTTTATGTTAGTAACATGTATTTTATTTAAAACAGCTGTGAAGTTGACTGTATAATGTACATAATGTATTATTATTCACACATATAAACATTGACCTTAGTGTATATGTGTTTATTTGGGAATTTAGCGTAATGACAATTGACTTAAACTCGCTGGCTAAGTTGTTAGCAAGTCACTTGTGATGCACCTGACATGAACCCATATATTTCATATGCTAGTAACGTTAAGTCTGTATGTTCTTGAGGCATTCAGACATAACGTTATGCTTACACTCTTTCAATAGCACATCTATATAATTTGCCACGCCAACAATAGATCATATTTATGTTCTATATGTTGATCTGTAACGTTATATTTTAACTGCTCTTATATATATATGCGTCTGTGTGTGTGTGTGTGTGTGTGTGTGTGTGTGTGTGCAGACTGCACCATGGGTATTTACATGCTACTCCGTGGTGATTCAAAGAGTACTTTGATATATGTTCATTCATAATAACGTGATGATTCAAAGAGTACTTTGATACATGTTCATAATAACATGACCTGACCGTGGTATGTTTTGTTAGTGGTCTCTCATCCCTTTAAAAAAGTACTATGATAGCACCATGGTATCACTATTTAGTGCTGTGAGTGACGCATTGAAATTTACAATGGTACTGAATTTCACAAATTTACATCATATTCAAAGTACTATGGTACCTTTTCCAATAAAGTCTCATGTGTGTCAGATGACACATTTTATAAGAATGCTGTTCTCTTCCGTATCTTTTTGAAAGACACATACATGCAAAATAATGTCAAAATGCCCACCTTTGCAAGTGTGTTTTTAATGTCATAAACACAGTCACTTATGGCTCAAGTAAAATTGAACTGTATTGAGGGAAAAAATGGATGCATATCATTATATTTGGTCTTAAAGTGACAGCAGCTCAATATTCCTGCTGCTATTCCATTAATGTCAATCATCTTAAAAATCAAACAACAAAATACAAAGAGAAAATCACTTTTGTAGCTTTAACAAATATTCATTATATTTATGCAGCGAATTTATACAGTTTACATTTGATTATACAATGTCTGTACCTGAATACTTTAAGAGTTACCTCAAAAACATAAAGCACTGTTTATTTAATTTGTTTTATTGTGTTGTGTTTATCTATTTTATTTGTATTTATGATTAATTCTTTCCAAATAGAGCTGTTCAAGTCATCTGGTGAAATTACAGGAAATATTGCAGGAAAACAAGATATTGCAATGTCAGTTGTTTTGTTTCCAATATCGTGCAGCCCTAACGTATATAAGCTTTTCATAATGTCAGTCTATATTGTGTAAGAACTGTATAAAAGTATACAATATCGTTCAAAGGTTTGGGACTGGTTCCATTTTGATGTTTCTGATAGAAGTCTCTTATGCTCACCAAGGCTGCATTTATTTGATAAAATACAGTAAAGCAGTAATATTGTAAAATATCATTACAATATTCTATATTATATTTGAATGTTTTAAAATGAAATTTATTCCTGCGATCAAAATGAATTTTCAGCGTCATTACTCCAGTCTTCAGTGTCACATGATCCTTCAGAAATCATTCTAAATAGAAACCGTAATGCATTTTTTCTGAATTCTTTGATAAATAGGAGGTCTGTTTTGACAAGGAAATCTTTGTAAGAGGACAAATGTCTCGGCTGTCACGTTTAATCAAATTAATGTGCCCTTGCTGAATAAAAGTATTAATATTTTTGTTGTAAAAAGTGCACATTGTTGTACTACATTATTTGATATATGTTCATATTTTGACATTATATTCATATAGCCATGTTCATATATTGATTGTTGTGTATTTTGCTCAGACCATTTGAAATCTGTTGGATTATGGCAGTGAGATCAGTGTATGTCCATAAACCCTCACAGGTGTGTAGACATCTACAGGCCTTTAATGGAAACAGAGGGCATTCTGGGTAAACAGGAATGATTTACATGGTGGTGGTGAGGCGTAGTGGTTCGAGGTCCAGGCTGGTAAACTGAAAGTTGGACTGTGTAATGACTCCACTACCTGTTGCTTTGGATGAAAGCATCATTTTAAATGACAAAGTATCCGACTCAGTATTGTTTGCACAGTTGCACCACGTTCGTTGTATCACGTGACATTTCTGGACTGTAATGTTGGCGGGTATTTGTTTCCAGAAAAGGCTTTCTTTTAAAAAACGAAATGTTTGGGCTCACTATACTTCATATTTACCTGAGGTCTCTTTGCTCTACATCTGTTAGTGTGTTTTGCACCGTTCTTTTGCAAATGCGTGGTGCGTGTGAATGTCAGCACTGTAAGGTGAAACTCGAAAGCTTCTTTTGATTCGTGCAGCCTGACTCAGGCCTCCGCTGGTATTCATTTACCCGTTGCCATGGTTACAGGTCGTTTTGGTCACTTGAGGATTGTTTCACAAGTGTTCATAAATACCTGTCATTGTCACTTTTGTTCATGTAAAGACACACACCTCTGTGCGTTGTTGACCTGAAACAGTCAGTCAACATCTGACATACTTTTAATGTTTTATTATTGTTCATTTTAATAATCAGTCAGGTACATTCTCATATTTCTATAATTGTTTTTGGAGTGGAACAACAGAATTCTTGTAAGATGTGAAATGGACATTTTTTTTTTTTATGTCTTCATGCATAAATTAATTGAAAGCCCTTTTTACTTTCTTAATACATGTTCCTGGTCATTAATGCATGCATATTTATATCCACCTTTATATCCCCACCAGGGACTCAGCTAAACACCTTTGACCTAAAATATTTACTTGAAGTACCCTCTGAATTTATTATCTAATATTTAATTAATCTAAAGAGAAGACACATTTCGATGTGTCTTTATTCTTGGTTCTCTGATGTCAGTTAATGTTTGCATTATTATTCAGGGAAATAAATACGATACTCTATATTTTTTTCACTAAGTTTCGTTTTAATTATTTTTTGTGGTCACTCTTTAGTTTGGGAACACATTCACTATTAACTACGATTTTCCCTCAATAAACTCCTAATTTACTGCTTATTAATAGTTAGTAGTTGTTAAGTTTAGGTATTATAGGATTATATAAAATATGATCATGCAGAATAAGGCATTATTATGTGCTTTATAAGTACTAATAAACTGCAGATATCCTAGTAATATGCATGCTAATAAGCAACTAGTTAATAGTGAAAATTGGTCCCCAAACTAAAGTGTTACCATTTTATATTTTAAAGTTATTTATTCTAATTTTACTTTTAAATAAATGTAGCTTTTTACCAACCCATGTAAGCTATTGGTTAATAATTATCGGTTAATGTATTAGGAAGATGATCGATATAGTTCGATATATTCACACTTTCCTGCTTTTACTTATTTACACTTTTCAGTAATTCATTAAATATTGGGTCTACGGTTAAATGGCACAAGTGTAGCAAATTTCCATTTGAAACACACCACTTTGTCATAATTTATATTGTTTGCTAACATTATTTCTTGTTTTTAAGATTATTTATCCGTTCTGTTTTTACACTTCAGCCATATAATGTCAATTAGGTGTTTTTAAATTCATTTATAGTATTTTCTCCACGGCACTGACTCTTGGTGAAATGTGTAAAATGGTTGCTTGCGCTATGCAAAGAGACAACGATCCTATCAGTGTTTCATTAATGTTGTGTTGTGTCATAGCTGCAGTCGTAATGAGTTCATTCTTTCTGTGTCTGTAGAATAATGACTGCTGAAGGCAGATGTTTCTTTCTGTGTGAATGTTACTCTATAGACGTAAAGGAATGAGTCGGTGTTGCAGAGGATTTTATAACGTGTCAATTACTGACTCATGTGCCACTCAAAACAAAGTTTCTTTGCTTTTTAAAGGGTTAGTTCACCCAAAAATGAAAGTTATACCCTCATGTCGTTTCCAAGCCCGTGAGACCTCCGTTCATCTTCGGAACACAGTTTAAGATATTTTAGATTTAGTCCGAGAGCGTTCTGTCCCTCCATTTAAAACGGTATACTGTCCTTGTCCAGAAAGGAAATAAAGACTTCATCAAAGTAGTCCATGTGACATCAGTGGGTTAGTTAGAATGTTTTGAAGCATCGAAAATACATTTTGGTCCAAAAATAACAAAAACTACGACTTTATTCAGCATTGTATTGTCTTCCGGTTCTGTTGTGGATCCGCGTTCAGTGCCGCCGCTGACGTAAGACGCTGCTGACGTGTGTCTGGTGTGTGTGTGTGTGTATTCTGGTTCTGTTGTGGATCCGCGTTCAGTGCCGCTGCTGACGTAAGATGCTGCTGACGTGTGTCTGGTGTGTGTGTGTGTGTATTCTGGTTCTGTTGTGGATCCGCGTTCAGTGACGCTGCTGACGTAAGACGCTGCTGACGTGTGTCTGGTGTGTGTGTGTGTGTGTATTCTGGTTCTGTTGTGGATCCGCGTTCAGTGCCGCCGCTGACGTGTGTCTGGTGTGTGTGTGTGTGTGTGTGTGTGTGTGTGTGTATTCTGGTTCTGTTGTGGATCCGCGTTCAGTGCCGCTGCTGACGTGTGTCTGGTGTGTGTGTGTGTGTGTGTGTGTATTCTGGTTCTGTTGTGGATCCGCGTTCAGTGCCGCTGCTGACGTAAGACGCTGCTGACGTGTGTCTGGTGTGTGTGTGTGTGTGTGTGTATTCTGGTTCTGTTGTGGATCCGCGTTCAGTGACGCTGCTGACGTAAGACGCTGCTGACGTGTGTCTGGTGTGTGTGTGTGTGTATTCTGGTTCTGTTGTGGATCCGCGTTCAGTGACGCCGCTGACGTAAGACGCTGCTGACGTGTGTCTGGTGTGTGTGTGTGTATTCTGGTTCTGTTGTGGATCCGCGTTCAGTGCCGCCGCTGACGTGTGTCTGGTGTGTGTGTGTGTGTGTGTGTGTGTGTGTGTATTCTGGTTCTGTTGTGGATCCGCGTTCAGTGCCGCTGCTGACGTAAGACGCTGCTGACGTGTGTCTGGTGTGTGTGTGTGTGTGTGTGTGTGTGTGTGTGTGTATTCTGGTTCTGTTGTGGACCCGCGTTCAGTGATGCTGCTGACGTGTGTCTGGTGCGCGCGAGCTTCGTTTACAGTCTGAGGGAGACGCACGCTGGAAACAAAACAATCTTCGCAAACATGTCTAAGGATTTCCACACAGAGGAAGACTTGCATTTTTTTGCCCAGCCATATTTATTTGAACCCGAATACACGGGCGCACCAGACACACGTCAGCAGCGTCTTACGTCAGCAGCGTCACTGAACGCGGATCCACAACAGAACCAGAATACACACACACACACACACCAGACACACGTCAGCAGCGTCTTACGTCAGCAGCGTCACTGAACGCGGATCCACAACAGAACCAGAATACACACACACACACACCAGACACACGTCAGCAGCGTCTTACGTCAGCAGCGTCACTGAACGCGGATCCACAACAGAACCAGAATACACACACACACACACACCAGACACACGTCAGCAGCGTCTTACGTCAGCGGCGGCACTGAACGCGGATCCACAACAGAACCAGAATACACACACACACACACCAGACACACGTCAGCAGCGTCTTACGTCAGCAGCGGCACTGAACGCGGATCCACAACAGAACCAGAATACACACACACACACACACACCAGACACACGTCAGCAGCGTCTTACGTCAGCGGCGGCACTGAACGCGGATCCACAACAGAACCAGAATACACACACACACCAGACACACGTCAGCAGCGTCTTACGTCAGCAGCGTCACTGAACGCGGATCCACAACAGAACCAGAATACACACACACACACACACACACACACACCAGACACACGTCAGCGGCGGCACTGAACGCGGATCCACAACAGAACCAGAATACACACACACACACACCAGACACACGTCAGCAGCGTCTTACGTCAGCAGCGGCACTGAACGCGGATCCACAACAGAACCAGAATACACACACACACACACACCAGACACACGTCAGCAGCGGCACTGAACGCGGATCCACAACAGAACCAGAATACACACACACACACACACACACACCAGACACACGTCAGCAGCGTCTTACGTCAGCAGCGGCACTGAACGCGGATCCACAACAGAACCAGAATACACACACACACACACACACACCAGACACACGTCAGCAGCGTCACTGAACGCGGATCCACAACAGAACCAGAATACACACACACACACACACACCAGACACACGTCAGCAGCGTCTTACGTCTGTGGCGGCACTGAACGCGGATCCACAACAGAACCGGAAGACAATACAATGCTGAATAAAGTCGTAGTTTTTGTTATTTTTGGACCAAAATGTATTTTCGATGCTTTAAAACAATCTAACTAACCCACTGATGTCACATGGACTACTTTGATGAAGTCTTTATTTCCTTTCTGGACAAGGACAGTATACCGTACATACATTTTAAATGGAGGGACAGAAAACTCTCGGACTAAATCTAAAATATCTTAAACTGTGTTCCGAAGATGAACGGAGGTCTCACGGGCTTGGAACGACATGAGGGTGAGTCATTAATGACATAATTTTCATTTTTGGGTGAACTAACCCTTTAATAGACTGATTCTAGAGTAGTCTGTGTTTTCGGAAATCGGCTGTCTCATGTCCTGTTTGTGCCACAATGCCAAGTCAGCACAAAACTGAATCTGCATAAATCTCCTTCAGATTGGTGAACCTAAAATAAACTGTTCCCTCTCTTTATAGGTGGCTTTGCGTTTGTGTATGAAGCCCAGGATTTGGGCAGCAGTAAGGACTACGCTCTCAAGGTATGATGACCTCTTCACACAAAATGTTAACACTCAGTGTTTCAGATATAGCCTCAGTACAATCAATACTGACCGGCATTATGTGTGCTAATGAAGTTAAATATGCTCTACATAACTGAAATAATGAACGTGTCTTCAAAGAGCAATATTCATCCCCTTTTTAAAAATCTTTATTTGAGCATTTTTATCCATATACGATCATATAACAGTGTTGTTATTGTGAACTTGGACTATTAAAAATAACATCTTTGGTAATTGAAATAAAATATAATAAATGTTAGACTTCAACTTAACATTTATCATTTCGGTTAACATTTTTTTTCTTGGCAACTACCGGTAACTGAAATAAGTTGAAGCACTAAAATTACTTAAAAATAAAAATAAATTAAAGCTAAATATTTATATTAAAACAACAGAGAAAAAAATATATAAGAAAATTACAAATAATAATAACAAAGTTACAAAAAAATGTAAATATTTAATTTAAATCTAATTCAAAATATGAACAATTACTATAATAGTGTATAAATAATACTGTAATAATATGTCCATACAAGAACTCGTAAAACATCATCCATTCATCTCAAGTACTTAAACTCATAATGCACGAGACGGGCCTTGAATAAAATAGTATATCAAAGGTTACATAACATACACACAAAATGTGGAAATTCACTTTAGACTCATTTATTTGCCCTGATATTTTAATAATTTTGGGAATTTTTGTCACTTTTTTTTCAGTAATTTTGCCTTTTGTCAACAGGTTAAGGTTTAAAAAAAGATGTTGTTAAAAGTACTTTTTTATTTGTTTGTGTGCAGAGACTTCTCTCCAATGAAGAGGAAAAGAACAAAGCCATCATTCAGGAAGTCTGCTTCATGGTAATAATTCAACGTTTTTAACCCTTAAATGCATAAATATTCCGGTCTTTAGCGACCCGGATCTATATCTAACACGGATGACTCTCTGACTTCTGATATTTTAAAAACAATTCCAAAATGCTAAAATAAAACATATTTCAATACCTTTTGTTACCAATTTGTTATAAAATGTTGATGCATCACTGTCATCGTCAGAGCTCATTTCCCCAGTACATTCAGCATTCGGCTCATATTCTCTCAACCATATTCTTAAAACTATTGTTTTCAATGTCTTCAAAATCAATATTTTGACAGCTTCTTCACCAGATCCACATTAAGTAACAGTGATGCTAATATTTGATTGCGGTACAGTAATTGCTCTGGAATAAATCGCTGAGCCATTTCAAGTTTTGATCATGATAGTTGTCTATTCTTTTGTTTAATGCCTGCAGTAATTATGAGTGAAACAGAACGTCATCATTGTGTTTCTGAAATTGCCACCTTGAGTAGTAAAGATGAATTGGACTTATTGAGTCAACAGAGGTTCAATTATTGTTGCGCAGATAAAATATACTTACACTATTGGGTCGCTAGCGATCCTATAAACTTTTTACAAAAAAATAATTAGAAAACGGACATTCTTTTTTTTATTTTATTTTTTCTTGTTGTACTGCTTATGATTAATAAATTGAGGAATACTAAGATGTCTAACATTTAAAAAAACAAATGAGGAGGGGGGTAGTGAATAACGTCCCGGGTCGATAAAGACCCGATGTATGCGTTTACGGGTTAATTTAACAAGTTAACTACATTATTACACAATGCCCTAGCTAGGCACAGTTTTTTCATGCCTAGTTATGTTGCTGGCCAAAGCATCTCTTGCATTTTTCTTTCACCAGTTTGCAAGAAACGAAAAGAAAAGAAAAAGGAGCATTACCCAGTAATTTAAAACCTTTCTAAAAGCTATGTCCATGTGTTCTGTGTAGAAAAAGCTGTCCGGTCACCCCAACGTCGTGCAGTTCTGCTCCGCTGCGTCCATCTGTAAAGAAGAGTCGGACACGGGCCAGGCTGAGTTCCTCATCCTCACAGAGCTCTGTAGAGGTACGAGCGCATCATCGAAACACACTGTGCTGGGCTCTTGCTGATCAGAAAAACACCTTTGTGGAAAATTCATTAATGAATCAAATTATCAAAGAAAAAGAAAAGAAATAAAAAAGGGGGAAAAAAGAAATTATTGTTATTTGCAGGTTATTTGACAATTTTTTGAATCTCCAATTTTTTTTTTATGTATATATATAAATATTTATAATATAAATAAAAATTGCAATATTTAAAAAAAATCTTTTTAAAATAACTTTAAGAAATTGAAAAATAAAATTATTTTCTGCATTTCTCCTGTTCTCTTGTTGTCTAGTTGTCTAATAAACCTGGCATTGAACGAATATTGTTGGCTCTTTGACACATTGCTTTTGTTCCTCTTTTGTAAGTCCTCTTATGTATTTTGTAAATACATAAATGTTAATATAAGAAGATCATGGCATTAATCAGGATTTAACTTGACAGCCCTGTAACGCACCTTAGCACAGGTTGGTCTCCGTTACTGGATGGATCTCTGATGTGCATTTAAACTCATATCTTTGGTTTTTATAAAGGAAAGGGAAACTCTCGTCTGACTTAACACATTCCTCTCTCTCCGTCTGACTTTCTGGCACTGGCGTCGGTTTCCTGTGTTCACGTTGACCTCCGCCCTCTGTTTCCTGCAGGCCAGCTGGTTGATTTTGTGAAGAAGGTGGAGCAGAAAGGGCCCATGTCATGTGACACAGTGCTGAAGATCTTTTACCAGTCATGCCGTGCTGTGCAGCACATGCACAAACAGTCTCCACCAATCATACACAGGGACTTGAAGGTGAGGCTCTTCCCTCTTTTAGGCTGCAGGCGAAATTCTTGAATATGATTTATTTACAGAACTTAAACAGAAGATATGATCAAAGAAGTGTTTATTTATTTGATTATATGTAATAGGACTTGTAAATGTTTTACATAAAAAATGTTAATGACTTAATGACTTAATTTCAGTTAATAAGCATATTTTATATTTATTTTTTATTTTATAATAATAACATATTTTAATTTCCTTTTTTTATTTTTTATTTATATATTCTCAGTAGATTATTTTTTTTTACTGTATTTTTTGTTTATTTATAAGTAATTTGATAAATTTTATTTATATGTAAAACATTTATCTATCTATCTTACTGGTGAGGAGAGGACGCTGGCGCAACTGGCTGCCGCTTCTCCATGAGCGCACTAAATTGTTTGTTGTTTGTTGACTGGTTTACCTACAACTATTAGGGATGCTGATTCTCTGGATTGTTTTAAGAAACTTCTTAAGACATATCTTTTTAGTCAAGCTTTCAATTTATAATTGTATTATTTTGTTGTACTTCTTTTTACTATTTCTTTATTTATTTTATCCTCATGTTTGATTGTTTTTTTCTGTACTGTAGCGCTTTGAGTCTGAGAAAGGCGCATGACAAATAAAATTTATTATTATTATTATTATTATCTATAAACGCATTGTACAGTACAATTAATACTACTATAGTGTTGTTGTTTGTGTGTGTGTGTGTGTATATATATATTTATATAGATAGTTTATTGTGGTGGTAAGTAATACTTGGCATTAGGTGACTTATTGCTTTAATAAATATGCACAACAATGTGTATATTCTCATTTGACCTTTTCTAAATGATCAAGTACATTGTTTGATAACATTTCTTCTTCTTTGTAGATTGAGAATTTGCTGATCAGTCACCAGGGCACCATGAAGCTGTGTGACTTCGGCAGCGCCACTATTGTGGCACATTACCCAGACTACAGTTGGTCTGCTCACAAGAGATCTATGGTGGAAGATGAGGTAAGAAATGCAAAAAAAATAAAAAATCTTCTCCAAGCACCCATCCAGCTTTATGCTACATAAATATTAGTACCAGGTTAACATCATCATGACATCGTTGTCCTCTGGTTGGTTCGTTTTGCCACAGTTTTGATTGTGATTCATGGATTGTCACAATAATTGTGTAAATTATTACTTTGTTATGTGGCCAGAGAGAAATATTTTGCAGTGATTATATTAAAATCTCTGGCTATTTCCCGTGGAAGCCTTCACTGATTTAATTGTTTTGTTGATTAAATTAGTTTGTTTGGTTTCTGCTCCTCTTAAATCAGTTATTGGTAGTAAATTGAAACCCACGCAACGCACAAAGCCCGCCATTCCTCTTTACATTAATGTCTGTTTGTGCTTCTTCAGTGGAAGTGCATTTTTGTAAGAACCCAATGAGGACCAATTTTAGCATTTTACAACCTAGCAAAATTGTTATTTCTTTCTTGTAGTGTTCTGTTGTCGTGTTTAGTTTTGTAGATGCACATAGACGTTCTGTTATGTACTGGAAGATAATAATTTAAAGGGGACCTATTATGGGATAATAATTTAAAGGGGACCCTTTTCACAAGATGTAAAACAAATGTTCGATGTCCCCAGAGTGTGTATGTGAAGTCTTAGCTCAAAATACCCCACAGCTAATTTTTTAGAGCATTTTAAAATTGCCAAATTTGGGCTTGTGCAAACACGCACCGTTTTAGTGTGTTTCACTTTAAATGCTAATGATCTGCTGCTCCCGCCCCACTTTTCCGACGAGAGAGGTCCTCTGTATAAGCAGTATCATGTAATACATAAACATACCTGAACTCCTGTAGCGAACATGAAACGTCTTCATTGATAACCGAGTACCAACAGACTTGGTCAGCGGTTTTGCGTCTGTCTGGCAAGCAATATCTCTTGTTTGGCTGCTCTGTTCTGATGTGCTGTCCTTTACAAATAAAGATTCCACTATCAGCGCTATAAAAAAATAACAACATAGCTGGATTCATGGTGCTATCACAAACTTTATAAGTCTAACATGTTATTATGAGCTTGACAAATTCAAAGGCAATTTGGAAAACAAACACGTAATACTTACTTCTAGATGTGTAGCTGGATCACGAACAGTTGGCACTGCTACATCCTTCAGGAGCAACTTTTTAGTAAATAGAGCTATGTGGATTAAAGGTAAAATATGCAGGATTTTTCGCCTGGTGTATTGATGACGTATATTCCACATTAAACTGAATTATGGATCTTGTCGTCAAGCTGATGGATCTTTTATGGATGAGTGAATACATTGATGTTTTTTACATGACTGTGGTGTGAAGCAGGGCGCGATTGCTAGACGTATAACGTTACCAGCGCCACACGCAACGCGAGTCCCGCGGATATAAAGGAATAAGGACATTTCTTTCTACCGAACTACACGCAAGTTGCTGAATTAATACTCACACAGGTCAGTTTATTAGACGAATGAAACTTAAGGTAACAGCGCTGTTTCACTTGCTCTAACAGTTACACTATCACACTAAACGGCATTTGAGTGTGTTGAATGTTGTTAGTTAGGTTGTGTGTTGGCTGTATGAGACTAAAGCCCCTTTCACACAGAGATTCCGGAAAATACACGGATAAAGTGACCCGGGATTTGACCCGGGTTCGTTTGATTTTGCTTCATTCACACTGCCAGTGATTTGCCGGATCAGAGAGCGCGTTCACACACGACCCGTGTATGTTCCGGAAAGACGCGTGACGTTGGATGTGACGGGTCTCTACTTCAGTCCAGTTTGCAGAAATTTTTTCGTTCTTTCTTGTATCGATGACGAACACAAACTTTCTTCTAGAGTAACTGAGTCGCACGATAACTACGTCATTGCAAAGGCTCGTGAATCATCACTACGACACACCCCTTATACGGCATTGGTTCTGGCTTTTGTTCACACAGCGCGCGTTCCGGATCTGAACACGGCAATGTTACTAGGTCCCCAACCCGGCATCAATCCCGGGTCGTGTTTGCGTTCACACAGAAGGCACTCTGGCAATTTGCCGGGTTCAAAGCGCTGTGTGAAAGGGGCTTAAGTAAGCTAGATCAACATTAGAATAACATACAGATCATATTCTAACATTTCATCATGTTGAACTAAATAACATTGATTAGTTTTATGTACATTTGCTCACCTGTCTAATAAAGTACATGCAACACTCTGTCAAGTCGAAGTTAGTCGCGGACGTGGAGCTCTCGGCATCTCGAAAGATGTTGATCTTTGTTCTAGTCCTCTTTTTGTCTCAAAGTCTGCCTGCCATGGTCCATAATGTATGAACAAAACAACAACAGCGTGAGCGTCCTGCTAGTTGTCAACGTCTGTCGCCATGGTTACTATGGCAGTACGAGGTCAAACCTGGCGGAAACCGGGGGTAACGTGGATATGACGCCATTGACTGGCGACTCCTCACCCCTGCTCACACGCCCCGTTTCCTTGAAACATTTGGGATATTGTAAGTAATCAACTAAACAAATTATATAACATTGGCTTTTTGGATATTTTACTGCAAAAATCCTACATATTGTACCTTTAATACATCCAGCTACACGACACCGAAAACGATTGGGAAACATTCTTGTCAGTGCAGCAATGGCGGATGTGTACAACTCTCAACTCGCTGAGTGTACACACTGCCAACACACATTTATGTCCAAACATAAATTTTGCATAATAGGTCCCCTTTAATACTTTTATCCCACAAGGATGCATTCATTTGTTTGCAATCACAATTGTGAGTAGCAAAAGAAGTTTGAAATTGCTAATTATATATTTAGAATCATACAAAAGATGCTTTCAAATAAATGCTGAACTTTTTAATTCATCAAAGAATCCAGAAAATATTTAATGCGGTTTCCACAAAAATATGAAATGACTGTTTTCAATATTGATAATAATAATAAATGTTTCGTAAGCAGCAAATCAGCATATTAGAATGATTTCTGAAGGATCATGTGACACTGAAGACTGGAGTAATGATGCTGAAAATTCAGAGATAAATTACATTTTATATTGTTTTAATTGTAATAATATTTCACAGAATTCTTTCAACTTTTGCACAATACTGTAAACTGTTGAGCAAGGCCCATTTATTTCTCATAAATTATTTCTCTGAATCCACACACGCACATCTTTGAACATGAAGGCCCACTAAATTATAAATCATTTTATTCTCTGTTTATCTCACAGATCACTAGAAACACGACTCCAGCATACAGAACACCAGAGATGATTGACCTGTATTCCAACTACCCAATAAACGAGAAACAAGACATATGGGTGAGTTATGTTTGAGTGTTTTTTTGTGCATCAAATAATCAATTATTTTTTGTTTCAACAAGTGGCGCACCGCTAAAGTACATTTTAGTTTGTTTCTCCACATAGCTGTATTTTAAACGTTAAATAAGTTCTGACTGCCAGTTTTTGATTTGGCGCATTAGCATTACTTGTCACATAGCACCTGGTGAGGACACAGTGTAACAATAACACACACCTTTTCTCTCTGCAGTTGTTATTGGTTGTTTTTAAAGAGTCTTGGTTTGTTCCCTATAGGCTCTGGGCTGCATCCTGTACCTGCTTTGTTTTAAGCAGCACCCATTTGAAGAGGGAGCCAAACTTCAGATAGTAAACGGCAAATACAACATTCCACAAAATGACATCAAGTACACAGTGTTTCATCAACTCATCCGTAAGTATCCCGCGGGCGCTTAGCTATATTCCCTCTTGCCAAAATCTCTCCTACTTCATACTGTCATTTTGCTCGTGAATGCAGTTGCGTGAAAAAAGTTGTGTGTGTTTGTTCCAGGATCTATGTTGAAAATCAACCCGGAGGAACGTCTGTCGATCAGCGAGCTTGTTAACCAACTGCAGGAGATCGCTGCAGCCAGGAACGTCAACCCCAAATCTCCCATTACTGAGGTACAACCAGCGTGTTCTGAGGATCTCTTAGATCAAGTCTTCACTAGTCATTCATAGGTTGCTAAATATGTGATGCAAGAGTTTATAACGGGAAACCAAAATGGGTCTTATAATGGAATGACCTCTTCTGTTAATCTACCAACCCGACAAGGTTATTATAAATAAAAAATGGCCGAATAGTTAATTAATCAGCCAGGCTGATTAATCTGTCAGACTGATTAATAGTCATTTTGAGATCATGACATCAGCCGATAACTGTATCCACTTTGTAGATTAACCAAGGGCCGGTTTACACTTGGTCACTTCATGCGTTTTTACTGCTCAGATCTGATTTTCGTAAAACGGTTCTATCTACACATGGCCCAAATAAATGTGTCTCTGCCAAACGATTATAAATACGATCTTCAATACCTGCGCTATATTCAAATTTAACGGAGTTCACATCGACGAAAGCAACAGATATGAGCTGTATTTTATTTATCATCAGCTTATTTCAAGATCAAAGACCGCAATAGGAGAGAGAGCGGCATCAGCACTGGTAAGATCATTTAGTCTCTCTCTACTTTAAATCAAGACGATTGTGTGTTGAGCGTCTGCGACTTAAAGGCACAATATGTACGATTTTTAGATTCAAATATCCAAAAATCACTAGAACAATGTTATATATTTTGTTGACTTGTGTACTTGCATTATCCCAAACGTTTCCAACAATGTTTAAATCCAGAGAAATCAGCCGTTTTAACCAGGAGCGTGTCTTAGTGACTTCATATCTGCGTTACCCTACTTTTGTAGAAACCATGGAAATACCCAAGATGCTTTTATATATTATGTGCTTTATTAGACAGGTGAGCAACTGTTTGGATACATTTATCAACAGGAAACTAAACTAATTGTTATATAGCTCAACACTGTTAGTCTTATTGTTTGAATCTCTTTGTTTCCTTTATATACCACGAGTAACATGTTTATGCCTCAGAGACAACACTATCTTGTCAAGTGGCTAGCATGGCAAAATCAGAGAGAGCTTTCTTCATCATACAATACATTTTTAAATGAATTGCATGTCATTTAGCAACAAGTCATCCAGTTTTTATTAATATGATATTCTATATTGATCTAGCTTACTGCAAAGTGCAACAAGTGTCTCATACCAGCCACTGAACGAGTGCACAGAGTAACGTTCAGAGAACGGCGTTTCGCGCAGGTCTCTCTCATTAAAAAGAGCCTGTTACTACAGCACTGTTAATAAAACTTACATACATTAGCTCATCCATGAACACGATTTCTGCCCGAGTCCGTCGGGATTGCTTTCCATCGGCTGTGGCGGTCAAGATGATAACTCCCATGATCATCAATCTACGCCTTTGTTTTGAGCAAGCGATCTCTAGCGGCGAAAATTACATATTGTGCCTTTTATTTGCGTCAGTTGGTGCGTCTGCTTGCTGAAGAGATACTCAGCTACTCATCTGCTGTGATGCGTGTTGCAGTCGCGCTGTCATATCTGGCTATAACATGTTATACAGCCTATAACATGCTCTCACACATTTACTTTTGTAACATTTTGTGAGGAGTAAATATTTACATGTGTAAATATTTTACATATGTGGTTACAACAACCAGATGCATTTACACTTGGAATGCGTCTCAGACCTCACACCTCCTGAAGTGGTTTGAGTGATCGGATTAAACTCCGGCATTTACACCTGGTCTTTTCACGATTGGATAGCTATCCGATCAGAGAAAACGCATGAAGTGATCAGGTGTAATGTAGGCCCAAAGATGTAAGCTGGTCTTATGTCAGTTGTAAAGATATAACAGTTTTTTTTTTTTTAAGTGAAGTGACGTGAAGGCCAGGTATAGTAATTGATAACCCATACTCCAAATTTGTCCTCTGCTTTTAATCCATCCAAGTTAGTGCACACAATTTGTGAGTAGTGAACATACACACACTGCAAACTGACACACACCCGGAGCAGCTGAGGCTAGGTCCCTTGCTCAAGGGCATCTCAGTCATTTTCTGCTGGTATTATTGAGGATCGAACCCGCAACCTTACTAGTCTGACTCTGTTCATTAGGCCACGACTGCCCTAATTTGAATGCATAATGTACATTTTCAATTTTCTAGTGAATTAAAATTGTATATATATATATATATATATACATATATACACTCACCTAAAGGATTATTAGGAACACCATACTAATACTGTGTTGGACCCCCTTTCGCCTTCAGAACTGCCTTAATTCTACGTGGCATTGATTCAACAAGGTGCTGAAAGCATTCTTTAGAAATGTTGGCCCATATTGATAGGATAGCATCTTGCAGTTGATGGAGATTTGTGGGATGCACATCCAGGGCACGAAGCTCCCGTTCCACCACATCCCAAAGATGCTCTATTGGGTTGAGATCTGGTGACTGTGGGGGCCATTTTAGTACAGTGAACTCATTGTCATGTTCAAGAAACCAATTTGAAATGATTCGAGCTTTGTGACATGGTGCATTATCCTGCTGGAAGTAGCCATCAGAGGATGGGTACATGGTGGCCATAAAGGGATGGACGTGGTCAGAAACAATGCTCAGGTAGGCCGTGGCATTTAAACGATGCCCAATTGGCACTAAGGGGCCTATAGTGTGCCAAGAAAACATCCCCCACACCATTACACCACCACCACCAGCCTGCACAGTGGTTACAAGGCATGATGGATCCATGTTCTCATTCTGTTTACGCCAAGTTCTGACTCTACCATCTGAATGTCTCAACAGAAATCGAGACTCATCAGACCAGGCAACATTTTTCCAGTCTTTAACTGTCGAATTTTGGTGAGCTCTTGCAAATTGTAGCCTCTTTTTTTACTCTATTTGTAGTGGAGATGAGTGGTACCCGGTGGGGTCTTCTGCTGTTGTAGCCCATCCGCCTCAAGGTTGTGCGTGTTGTGGCTTCACAAATGCTTTGCTGCATACCTCGGTTGTAACGAGTGATTATTTCAGTCAAAGTTCCTCTTCTATCAGCTTGAATCAGTCGGCCCATTCTCCTCTGACCTCTAGCATCAACAAGGCATTTCCGCCCACAGGACTGCCGCATACTGGATGTTTTTCCCTTTTCACACCATTCTTTGTAAACCCTAGAAATGGTTGTGCGTGAAAATCCCAGTAACTGAGCAGATTGTGAAATACTCAGACCGGCCCGTCTGGCACCAACAACCATGCCACGCTCAAAATTGCTTAAATCTCCTTTCTTTCCCATTCTGACATTCAGTTTGGAGTTCAGGAGATTGTCTTTACCAGGACCACACCCCTAAATACATTGAAGCAACTGCCATGTGATTGGTTTATTAGATAATTGCATTAATGAGAAATTGAACAGGTGTTCCTAATAATCCTTTAGGTGAGTGTATATGGTGGTGTTATTCATAAATAATAATACACAATATACACATCATATGACATATTTAAATACATTACAAATATTTATATTCTGTGTAAATTAAAATATAAAATATAATTTGCAATCATTCAATTATTGCAAGTAGTATGTCTATACATGTTAAATCAAAAATCCCCCTCTTTGCTCTCTATACATCAGCACATGCCATTGAAAAAGCCACTATGATCTGCCACTTGTGTCACTTCATCTTAATTTTAGTAAACTCCTTCCGAGCTCCTGTTTGATCACCAGACTGGTTTGGTTGGTTGAATGAGGCTCTTTGGGTGCTTCATTTAAAACAGACCCCTCATTCTTTCACACACACACACATCCAGAGACGAGCAGAGTCCCACATACTGATCGCAACTCTCTGAAGGGCCATTTAGAGACACCGCCGCTCTCTTCCTTTCGAGTTCTGTCCTTCTTTCCTTTCCTCCCTCCATGACCTCCTGGAGACAAAGGAGCATCTCATCCCTCTTTTTATCTCTGACCTAATGGCCGCTGATCTCACTACATAAGACAGAAACGGGACTGGTAAACAAGTGGGAGGACAAGAAAAGGATTGGCCTGCTCCAGCCATGTTTGTCCGAAAGACGTCTGATTTGGACTAACAAATCATGGATTAATAATTATGCATGCGTTTGATCTGGTTAAGAGCATCCATACAGCATTTGTACGAGTGTTTGCATACAGAAGTCAGTGTTATGGTCCTATGTGCACACATAGTGGAGAGGGCGGCTTTAGACGCATCTGATCTGGGTTAAGAAGGGGTTTCTCTCTGGATTAAAGTGATTACCACCAACAGCCAGAAGCAGAGACACACACAGAGCCTGCAGTGATCGAGTCGTCTTGGCGTTCTGCAGTCATCGACTGGCGTTCAGATCCATGAGTATTCTGGAGTCTGTTTCCCTGCTTTTCTCCTGCTGTGTGTGCGCATCGGACTGTTTTCCAGATGAGTCTGTTAGGTTCTTACTACTGTCTGAAGTCTGTGTATGATGGCTATGAATCCCTACAGCTCCTGGAGCAGAACGGAGGTTTCGGGAACAACAGTGCGCAGCTTCCTTCTCAGATCAACAACATAAACAACGCTGGTGAGTTCTGAACTCAACTCATTTTTTGGCAAGGCGTTTTCTTTTTAGGTTAATGTAGATTTGTGGCTTCCGTCTTATTCAAATGCCATTCTTCCTTTGTAATTGATGCGATCTGTCGTCTGGAGTGATTTCACACAGCGGTGAAGACTGTGCTGTTCAATCTTATCCTGTTGCAGGATCTGTTGATGCGCTGACATCCTGTGTTTACATGCATGACATTTAGCAAGTTTCTCTTTGTTTTGTGATGCTGTTTTTCCTTTTCAGTTCTTTAACACACATATAGGTCATTATTTATTTTGGTTGGTTAATTTTCTTAATGTTTATTTGCTGTTATTAATTATTTTAATCAATGTTCATTTTTTTTTTTTTCGTAATATTCGTTAGTTATTATTATTTTTGGATTTGTTAGTTATTTTTTAGAGTTTTTTTTTTTATAACTTTTTAGTTATTGTTCGGTTTGTTGATTCTTTAGTCTTGTTGGTTGGTCATTTATTTTTTATTCGTGTTTTTTTTTTTAATGATTGTTTGAGTTATTATCATTTATTGTTGTTTTTTTGTGTATATTTGTTAGTTATTGTTATTAGTTACTATTGTTTAATTAGTTTGTTATTCTTTAGGTTATTAATGTTTAACAAACAAACATTAATAAGCTAAAGAATAACTAACCAATTAAACAATAGTAACTAATAATAACAATAGCAAATTTATCTAACAAATATAAACTAAATTGATTGTTTGTTTGTTGTTCTTTTTTACTTATACAAGTTAACTTTAGTTACTGTTTGGTTATTCATTTTTGTTAGTTATTTAGTTATTTTTTTATTGTTTTGTTAGTCATGTTGGTTAGTTTGTTATTTCATTTATATATTTTATTTTATTTTTATTATTGTTACTTGTTTTTTGTTTTGTTTATTTATTTATTTTTGTGAATTATTAGTTGGTTGGTTAGGTTTTTTTCTTTTGCTTTGTTAATGTTTTCTTGTTTTTTTTTGTAGTTACAAGTTATATGACTTTTTAGTTCATTTTTGGTTTGTTAATGGTAGTTAGTTTAGTTGCTTTTGGTTGTTTCTTTAGTTAATCTTGTTGGTTGTTTGATTAGTTTTTGTGTCTTGGTTTGATTTAGTTAGTACATAAACTCTTCTGTGAAATATTTCATCACCTGTATACCTTGCTCTTTGTGAGTCCTTGTGTAGAGTAAAACTATTAACCTCTACTAATTATAACATGCAGTGTATAATAATATAGACAAGTAATATCCGGCTCAGCTGTATTTTAAATGGTACTCTTTGTTAAACTGCTAAAAAGCTCTTAATGCCGCACATTAATGTATTCAGGAACTGGCTGAGTTGTGTAAACAATAATTTCTGGCTTTAGATCCACCAGCTTTTGTGGTAATAAGAAGCACTATGTTTGTGAGAGATTCATATCAAAGGGTATTGAAGCTTCTACAGGATACAGCGGCATCAGTCGTGTCATTATACTTTTGTTAAAACCTCACACAGTTTAAATGAGCTCTTCATGACCACTTTAAGTTCAGCAGCGTAAATTTTCACCTGACAGAAATTCACACACACGCAAATGCATTAAAGTGCTTGTACAAAAAGACCCTCGCTCATACCTGCTCTCACACACACACACACACACACACACCACTAGACTTAATAGGGATCTGAGGCGTGTTTCAGTGGACGGATGCATCAGTACAAACTCAATTTAGAAAATTTAGCTAGACATTGTATTTCAGCCAACATGATGTTTCACGAGTGTAACCCTCCACTTACCATCATGCTGCCATAATACTGTACACAAACAGATAATGCCTCGTACACACCCCTGCCCCCATATTTACCCCAAGGGATGGTTCCTCTCTCCATGCTGTAAGAGGATTGACCTCTAGTCACCATCTGCTGAGTTTACCCTGATTTTCTAAAACGAACTCAGTCAGAAAGTGATAATACTACTCAAGCAACCACACACGCGATCCTGTCTCGATTTCAGTCCATTTAAAGGGTTATATTCTACACTTTTGTAGCATTTCCTTGTCCACTTGTAATGTTAAGCAAGATTTGTTGCACCACAAAAACTCTGCTTACTTTTATTCTTAGCTTCTGTTATCTTTTGCATACTAACGTTTTGGTTTGTTAAAAATACAATTGTTCAGTGTATGTTCATTTTATTTGTTGAAATATTATTTAACATTAATAAATATGATTATTACGCTGTTTGTTCATGTTAACTAATGCTAACAAATTAGACCTTATTTGTAAAGTGTTAGCAATTATACCTGAAGCTTATTTGTTCAATTCATGTTAGTTAGCATGAACAGATACAACTTTAAAAAAAAGTTTTTTTTAGTAACTGTTGAAATTAACTAAGATTAATAAAATTATGTTATTTCATGTTAACAAATAAGACCTATTTGTAAAGTGTTACCAGTTACTATCTTGTTGGTTGGTTGGTTGGTTGGTTGGTTGATTTATTTTTTGGTTTGGTAATATATGTTAGTTATTTGGTTTTGCATTTCATTACAAAGGTGTATGAATACTGAATAGGCATTTGATATGTACGAGGATATGTTTTATCCCCTGTTACTGAATGTTAGACTCAAATGCTAAGATGTTGGTCATGTTACATATAGCAAATCTGTTCAACTTTGCTGCTTGTTCTGGTTAAAGGCAGCCTACTTGGACTGGAAGAGACCATCAGATGCATAAGCAAAGCTACATAGTTTTCAAAACTAAATGTTTTTCCAAGATCGTATGTCATGAACCTCATTAAGTAACCCCTTAAAGGGTTAGTTCACCCAAAAAGTTCAATTCTGTCATCATTTACTTGCTTTCTGTCCCTCCATAGACAGCTACACAACTGACACTTTGACGCTTCAAAAAGTTCATAAAGAGATCGAAAAACTAATCCAAATGAATTGGAATTGAGCGGTTTAGTCCAAATTTTCTGACACTTGATCGCTCTATACGATGAACAGATTTAATTTAGGCTTTTATTCACATTTATACAAATATTAATTAAAGCACACATTAGATATGGTAAACGGAAGCTCCGGCATGTTCGCTTGACTTGTGAGAACCAATGAGGTTCATTCTTGTTACGCATCACGTTTGAGCTTCAGCAAGAGGTTTATTCCTGCGCATCAAGTACGTTGAGGTTCTGTTTGTGTTCGCTGATCAATGTTTATATGGATTCGTGTGGATTAGTTTTATGATCTCTTTATGAACTTTTTGGAGCATCAAAGTGTCAGTTGTGTAGCTGTCAATGGAGGGACAGAAATCACTCTGATTTCATCAAGAAGATCTTCATTTGTGGATGAACGAAAGTCTCACGGGTTTGGAAGGACATGAGGGTGAGAAATTAATGACATAATTTTCATTCTTGGCTGAACTAACCGTTTAAGATCTGATCATTTGAGTTTTAAAGAACTGTTCTTTGAGACGTGTTATGAGATGATACGAGTCATTGCATTGAGGCGTTTCTTGTGTGCATATGTCAAATATATTAAGCAAACCTATTCTTCTGTAAAATCACTTTTGACAAACGTTGGCCTGCAATGATGTGCGTGTTTGAATCTCCAGGTGTATATGACACAGACCCGGCCATGGGTGGAGGCTTCCTGGATATTCTGAAAGGAGGAACCGAAAGATTCCTCACCAACATCAAAGACACTTCATCCAAAGTCATCCAGTCGGTGGCCAGGTGAGCGACTCATTCCCACTGCAGTAAAACACCCCTGCGGCTGTCGCACATTAACAAGTGCACATGCCTTGCTTGAGTATGTTTCGGCTTGCCTTGGTTTCGCTATGATGCACCACTTTACGCTGAGCCATTGACAGATTCAGCCGAATGAAGGAAGAGGTCGTAGTGGTGTACTAGAGAGTTCTGGTAATCTGCTGGTGGTTAATCTGATATCACCTTATCTAGCTCTCAAGCACTTTGAGCATGTTTTCTGAAGTCTGTGCTCTCTTCTTGGTATTAATTCAGAGGCTCTTTTACATGAGCTGTAGCATTTTAAGGCTTCAAAAACATGCTGTCCTGACATGAAGGCTGTTTAAAAAGCTAGGCAGAATAATTAGGAAAGATTCATTTTGACAAATTCTGCACTACCGAATGCATCATTCACAGACCGAATGCATTGTGATGAAGAAAACAAAAACATTCGAGACAGAGGATGAAGCAAGACTAATTAATGCTAAGAGTTATTTATAAATATATTTTGCTTAATTTCCCAAAGAAAAAAGTATAATATTAAAAGTTGAGTTTTTTACCCAAACATTACACTATATGCATTTGTATTTCTCAAATCAGTGTTACTTTAGCTTTATTGCATACTATAGTAGTTATTAATATTTTGCATTTTTTATATTTTCAGCAATTTTGTTTGCAATCTTTTGTCATTTTTATTATTTTAGTTTTTGATATATATTTCTATTTAGCTTGAATTGCTTTTTATTTCAGTTTTTATTTTAGTAATTGTAATACTGCAACTTAATCTTATTTCAGTTAAGGCACCCACACACTACAAGATAATCGGGCCGATTTAGGGCCCACTTCTCCCCCTCTGACAAGGAAAAGTCATGCTAATCTTGATAGTTCTACAGATTATCTTATCAGATTTTCCTGTGTTGTGTGTGTGAAGTGTGTTAAGAGTGACTGAATCTGCTCGGAAAAACGTCGAAGCTGCATCAATCTCAAATCGTAAAAATCTAACATGTGCTTGTGGGAACCCCTGGGACAAACGCACACACTCTGTAGAAGTTACCAAGAAACGATAACTAATAACGAGTTGACGGAAGCTTAACAATATCCACGCTTTTATCCTAACCTTTTTCTTTTTTTCTGCTAATTTTTTGTAAAAAGCAGTCCAAACACTTATCGCCATTTTGTCTTGTCCGTCATCTGGCATGTTTGTTTCCTTTGAAATCGCATTTGACTCTCACATTTTGAAAATCTGATAAGATTTAAGTGTGTTCCAGCCTTTAGTTGCCTTAGCAAGCAACATTTCTAACTTTCGTTTTTCATGTAATATTTACATTTTAATTCAGTTAACGAAAACATACATTTTCCAAAAAATAAGAACAAAAAGACATTTTCAATGTTGTTGTGGTTTCATCAGATATTACCTCATTCGAGTGCGTGCTGCAGAATTATTCCTCTACAATGAACATGTGATGCATGATATCAGATTTTATAAATAATTGATTCGTATGATTTTTTTCCGGAGCGCTGCTTTTGTTTGTTTTCCGGTAGAATAACAAATGCTTATGCTTCATGCTTGATAAAACAAAGGACATTCATAAAAGTGAATAGGTCATTTCTGAGTTCATGTTGATTTGATCATCAGAAGGTAAATTTGATCTGTCTAATTGTAGCGACTGTATGTTAATCTCTTGGTAAACTCAATGAGGGTGTTTTGTTTATGACACACACTGATCTACCAGATCATAAATTCCCCTCCATAATCCGTTTGCATTTATTAATCATGTTTAATAATTATCCCCCTAATCATCCTCACAAGTCTGTCGTGTTTATTTTCTCCTCAGTTGGCCCAATTTGCTTTAATTTTTTTGTTTTGTTCATTGTCTTGTTTTGTTCATTTTGTTCCTGAATCACATTTCTCGGTCTCAAATCACCAACCCCTTTCAGCTCCAGGTAACTATGGGACAGCGCCTGTGTGTTTGTGTTTAGCGTTACACGTGTGTGTGTGTGTGTGTGTAGAGATGTTGTGTGAACTTCACTCCACCTTCATCTCATGGCTTTGTATGCTGTTTGTTCATAACCACAGTCTGTTCCCATCAGCAAATAGTTTCTTAAAAGTTTGAACAGCTTGCCTACTAAATACATATGTATGAATGCTACGTTGAAATGACATTAAAGGAATAGTTCACTTCATTCCATACTATATCATGGTATGTTCAAATTCTTCTATATTTATATGTAAACATAGACCTTATGTAGCCCCTGTCTTCCAGTTTGTATTTCCACAGCATGATGGTAAGAGCTTATGGATTTATGAATGAACCGCTGATTTTAATATCTTCCTGGTCTACTGAGATTTGATATGACATCCACTTAAACATTACAATGCTCATGATAACTTGCGTTAACTCTACTATAAGTAAATCCTCTTCTCCAGCTAATTTCTCTTCGACAGCGATGCCATAGAAATATACGGAGCTACCGCAAAAACTGAAGTTCAAACACAACATTTTAAAGATGGCGGCGCACTTGTTTCTCTGGTGCATAAGATCTATACAGTACCTTTAAAAAGTGTGGGGTTTGTAATATTTTTTTAATGTTTGTGAAAGTGTTTTATTCTCACAAAGTCTACTTTTACTCGCAAAAACAGTAGGTTTTTTTTAATATTATTAACTTTTTTATATATATATTTTAAATGTAATTTATTCCTGTGATCAAAGCTGAATTTTCAGCTTCATTACTCCAGTCTTCAGTATCACATGATACATAATATGCTGATTTGCTGCTCAAGAAACATTTTTTTATTATTATCTACGTTGAAAACAGTTGTGCTGCTTAATATTTCTGTGATATTTTTTTTTTTCAGGATTTATTTGATGGATAGAAAGTTGGAAAGAACAGCATTCATTTTAAATAGAAATTTGTTGTAACATTATAAATGTCTTTAATGCATCCTTGCTGAATAAAAGAATTCATTTCTTTCCAAAAAAAACAAAAAAAAATCTTACTGACCCCAAATTTGGAACGGTAGTGTAACACACTGAAAGTAAGTTAGTTTTTCTTTTTGGGTGAACTATCCCTTTAACTGTTGTCTTTGCTTTTTTTTTTTTTTGTCCCAGATTTCTACGAAAGTGTCGTAAAGTTTGATGACTCTTGAGTTTTGATACAAGCCGTTACTCATATTCCTCTTGACAGTTTTTCTGCCTGTAATCTAGATGTTCTTCTTGCTTTGCTGTTGTGTTCACACATGTGTCCTATCCTGTCTCAGTTATGCTAAGGGAGACCTGGACCTGTCCTACATCACCTCCAGAATAGCAGGTACGCTCACCCGTGCAATAGGACTTTAGATTCATTTTGGATGTCTTAACCCTAATGGTGTAAGTTAATTACTTGTCTCTTTGTGTGTTTTTGCAGTCATGTCTTTCCCAGCTGAAGGAGTTGAATCTGCCATTAAGAATAACATTGAGGACGTGCGTCTGTTCCTGGATTCTCGACATGCGGGTCATTATGCAGTATACAACCTCTCCAAGCGCTCCTATAGACCGGCCAGGTTTCACAACAGGGTGAGAGTGGATAGCAAAGCAATTAGCTTTTTCTCAAATGCAAATGATTAACAGATTACAGTGAATTGATGTCTTTCCAAATATCATGAAACCAGTGTTGTAAATAAAACTAAAGCTATTAAAAATCCTTTTTTTTTTATTGAAATGAGCTGAAGTAAAATAAAAAAGCTAAAAACTTAAATGAAAACTTTAAATGTTGCCTTGGCAACTAACTGAAATAAGTTTAAAGGTAGGGTAGGCAATTTGTTTTATAAACGCTTTTTGTTATACTAGTTGAAACTCTCTTCACATCCTGATAGCAATCAATAATAGAAGTGGTCTAAATATTAAAACATGTACATATATCTTCTGTGGAAGTCTCAGGACCAAAAAAATGTCTGTGCAATACGATGTCCTACCTACCTGTCAGCGTATGCATTTCCACACCTCCGCGCATCACCTCATCACACGACGAGCTTTTAGACATGAGGTAATTCAAGTCGTCTCTCGTGACGCTTTGCAGACTCTGCTGTGTGTGTTCATGTGTTTTGAAGGAGGCGTGGCTTTGGACACGCTCTAAAGGGAGGGTGGGATCTCATGCTTTCAAAGCTAGCTTGCTATTGCTAGCCTCTCTGAAATTGCCTACCTTACCTTTAAGTTGAAGTTTTACTAAAAGTAAAACTGGAATAAGATAAATAGAAATACATTTTAAAAAAAACTAATGACAAAAGCCAAAAATACTAAAATAAAAACTAAAATAGGAAAATAAAAATAATATGAATTAAAAAAAAATTTAAAATATCAATAGTAAATAAATATAATCCAAATATAACGAAATAAATCCAGATTAGATGTCATGCTTAAATTGATAAATATGAAAACAAGGCTAGATAGAAGCAACATTGATTGAACCACTGGCATAAGTTTGTGGCTTGGCTGTTTGATAAATTCAATTCTTTTGGTGATATTATTGGCAAGGTAATGAAACCCTTCACTTTTAAATATGGTGTCTAGTCTTTCTATCGTCTACACATATTGTAATTGTTTTTCTGTGCCGTACTGTACTTGATGAAACTCATAATTGTGTTGTGTGTGCAGGTATCAGAGTGTGGCTGGCAACCTAGACGAGCTCCTACTCTGAAGAACTTGTACAGTATATGTAAGAACATGCATCAATGGCTCAAACAGGACCAGAGGAACATCTGCATCGTACATTGTCTGGTGAGCACACACACACACACGGCTCTTTTCCACCGATATTACTAGCTACGTTTACATGGAAACCTTTTGTTCATTCTGACTGATTAATCAATCGATTGATTCTGATTGATGAATCCGAACGTTGTGTTTACATGACCGCTAAATAAAGTGATCGGGTTGATGTGTGCGTTTATATGTCACAAGCTTCAAATCTTATGTTTTTTTGGTGACATGCGCACACTGCACGAATGTGCAGACTTTCTGAAAAGTCTGAGTGTGCACACGATGAGTGTGCATATGTTTGTGCATACTAACCAGTCTTCTTTTCTTTGTTTTGAAAAGAGCAGACTTAAAGGAGAACTCCGGGCAATTTTTAAGTGAATCTTGATAGTTAGACCTTTGTGAGTACTGACTATAGGAAAAAAACGAACCGGATTGGTGCTTGCTACGCGGAGCTGCGACCGCGAATGCCCAGAGCTCCCACCCAGCTAAAACGGCAGCTATGGGGGCATCGACATAAAGAGCGTTTTTGAGCCTCTTAACAGACACAAAATGCAATTAAAATGTCTGTCCAACATGAACAGGGACCCTACATGTGAACAAGATGCGTTTAGCAACTTAGCCATTGTTTCAACTCACCTAAATAGTCTTTTAGACGGCAAGCTGTAGTCTCGCGCTGCAGTCCCGTGCTGTAGCCGGAAAAGGTAAACAATGTCCAGGTGGGAGGAGCGTTGATCATGTGCGACGAGTTATGATCAGAGTGAAGAAGAAATTACAAGTGAAGAAGAAATGGCTCCTCCCACCTGGACATTGTTTACCTTTTCCGGCTACAGCACGGGACTGCAGCGCGAGACTACAGCTTGCCGTCTAAAAGACTATTTAGGTGAGTTGAAACAATGGCTAAGTTGCTAAACGCATCTTGTTCACATGTAGGGTCCCTGTTCATGTTGGACAGACATTTTAATTGCATTTTGTGTCTGTTAAGAGGCTCAAAAACGCTCTTTATGTCGATGCCCCCATAGCTGTCGTTTTAGCTGGGTGGGAGCTCTGGGCATTCGCGGTCGCAGCTCCGCGTAGCAAGCACCAATCCGGTTCGTTTTTTTCCTATAGTCAGTACTCACAAAGGTCTAACGATCAAGATTCACTTAAAAATTGCCCGGAGTTCTCCTTTAATATTGATCTATTTCGGGTCACATGAACCGTTGTGCCGTGCTGCTTATATTTATCAAGCAGTAAAAGCGGCCAAAACAAGGCCTGGTGGGACGCTGTCCTGCTCCGCTTCACAGAAGATGAGTGGAAGGAGAATTTTAGAATGACACAACAGTCATTTATAACTCTTCATTCAACAACAACAACATAAGTTCAGTGTGTCTTGCGGCATTTCTACGTCATTTTACATGCGCAGTGCTTTCCAGTTTCGGTTTTCAACCCGATCAAGTGTTTACTTGATCGGATTCAAAAAGGTTGAAACCACTCCTTACAATCTGAATGAAATTTTGGGGATTTGGCCTATGCATTCTGATTGACGTGGTTACTTGTGACTTTTTATATTCGGATTATGCTACTAGTCCGAATAAAAGCACTAGTTGTACTACTGTCATCTTCATATTGTGGCGTTGTGTTTTTGTATGCAGGATGGACGGGCAGCGTCGGCTGTGGTGGTTTGTGCGTTCCTCTGTTTCTGTCGTCTGTTCTCTACAGCCGAGGCTGCAGTGTACATGTTCAGCATGAAGCGATGTCCACCGGGCATCTCGCCCTCACACAAGCGGTAACAACCTCTTCTCTTTTTCTCACTTTGTTCTTTTGAAGTAAGACCACAATGTCAGGACAGGTTATTCTAGAACAGAAATGGATTAATTCAGCAGCTCAGACACATTAGCAGTGAGCCGCGAGTGCGACCGTTCTTTGGTGCTGAGGTCACTTCCTTCCACAACTGTTCTTCGGCTCGCCAAGAGCTTCTGCCGAACTTCGCAAGCTCATGAGACTCTTTTGACTCTAACCAAGTGTGAATGTACTAGATGTAAAGGAAGTGACATAACCTCGAACGATTCTGTTGTTCACTTGAACCAGAGCATTGAGCTGCCATTAAAAGAGTATCCCAGGCAGTGTTATTTAGTATTTTTTTATACCATTATAGTATTTTTCTTTTCTTTTTTTAATTTACTTTAATTTTTATATTTTCAGTTTTAGTTTAGGTTTTAATAATATGATGTGCTTTTGTCATTTAATTTATTTATTTTCTATTTAGCTTTAATTAAAAAAAAAAAAAAAAAAACAGTTTTAGTAATTTTAGTACTTAAACTTGTTTTAGTTGCCAAGGCAACTTTTTGTAAAAAAATTCATCGGATTTCTATATTTTAACTGATATCTGATTCCATGTGATATCTAATGGTGTCTGATATTTCAGTTAACAAAAACCAGGGTTATTATCATTAAATAAAACTAATACCATAATGAAAACGTTTTCATCACTTGAAAGTTTAAGTTGAAGTACTAAAATAACTAAAACTTTATAGACAAACTAATAAAATGGTTAAAAACACAACAAAATTACTAAAACTTTAACTAATATTAAAATCAAAATAATTCAATCTAATTAAAATAAAATTCTAAATATTAACAAAAACTACAAAAGTATTTAAAATAAGCTTTTTCTATGTTCATAAATTTGGTAACACTTTATTTTTTACAGTATCCTTGTTACATGCAGTTACTATAGTAATAACAGTACATTGTGCATAATTACATGCAACTAACCCTAAACTTAACCCTAATCCTGACCTAATGTAGTTACTTAATATTGCTCAGTACTTAAATGTATAATTACTGTAACAAAGACACCTTAAAATAAAGTGTAACCGTATATTTTAAAATATAATTCATTCCTGTGATGCAAAGCTGAATTTTCAGCATCATTACTGCAGTTGTTAGTGTTACATGATCCTTCAGAAATCATTCTAATATGCTGATATGATCAATGTTTTCACAAATATTAAGCAACAGAAAAATAAATTATTTCCATTATTAATAATTGATATCAACTGAGCACAAAATAATCATATTACAGTGCAATAAAATAATACTGTTCTACAGTATTTTTGATCAAATAAATACGTCCTCGGTGAGCATAAGAGACTTCTTTTAAACACACCAGTAGTGAACTGTATGTCATAACTGTGTGTTAACGGATTGCATTAACCAGTGACTGTGGTTGTGTGTAGGTATATTGAATACATGTGTGATATGATGGCAGAGGAGCCCATAATCCCCCACAGCAAGCCTATAACCATCCGCTCTGTCGCCATGACACCCGTTCCACTCTTTAATAAGCAGCGAAACGGCTGCCGGCCGTTCTGTGAGGTTTATGTCGGTGACGAGCGCATCGCAACCACCTCACAGGAGTTTGACAGAATGAAGTAAGTCACTTCCACACTGTGATGAAACTCGTCACATGATCCGGTGCTGATAGAGATGATGATTATCATGTTCCCAGCGTCTCCATCTGTAACTAAGTTCGCTGTTTCTGCAGGGATTTTAAGATGGAGGACGTGCGGGCGGAGATTCCTCTGAATATAACCGTGCAGGGGGACGTCGTGATAGTGATTTATCACGCCCGCTCCACGCTGGGCGGACGCCTGCAAGCCAAAGTAAGACAAGTGACCAATATTTGTGTATATGAAGAGTTCAGATGCAAAAGCCTCTAAATGCCATCTGAAATTTTCTTCTAAAATGATCATTTTTATCAAGCTCGTATATTTAAGTTCAATAATTTCACTTAAATGGCAATTTTTCTTGCCATTTAAGTGAAATTATTGAACTTAAATATACGAGCTTGATAAAAATGATCATTTTAGAAGAAAATTTCAGATGGCATTTAGAGGCTTTTGCATCTGAACTCTTCATATTCTCCCAGTACATGTTTATTAGCTAGATCTCAAATATTAACAAATCAGTTACTGATCAGTTGGACTGTAACTTTATTATGAACGGCATGATTATGATATAAACGGCAACGTAAGAACAATAGTTTGACCCTCACTAACGATTTGAGCAAATCAAAGACAAACAGACCATTGTATGGAAGCGTATTGCATTCACTTGAAGAAAAAAAATCTACTCTGTTTTTCTGAATTAACGAGTTAATTATCTCAGAATTACAAGATAATTTTTCATGGAAAAAAAAACGTTTTTGCTCTGTTTTTTCTAAATTTCTGAGTTTTTGAGATAATTCATTAATTCAGAAAAACAGAGCAAAAAAAATTTTCCATGAAAAATTATCTTGTAATTCTGAGATAATTAACTCGTTAATTCAGAAAAACAGAGTACATTTTTTTCTTCAAGTGAATGCAATACGCTTCCGTATCATTGCACATTGTTATAAATGTTTTTTATTTACAAGAAAGAATTGAACTATTTGTACAGACAAGGGCTGGTCCGAATACCTTTTTTTGAGCTTCGAAGCCTCTGTAGTAATGAACATCGAATATTCGAAGCTTCGGAATCTCTATATGTCTGTCTGTCCGTTTGCATTTTGATTATTTCGAGAACCGTTCATCCAAACGACTTCACAAGGAGTGCAGTGCCGTATTTGGTGCAATATAGATAGACAGGCGAGACGCCACACGTTCAGAATTAATAAACTTTTATTAAACTACAGAACAGCGCAAGCGGGAAGCGCGCGCGCCTCACGCGAGCAGAGCTTATATGCCAAGAACGGACACTGCATTAGTGATATAAAACACACACACACAGGTCTGTTAACTTAAATATTGGACTACCTTATTAAAAATATTCCTTAAGTTAACAGCCCTGTGTGTTTTATATCACTAGTGCGTGCAGCAGTGTCCGTTCTCGGAGCATATAAGCCCTGCTCGCGTGAGGCGCGCCGCTTCTTTATTTAAATCTAACCTACTTTGTCAGTAATTTGTTAGTGAGAAAAATATTAGACTACCTTATTGAAAATATTGCTTTTCTCACTAACAAATTACTGACAAAGTAGGGTAGATTTAAATAAAAAAGCGACTTATTTAACTTAAGCAATATTTTTAATAAGGTATGTCTTATAATATTTTTCTCCCTGACAAAGTAGGGTAGATTTAAATAAATAAAAACGAAATTTAAATAAATAAAAACGAAATTTAAATATAGAAAACCAAAATTTAAATAAACGAACTGTAATAGCCTAAATAAAGAACACGGTAGCAATAACAATAACAATTTCAATAACAACATCACAAATTTCAATTTATATTTCGCAGTAGATTAATTTAGATTGATAATAACGGGTAAAAAGGATATACATTTTGTTTCTATTATTCTATTTTCCACAATATCAAAGCAACGCAGCTTAACCTAAAACACAAGCTCAGGCATGCACTTCTGTCCATGATACAAACTCCGCTGTTCTGCGCTCTAGCCAGAGAATACTCCCGTTGCAGGAACAATTTTAGAAGTCCAAGAAGAAGCAAATATATTTATTAAGTAGCTATAACGAAGTTAAATGTTAAGTATTATATTTCACCAGATTTTATAGTGTAAAAGATATTCAAGCGTGAATGAGAACCGTTTCGAGGGGGATGCCAGGTGTGCAAAAAAACAAAAACAAAAAAACGAATATTCGAATGTTACATTTTCAAATTGAATACCAACCCACCGAACGAATATTCAAATTTTCGGGTCCAGCCCTAGTATAGACACAGTATTTTTTACATTTTCAATCTCTCCCCGACTAACCTACAGCAAACTGCCTTGAAAGAAATTAATTAAAAGTTATAATTATAATAAATAAATAACCGGTACCTTTAACAAACGGTACCTCATTTGTTGTGATTTCACCCATTTTAAGACACCATAATGTTTTTTGCAGATGGCTTCCATGAAGGTGTTTCAGATTCAGTTCCATACAGGCTTTGTGCCAAGAAACGCCTCCACTGTCAAATTTGCAAAGTAAGTTTCAGGTTACTCTTACAATGATCTCGTATCAGTTTCGCTTTTGGTTGTATGTCAAAATGATGATGCTGTATGTATTTGCAGATATGATCTCGATGCGTGTGACATCCAAGAGAAATACCCTGACCTCTTCCAGGTACAAGTAAATGTGGAGGTGGAGCCTCAGGATCGCCCTAGCAACAAGACTACGCCCTGGGAAAACTTTGCCACAAAAGGACTTAATCCCAAGATCCTTTTCTCCAGCCGAGATGAACAGCAAGAGATCCTGACAAAATTTGGTGAGTTTTCTCTTTATTTGGTTAGTTTTTGTAAGTTTTATTTGGTTCTGTCTTTATAAGAGCTTATATACAGTCCTTAATAAGTCTTTTAATGTATTCAATTAATTTGGTTCAAATTTAAGGTCATAAACAGTCTTTAATATCTATAGCAAATGTCTTAATTTTAGGACGTCTTAAATTTGGGCACGGAAAAACGAATCGGGATATGGCCTAATGTGATTATATAACTTCAAAAGGCTATGATTGAATTAAAATGATTGTGAGCCATTTACTGTTGACGAATTATGGCAATGTTTACTTTATGGTGTTTATATTGTAATTTGTTGCAGATGGTTGTAAAGTGTTAGCCTGGTTCTACCAGACTCTCGTACATTTCATTTGTACAGAGAGTCTGGCCTCGCTCCATTGAGAAACGTTTACTTCCTTGTAGGCGGGTTCTCTGTTAAAGTTCAAAACTATTGGATCTGCCCAGCGTCACTCAGGATCTGCCATAGCCAATCGCTAACGTGTGGTCGTGACGTATGTCATGCGCCGAAACCGGCTGGAAACAACAAGTCCGAATTCCATATTCATAAATCTAAATATCTAAATGCTAAACCTCTCTTTCTTATATTTGTGAAAGAATTTTAAAAATACCTCTTTTCAATTAGGTTGTCTGAGAACAAAAAAAGCCTTAAAAACATTATCTGTTTGTAATTATTTTCCTTTTTTCAGTGTCATGTAATTCTCTTAACTTGTTCATGTTTATTTTATATTATCCCCCTACTGTTTTATTTTTGTTTTGTTTTTATTATTATTTTTTGTTTGTTTTTGTATTATGTTTTCTGTTATTACTTGTGTATTGTTTTAAGCAATAAAAAAAAACAAGTCCGAATGATCAGAGGATTATGTTTAGAATAAGATGTCTGTCAACGAGAGCTGCATGTTTTGTTCATCGAATTTAAGAGTTCAAGGAACAATTCTAAATTCTAAATGTATATTTGACACTAAGGACAGTGATGTATTCAGTCAACAGTCGAAGCTGGGTGTAATCATTAACAATACGCCGCTGCGGTCGTTTCGGATCTGCCGCAAATGCTGTACAGTGATCATCGTGCACGCCGAGCTGCCCAGCACCAACTCCTAACCTTTCTGCCTCCCCCTTACTTGGTCCTCCATTAGTGCAACAAGAGGAGACGACAACAACTATCGGCTTTGCATCCTATCGTTCGCCTTAGCTAACTCATTCACCACTAGCGGAGTGAGCTGGAAAATTAAACTTTTCCCGAACCCCGTGGGGAGGAGGGCCACAACATCATGGCCACCAACAACACTTAGCAAACATTGATCTTGCTCCGGCTTTAACTTCTGGATATTCGGCAGTTTTGCAACAACGGACCGAATAGATTTTCTCACGTCTTTCTCCGCTGCCATTACTGAACTCCAACTCAAACTGACGCGCTACATCAACGTCATCGTTTTCAGCCAATCCCTCTGTTCGCTGATTGGACCGGTAAAAAAATTATTTCTGGAAACCAAAGTCTACAGCACAATCCCAGACGTAGTACTGAAGGAAAATAAAATTGAGCGGAAGTGCGTAGGAGGGCGGAGCCAGGCTAGTAAAGTGTAAGAGTGCATCATTTTTCCCCCTCGTCTATTTGAATGAACAGCTGGGAGTAGTAAAACATAGACATTTCAAAATAAGAGTCCTGGTCTATTTCGGGATTGTTTATAAATTAAAAGTACCGTATTATGCATAAAATCTTTTTTTTCTCCAGATATTATTGAAATTTTGGCTACACAATAAACTAGGGCTGTACGATTTAATCGTAATTGATTTTTCGATTTTGGCTTCCAATGATTATGAAAACAAGATAATCGAGGTAAACCGATTATTGTTCCACGGCTGCATTCTGTCCAGCGCACTTTCCTTTCCTTCACGGCGGTGTGCTTTCGGTCCTCCCTAAAAGCCCAAACTTAACATCTAAATCAGCTGAATAAGTGAATGTTGTAAAATGGAGTCTACTGTTGCTAAACTGCGGGACGTGTTTGATATTAAACAGTGTTGTTAAAAGCTGTTCCCCAGGAGGCTTTCTGTGTGTGCGCTCGAGTCAGAGCCGAACGTGGAGAAGCTAATGGACTTCAGATACGTCCACACACAAAGATGTCAAAATTAGGGCTGTCACTTTACATTCGAAAATCGATTGCCCAATCGATCGGCCCAACCAACGAAAATAGGGAATCGATTTTAACGGCCTTTTTTTTATATATATTTTTTACCAAAAATGTGTTTTAAGTGGACAGATCAATACAGTACACTGAACATGTAGGATGTTGGAAAATAACAATGTATTTTCTGTTAACCAAATGCCTTTTAATATTCGCTATTACTTCAATGCAAGTGAACGAGCGCGCCGTTATTTGTTACGTTGTGACGTGTGTGTTCAAGTAAGCCAGAAATGCACAGATACGCTGTATTTAATATATCATGAGGACTCACGAGTTGCGTATTTGCGCTAAATCTGTGCAGATTTGGTTTACACGAACTTACCCAGCAAAGTGAGTAAACATAGAAACACCCCAGATTGGCTCGTGATTTGACAGCGTTTCCCGCCAAAGTTCATTTTTACCCACATTTGGCGGGTTGGAGGGTGTTAATTTCAATCCCTGTATGTTGCACTCCTGTTTGTCATTGTGCACGAAACTTCACGCCAATAAATCATCAGAAATATTGCTGACTTGTCCCTATTAGTTGTCCGTGGATTTGCCTATATTTGGTGTTGAAAATGGAAACGTCTTTAGACATTTTACAATCGATTCAATGAACACTTATGTCTCAAAAATCGAACAGGATTTTTTTCACAAAAGTGACAGCCCCAGTCAAAATGCCTTTTGGGAGAGTATTAACGTAAACATAATCTTAAATAAACGTGCACAGTTGAGAAAGAACGTGTGTATCAGTATATTGGATACACCTACACCAGATTTTCTGTCCAATCAAATACTCTCTAGAATCTAAAACATCCTGCACCCTACATTATAAATAGACGCTGCGGCTAAAATTGTTCACTTGTTTACACATTTACTATTATCTACATGGTGAATGGCACATAGTGCACTATATAGGGGATAGGGAACGCTTCGCATCAGTGTCACGTGAACCGCTGCAGCGCACACACAGTAAGCTCTGGTCCAGAGACACGATAGCAAAGAACAGATCATATGCGTGAGTCGGTGCAGACCACAAAACACATCGGACCCATTTGAATTCTACCAAGAATGTTGTATTTTAAAGCGATATGGAGGAGAAACTGTTAGACAGACTCGGCATTAGAAGTAGCACTGAGTAAAAGACACCAGTGCCATGCAGCAACATAAATTACTCACTTTTCAAACAGCGTGATGATGACCACTGTTTGGCTGTAGTAACAGTTCTACAGAATCTGCTCGATATGTCCCACCCTTCCTGTTTCAGTGGAAGTTACATCAACACTGAATAACACTACTCACTTTAAGGAACTTCTGTGGGACTTAAAGCTCTCAGATACCCTGCACTCTTGTTTTTTTATCTACATTATGATGTTATACTTTTCATATTGGTTTTAACCTAGATTATTTTTTCTTCTTAATCTGTCCGGTTGATCAGGTAAACCAGAGCTTCCACGTCAGCCTGGTTCAACAGCCTGCTACGCCTCTGAACCGTCTCAGCCGGAGCATTCTCCTGAAGGGCCACAGACCGAACCAGATTCCCCTTCTCCTCAAAGCACTGACACCAACGCCAACAGCTTCTTCCAGATGCTTGACTGGGAAGGTATACAGCGCATTTATAACACGTTCAGTTAATAAGAACACAAATTCCATGCACATTTCCCCCTGATTGTTTGCTGCCTCTGCACATTAAAGGGGAAGTATGTAACTTTTTTAATGTTAAAATTAGGGATGTCATAGCCTGAGTTCGTCATACTCATATTCTAGTCAGAATGTGAGTCTGATACTGCTCCATAGGGCTTTGATTATGAGGCGTGTCTTAACCGAACCAGGGGGGAAAAAAACTCTGCACTCAATTGGATAGACCTACAACCAATCAGAGCAACGCAGTAAGTGACGTATGTTGAGCTACGCATAGTTGTCAACAGAACTCAACTGCACGCACGCTGGAAGAAGTAGTAAAATACTGATTATTGCTTCTTTTACTTGGTCCTCTATGAGTGCGACCAAAGGAGAAACCACAACGACCACATCCCATCTTCTTAGCGACCATCGGAGCCAGCTGATAAATTAAACTTTTGCTGAATCCCATAGGAAGGACGGCAAACACATCTTTCCGATCGACAAATGCCTTGATTGCAGTTCTATGTTCGTCTTTTAAAATGAATGCGCTGTCGATTTCTTTTACAACAGACGCGATAGCGGAATACATCTCAGTTCTCCAGCGGCAGTCATCTCTGAGGGGAACCAGTTCAACCCAAGCGCTCTTTGATAACGTGATGATTACGTAACTGGAGATCATCTGTCCATCATCGTATAAAGCCCGCCCTGGCAATTTGATTGGCCCGACGATTTCTGAACCGATCATAATTACTCCTCAATGGATCGAGTCCAGACCGAACTTCCCGACCAAAAAAATGTTGTGGGCCGGGTTCAGGCTGGCATCTAGGCTAGGGATGTCATGATTCCTTGATTAAATTCAAATACTCTATTTTAAAAAATCTTTTATTGCAATTTACTCAATTGCAATTTGACCATTTAACCAACAAAATACCGGAAGTGTCGTGTTCCATGGACAAGAATCCATGAACCGCAATATTTGACTGCTATCCAAGGCTGCACAATATTTTAAAGTGGTGGTTGATTGTGATTTCACTTTTCTAACTTTAGTTAGTGTGTAATGTTGCTGTTTGAGCATAAACAACATCTGCAAAGTTACAACGCTCAAAGTTCAAAGCAAAGGGAGATATTTGCTTTTAAAGAAATTGCTTTTTAAGGACTACAACAAACGGCTGGCAGGGACTACACAAGCTTCCTCCCGGGTTAGTGACATCACCAACCCTAGAATTTACATAACCCAAAAAGTGACAAATTTAACATGCTATATAAAAATATCTGTGGGGTATTTTGAGCTAAAACTTCACATACACACTCTGGGTACATCAGACACATTTTGCATCTTGTGAAAATGGCATTATATCATAATATAGCATAGTGCTATTGTGAAATTGATTTATGCACTTATTAGTTGTACTGTATTATGGTGTATTTGCAGATGGAAGTCGGCAGTTCGATCGCTCTGACAGCCAATTAGATGATCAGGAGGACTTGAGTGGCGGCTCGGAGGAGGAGTCAGTGTCTTACTCCGCCCCCATTGATGGGACTCTGTCACGTGACACCAGTGAACCGCTCTTCGAGGCAGATTTCACAACCACACCACCTGACCCCCAGCCCGACACAGAGGACCTGCTCGGCCTGAACTCTGACCCCTGTCTTTCGGCCGAGAACATTTCTGTGGTGACGGGTCTGAAAAGTTCTGCTAGTAACAGTGATTTACTAAACGATCTGTTCGCCCCTCCATCCAACGCTGCGCCTCCAGCTGACACAGAAGACCTGATCGGAGAAGGTACAGGAGAAGATCTGTTCTTCCCCAACACGTCCAGCCAACCGGCACCAGCGGCTAATAAAGGTAGAAGAGATTTCCTACAAGAGTGTTTAAAGATCGTGTTCAGTACCAAAAGGTTGCAAGTTTGACACCTGGAAGGCATGATTCACCTATAATAATAATAAAGATAGATAATAAAGATTAAAGATGAAAGTCAAAAATCTAAAGAAATTTATATTTGGTTAAATAAAATGAAGTCTATTTTAGGAACAATAATATTTTTGGCATTAGGAAAAATTTTCCTCACAGCTAATTGATTCATTTTCCTCTCAAATTCTCATTACTGTAATGATAAAAAGTGTATATATTGTATTTATACATTTTTATAACATTTTATAAATAGGTTCATAGTCTTTTACGTATTATGCTGATTTAATTTTTTTATTTGTAATTTATTTGTTTTCTTATTATACATACAGGGTGGGGAAAAGCAACAACATCAGCATTATATTTGATTTAATTTGATTTGATTTAATTTAAGAATCATCAACAAATATAATGAAAATAGCAGATCCACTGAACACTAATTTAATTTAAAAATAAATAAAATAATTTGACCAAAATTAGCTCTTTTCATTAATGCAAAATAAAAATACAAATTCTTTTGACGTTTGGGTAAATATCACCCGGACATGTTCTTTAATATTTTAGAATATATTAATATTTTAGAAAAATATTTGTATACACGTTTTTCAGTTGTTTTAAATTACATGGACTTTCTTTCTGTAGACTTCTTTGACCCCTTTGGTGTGGGGTCAGCATCTTCAGGGTCAGATCTATTTGGTGACCTCTTGGGGTCAGACAGTGGAAGTAGTGGCTTCAAAGCTCCGCCTCCTGCATCCAACTCCAGCCTGTTTAACCTCAGTGAGTTCTGCTCCGATTTACATATGAATCAAAGTAGTGTACTAATAAATCATTGGTAACACTTTACAATAAGGTTTCATTAGTTAATTACTTCAGTTAACATGAACTAAGAATGAACAATACTTCTACAGCATTTATTAATCTTAGTTAATGTTAATTTCAACATTTACTAATAGATTAATAAAATCAAATGTTGCATTCGTTAACATTAGTTTATGCACTGTGAACTAACATGAACAAACAATGAACAGCTGGATTTTGATGAGATGAATAAATACTGTACCATTTGTATTGCTCACGAGTTAATACATTAAATAATGTTAACAAATGAGGCCTTATTGTAAAGTGTTACCGAATTACCAAGTGTTGTTATTTTTTAAAGGGACAAAAAATATGTGGTTATTAAGAGCAATGTTTGTTTTGAGTTAAAAGGTATAGTTCACCCAAAAATGGGTAAACCATTTAAATTTTTGGGTAAACTATCCCTTTTAAAGCTGATCTTTTTCTCTTTTTTTAAGTATAAATAAACATCGGTTTAAGTTCTTTGGTGTTTTTAAAGTAAATGTCAGGGTGTCTGAAAGTGTCTTTCATAAAATACTTCTTAAAATTAATATTTATAAAATATTTTGCCAGATAAGTTAGCAAGCGAGACTCCGAAGATGACATCATCCGCGAGTCAGCCTGATCTGTTAGGTGGGTGGGACAACTGGACCACAGGTGGAACCAGCACGACTATTAACATGACCACCGCTGCCAGCAAACCTACTATGAGTGGTAGTCAAACATTCATTCATTCATTCATTCATTCAGATAACCAGACCTTAAATCAGTCAGAACAGTTACTTGGTTAAGTTGGTAACGCTTTACAGCAGTCTAATTTGTTAACTTTAGTTAATGCAATAACTTACTATTGATGTATATCCGAGTAAAACAGCTTCTCGAATGAAAGAATGTAGGGACTTGACTTTGCTCATGGGGTGGTTGATTGGATGGTTGTGCTTTGCTATTGGTGGATCTCATGTGAGTGACAGGTTGTCCCGCCCTCACACCAGTGAACATGTCATCAGAGAACCTTTATTTTGATAAAAGATTACGAGGGCATATACATTTTTTTTTTTTAAATAAACATGTTGACAGATAAATCATTTATAAAAAAAACGCTGCAATATTTCATGAAAAATATAAATTTTCTAGTTTGATTTCATGGAGACTTTAACTAACAAATATATTTTACATTCATTTATTATACTTTGTCATTGTAAGTTAATAAAAAATGTTCATGTTGGTATTGGTAACAGTAATAACTTGATCTTTAACTCTTTCCCCACCACTGCCAATTTCTGTCATTTGAAACGACGTTCCCCCGCCATTGACAGAAATTTTCAGCTTTCCGTGTTGTCACTGTTATACGGTAGGGGGCGCTGATTCGCATCTTCTGAAATAATACCGAATCTCCTGCTCAAAAGACTTGTGAAGAAACAGAAACAAGCAATATCATATGTAAGCAGATGCATATGTAAAATAATGCGATCATCAACATTAAACAGCATATAAATCAAAACTGCCTAATGTTACCAATGAAATGTTGACCCAGGATAAGCTATAGGACTGTGAAGCTTTGGGGTGTTGATGGACTCGATCCACTCCATCTGTGTTTTGATCATCGATCTGAATCCGATCCACTCGCATTTTTTTTTCCTTCTTTTTGCTCAAAATGTTGCTTTTTTTATGAAACTTGCCCACATGCAAGTGTTGATTAAAAAAAAAAGAATGCATGAAGCTAGAATAAAAAGCAGAGGCTCTGTTCTTTCTTTTTATATATTGCATGTTCAGATATTCATTCAACATAATGTTCTGGGGGGCCATGAACATTTTGTGAATATTATCAAAAATGCTGGCGGTGGCTGGCAACGTTTTAAAAAATATGTTTTGCTCAATGTTGCTTTTTTTTATTAAACTTACCCACATTCAAGTGTTGATAAAAAAAGAATGCATGAAGCTAGAATAAAAATGTTTTTGGTTTTTTTAAAGCAGAGGCTCTGTTCTTTTTTTATATATATATTGCATGTTAGATATACAACAAAATATTCTGGGGGCCATGACATTTTTGTAAAAATTATCAAAAATGCTGTCGGTGGCTGGCAACTTTTTTCAAAAACACTGGCAGGAAAGAGTTAAAAATTGAGATTACACATTAAAGATTAATAAATGCTAGATAATAGAAATATATTTCATTGTTAGTTCATTTTAATTAATGTATTTAAATAATTTTAACAAATGAAACCTTACTGTAAAGTGTTACCATTAAATTGAACAATAACCCTGTTCATACAATCAAACACTTCCTATGTTTACCGGTCAATCAGCTAATGCGATTTTCATGTTAGTTGTTAGAAAACTCATAATCCACTCATAGCAGCCCATAAAGTGTTTAAAAAGTTTATCTTTCTTTGTGCAGCCTCAGGACTCTCATCTTTCTCCAAGGCCAAATCTCAGAGCTTTGACCCCTTCGCAGACCTGGGCAACCTGCCCTCAACACTACCTGGTATGTGTTACTGTATTACATGTCAGTGCTGACCCTTTATCAGACTACTTTGTCATATGTCATTCATAGCATGCAACTAACACTGATTTGTGTTTAGGCTCATCCAGTGCTGGTTTCTCTGGTTCAGGTTATAAAGCGGCGCCCTCTGCGGGTGGCCCAAAGAACTCAAGTCAGCAGTGGCAGCAGAACCCTCGGCCCTCATCTGGCCCGAACAAACCCTGGATGCCTCTAAACTCCGCGTCCAGGCAGCAAACCCAGCCCTCCAAACCTGTTCCCCAACCGGCTAAACCAAACTACGTCCCCAGCTTCAGTGTGATCGGTGGGCGAGAAGAGAGGGGCATCCGTGGACCGGCCTTTGGTAAGAACAAATGCGTGAAAGTTGCAAATTTGAAATCATACCATTTCTAATAATTGTTTGAGCAAAAAAATATTTGATCTTGTGTAATACAGCTCGTTTGTGCATGTTTCTGCAAAGTTACAAAGTCCATGGCAAAAGAAGTGAATGCCTGAAACGCCTCGTTTGTAGTCCTGCCATTATTTCCGTGACTTAAGGCACCGATATACTCATTAGAAAGTTCTTTTTTGTTCTTCGCTTAGGGATAAAAAGAAGTTTGAAATACCTTAGCAGCGGTATAGAGAGTATACTGGATTTAATAGGGGAAACTGCTAGGGATGGCCCGATACCGATACTGGCATCGGGGATCGGGCCGATACTGTCCTCATATACTCGTACTCATAAAAATTCGCCGATACCACGCACCGATACCACGTACATTTTGCAAAACGAAACTGGCCGCCGCGAGAGCTTTGTCGAGGTGAACTGAGGCATAGGAAAGTAGCCTATAATGTCGGCGGTTTGGGCTCATTTCAAGATAAGGGATGATGACAACAGCAAGGCAGACTGTGAGTTATGTTCAGCTAAGGTGTCGAGAGGAGGGAAAGAAAGTACATCGTTTAACACCAGCAATCTAATTAAACATCTGAAGACGCATCATAGATCTGATGGCCGCGCGCGCGGGCGGTAATGCACTCACTCTGTGTGTGCGGGTGCGGGAGAATAAAACGATTCGCGGGACTCCCGCAAACTAGAAATATCTATGAATAAAACATAAAAACTAATAGATTTTTATTCATCTCTTGCAGAAAAGCAACAAGAACAACTACAACAAAATAGAAACGATTTACAGGCCAGAGTTTCTATTCATAACATGGTTACAGCGTTGAGCGATATAGCCAATCACAGACATATGTGTTGATTTCTTGAACGCAATGGCCAATCAGAAGCATTTAAGATAGACTCCCCTCACTGCTCAAAACGGACTTTTTTGTTGAGTGCTGAATTCTGTATGCTGGCAAATCCTCTAATTATAACAAACAAAGTGTGGATATTATGAAAGATTGATTGTGCAGTCAGCTTCATTGATAAAAACAAAGATGTGTGAGATCGCGATGAACTGTCAGCTTTTAGGATTTATTAAGGGTGCGCACTTTGCGTGCATTCAGTCATGCCCATGCACACAGTAGCCTGCTTGCTTTTATGTTAAATTAACAGTGGTTTGTGTGTTAATACATTTATTATTTTACAAAAAAATTTTTTTTTTTGACTTGTTAAAACAAGCAGAGAAGAAAATAAAAACAGTCTTCTGACCTGTGTTCTAAAATAGTCATCATCTTTTCTGGGAGCCTATTACTTTTGCGGTAGAAATATCGGTATCGGTACTCGGTATCGGCAAGTACACAAATGTAAATACTCGTACTCATATCGGTTTGAAAAAAAATGGTATCGGGCCATCCCTAGAAACTGCAAAAATGCGAGTAAAACAAATGATAATCAGTCTAAACTAAAGGTTAGACTTGATAGTGTTCCTTACAACTTAGCAAAGATCCAATGATCCATGGATATTGACATGCCACCAGAAATCGTGTTTCCTTATGTGTGCCTGATTTCGACGCCAGGGAAATGCATAAAGCAAATTTGCCTGTGAACACTTTATGTAAATACAATGTAGGTTGATTCTGTGTCACAGCGGCAAGAAAGCATCTGATCATAGTAGGTGGACATGTTTGCACCAGCTCTGCAATTTGGAACTCAAGTCATCATGTCATGTCTTTTATATAGAACATAATACAATAGAGTGCTTTAAATCAAGCAGCTTTACAGTATTAAACATGAAAAAATTTTTTAGAAAAACAACTTCAGTTTCTACTATAAAGCAGCTCTCCAGTGTTTTTACTTGTGGGCGTCTGACCTCGACGGACTGAACCGGAGATTTCCACGTCAAAGAAGGCGGAGCCTCAGAGCCACACCTACGTATTACATAATCGCCACAGACCAATGGTAGTTTGAAGGTGTTTACCAGCCAGATCGAACTTTTCCAAAAGAATTTGGCCTGATTTTGTTCAAAATGATGGCAAACCAGAGTTTATTCTTCGATTTCACTTGAAGTATATCAGGCTCTTTAGAGCCGTCAAAAGCCAACCACCTCCTCCTCGTGGTGTCGGCTGGAAACGAGTACCCTTGGGGACTCGGCAAACGGTGGCTCTGGTCCCAGCGACAGGTGAGGTGACACATCGGCTGGGTCTCTTTGGTCGCATCAAATGGCAGCAGCAAACCAAGAAACCGATCAAGCTAGGGCGTTCCCCCTAGGCGACGTGCCTCATCAACGCCCGGATGGTGTGAGAAATGGACAAGGGCTACCTGCTCAAGGACGGGGCAGGCCAAAGAAGATAGTCCACCGAATCCGACTAGCCACACTTAACATCGGCACCCTCACCGGCCGTAGCCGTGAATTGGCTGATACTCTTAAGACCAGACGCATCGACATCGCGTGTATCCAAGAGACCAAGTGGAAGGGGAGCAAGGCAAGAGACATTGGAGAAGGGTATAAACTCATCTATCATGGTGTCACGTCGAGGCGAAATGGAGTAGGCGTGGTCGTCTGCCAACAACTACGAGACAGTATCGTCGAAGTCGACAACATCTCTGACCGCCTAATCTCGATCAAGATTCTTTCCGGCCCAACCATCCTCAGAGTCATCTCGTGCTACGCCCCTCAAGTTGGCTGCACCGATCAAGAGAAGGATGAGTTTTGGGAAAGCCTCGGCGCTCACCTACAGATAATCGCCACAGACGAATGCATCCTGGTCGGAGGAGACCTAAACGGCCATGTTGGCAAAGATCGTGGAGGATATGATCAAGTCCGTGGAGGATATGATCAAGTCTATGGAGGACAGGGGCTAGGTACACGCAACGACGAGGGAGCCCGCATCTTGGATTGCGCTGAAGCCCATGACCTCGTCGTCGTCAACACCTTCTTCAAAAAGAGATCGAGCCACCTGGCCACCTACACCAGTGGTGTCCACAGAACCCAGATCGACTACTGGATAATCCGACGCGGTGACCTGAAACTGGCACTTGATGCCAAGGGGATTCCCTCAGAGAATATCGGCCCCCAACACCGGCCACTCGTCCTCGACTTCCAACTTAATCTGCAGCGGCAACCTAGACCGAGAATCACTGGGCCTGAGCGGGTCAAGTGGTGGAAATTGAACGAACAACAGCAGCAGCTTGCGATGGCCCTCCAAGCACTAGACATCAATTTCGACCAATCAGTTGAAAAAATCTGGGATGATATCTCCTCCAGCATTCGTGATGCTGCCACCGGTGCCCTTGGCTCGACGAAGCCAGGGCGGCGATTTATGGACAAGCAAGTCTGGTGGTGGAGTGAGGACGTCCAAGAGGCAATCAAGGCCAAGAAACTGGCGTTCGTAACCTGGCACCGCACACCGCTGGACGATGATCTCCAACACTATCAGATACTCAAATCAGCCGCAAAACGGGCTGTGGCCAAGGCGAAAGCCGTGCATTATGACGATCTATACGAGCGGCTAGGTACACCTGAGGGAGAAAAGATGATCTACCGTGTTGCCAACTCCCGCCACCAAGCGACCCAAGCCATTGGTCGAGTCATGCACATTAAGAACGCCGATGGGCAAGCCCTGCGAGACCCATGTGCCATACTCACCCGCTGGAGCGAGTACTTCGCAGCCATCTCAAACGAAGAGTTCCCGCATCCGCCTATCCACAGCCTGGATCCCATCCCTGGACCTGTACCGCCAGTTACCGTCTCTGAAGTCACGAAGGCCGTGAAGAGGATGAAGAATGGCAAAGCTACCGGCCCAGACGACATCCCTGCTGAAGCCTGGAAGTTGATGGGGCACAGAGGAGCCGAGGTCCTTTCCACCTTATTCAACAAGATCATTATTGAGGGCAAAGTCCCGCACATTTGGACGATCAGCACCACGGTACCGATCTGGAAGGGCAAGGGGGACGTTGCTAAATTCAAAAACTATCGGCCGATTCGACTCCTATCCCACTCCATGAAGATTTTTGAACGCATCCTGGACAGCCGCCTTCGCAGCATTATTAAAGTCAGTCCAAATCAATGCGGCTTCGTCAAAGGATGAGGGACCACAGACGCCATCCCCGCAGCCCGCCTCCTGATGGAGAAACACCGGGAAAAGAACAAGCTAGTCCGCATGGTCTTCCTGGACCTGGAGAAGGCTTTTGACCGCGTTCCCCATGACCTCATCTGGGCCTCCCTCCGACATCACCATGTACCCGAAACCTACATCAGCTGGGTGCAACTCCTATACCAAGACGTCAGGAGCGTGGTTCGATGCACAGCTGGGATATCATCTCCTTTCAACATCAACGTAGGAGTCCACCAAGGATCGGCCCTTTCGCCCTTGCTTTTCATCACATGCATGGACACAGTGATACGGGACCTCCAGACGCCCCATCCATGGTCCTTACTTTATGCTGATGATGTGTTCCTCGCTGACAGGGAGCGGCAAGACTTTCAAGACCAAGGGCAGCATTGGAAAGATCGCCTGGATGCAAATGGCTTGCGACTCAACCTCGCAAAGACGGAGTACCTGGAGTGTGGCCCTCAGACTGATGGTACCATTGGCATCGACGGAACGGATCTAAAGAAAGTTCAACACTTCCAAGTACCTTGGATCAATACTCTCATCGATGTCTTAAGTAAATGTACACAGGAAGATTTAATTTGAATCGTTGAGCTATATATACATAAAAAAAGACAAGTAAACGGTAAGTAATAAAAGAAGAACAAATTGCAAACAATAGCACAAATAAATACAATAAAAATAAAGAGACTGATAAAATATAAACTGTTTTTCTGTGGTAAAAAAATACCACAGAAATGAAAGTAATCTAATGTAAACTATTCATACAGATTAATGCTTACAATTAAAGTTTAAAAAGTTATTCTGTCAAGCGCAACGAGGGATTTTCTGTCTTTTTGAAGCAGGTTTATTAGGCTGCTGTCACTTTAAGAGCGTACGCACGGATCCAATATACTGTTGTTTTCTCTAACTAGTTACATTCCTAAACTGACTTTATTTTCCTGAATATTTGACAAGACGGGCATTTTCACATCATTTTGTATGTATTTGGCCGTTTAAGCGCAACAAGCCACGAAAAAGAAGTCAAGTTTGTACTCGAGCTGCTTGAGAGGCGGCTTTATGACAGAGCTACTTATATAGATCATGATGATACTCAAGAGTACGCGATTTGGGATGCAGCGAGAGCGTTTCATGCAAAGAGTGACTCGAGGAGCTGCAGCTATCTGCAGTAATATGTTGTTGTACTTGTACTATAATTGTGTAAATGTATTCTAGCAGACCCCAAAAATAAAATTTGAGATATATGTAATTAAATGTATATGACTTTAAAAATAATATTTTTGGCGACTAAGTGCAATAATTGTCATGGGCGATTTGGTAATTACGATGCATTAATACATTTCATAAATGTGTTGTGGTTGTTATTGTCTGCTTTTGTTGTACAGACTGTTTCTGTCCTTTAGGTCGTAAGCCCAAAGTGAAAGAAGACGACTTTGAGGATCTTCTGTCCACACAAGGTTTCGGCTCCAAACCTGACAGGAAGACGCCCAGAACTATAGCTGAGATGAGGAAGCAGGAGCTGTCTAAAGACATGGACCCTCTCAAACTTCAGGTACAGATGAGCGTTTAGCAGTTTCTCGAGAACACATGTACTGGTGGATGTGCTTTGGGCTTGATGATGAGGATGTTTGTATGTTAGATCTTAGATTGGATCGAGGGGAAGGAGCGTAACATCAGGGCTCTGCTCTCCACACTGCACACTGTCCTGTGGGAAGGAGAAACCCGCTGGAAGCCCGTCAACATGGCGGATCTAGTCACACCTGACCAGGTGAAGAGGGTCTACAGGAAGGCTGTGCTTGTTGTGCACCCAGACAAGGTATGAGATGTTTACATTACAGCACTGTTCAAAAAGCAAGAAAGTAAAAGAATGCATTTCATTTTTTTCATCAAAATGTATAAACTTGGTCTCTGGAAAAGTAAATCTGCTGACACAGATAAGGCTATACGGGCGGAGCAAATCTTTTTAAGCAATAATACCACAGTCTACTTAAGTGAAGTCTCCTTTATTTACAGTATGTAGTGCTTTATACGATACAGATTGTGTCAAAGCAGCTTTACAGTGATAAACAGGAAAGTAATGATACAGTGATGCCAACAGAATTCAACTCTTATTTTTTTATTTATTGTTTGTTTAGTTGTAAATGATTAGTTTTTTAAGCAATATTTTGATTATTATTAAGCAATATATGAATAAGTAATTTGTATGGATAAACATTTTTGACAGTAATACAAATATAAATGTATATTAATATAAGTATAATTTTTATTTCATTGTAGACATGATCATTTGGGGGTGGGGTTTGTCAAGAAAATAATAATTAATATTAATAGAAATATGTTAATTATAGTTAATGTTAAGCAATGTAATAATTGCAAATATTAATTTATAATAATAAAAGTATTGTTTTCATTTCAGACATGAGCATTTGTCAAGTGTTTTATGTTTTTTTTTTTTGTCAAGAAAATAATAATTAAATCAATATGTTAATTATACATTCATATACCAAACAATATATTTTTAACTATTAAAAATGTTTAACAGTGATACAAATCTGAATTAAGAGTCACAATTGTGTATCCCCCCATTCCCCGAATATGTTCTTGGCATATTTTGAGTTTCACTCTTAAACTGTTGACTGAAAGCAGTTTAAAGTTGCTAGTCAGTGTGTTAGTCAGTGTAACTCTCATGTGTTAGTCAGTGTAACTCTCATCTTTGTGTTCAACAACAGTGGAGTAATAATGGAGATTTTCTCTCTCTGGTCCTCCAGGCCACCGGTCAGCCGTACGAGCAGTACGCTAAAATGATCTTCATGGAGCTGAGCGATGCCTGGTCCGAGTTTGAGAACCATGGATCCAAAGCCCTGTTCTGAACACGCTCAGTGAGCGTCTGCCAGGTGCAGCGAGCCCCCTACAGGCACAGCGCTCTCTCTCTCTCTCTCTCTCCCCACACACACACACACTGAGAGAGAGAGGCTGGCAGTGGAACAGATCAATCACAGGAAGAAAACAGACCTCTTATGTTTGAGGAACGGACAGATCTCTTCCTGAACTACCACACGCTCTCCTGAGTGAAACCTGTAGCGTTGGATTTCTCCTCCTTCAAAAGGGGACCATGCTAGCATCCTTTTGGCAAACACACTAACACACACACACACACACCTCAGACTACAGTCTGTCTTGCACTTAAAAAGAGCTTGAAAACTGATGGTTTCTGGGATGAAGACAGACATGATTATCGCTGATCTATTTTATGCCATTCTATGCATCACACTTTTGTCATTCTTTTGTTTTCACGTTTTTGTTTTTCAATCAGTGTGGTTTGTCAATTACTGATGTAAATATTCACTCGACTCGTGTGTGTGTGTGTGTGTGTGTGTGTGTGTGTGTGTTTGAGGGTGGATCGTGTTCATGTGAAGCGAAAGCAGAGGTTTGGACGTCTGTTCTCCGTGATGTGAAGTTTCTGTTGGACTTTTCATCACTTTCCCTTCAGTCTCATCATGTTTTCACTGATCTCCAGTGTTAATTCTCTCCAGGCACCTCGTTGGAAGGTGTTGTTTGTGTATTTGTAGGTTCAGGGCTCATTTTCTGCAGTCCAAAGGGTATTCCAGTGACTGAAAAGAAACTTAACTTCAACAAAACCTCTGAACTCTCCATTTTTTTTTTTTATCTCAACATGGACCAATCAGAAATGTCTGTCTTATTTATTGTTTTGAAAGCTGTACATGGCTAATGGATGGATATAAAAAGGACTCAAATATCAAATTTATTGAAAACGATGAAACAAGCTGAGCATTTTGCAAAACTAAAATCATTCCAAAGCATCTACTAATATGAATGTGCTTTTTAAGATTATTGCTGGCAATTTGGAATGTAATTCTGCCGCCTTGTTTTTTTTTTTTTGTATTCCTTGTACTATTATCCTATTTTCAATGTGTTAGCAAGTCTTCACAATATTTTATTTTATTCATAATCTCTTAATAATGACACTAGAAAGTTCGCACCAATCGCTCGGGTCATCAGGCCAAATTCAGATGAGCCCATATCCAAATGTGAAAAAAAAAAAGAAAAAAAACTCTGATACCACTTATTAGACAATGATGTTAGGGTGGAAATGAATTAGTGTTGTTTTTATAAATATAGCTCCCAATATTTTTGTTATAGAAAAATCGAGGACTGGAAGAAAATGCTCTTATTTAGACTGGGACCTTCTGAGATTATCCCTGTACGAGACATGCAACACAGGAGGTGATACACTCGGACTGAACAAAACCAAATCCTTCCATCTGTTACTGGTTCAGATTGTCAGTTCACGGTTTTGTGTGATATTTGGAGACGTTTCAACTTATTCACCCTCCACCAAAGTCATAGATGTTTCAAACTGGAGTGTGGCTTTTCTGTTCAAAATCTTTACTGGTTCTATTTAATAGGTTCGGATTGAAATGAATGACTTTGTTCAGTCTAAATAAATGTCCTTATACTTATGGGTAAGATAAGTATATATTCACAGAATAAGAATATGTAAGAAAATAAAAAATGCTGCTGTATTTTGGTGGAGAGTGAATATTTTTTTTTAATAATGTCACAGTTTTCTTTCTCTTGCCCACTCAGCTTTCCTTTGGATGTAAAACTACTGTTTCTCACCAGATGCCTCCTGCAATGGAGAACAAAATCATAACACCACGGTCTTAAAAAATATTTTTGTCTCTATTTTCTTTTGACCAATAAACCATAATCATGGTTTGGGTTTAGATTGTCTATTATTTTAAGCATTAGTCTGTATGTCACCTAATGATACAAATGTAAGTATTTACACAAGTAAAATTCCTGTAAGAAAATTTACATCTTCAGGTATGGCAATACCATGTATTTTATTAATACAGTTGAATGTATGCATAATTGTGCGCGTCATGCACATTGTGTAAATGCATGATTTATATTTCAATATATATTTACCTCGGTTGATCAGTTTAAACATTTGCCATTCATTTTAAAGTATGCATCTCTAGTACACAACCTGTGGTCTCAGGTTCACGCGGCATCACACGTCATATCACACGTCATTTGCGTCAGAATGCGCAGATCTGTGACATCATCATCATCATCATTGACCACAGTGCTCTTATTATGAAACTAGAAACTTACCACCAACATCAAATCGATTCTACAACCAACATAATTTAACTTTAATCTACAACTATTGCAAAATTATAATACTATCTCAAATGTATAACCCACTACATACAGAATTGGGTGAACGAATTACCCATCCTAGCAGTCATCAATACTACCCATATAAAATAAACTACCGTTAAATGCAGGACCATCATCCATGCAGCAAATCTCTTGATCACCAAACCTGCTCTAATCATCTCGGGTTTAACCGATCATATAAGGAAAACTGACAGGATCACATGAAGAGTTCGCTTGCTTGTTGATGGTCGACTGGTTGTTCGCGATGTGTGAAGTAAAACTACTAAAGCAGACATCCGCCGCCCTTTAAAATAAAAGTCCCGTTGCAATGATTTACAACGAGCCACGTGTTACTTACTGATGAATTCAGAGTTAATTGAACGAGAGCGTATTGTTTTTCTCTTCATCGTTCTAAATATACATTTCTTTATGTTTAAAAAAAATATATTTTGAGTTATATCCGTTTTAAAATGCATTTCACAGTCATTTAGCAATCAGTTTATTTTATCCAGTGACTTACCAATGAAAAATAATTCCAAGACCAAACTAGCGCTACAATATTTAATTTCAAGAGTAAATCACAATACAAACGCGAACAGATTGTTTGTAAGATGTAAGGGAGTGGGGGGATAATTATGATTATAATTAAGAATTACAGCAATCTAGTTTAATATTGTGAGATGAGAGCCCATCCAAAGTTGAGTGATGTGGTGATAAGGAACATCCTATTGACAGCTGAAGTATGTGGAAGAGTTGAGATGATAGGATATTTTTGAGCTACTGGAACTCCAAAAGACCATTGTGTGGGTGGAGACACAATGTTTAATGCAAAAAAATAAATAAAACAAAAGTCACTCTTTTTTTCTTCTCTGCTTTGATCTAAAGCAGCGACGCATAATGAAGAATTTGCTCAGTTTAAAGAAGACGTAGAGGACTACAGTCAGGATAGTGAAAAGAAAAGCGAACACATCCAGACAGTGGTACTGGTACCAGGTAAGGTTGTGTGCTTCTACACGCAGGTGTTTAGCACCTTTATTGCGCATGACGAACTCAATCCAGAACACCGCCTCATCCAAAGGCTTCATTGGTCGGTCATGATGAATCCTGGACAGACGCATTGCATTCTCTTTATACCTGCCGAGATGAAGACAAATAATGTGATATGTATCTGTGTATAATGTGTCTGTGTAGTGCAATGGAGAACACAGACTGACAGTCAGATATGATACGAGTGACTCACGAGTGGTCATTAAAGGGGTCATATAATGGTACATGCACTTTTACAAGTTGGTTGTACTGAAATGTGTGTTGGCAGTGCCTGTACACAACCATCATAAAATGATAAAAAACCCATCCAGTGGTTTTTTTTTTTAATCTCCTTATATGTTTTCTCCTGTCTCAAATCGAGTTGTTCGACCTTGGACGCCCCTCCCACGATTGTTGATCCCGTTGTTGATTGACAGCCGCGTTTTAACACAGACACGCCCTCGCTCGTGAGAGCTGTCAATCATAGTCTGCGCGGACCGGCGTGGTCATTGTTGATATGCTGGAGCACTGTCTATGAGCAGAATGGCGTCTAAGCGATTGTGGTGTTCTGTTCTTGGGTGTAATAACGAACACAGCAGTCATTTTGATGTTCCTAAATCCGAACCGCTGAAGACGCAGTGGCTGAGTTTGTTTTCGAAGGGAATAGACAGCAGTCACTCGGTGAGAACGTCAAGAGCGCGTAAGTTGTTTTTTCTTAATATCCAGTTCTCCTGTTGCTCTGTTTACCATTTGTCAAGTAAGTAGGGCTATTTTCGATTCTTTGCTTCTTTGTAATTTTTATCTTCACTAAATATCTTTATTTTAATTAGTCGCGTTCCTATTTTGAATATCTGCCGTCTTAAGGGTTGGAGTCTGTTTGTTATTGTAGCACTTAAGTATTGCTGTTCATAACAGCTAGTTTCGATTTGGGCCATTGTCGGGATATTTGCTTTCGCTGTGCTAATTGCAAGGAGTACCACAGCTGTCCTCACTCAGACGATTGATTGCATTATTTCTATGTAGTGTGCGCGCTGTCGCGGAAGCGTCAGCGGAAGCATTCAGCTCTCGTGTTCAGCCTCCTCGTGTTAAGACCGACTCGGGTAAAGACCTGCGACTCTACCTGCGCGACTCCACCGAACAAGGACACCTGGAAGGCACTTAAAGTATCTTCTTCACCCTTTCCTTTCCTACCTTTATCTTATTTCCCATTATCATTATGTGCTTTCAACACATTCCTGTTGTCTCTCGACAACGCTCTCTCACCACGCACAGAAGGCAGCGCAATACTGCTTATCTGCGCCCTTTTCTCTCATCCTCACACTCACCTCTCACTCTTTCTATGGGTCTATGGAATTGTCAATCAGCAGTCAATAAAGCTGACTTCATTCCAGCCTTTGCATCTCATTCTACTCTTAATATCTTGGGCTTGACTGAGACCTGGATCCGTCCAGAAGACTCAGCAACCCCTGCTGCTCTCTCTAACAACTTCTCTTTCTCTCACACACCTCGCCAGTCCGGGAGGGGTGGGGGCACTGGTCTTCTCATTTCTAACAATTGGAAATATTCACCTCTCTCTTCTCTATGCAATAACAACTCATTTGAATATCATGCTATTACACTTACAACTCCCATGAAGATCCATATTGTAGTTATTTATCGCCCCCCAGGTCAACTGGGAAGCTTTGTAGAAGAGCTGGATGTGTTGCTGTCCTCTTTCCCTCAGGATGGCATTCCACTTGTAGTCTTTGGCGATTTCAACATTCACCTAGCGAAGCCGTATGCAACAGACTTCATCTCTCTCCTAGCCTCTTTCGATCTCAAACGGCTCATCACCACCGGTACTCACAAGTCAGGCAACCAACTGGACCTGGTTTACACACGCAACTGTATCACAGACAACATTTTGGTGAAACCTCTCCAAGTTTCAGATCATTTCCTCATTACTTTCAATCTACAACTCACTACCCATGCACCACCAACCTCCCCACCATTTACTTTCAGACGAAACCTGCGCTCACTTTCTCCATCCCATCTTTCCTCTGCTGTGTCATCTTCTCTTCCCTCACCCTCACATTTCTCATCTCTGGATGTGAATACTGCAACGGATACTTTATGGTCCATCCTAACCTCTTCTTTAGACAATAACTGCCCTCTCTCCTCTAGGCCACCACGCGCTACTCCCTCCAACCCCTGGTTATCTGAGGTTCTTCGTGAACACCGGACCAAGCTCAGGGCAGCGGAGAGGAAATGGCGCAAATCAAAAGACACATCTGACCTCAGTAGGTATCAATCTCTGCTCTCTGCCTTCTCTGTTGACGTTCACGCCGCAAAATCTTCATATTTCCACAACAAGATCAACAGCGCCTCTAACACACGTTCACTGTTCAAGACAGTCAATTCTCTCCTCTGTCCACCTCCCCCACCACCCACCTCCTCTTTAACTGCTGATGATTTTGCTAACTTCTTCACTAACAAAACTACCACTATCAGCAGTCAGTTCTCAGCACAGGAACCCAGACTAACCTCTCCCACAGCCAATAACCTTCTCTCCTCCTTCACTCCACTAACCGAGGAAGAAGTATCTAAACTTCTCCTCTCCAGTCATCCTACCACCTGCCCTCTAGACCCCATCCCCTCACACCTTCTACAAGCCATCTCTCCCACACTTCTACCAGCTCTCACACACATTATCAACTCATCCCTCCACACTGGCATTTTCCCTACAGCATTTAAGCAGGCTCGGGTAACCCCTCTGCTTAAAAAATCAACATTAAACACATCACTTCTAGAGAACTACAGACCTGTCTCTCTCCTACCATTCATTGCGAAAACACTTGAACGAGTTGCTTTTAACCAAGTATCATCCTTCCTGTCTCTGAACAACCAGCTGGATGTCAACCAATCTGGCTTCAAGAAAGGACATTCAACTGAGACTGCATTGCTGTCCGTCACGGAAGCCCTGCGGATCGCAAAAGCTGCTTCCAAATCATCAGTTCTCATTCTACTGGACCTGTCTGCTGCCTTCGACACTGTGAATCATCAGATCCTCTTGTCCGCCCTCTCATCACTGGGCATCACTGGAACCTCCCTCAACTGGTTTGAGTCCTATCTCACAGGTAGGTCCTTCAAGGTCACATGGAGAGGCCAGGTATCCAAAGCACATCAACTGACCACAGGCGTTCCTCAGGGTTCAGTTCTCGGACCGCTCCTCTTCTCCATTTACACCACATCACTGGGACCTATCATACAGGCACATGGTTTCTCTTACCATTGCTATGCTGATGACACCCAGCTCTACCACTCATTTCAACCAGATGATCCCACAGTAGCTGTACGGATCTCAAGCTGTCTGGCGGACATCTCGGCATGGATGAGGAAACATCACCTGCAGCTCAACCTGGCAAAGACTGAGCTTCTCGTCCTCCCTGCCAATCCGTCTCTACAGCACGACCTCACTATCCAGCTAGATTCATCCTCAATCACCCCATCAAGGTCGGTCAGAAATCTTGGAGTAATCTTTGATGATCAGCTGACCTTCACAGACCACATTACAAAGACAGCTCGATCATGCAGGTTTGCTATGCACAAAATCAGGAAGATCAGGCCTTTCCTAACTGAGCATGCAACACAACTTCTCGTCCAGGCCTTGGTCATTTCTAGGCTTGATTACTGCAATGCTCTTCTGGCTGGACTTCCATCATGTGCAACTAAACCTCTACAAATGATCCAGAATGCTGCAGCTCGTCTGGTCTTCAACGAGCCCAAAAGGGCCCACGTCACTCCTCTGCTCATCTCTCTGCACTGGCTACCACTCGCTGCTCGCATCAAGTTCAAGGCTTTGACGCTTGCTTACAGATTGACCACAGGTTCAGCTCCCTCCTACTTCCACTCACTACTACAAGTCTACATCCCTACCAGAAGCCTACGATCGGTCAATGAGCGACGGCTTGTGGTACCATCACAGCGGGGCACAAAATCACTCTCCAGAACATTCTCATTCACGGTTCCATGCTGGTGGAATGATCTCCCCACCCTCATCCGGAATGCAGAATCCCTGACAACATTCAAAAGACAACTGAAAACTCATCTCTTCCGGGAGCACTTAACATAAAAAAAAAAAAAATAAAAAAAATCCTTTCCTCTAAATCCTCGCTTGTCTGGCTTATGCTACTCCGAGCTATGTCTGAACTTTGTATTTTGAGCACTTCTTGCGTTGTTTTTGTCTCTTCACGATGACTCGCTTGGTTTAGTCCTCAGTTGTAAGTCGCTTTGGATAAAAGCGTCTGCTAAATGACTAAATGTAAATGTAAATGAATAGAGGGTATGCGCATGACGTCACCGTCGGCCGGAGTGAATGCGGTCACGCCCACAAGTGGCAAAAAGACTGAGCGGCAGCATTTGTTTTCAGCGTGAATGCCGTGAAAATCACACAAAACACATCTAAAACGGGAAAGAGCTTTGCGATTGACTGTACAACTAGATTTGACCAGAAATCTGAGGTACTGTATATTTTTAAAGACTGCAAAAAGCTACAGAACAGACTATATTCTGCATAATTGGATGTTTTTAAATAAACACTGACAAAAAACTATACAAGTTTTAGGGCTGGACGATATGATGATATACAGTATAACATTAATGTAAGTGATCACTCGGATTTAGACCTATCTATATTGTATTTATATAAAACGTTTACAGGCAAATTGTCTTCATTTATTTCCCCGGCGTCGAAATTAGGCACATATAAATGTCAGGAAACACGATTCCTGGCTGCATGTCAATATCCATGGATCACTGGATCTTTGATAAGTTGTAAGGAACACTATATCGAGTCCAACTTTTAGTTTAAACTGATAATAGTTTGTTTTACTCGCGTTAACGCAGGGTTTCCCCTATTAACTCCAGTCACGCAGCAGCTCTTCTGCCACTCAGTCCCGCTGAGGGGGGCGTGTTCCAGCGGGGAAGTGACGTTAATGCATTCCCTCTATATTCCCCACGAGTGACGTCAATGCTTTCATGTTTGCGCGAATCATTTCACACACCAGACTGCTTTATAAAGCTGGTTTTGCAAAGAAGCAGCTCCTGAAGAAAGGATCGGTAGGTACCAGCTATTCGTGTTCCTGCTGAACCTCCAGAAGAACTGAAGTGAGTGTAATGTTTTATTAACCTTTATATTAATCTTTGCAAATCGCTAGCTGCACGCTTCACAATGAATGAGTGTCCTTGTGGCACTTTTTGGTGCCACTTTGTGCTCGCTTGCCTTTTTTCAGCTCGCCGAAGAAGACTTGTTTTGGAAGTCTCACGTAAGACATTCTAGTCACGTGACCAGTCCATCTAAGCTGTTCCTTCGAAAGCATGGTGTAAATGCTGGGGATATATTTGCCTTGCTGAGGACTCAGGAATTCTGTCTTGCCACTTGATCCTCAGCAGTTTCATCAGACAGCTCAAGTGGATATGATTAAATTTTTTGGCATGGCGCTGGTAGTCTGTCCAAGCTTCGCACCCATACAGAAGAGTTGGCAAAACAACAGCCCGGTAGACCTTCAATTTTGTCTCCTGCTTGATGCCAGTCCTTTCACATACAGAGTCACGTAGACGTCCAAAGGCTGCACTGGCCTTGACAATCCTGATGTTAACTTCATCATCTATGTGCACAGCACGAGACAGTGTACTACCAAGGTAAATAAACTTGTCAACGGCTGACTATTAATAAACGTATAATAACACTGTAATGTATAATTACATTTTAATAAACGTATAATTACATTGTAATAAATGTATAATAACAACCTTGACAAGAATCGCTACTTTTTTACTTCAGAAGGAAACAGTGTAGCTGACTTAATGTTTAGCTGACAGAATGTTTATTTTTAAACCACAACTTCAATGTGTGCTTCTTTTACAGATATATTTATTTAACGATATCTTTTGCATTTCTAATCCGAACATCGTCAAACTCGGCACTGCACTTACTCGCGCCCGTAGAAATCCATCGGACTAAGAGATATTCGATTAACAGACAGACAGACTCACAGACGTTCCTGTAATTTATAGATAGATACCTATGTTTACTTGTAGTATAGTTGCGTACTTTATTTACTGCTGTTACACTTAAATGGGTGGTTCAGGACTTTGGACATCGGACCTCATTTCCAAGTTAGCTTGGGTGTTATTTATCAGTGGAGACAGTTTTTAAAAAAAAATCATCCAGTCGTTCCAGTTGCATAGTTCGCCGGTGCTAGGCTAGCGCGAGTCAACGGTAACTGCTAGCCTGCCATTAAAAACAGTTTTACCCACTCCACAGTACACCAAAAGCAAATAAATTATAACGCCAGACTATCGAAGTAAATGTCTGTTTCTGTGAGTATCTCACTAGAGAAGAATGTTTGAAGAATGTAAACAGTCGCCGGTAGTCATTGACTTCCATAGTGGGGGTTTTTCCTACTATGGAAGTCAATGGCCGTCAAATGTTTGATTTCCAACATGTTTGTCGCATGGACTATTTTAATTATGTCTTTACTACCTTTCTGGGCCTTGAAAGTTGGGCTCTCGGATTTCTTCAAAAATATCTTAATTTGTACTCCAAGATGAACGAAGGTCTTTATGTCAATTAAGACAGAATTTTCATTTTTGGGTGAACTATCCTTTAACCCTACTCTACGCCTTCACCTTGACCCAAAGAATTGGCTGCTGGATGGACTATGATCTGAATTGGTTTGTGAGAAAAAAAATCAGGCTTTTGTCAGGGTAGAAGCCATATTGAATTTCACACAAATTAAAATGAGGCTGACGCATAGTCTTTACAATGGCATGCACTGTATTTTCTACGCATTGTAGGGTTACAAATTTATTAAAATGTTTAATTTAGGTTCCAATACAATAGTATATCAACTGAGGAAGTTTATTCGTGTGAATTTTGTAACTAAGGTAAATTATGTCACAAACCTGCCTGTTCCTGATCTTTCCATTGCAAGTTAAATTGATACAATCACCTTTTGTTTTAAATGGTTCTTTGAGTTCCTGTCTCAGCGTTTGGAGACTATCACCTTTTGTCATTTTGAATAGTTATGCTGATTGGATTAGGCACTCTCAGTCTAGGGCAGGTTTCTAAACCTGTATACTTAATTTACATGCTTTGTTTCAGAGTGTCTCCACCTCTATGTAATCCCTCCCCCTTGCAAGGTATATGAACAGTCTGTATTTTAGTTTAGTCAGACTTGGCTAAGATTTTTGGACGAAGCAGACTACAGCGATGCAACAGCAATAAAGAACCCTGCTTAAAAAGATACACCCGAGTCTCCTGGTCTTCGCTTCTGAGTTTTCAAACACTTTAGAAGGAAAAAGTTCACAACAGCATGCAGTGTGTTATTGACCTTCATGACCCTAGGCAGTGGATCTTTACATACCCCATGCTATTAGCATGAGCCAAAAAGCATATCAAAATACAAAAGTCAAACTGAAAACTCTTTTGGAAAATGTAACTGTTTACAAAATGTAAATTTTAATTAATTTGATCATATAATGATCACTAAATTAATTACAAAAAAAGTTAATATTAATTCAGTTTAATTCCAGTCTGAAAAAAAATAAATGATAAATGATTTTATATTGTATAATATACAGTATATTGCAAATGTACAGTAAGAAATCTTTAAACATGAATACCCATGATTAATTACAGGGTAAAATATGAACAGTATGAAATAACACTTTCATAACAATTACAAAACAATTCTAATTTTAAGTGGGAAAAGCACACAAAAAAAATTCAAGTATTTTAAAATAAAATCTTCTGTTTCTGAATGACCACTAGGGGCCACAATGTATTGCTCACTGGTGTTGAATTGTAAACAAGAGCCCAAAAATTTAACATTTAAAATGTAAATAATTTGAAGACATTTCAAAAGTAATACATCATACATAATGTTTCATTTACATTTATTCATTAAGCAGACGCTTTTATCCAAAGGGACTTACAAATGAGAACAAAGCAGTTAAACTAACAGTAGGATAACAATATGCAAGTGCTATGACCCCTCCCAGTTTAATCTAACGCAGTCCATGTAAAAAAAATAATGTTTTATATAAATAAAAAAATTTGAATAGAAGAGAAAGTGTAAGTATTACTGGATACTTACACATACTTTCAAGCTATGAAAAACACTTTATCACTCCTTTTTTCTTTTCTGCTTTGATCTAAAACAGCAACGCATAATGAAGAATTTGCTCAGTTTAAAGAAGACGTAGAGGACTACAGTCAGGATAGTGAAAAGAAAAGCGAACACATCCAGACAGTGGTACTGGTACCAGGGAAGGTTGTGTGCTTCTACACGCAGGTGTTTAGCACCTTTATTGCGCATGACGAACTCAATCCAGAACACCGCCTCATCCAAAGGCTTCATTGGACGGTCATGATGAATCCTGGACAGACGCATTGCATTCTCTTTATACCTGCGGAGATGAAGACAAATAATGTGATGTGTATCTGTGTATAATGTGTCTGTGTAGTGCAATGGAGAACACAGACTGACAGTCAGATATGATACGAGTGACTCACGAGGGGTCGTTAATGACGGCATTGAGTCCATCCACCAGCTCTTGCGGCTGCATGCTCTTGATATTGTCTATAACAGCAGCAGCGCCCTTGGCCTTCATATGAGCTAAATTATCTGGCTGGTCACCAAACATGGGGATCCCGACCATTGGAACAGCATGATATATGGCCTCATATATGCCATTAGTGCCTCCATGAGTGATAAATGCTCTGGTTTTGGGGTGACCTGAAACAGGAGACAAATATGGATAAATAAACAAGGAAAAAGCAAAAGTTGTTGGGACAGTTTACATGGAGCAAACTCCAAATTACACAACCAGACTCAAAAAGAACAATTTAGACAACTCAAATAATAAATTGTTGTATAGCCTACTGAATAGGGCTGTAACAATACACCAAACCCACGATTCGATTCGTATCACGATTTTTGACCCACGATCCGATTCGTATCGCGATTCTATCACGGGGGCGGGGCTTGGGTGAAAAAAAGAGATTTTGAAAGAAAAAAAAATATACCGGTATTATTATTAAATAACATTAGGAAAAACCTGTATAATCTGAACACCAAAGAACAATAATAACTATGCAAATTATTAAACTATACTAGGCAGTGTAGGCTGCTGCTTTTGGGTTGTGTTCTGTGCTCCAACTAAATTGATTTCGGGATGGTGTCGTAGGATATGCATCTGCATGTTGGACGTGTTGCCGGTCAATTGAGGAAGCTAATTAAAACACTTACGGCAAATTGTGTGGGTCTTGTAGATTACACGATTGCCATCCCTGTTCTCCACCGTGTAGCCGAAATGTTGACATACTGCTGACTGAAATGTAGGCTATTGGGAGGGTCCGCAATCTCTGGGTTGTTTTCCATGTTTCTTAACGTTCTTCAACTAGCTCGCGTCACATGGAAAGGTAGTCACAACTCACATGATATGTAACATGTAAAAAGACGCTTACAAGTTAATTTTTTAAAAATAGTTGGTTGGGATGAGTCACTGAGTATTTAATTATATAATATCAAATAGGTTGTGCGATTATTGTCTAAAAAAATCTCCAGTTTTCGGTGCTGATGCAGTGGTGACGCGTTCATGTAACGTAAGGCTGGCACTGCCAATAAAGCACCTATAAGCTTACACAAAGAACCGGCAAAAGTAATGATTATGAATATGTCAAATATAGCAAGGAGACATTTTAATTGTTTATTAGTGTTTTCTGTCAGTGTCAGCTGCAAAGACGAAGTTGTGATGCTGACTCGCGATCTTCGCAGTAGTGAACGCGCCAGAGAGAAATGCACTTTTCATACGGATTACATAAGCAGAGAGCAGTCTGTTTTCTTTCGTTTTGAATTGTTCGGTTTAAAAGTAGACATTTCAATATACCGGTAGATATATTTCTCAGGTCTATAGGCTTATACACTGGGTTTCGATTCATATGAGAAGAGCTCCAGTTCACGCGCCGGCGCCTCTGTGTCGTGATTATCTTTCTGCTATATCTACTTCTTATTTATTAAATCCAAGCAAATGGTTGATGAAACATTTATTAAAATTGAGATACAATTAATACAAAACGAAATTCAATTTAAAGAAAGTCTTTGTGCTTTCTGTTTGAGGTCTCTGAAAGTTTTAGTGCCGCTTCCAGAGAACTGTCACGACATTGTTTTTTCCTCTTAAATGCGAACACGAAAAATACAACAAAATGAATATTTTATGTTCTGGGGAGAGCCAACCCTTCTTCATCCGGTGGGTAGCCTAGTAGCCTATTACTTTTGGTTTGTACAGTGTAATTTACAGAATAATAGAATTTTTTTTTTTTTTTTTGCCACCTAAAAATTAAAGATGTTTTGTGTCGCGTCCGTGTACGCGTGTGTATTTCCCTCATATTAAATATAAAATGCATGTGTAGACTTATATTTTTCTAATGTCTGGACATGGTACTGGACTTTATTAAGGGAGTAGGCAATGGATATATAAACAGAAGTGTCAATATATTGGTATTAAATGCACTTTCTGAGAATTTATATTTCAAGTTTTGGCTGCAAATTTCACGTCCATAACGCTGAAATTGCCAAATTTTAAATAATTTATCCTCAACTAGTTTTGTGGTGTAGGTCTACGTATTTTATAATGTTAACTTCAAATAATACTAATAGTAATTTAAAGATGTGGTATTTCTGGACAGGAAGGATAACTCTGGGAGTTGGAAGGGGTGTGATCGCGATTCTGCCGCCTCACATCGCGATACAGGATCGTGGATCTGAGTATCGCGATTTCGATTTTATATCGTGTATCGTTACAGCCCTACTACTGAATATTTAACGTAAGGACTATACCAAAATAATCTTTTTTTAAACCTTCCGCTGGCCTAATTTACTCCTATTGTTACCTTTAGTGTTATTTTATAATTCGTTTTTTTTTTTTTTTTTTTTAGCAGGAATTACTATTTTAAAATAAAAGTCGCATACAATCAAACTATAATACAAACCCAATAAATCATTCTGAGGGATCCACTTATAGGTTCTGGTGTTTTGACCAAGAGTGTCTGGCTTCTCTCCACCGAATCGCCATAAGACCTGCAACACACACTCAACTGATCAGTGATGATGACAGAGATTATAAAGAAACAATACCTGAGTAAATGTGAATGCTCAGATTGATTGAATTGTGAAAAATTAAACTACTTTCCCTCATTCCAATCACATAGAGAAGCAGTGCTGATGTGTTCCTGATATTTGGGTGTAGGAACGGTCAGTTACCTTCTGTGGGATCTGGGCCAGTGCAGAGGCGATCCTGTTGCTCATCTCTTTGGGAATTTTGTCTATCAAAGATCCCAGAGTGAAGACCACAATCCCATCATCCCCTGAGCTCTGTACAAACTCCTCCATGTCCTACACAAAAAAATATCATTAACTTGTGCTGTGAAAAAGTGATTTTTTTACATATATTTCTACAATATCTACAATACATACTAATGGTGCTAAAAGCAAGTGTTTTTCCACACAAATTTTAGGCAAACAATAACACAACGTGACCAGCGCAGCAGGGCCGTGCACAGACATTTTGGAGGGCAGTGGCTTAAACCAAAAAAGGGGGCACTATAAGGAGTTTGACTGACAACATACACGATGGTGACGTGACGTATGTTGCTCCATCCATTTTCAAACAAATATTTGTCTGCAATCATATGTGAAAAGCAAATGTTAGGGTGTGCCTTTAGCCCCATTGTAACCTAGCTAATATACTAAGGTACTATTCATTTAGATCAGTGTTAATTTTGACAGCAAATTTTAATTTAGTCTTAGTCTTTTGACTAAAATGCGTGCCATTTAGTTTTAGTCATATTTTAGTCATCTGAATTGTTTTAGTTTTAGTCGACGAAATACAATAAGGTTTTAGTCTACTATTGTAATGCATTAATTTAGAATTTCTCTAAAATGTCCAAACCCATTATATATTCCCGTAGAAAACATCTATTAACCTGATAATATTAATAATTTTTTTAAGTTTGAACATGCAATACAGACACATATTTAGCACTGTGACATAAAATAATATCTTAAAATTAAAGTTTTACATACATAATTCTTTATTCTTTCAAGCAGACATATTTAAATATAATTAATCCTTATTAAAGCTATTAAAGAGCAGTGAATGCTTTTCTCTTTTTATTTTGTTGTTTGATTAAGTGCACAGAGCATTAGGTTTATTACGCACTGTCACTTTAAGACCGAGTGTGCAGATCCAATTGCACTGATGCACAACCGATATTCTCACAACTGTACGTTCTGTAAAGACATAACTGACTGCGTTTAAGTGAATACTCTCCAAAACGGACATTTAGACATAATGTTGTGTGTATTTGTCCATTCAGACGCGAAAGAGAGCTCAGTTCAGTCCTTGCCGCTGCTCTGTCTATGTGCAGGGCTGCACGCGTCGGGTTGTGTGTGTTTGTGTGTGTGTGTGTGTGCACGCACAGAAAAAAAAAAACAGAATAAAGGCCATTGCACACTGCGTTTTTTCGTATTCGTGATTCGTTGGCTCTGAATTGTCAAAACACCATTCAAACTCCATTCAAACTGCTGGCTACGGTTCGATTAGATTTTTACCCGATTAGATTTTTTTTATGACGGACGAAAGTTCGGAGGCAGTGTGCAAGTGTGATTGACATAACGTGAGGTCGTATTTATTTTTTAACGTGCGAAAATTCTGGAGCGATAACATAACGTTTTTATGGAAATCCTCTGGAGGGTTAGGGATGGGGGCGAGAGGGGCACCTCAGCTGATGAGGCCAGAAGGGCAGTGGCTCTAGCCACCGGGCCACCCCCCTGTGCACGGCCCTGCAGCGCAGTCTGTTTCAAGAACAAATGACTTTGGAGTCATTTCTTTTTAGTAAATCAAAAACATACAGCACTACAAGTGTAGTTTGATTACTTCTTATGAACCGGTTCTTTAAATGTATATTTCAGAAATATTCAGATTACTTAAACTGAATCGATTCAGACTGGTCAATGAGTCATCATTTGACTCACTGAACTGCAAGTTATTTTCAGGAAAACAATGACGATTCATGTGGCCCGTTTGTTTTAAGAAATTCAGACCTCCTATCTTCTTAACAGCAAATAAGGTAGAATCTTTAAAAAGACAGATGCACCTTGGGTAAAGGCTTGGCAGGGGTGCAGTGAAGCCCTCCAATGTATTTGAAGTTGGGCAGGAATGGCCGTGGAAACTCAAAATCCCAGTAGGTTCTGATCAACCAGATATCAGCTTTACCCATCATCTCACAATAGGAAGTTGGCCGTCCTGAAATGAGGAGAGGTTAATAGCTTTACACAAAAGTTTTTTAGACACTGTATTTAAGATCTGTATTTTAACTGTATTTACATCATGACAAAACTGATTTGTTGATGGCACAAGAAATCCTTCATTTCGTGACTATCAGCATGACTAAATGGAAACGTGTCCCTTACATTCTTTGCATGCAAGATGTGATGATGGCAAATGTATGCACTGTGGACTGATAATTACATCTAATAAGCCGCCTTCCTGGAGCTCAAACAGTTGAGCATTGGCGCTTGTAACGCCAAGGTCATGGGTTCGATTCCCAGGGAAGGCAAGAACTGATAAGAATGTAAATGTGTTCCTTGAAATGCAATGTAAGTCGCAAAGCGTCTCCCAAATGCATTAATGTAAATATCTCTTTCAGAGAGTTCAATACAAATTAAGTTCTATCAACATGAAAATACCTTTCTTGGAGAAAGAAAATAACCTTTCTTTAACTCACCTAAATATTCAGTGTAATAGTTGTCCATTTGTTTCCAAGCAACAATGGCAAAAGCATCTTGAGAAAGGTAGAACAGCATATTGAGGATTCGCTCGGTAAAGCTCATCTTGTCTGTGAGTTTACTCATGGCTCCAGGAACAAATGATGGTGGAGCTGGTATCTGACCACACATGCGCTCTACAACATGAGCCAGGGAGAATCGGAAAGTGTACACCAAGGGAATGTCCAGCTTTTCAGCCACGATATCACTGCACGGGTAGATCGGATCTGACAAAACAACATCAAACTTTCCATTCCGCAATTTGTCCATCAACTTCAAAATGCCGTCACAGTGTGCCAGAGACATAGCCTGATGTTTGGACGCAAAGTCGTAAAATTTCATTTGAATCTGCAGCAAGTTTAACTGATCCATCTCATACACTGAGAAATGCAGAAATTCATCAACGAAGTTTCGCATCTCCTGTGCATCCATGGACACGTTAAACGGCTGGTAGGAGAAGCGATCCGAATCTTCAACTTTCATGTAGAGAGAGGCATCCGGCACCAGCACTGTGACATCGTGTCCCCTGTCAATCAATGTTTCCAACACGATCTTCAGATTGATCCAGTGACTGCCTTCAGTATACCAAACTAAAATATTCCCACACTTTCCAATTCCAAATACAGTGAGCAGAGAAAGAAAACAGACTATGAGTCTCATGATTGCCAGTGATAAGATTGTGAGATCTTTAGTCTCTTGCCTCATGTGCTGGACTGTCTGGTATAATTATTAACATGGTATATAGATTTTAACAAGTCATGAATCATAAATCAACAAGCTCATAAATCAACAGGGTAAAAGGTAGAGGCCAAAGTATAAGGTAAAGCAGATTCATACATGTAGCTTTAAAGGGACAATGTGTAGGAATTTCTCCAATCTAGCGGTGCAATTTATTTTGCATTCAAACGAACTGTGCTCTCCAGCACCTAGCTTTTTCAAATATGCGTGTTGTATCTACCGTACTCGTTATGTACCAAAAAGCTATGACAGGATGTCTTCTAATAGCACCCATAGACCTTATACATTATGCATTATACATTATGCAACAAAGGCTGTTGATATAGCTTGAAGGAATAGTGCACTCAAAAATGAACTTTCTATAATTAAAAACCCTTCAGTGATCGCCTATGTCAAGCACCAAAAAGACCACCCACCATAAAATAATTACCGTAATATACCCGAATATAAGACAAGGTTTTTGTCCTAAAAATAGGCTGAAAAATGGGGGGGTTGTCTTATATTCAAGGTCATCTTATATTCGAGTGGAGGAATCGATTGATAGCCTTTTTCTGCGCTTGGAAAAAACGAGCGTGTCGCTTCCATTATGAGCGCGCATACCGCAGGCCTACATTTGAAATAACGAACTTGAGCGCGCAAAAGAAGCGATATGTGAACAGGAGGGGAGCGGGTCTCTGCTCGCTTGTCTCCGTCCGCTCTGGCATCCTCTGTGAACGGCACTTTTTCTTGCGCGGCTCGAGCAGAGGGAGAGAGAGAGCGGGAGCCGGATCGTCGCCGAAAATGGCCAGACGACCCCGCAGGGTGGTTAAATCCATCCCGTGCACTCAGGGCAGCCGCAGTCATGGCCAATCAGGAAGCGCATATGTGCCGGTCTCCGTCGACGAGCGGGCCTCTACACGAGGCACAGGTGATGCGAGGGATTTGGAACAACGCCTCGGAAATTTGCTCTTAAAATTATTTTCTGTTGAAAACCAGATTTTTTCCCCAAAAATAAGTCTGGAAAATGGGGGGGTCGTCTTATATTCAGGGTCGTCTTATATTCGGGTATATACGGTATGTACTCTATTCCAATTCTTCTAATTATTCATTAATAGTCTTTCTCTTCAGTGAGCAGTTAACAATGGGATTATTGTTGCAGGGGATTGGATCTGACAGAACATCATGAAACTTTCAGTTCCACAATTTGTTCCTCACAGTACGTCCTCATGTTTATAATCTCGTAGATTTTAATTTGAATCTGCAGCAAGTTTAGCTGATCAGTCTCGTACACTGAGAAATGCTAAAAGTTCATCAAGGAAGTCTTGCATGTCCTGTGCAGTCACGGACACACCGAAGTGCTGGCAGGAAAAGCAAACCGATTCTTCGCTATCCATGAAGGATCTGGCACAAGACCTGTTACATTGTGCCCCCTGCCAATCAACATTTCCAACATAATCTTCAGATTGATCCAATGACTGACTCTAGTAGGGCAAACTAAAATATTCCCACATTCTCTAGGGCTGAACACAGCAAGACCGATTGTCAGTCTTATGATTACCAGCATCTGAGTCTGTGATCACTTAGTGCACTTCAACAATATTCTGCCAGGTATTATTATTTACCAAAGCATACAAACTTTAACTAATAAATGAGTCATGTAAAGTGCTACGGTATTCATTCAAAGGTACACACTTTAGGTCAATATGGTCCAGATGTCCCGGTTTCACTTTTTCTTCTTTGAAATTAAGTATCTGGATTATTACAATTAATTGGAAACATAAACTGATATTTTTTTACTGGCACACTAAAGCAAAAAAAATTTAATCAACAAAACGCATATATATGAACTGTATTTTTGTATCAGTCAAAATTGATGTTTTTTTCTTTTTCTTTTCTGCTTTGATCTAAAACAGCAACGCATTATGAGTGGTACTGGTACCAGGTAAGGTTGTGTGCTTCCACACGCAGGTGTTTAGCACCTTTATTGCGCATGACGAACTCAATCCAGAACACCGCCTCATCCAAAGGCTTCATTGGACGGTCATGATGAATCCTGGACAGACGCATTGCATTCTCTTTATACCTGCGGAGATGAAGACAAATACAACAACATGTCTCTTTATACTTTATAAACTGTTCGTCTATATATTTTGTCAATGTTAAGTATTAAAGGAGTCATAATGTGCAATTTTCACTTTTCCATGAGAATCAATGTATGTTATGATTGACTAACGATTATACATTGGCCGGGATGCCGATATTCAAAAGTGAAGCGTTTGTTTACCCCAGGATTCTTAAACTAGCCAACGTGCACGCGCACTCAAATACGAGATTTCAATTTCTCCCCCGACTTGACGTCAAGACGGGGCCGGATATACCATATATGGACAGCGCAGAGGAGGCCCGCCCTGCCCCTCTCCCCATCATATTCAGTCAAGAAAGATGCAGAAACGTAGTGCACACGCGAGTTGCTCTGTGGTTGACTGTCATAATCCACATTCTAATGTTTTTTCTTTACCCAAAACTGACCAAACTACAAGGGACAAGTGGATGAAATTTATTTTCAATGACGCTGTTCCAACAACCATCTCAACTTGCTCAACGTTAGGTGTCTGCGCTAAACATTTCACAAAATAATCTTTTACAAATTTGGGGCAATATCAGGCGAAGTTGGCATCGAAGCTACGTTTGGAAAAAGGTGCCATTCCAACAATCAGGGACTTGCCTGAATTTGAAACGGTAAGACTGTGTTTTTATTACTATATTTTGTGTAAATAGCAGCTACTAATGCGGTTAATGTATGTGATGTAAACACGGGGAATGGACTCTACGAATGCTAGCCACATCTTCCCACTTTAAACAGACTAGAAAATGATACAGCTATTATTTAATATAATCGTATACAATATAACAATGACAACATATCATTGTATTGATTTTTTTATATAATAGATAAGGATAGATACATTTAAAAAACAGTCAAGAGTTAATAAACATAAAGAAAAACATAACGTTACATGTCTGCAGATGAAAATGATTAAATATCTAAAAAACCACAACGTCAAAAAAGGCAAAAACAACACATTATAGCAAACGTTAATCTCTATAACCACTGTAAGCTGAAAATAAAGTAGACTACATCTCCGTTAATGTAATCTACATTAAATTAAAGCTAAACTTATGTGGGAGAAAATAGCAAAAAACGTTTTAGCTCGTTACTGATGTTAATGTATGTCTCAGTCAAAAAAATTGTCTTTACCATTCAGAGACATGTTGATGTAGACGTCCTTCAATTGACTGTTGTTCCTCTTCCGTTTCCAGCTCTGGTTCAGAGTCTGGCTCAAACATATACGGTTGAATCCCGTAGGTCGCGGCCAGGTCGGGTTCATTAACAACTTGCGCCATGATCTCTTTTTGGAATGATATGCTGAAGTTACCTGCGGTGTCAAGCCCCCTCCTTCCTGCCACCAATCAACGCGCCCCTCATTTGCATTATTAAAATGACCGTCCACGACAGCCAAAACCTCGCATCAGATCTCGCGAGACAATAATGCATTCAGAAATAAGGGTCAAACCAGCTCTCTGTTTATTTTTTTCCAATTTTTCTTTTTTAGAAGGGCATGAAATGACTATAATAGAGCGTGGGTATCAAAGTTAATACTACATTATGACTCCTTTAACAAGAGAACCAGCATTGACTCCTCAAAATATCGTTGTGTCAATGACAGTCAACTCACGAGGGGTTGTTAATGACGGCATTGAATCCATCCAACAGGTCTTGAATCTGCATACTGTTTAAGTCCATGACAACAGCAGCGCCCTTGGCCTTCATATGAGCTAAATTATCTGGCTGGTCACCAAACACGGGGATCCCGACCATTGGAACAGCATGATATATGGCCTCATATATGCCATTAGTGCCTCCATGAGTGATAAATGCTCTGGTTTTAGGGTGACCTGAATCAGGAGACAAACTGTTTGGCAAAAGGTAACAAACCTCAATAGGGGGCGCTAGAGTTTCATTCAAATGACTTTGCCATTAAACTGAATGTAGTATTATTCAGTTAGTTAGCAGTAAATGTAAAAAAAAAAAACAGTTTAACATTAGATCTTCTAATTGTTGCTTTAATTTTCTTCAAATAAAATATAACACAAACCCAATAAATCTTTCTGAGGGATCCATTCATATATTTTGGTGTTTTCACCAAGAGAATCTGGCTTGTCTCCGGTGTATCGCCACAATAAAAAATAAATAAAAAAAACATACAGAACCACACTCGCAACTAAAGTGTGTATAAAGACAATGATATTTTAGAGAACCACAAGCTGGCCTAGATGGACTGATATTAGTGCATGTCAAAGTTTCTACTTTTTCCTCCTCTTTCCTTCCTTCCTCCTGCTTGACAAATGTGACCAGATGTTTGCCATTTTTTCAGTAAAGTATTGATTTTATTTCGCACTTGATGACTTCTTCTTTGGTAGAGTGTGCGGACTCTCCTGAAGTGTTTATCTCCTATGAAATTACAAAGAACGAAATACGTAAAAGAAGAATGTAACTAAGGATGGTAGAATAACCTTCTGTGGGATCTGTGCCAGTGCAGAGGCGATCGTATTGCTCCTCTCTATGGTTATGTTGTTTACCATGGTGGACCCCAGAGTGAAGACCACAATCCCATCATCCCCTGAGCTCTGCACAAACTCCTCCAGATCCTACACAAAAAAAAGGATGTTCAGTACCTTCTCTTTTTGCTACAATGTTTTTAATATCAAGTACTACCTAGGCATTACTGGGTAGCAACTGATTACATGTAATCTAAACATGTAATAGAGCTTAATTTCTAAAATGGACATGGTTCGTATTTGGGCACAGTCCACTGATGCGGATGTAATTGTTCTAACTGAAACTTGGCTAAGCAAATCTGTTTTAGACAAGGATATATGTATTAATGGTTATAATGTATATAGGTCTGACCGACCAAAAAGGGGTGGGGGCGTAGCAATATTTATAAAAAAAAAGGTTTCATATTAAAGTACTGCTTTTTAAATCAGTGAGTAAACAATTTGAATTTTTAGCTCTCGATCTTGAGGTTTCTAAATCTCTCAGCATAACAGTTGTTGGTTGCTATAGAACACCGTCTGCTGATAGTAGTGCGCTCCCTTCTTTATTCCAACTCTTTTCAGCTCTTGATGCTAAAGAATTGGTAGTTCTAGGTGATTTAAACTGGAATTGGTTGCATTCAGCAGCTGATGAATTTAAAACCTATTGTGATGCATTGAATCTTTTTCAGATTGTTGAAAAGCCCACTAGACCGAACCTAAAATGTCCAGAAAAATCATCATTAATAGATCTAATCTTAACAAATACTCCCTATAAGTACTCAATTGCATCCATATTTGCGAATGACATTAGTGACCACTGTGTCATTGCAACAGTTAGAAACACAAAATTTCCTAGAACTAAACCAATCGTCATAACTAAGCGTGACATGAAACATTTCTCAGAACAAGGGTTTATACACGATTTGAATAATTTGGAGTGGGAACAAATTAATTTATTTCCTGACCTTGAAATAGCCTGGGAATTCTTTTATCAACATTTTCTTGCTTTAGTAAACAAACATGCTCCTCGCAAAAGGTACAGGGTGAAGGGTCGGAATAATGCATGGTTTTCTCATCCTTTAGCAAATATGCTTCATGAGCGCAACCTGGCATGGGCAAAAGCTAGAAAAACTGATTTAAATTCAGACTGGCTTGATTTTAGACGATTGCGCAATGCATGCACGGTTGCAGTCAGAAAAGCTAAAGCTGAACATTTTCCTATAAGAACATCTCACAATCTAGACAATTCTTCAAAATTCTGGAAAAGTGTTAAATCATTAACTGAAAATAATAAAGGTATAGAACTTCCATCATGTATTAATAAGGGCTCTGACATAATTATTGATAAAGTAAATATGCTTAATTGTTTTAATGAACACCTCATAGCTTCTGGTTTTTTGTTTGATTCAGTTAATGGTGCTCATGTGAACCATTTGATTGTTCAGCCAGACAGCTTTGAGCCTAGTCAATCTTTCAACTTTTCACCAATCTCTGAGGTGTGCAAAGCCCTTAAATCTTTGGATGTTTCGAAATCGGCAGGTCCTGATGATTTAGAACCTTACTTTTTAAAGCTAGCAGCTGATTTTATTGCTCCACCTCTGACTTATATTTTTAACCTTTCACTTGACTTAAATGAAATTCCACTTATATGGAAATCAGCTTTTGTTCTTCCCCTGTTTAAAGGCGGAGATCCCACACACCCAAATAACTACCGGCCTATTTCTAAGCTGTCAGTCTTGGCCAAAGTTCTTGAAACATTTGTCAGCAATCAATTAAAAGAATTTCTGTCTGTTAATAATACCCTGTCTGATTTTCAATCTGGTTTTAGAAAACAACATAGCACAACTACGGCAGCCTTAAAGGTACTAAATGATTTTATTGAATCTGTAGAAAACAAGAAATACTGTGCAGCCTTATTCATCGATCTATCAAAAGCATTTGATACTGTTGATCATACTTTATTGATACAACGATTATCTAGTATTGGATTAACTAAACATACGATTGGCTGGTTTAATAACTATCTTTCAAACAGAACTCAATGTGTACAGGTTTTATCTCTGGTTCACTTAATGTCACTAAAGGTGTGCCACAGGGGTCAGTCCTAGGACCACTCCTATTTACTCTATATATAAATAATATTGATCGTAATGTTCATAATGTAAAGTTTCATTATTATGCTGATGATACAGTTATATATAGTGTTCAGCATCCACACCCAATCTAGCTCTTTCTCAATTACAGTCTGCATTTGATATTGTTCAGCATAACTTAATTGAATTAAAACTGGTTTTAAATGTGGATAAAACAAAATTCATGTTGTTTTCTAAATCCAAACTAATCCCTCATAATAATTTCCTGCCTATTACTACGTCCCAAGGTTCAAAAATTGAGTTTGTGTCTCAGTACAGGTATCTGGGTATTTTAATTGATGATGCTCTCTCCTTTGGCCCTCATGTCCAGCAACTGGTGAAAAGACTGAAAGTGAAATTGGGTTTTCACTTTAGAATTAAATCGTGTCTTTCCTTTGAGGCAAAAAAGAGGCTTGTTGCAGCGACTTTTATGTCGGTACTGGACTATGGTGATGTGATATATATGCATGCATCTACACAATGTTTACATGCTTTAGACACTGTTTATCATGGTGCACTGAGGTTTATAACAAATCTTAAAACTCTCACTCATCATTGTGTGTTGTATGCTCGGGTTGGCTGGTCTGCGTTGTCAATGCGAAGACAAAAACATTGGCATGTTTTTATTTATAAGTCCTGGGTTTACTTCCTTCATATCTTTGTACTTACATCTGTAAAAAGAATCACCGGAATTATTTTTACTGTCGGTTCCAGTGGTACGGACTGAATTTGGAAAAAAGGCATTTAAATTTGCTGCTCCCTCTGCCTGGAATTGTTTGCAAAGTACATTGAAACTAAGGAACTTGGTCTCGTTGGACACTTTTAAAATAGTTTTAAAAGATCTGGAGAATGAAACATCGGGCTGTAGATGTTTCAGCTAGTTATGTATTTGATATTGAAATTTTATTAGAGTTCCTTGCGTGTGTATATGTGTATGTATTGTTGGATGTTATTTGTTACACTCAAACGTGCTGTGTCTGTCAGTTTTGGCCAGGACGCTCTTCTAAAAGAGATTCCTAATCTCAATGTGCTTCTTTCCTGGTAAAAAAATAAATAAAGGTTATAATAATCTGGATTATGTAATCAAATTCCAAAATTGAAGTACTTGTAATTAGATTATATTACATTTTAAAATACTCGTAATCAGACTACAGTTACTTTATTGATTACATGATTACATATTATGCACATAATGTAAGTAAATCATTCATCATTTATTGATTGTCCCCATTTATTATTTTTCATGTTTTAAATTTTCCTTTGTAAAAAAAAGCATATCGCTTATATACATTCAGAAAGTCTTCTAGTTTTGTGAAGTTGCACACAGACCAGCCACTAGTTGTAAGGCTATAATTACATGGACAATTTAGCATTTTAAACAAAGCATTTACTTAATTTTTTTTATGATTATTTTTTTTAATCTTTCAAAAAACCCATTATCCCCAACTCTGTCTGTCTGCGTTTGAAACACTGATTGAGTGATTACATGAGAGACATGATACGGATTACGGTATATTGTATTGTCTCTTTCAACAAATTTTTTGATGTTCATTCATGTTAATTTCGTTCTGTAACGTTGTAAAGAGAAAGGGATTGATCGTGTTCACCTGCTTAAACTCAGGCGCTACAGTGATCTCTCTCTATCAAAAAGTGCTAAAACAGTATTTATTGTTTGAATTTTGTGATAAAATAGACAGAATCTAAAAGCTGAGACTTTGTTTCATATCAAAAGTAACAAAGCCCAAAGCTTATTGCGATTTATTGGACAAACATTCATGATGAAACCTGAAAAGTGACGCACATTCCCAGTTCAACTTTCTCTTCATAAATAAATAAATGCATAATCTAGCCTATATGCTTGTCCTCTACGTGAATAAAAATGAAAATGTGAACCAAAACAGAGCCTTTTAAATGGCTTATTATCATTAAAATATGAACATTAAAATGACCGGTAATAACACTGTCCGTCAAAATGACTGACAATGCGGAAGTCTAACGCAACCTCTGTTTTTACTATTCCTGTCAGGTTTACCATACAGTTTTTTTTTCTTTTCTTTTTTCTGATTTGATGATTCAAAGCATGTGTCTCATGAATTTCAGATTTTGAGCTGGTAGACTATTAAAAAGACAGATGCACCTTGGGTAAAGGCTTGGCAGGGGTGCAGTGAAGCCCTCCAATGAATTTGAAGTTGGGCAGGAATGGCCGTGGAAACTCAAAATCCCAGTAGGTTCGGATCAACCAGATATCAGCTTTACCCATCATCTCACAAAAGGAAGTGGGCCGTCCAATATTCACAAACCTGCTTTTGTTTGAACCATTGTTTTTTTTTAAGTTTCTTTAAAAAAATTCCCAACTCAGTTTGCATTTTTACTTACACTGGCAAACTGTTCCCGCGCAGTGCACCTTTAACTGAAAATGTGGATTGTGCAAATTTAGTTTTTCTCTCTCGTACTGTGCAATTCTGATTAGTTGCACCTCTTGTGTTAGTTGTGCTTCCCTAACTACTCCTGTTTGAATATTAATTGGCATGATATCTGGACCAAGATTGTTTATTCATTTAAAAACCATTTTAATAAGAGACAAATGTATAAAATTTTCTAAGCAAAAACTAAGCAAACTATATTTTTGTAAAATATTACTATGATGACACCTAATTGATTTCAGTTACAATTTATTTTAAGGCGTCCGTGTTACCGTGTAATTATACACTTAAGTTCTCCATCAAAGTTCTCCACTAACCACTAGGGACAGTAATGTTTAGTACTAATGTTTAGTAATGAATAACCAAAACTAGAGCACAATTATGCATTCTTATAAAATATCATTCTTATTTTAATGTATAATTTAATATAAATAAGTATTTTTTTACTTATTTTTTATCATTTTATATTATATATTAATAACATGAATATATTTAACATTATAAAATATAAATATATTCACAAATAAAAATTATCTAACTATCTTAATATCTGAACAGATTTCAAAGCACAAGATATCATTGCCGACTTAGAAATGATAACTTGGAATCATACAGTAAATTGAACCGAAACATCAAACTCACACAGAAATATGCACCACGTTGCTAGGAGACGCATGGCAAATGAAAACAATGTGTTCTCAATCAGCTCAAAATATAATGATATCCTCCGACTGCCTGGATTTATAGTCTAAAGCTAAAAAAATTGCATTATGTGCCCATCACTGCATGATTTCCTGCAAAATCTGTCAACCCTAACTGCCCAGAATTGTATTTTTTTTTAAAAAGGTTTCACTTTGAAACATTTTTACCCAGAAATTGCTAGTTAATATTACACAGATTTGCAAAGAAACTGCAAACAACACATATAATTAAATGACATTTCGTAGTAGAAAGACTAACCGTATTTTCTTTTAAAAATTAATCCACTAATCTTAGTTTTATTTAATTTAAAAATATGTTTTGACAGTAAAATGTCAACTCTTCCAGACTGAATGTGCAGTGTATTCCAGCCTTAACGCATTACACTGGGAAGTGACAACATATTCATCAATAGCATCTAAAATATTTAGAGCCTTCTCCACAGAAACCTCCACAGAGGTTTTACTTTTCCCCTAATCCAAAATGTTCCAACTCTTCTTCCTCAGTAAGTTACAGCATGATGCTTTTTGAAGTATAGATTTGCCTAATCTGATCACAGATCATTGGATTGTCAGTGTGCCATAAAGAGGAGAGAGCCGCTGTCCGGCCAACAATAGTGTCTCTCCAGCCACCAATGCACCTGCCTGCTCTCGAACCAGCTCTCCTGTCTCACACAGATAACACTTTCTACCCTCTCTTCCATGCGTGCCTTATTTATTTTTTTGAAGGGGGTGGGGGGGCTAAATATAAGGATTTATGACCCCTCCAGCCCTTCTTTTTTTTTGGAGACGGGGGCTCAGACAGTGGGAAAAATTTAGCATGCAGCATGTGAATTGGTTTAGACGTATAAAGAGATCAGGGCTAATCGGTTGGCACCAGAGACACTTCTGCATTCAGCCTTCTTTCGGGGAGGGCAACGGAGCGCGGGAGTGAATGCATGTGAGAGGGGGAGGGAGGGAGAAGCCCATGATCTGCTCCATTGTGATAACAGATTTAGGCAGAGTGTGGGGTTCCGATAAGGAAAAGCACACTCAATAGAAGATTAGCCGCATACTTGGAGTAGAACAGTGAAGGAGAGGAGGACACTTGGAAAGAAGAGGAGACGTGGGATGTATTAGTCATGCTGAAACGGATTCTGTTTATTATTTATTATTAATAATTACTCTCTTTTCATCGTTTTAAAATTCGCTTTAAATATCAGTCGCTGTGTTACAGAGCTCGGCTCTAATCATAGCAGATTTATCAGTTTAAACATAGCACAGCACAATATATTGATGTAAGGAGTCTTAGATATGCATCGCCCAATTTATTTATATAGCGCTTTTCACAATATGCATCGTTTCAAAGCAGCTTCACAGAAAATCATTATGCTTTATACTATCTTCAAATCTTCATGCCTTAAAGTCGCATTTAGGAGATTACAGCTGGGCGATAATATAGTTTGTTTTGTGATGATACAAGCAATCAAGCAGTTGAGATTTGCTATATAGTTTATATCAACCTATGGGAGTATACTGTATGTATGCAGATAAGGTTTGTACTTATATATACAACATTGTATAAAAAAAGCTGGGCGATAATATAGTTAAAAAATCAAGCAGTTTAGTTTTGCCATATAGCCTACATGTGTGTTACTGTATGTGTGTGGATAAAGTTGGACATGCTTACAGTATAGATCCGACTTTATATAAAGAGCTGGGCGATAATATGATTACATAAAAAAAATCAAGCTGTTGAGATTTGCTATATAGTATATATATGCTCTATGCGAGTATACTTTATGTATGCAAAAGTAAAGTTGGATATAGCCTGTTTCCCACTTTATATATAGAGCTGTGCAATAAATTAATAGTTTATATGGTTGGTATATATTCTGAAAATTGTTTGTCGATATTCAAAGTTACGATGCATGATGTGTGTTTATTGAACATTAGATCTAAAACAGAAGGGTTAGTTTAAATAAGCATTAGTAACTCGCACTCGCCAGATGAGCTTTGCTTTTCCGTGTTTGGTTTTAGGATCACAAAGTTTCCTTTTTTTGTGTTTGCGGTTGTGATTGTGTGTTGTGTTAAATGGTGATTAGTACAGAGGGCAGTCAGCTGCTGATTGCAGACGGGTAAAGTGGTATGAACAGCTGCCCATAAACTCACTCTTCCTCTGTGATGATGATTCCAACAAGGCTAAGTGAGATTTAACAGAATATTTTTTACATTTAGGGTCAATGTGGCCTATTGACTAAAGTGATCTGAACATAAATGAGGGATATGCTCATTCGCAGTGTTACATGCATTTATCCAAAATCGTCTTATAATAGGCTGAATGTCAATAAGTAAGGGTCAAATCATATTTCACCCCCCCAACCCCCCAAAAAAAAAATGTGCATGGGGAAAATCAAGCCTTTTTAATTTGACATCCTGGCTTAAACAAAATATGTACCCCCCAAAAAATATTCATTAATATAATGCTAGAAACCTTATTCTTATACTGTAAGAATTCAAATAAAATAAAAATCTGCATAAATTACATTCAAAACAACATAAATTACCATTGACATTGAGATTAAGTGCTTAATTGGCATAAAAATATCATAATGCAAAATAAAAAACAATGGTCCTAAACTAGACTATTTTCTTCATGCAAAACATAATTTCTTGCTTTTGTTCTCCTGGTTTTGACTTGGATGTGTTCTTTACATGTCTTATGAGATTCGGCCAGTTACTAAACGTTTGAAATATTCTTTCTTCTGCGTCATCTGTGTATATGAATCCTTTTTATCAGTCTTGTCACTCCTTTAAATGTCTAATTAAAATAAGATCCATTTTCTGTACCGATGTTCGATTGTAACGCAAACATACCCCTGATTGGTCACTGACAAGTGTGGATTTTTTGACTCCAAGATGACCTCTGGCCTCAGACCAAAAGTTAAGCTGTGTCTACAATCCGCTCTCTCATGTGGCTTGGACACTTCCAGAGGTCATCGCTATGGTCACACAGCTCTTAAACTGCCACTGCAGTGAACAATTATCTGACCACGACATACAAGCCAATCAGAGTCTCCAGAGCAGACCAATACATGCTCACATAAACTGGTCAGGACGAGACCACTTTCACCAAACTGATGATGTTTGATCGAAATATTTCAGTGAATTCGAAGAACGCTTGAATAAGCCTTTTCACTTATTTTAATATCAAATCGACTAATAAATGAATACAATAATTAATAATTTTCAAGTAACGCAATTGTTCGATTCATGAGGGAAATATATACATTCTACAATTTTTAATAATGAATGCACAAAAATAATCTTTGGCAAAACATATTTTGTATTTGTGAATGCAGAGTAGTTTAAACAATAACATTTTCCATTTAATAAATTACAATTTAATGTACAACTAGTCGCATGTGCTGAATCCATTAATAGCATAAATATTAAATAAACACATTAAATACAATCAAATAAATAAACATTTGAAATCTGAGCTTGTTACTGGCTTCAATCTCAAACAAAACATTCTTGAGTTTTTAGGAGATTAAATGATATAAATACTAAAAAGTATTGGGGAGATGCTTCCAAAGTGCATTCTTGACAATGCTTATGTTGTTCAGGGTTTCCACTTGATTACGCATGACAGCAATTTTAAAGTACTGGTGAATAAAGTGTCTCTGGGTTTCCACAGATCATTCATTTCCAAACAGCATGAGTGATTGTGATGTCATAATGAACATGAACATTCCGAGTTCCGGAAATCCACTCCAGCTTTGTCTCTCCGTGGCGATGGAACTTTCAAAAAAAATGTCACAGTCACAGAATGCTCACGCCTCAGTTGGTTTAGCTCTACCACGCTTCTGAGCCGTCGCAGCTGGACCCGGGCGATGGCGGGTCGGTGTCGCTGGTCCAGGTGCGGTCGGTGCGCAGGTTCTGCATGTTCCCCGTGAGCAGCGTGAGGAGCGCGGCTTGCGAGTGAGTCGACGGCTCTCCGCCCTGGCTCTCCAGCAGAGTCACCAGGAAGTTGATGTAGCGCATGGCCAGCCGCAGGATCTCGTTCTTGCTGAGCTTTTTCTCAGGCGGGTGCGTGGGAATGAGTTTCCGCAGCTCCGCGAAGGCTGTGTTGACATTATGTTGGCGCCAGCGCTCGCGTGTGTTGGTGAAAACCTTCCTGGTCATGATACTGCGGTACTTCTGCAAAAAAAACAGACGGTCATGCCATTGTCTGAATATTATATATTGGGGAAAAATGAATATAATTCTGTTGCAAACAAACGATATCTTACCACTTTCCGTTGTCTTGAAGCTCTATGAACGTTGGGGCATCAGGAACAAATTTTCTGGCATGAAAAATCCCAAAATAGTCCCGACGGCAGGTGAAAGCAGCAGTGTTTAGGAGAGATAAAACGCTGTCAGGTAATAAGCCCACATCCGTCCTCTCACTCTCACTGAACCCTTGGACAAACTCCTCAAGACAGAAAACAGGGTGAAGGAGAGAGAGGATGCGAGGGAGGGGTGGGGTTTGGCTTGCGCCTCTCCGTTTTATAGTCCCGCTGCTGTGTGACGTCGCAGGGTGTGAGTGGGGGGGGGGGGGGGGGGGATTTTTACATCTGCCATTAATGCGTTTAAATTGATTAACATAATGCATCATGTTTCCATTCACAGCTATGGCATTCGGGGGCTGAATACAAGGAAATCCAGCTTCTGACCAACTGAACATGTAAAACAAAATGCCGTCTAGTGTTTAAACCAAGTGTACAATAATATAAAGCTCTCGTCTCATGCATCATATCCTGGACTTAATCTTGACTTCGCAGCAGTGTCAAAAACTCTTAATTCTATTCTTCTATCTTTGTTCTATTCCTTTATTTTTACATTGTTAGATGTTTAAATTATATGAATCATATTACTTTATAATTTATATTTAATCTTGAATTCACAGCAGTTTCATAACTATATTAAATACTAAATACAATTAGTATTAAATTACATAAATATAATTCTATTTTAAGATATTTAACTTAATCTATTTAAATCTATTTAAAAAAATACTAAATTATTAAATACTTCACACTGCCAGTCACATTTATAAAGAGCTTGGTTAAATAAACAGGTCAGAAAAATTAAAAGGAAGGTATAATCCAAGGATTAACACTCTAAAGTCAAGCTTCACTATCCTTCAAAATAGTTTTGACAAATATTTTTGTTTTTGCATGTTCTCATTTTAAACCACAGAGTAATATCCAATGTAATATAATACTATCCTGTCTTTAAATGTCAGCTTATAAATCTTCACAATGCAGATCTTTTCTAATGCCACTTCTCTAATGGCACTTAATGACGTGAACGAACCAGCATATACCATTTTTATTGATGTGAGTTTAAGTTTATTCATTATTATTATCTTAAACACTTCCACATTCACCCCATCGGGCAACAACAGAAACCACAAACTATTCAAAGCAGACTTATAGCCTATGAGCTCTAACGAATACGTGGCCGTTGTACAAAATGTGTTTCTCTCTATTGTTGGGGTGCTGGACGTCCACCTGCTAACAGATCTATTACAGCGACTCTTTCCAATAGTGAAGTGACATCATAATGAAAACCTTCCTCTGATTGGACAACACTTTGCCAAAAAAAACCCACAGCATATTCACCCTGACAGAGAAATAATATGGGTTTTGTCTGAATGATGGTAATCTTGTTTAGCATGTCCTGGGGCTTCACATAAATTACACTAGGTTATGACAGAGGCAAGCTTGTGGATCAGCACATTCTTTGGGGCCAAGGTCTCCGAAGCCCCCTCTCGCTCTCTCTCGCACTCTCAACCTCCCTTCAGATCAAAAGCTGGTGTCTCGCTGCAGCAATTGTTGCGTTAAAAGTCTCTCTGAGAATTGTGGGGGATTTGCATAATGGGATTATGGAGGGATTAGGAGTCAGGCAGAGGACGGACACAGTTAGAACGCAGTTGAATTCACGACTCCATTCATACAGACTCGACCGCTCAACACTCCCTGCACCTGCAGAGCTGCCTTTCAGATCGGCCAAAAACTTCAACAACTCGCAAACCTGCATGAAACCAAACTCTCAAACTTTACGCCTACCTGAGCTCCGGTTTCTCGTGGCACATCGCAATCGTTTCTCCAGCAATGCAACTAAACGAAGACTTCTGCTGCACAGATGTTTCTCCTGCGAAAACACTCCAGTGACCTCTCAGATTCGCCCCAAAGTCTGTAATCAAATATTATAGTGGTCAATATGATTTCAAATATTTCTCATCAAATTCTTATAATGATACCAATGATCAGAGCTGTGCGATCCAAATGAACTATCAAATGTGTCTTTTTATTTAGCTTCAAGAAATTCTAAGACAAAGCTGATATTTACATATTTAAATGTAACTGAGAACTAAATTCTCATGATATGAGAAATACAATTTATTATTAAAATAATAATATCTAAACAGCACCACACACACATTTAATTTGAAATATACACATTTTATTAAATGTTAACATGTATTGACTATTAAATTTATAATTGATGTTTTTACATTTTCAGCCCCACACACACACACACATTATATATATATATATAAATAATGGGTGGAAAAGGGAAAAAATAACAACTTAGCTAAAAAAAGAAGGAAAAAAAAGCAAGTAACTTACTGTAGTGCTTGTGGTTTGTTCAGACGGCCTCAGAAAGGACCTATTAAAGGTAGGAACCTTTCCCAACGGTTCCTATTTGGGCATTTAGTACATTGTTGACAATGCCGTAAGAGTGACAATTGATTTGACCTAATGCTTGCAATGAAGAGAGTGGTTAAAAAGGGTCAGATTTGAACAGCATGCCCTGTTCTCACAGCTTTTTTCCATCTGAAAGAGCACTGTGATTACGGTCACATTACTGACGTGTTTATTTAAAGCGCTGTGTTTTACTGCCTTAGACTGGACACACATCTTCCCCCAGTGTCCGAAAACTGTGGTTTTATTTGCTTTTGTTTGTGTAGGCAGACGTGGCAGTTCAGAAGGGAGTTATTTATGGAGGCTGTTTGGTGTTTTACAGAGGCTGAGACTAACGGGGGGGGGGGTGCAGAGAGAGTGAAAGGGAGCGTGATGGAGAGAGGAAAATGCCCTATGGGAGTGTGTTTTCTCGAGCTCATTCCTGCGAGGGGCTGCAGTCAGACTGCTGGCGCGCTGAGATAAGCCCCCCCGACCCCCATCACTCTCCCTCTCTTCCTCCTCCTCTCAACGTGCGCTGCTTTCTCTCGGCTCTGACTGTCAGCGATAAGAAGATTGTCCTGTAATTGAATGACTATCTTTCTATCACGCTCATTTAAGAAAATAGCGAGTGGCTGGAAACGTGTATGGTGTGGGAGATAAATTAATGGCCACTGTCAACACAGTCGCCAATCAACATCCAGACCGGTAATTTAGAAAATGTTTTTTTTAACGCCAATCAATTCAGCTTCACATGCCAAATGATTAATTCAGTTCCAGACCAGTACACAAATGCGTAGCAGAAGCGTGACCTCCTCTAAATAAGCAGGAGTAACGTGTAGCAAGAAATGTACGCAGTTGCTTGTTTGTCAATAAAGTGCCACATTTGAATACTCTGAATGCATTCTTCACACCTGCTTCTGTGTACATACTATAAAGCTAACAGATGCATGTGTGCTCACGTCCACTTTCAACTGTAGGTTAAAGGTCAGTAGATAAAGGAGTCACGTAATACTGCGGGGTCTTGTAATTAGAGGAAAAAAACAACAAGACACTAAAATACTTTTGAGCAATCAGAGATCAAACCTTCTGCTGTGCCTGATGTACATTTAAAATGATAAATCAAAAAAAAAAAAAAACGTAAACCCCGGAATTATAACACATTTTGACTAGTAAATTTCATTGACTTTTCTAGCTGTTCATGATTTTTTTATATCTTATATTTTAAAAAATGTTACAGAAATTACATTATTAGTAGTAGTCATTAATAATCATATATTCAAAATTATTTTATAGTTGACCATTAGAAGAATATTAGGAGGAAAATAAATACAAATTATAAAAATTAATAAACTATAAAAATGTGCATGCCTTTTTAACATTTTTTTAATTTTCATGACATTTCCAGGCTTTTTTCCCCCTAATGACTCTGGGATCCCGGGGAAAATCAATAAATACAAAATAACCCAAAATCTAATATAATTATAAATTATATAAATCATAAAAAATAATTTAAATGATCCGGCTGCGTCCGTGTAATTTGTCGGTAGATCATGTGCAGAATTTTCTTTGGGAAGCTTTTTGGGAATTGCGCTTTTACACTTATTTGCCCTGTTTAGTAAATCTGTCCCTGAATCTAAAAAAATTGCAATTGTAATGAATTTATTAATCGAATTGATTTTTTTTTATCTAGTTAAATAAAAATATAAATTTAGAATATATAAATGACAAATGTTTTTTCAGCTAACTGTTCTCTGAACCAAGAATACTATAAATACACCTAAAGGATGATAGGTTAATCTTTAATATGAACAATATCTACAATATTAAAATATATGTTCATATATCCATACAAACATATGGATGAACAGTATTAATTTCACATTATATTCTACATAAAAACTAAATATACATATGAACATGAGAAATATTCAGAAATTTCGAGTGATAAACTGAAGAGAAAGAAGCAAAACTTTCTCAGAAAAATCTCAGTCTGGTCTGTCCGTCATTCCTGCCAGGAACTCGCTCATATAGCAGTTTTCCTCTCTTGCTGTGTGGAGGAACTGCGAATAAACACACAGACAGAAAATAATGGAGCAAAACTCTCCTGTCCTCTGGACACCCATTCTTTTGTGGTGGATTTCGGTTTAAAATTTCACATGACATTCTGTCATAATTTCTTCACTATCATGTCGTTCCAAAACTGTATAACCGTCTTCCTTCTGTGGAACGCAAAATATATTTTGAAAAATGTCTGTTTTCCGACCATACAGTGAAAGGCAATGGGATCTACAGACCTATGGAGCTAAATTAATTCATTTAGAAAATACGATTGACAAATGCATAATCTAATTCACTAAAAAAAAGTTTAGATATTTACAAACAGCAATTCACAAACTCATAACCCAATTCATATCGACAAAATACGATTTTTAAATGCACAACCAAATTTACAATCCCAAATGCAAAGCACAATTTATAATTCATATTCATGTATTTTGTGAATATAAATTAGGTTGTTTTTATGAATTGCTGTTTGCAATTTTTTGTGTGAATGTAAAGTAACTTATGCATTTGTTATTCATGTTTTCTGAATAAATTAACTGAGTGAATATTTTAGCTCCATAGATCTAATGTTGTCAAAATTATATTTTTTGTGTTCCACAGAAGGAAGGAAGTCATACATGTTAAGATTCACAAATTCATAGCACACTTTCATAAATAAGCAAGTATGTATGAACATTTCTGAATGTTTTGTATTTTGCCAATATGATTTAGATTATGAATTTGAAAATGAGCTTATTGAGACTATTTTAGCTCCATAGATCTAATATTGTTCAAAATATCCTTTTTGTGTCCTGCAGAAGAAAGGAAGTCATACAGGTTAGGAATGTGTGTTGCTGCATGCATGCGTGCGTGCGTGTGTGTGTGTGTGTGTGTGTGTGTGTGTGTGTGTGTGTGTGTGTGGGTGTGTGTACCACTGTGGGCGTCTTCTCCTCCTCGCCTCTTCCTCTCCTCTCCTGTCCTGTGAGGCGGATCGTTCTCAGGTGAGCTCCGGTGAGTCTGACCCTGCGGCCTAAAGCTGAATGCACACGCAGTGTTCCTGTACCCCAGCACTTCAGGAGTGGGTAGAGGAGCCAGGGGAACACGGGCAGACCCTCGGGGAACAGCTCGGCCTGGCACTAGATTTGGGTTTTGAATGAATCCTTCACCCTGCGGCTGCCAGGCGCTCGCTGTAGCTGAAGCTTGGCTGAATGGACTTGGCAAAAAGGGGTTGAATGAGTGAGAGTGAGTTGAATCTGGAAGAGATAATTCGTTTTTTCTCCATGTTTCCTCTCCTCTTCTTCTGTTATGACCTGCTAATGTGATAAAGAAACAATTAAAATTATTGCTCTGAAAAAAATATTTACTCATTTTTATCTGTCCAAAGGGTCCAAAATTAGTGTTTGTCCATACATAGCCACATCTACCAACACTAACACACCTACCAACCATATATATTTTCAACTGGATATTTAAACTGTATAGTGAATTATATGCCTGTATATTATTGTATCATGTTTGTTGAGATGTGAACATTAATATTAGGTGCAGCTATATATATACCAAATATTTGTATTTATTATTATTATTTTTCTTTGTATTACTCTTCTTTGTTATTTTAGCACTTGAAATCTCTTATCGTCTCAGATAATGTTCCTTTTGTTATGTTCTGTGAAAAATAAAAATAAAAAGTTCAAAAAAATAAAAATAAACTGTATAGTGACTAGTGATGGAAAGAGTACTGAAAAAAAATCTAATTTAAAAGTACTCATGAGTGGTGGTGAGTGCTGAGCTGCGGATTCTACCCCCTTATAATGAACACTGTGCACTACAATTAATAAATATAAAACCATTGCACATAATGCAATTCACATTATCTTTTGTTTTTTGTCATTACGATTGAAGAATAGCTATAATCCATCTTTTTAAAATGCATCAAATCAGTACATTTAAATCGTATTGTTTGAAAAAAATTAATTTAAAATTAGGTGTTAAAACCACTGAGCCTGAGCATGCTATTGTGAATAAAATAGAATAAAATATCAATGTTCATAACCGTGCAAAGAATTCAAAAATCTTTAGAAACTCATCCGATAGTTCAGCATCACACACCATTAGATGGTGGGTTAAATAAAGATATTAAAAAATACCTAATTTCTCTCCAAAACGGTATTAGTTTTAGTGTTTTGATAAATAAATGAGAACCACGAATATTATCAGATTACCTCACCTAATGCACTGAAAAAGGCTAAGATAGTGAGCTAACACTGGCTACACTGTAATTACATGCCATTAAATATGTTACAATTTAAACGTACATGCACATTGTTCTAGAAGTGGGGCATCATCCCTTACACGGCTACATTTACTCGCATTGTAATGCTGATAATATAACTTGTGGAAAGAAAATTGTGCATTAAATAGGGAAGTTATATCCGGGGAAACTTACAAAAGAAACAAACACACACACACACATACACACAAATGCATTTCTCTCTTTGTAGTTTTAGTAAAGCCGTTTTATCAGCAGCATCCACAAAAAAAAAGAAAAAAAAGAAGCTGAACTTGAAAAATGTTTTTGCGCAAGTGCACCTGCTAAATGAAGGCGGATTTTATGAAATTGATCAATCAAAAATCGTTGCTTATTAACGAGCTGTAGTCACTCACTGTCAGAAATGCAGTTCAAGTTAACCCCATAGTGCACTGCATACCGAATATGGCTGCATGACGAGTGCGAGGGAGAGACGCAGCAGTGCACATATCGCTACGTGCATCTCGTTTACACTTTCAATGAAATGTGACCCAATTCCGATTTTTTGCTCATGTGTGACACAGATCGGATGTGTTCTATGACAACAGGAAAAAAACGCATGCATTCAGATATTTCGAGATTGGTTTCAGGCCTTTTGAAAAAAAAAACTACTTAATTACAGTAACGTGAGTATTTGTAATTCGTAACTTCACATCCCTGATAGTGACGTGAGTCTCTCTGTAAAGTGACATACTCTGAATTTGTCCTCTGCATTTAACCCATTCAAGTTAGTGCACACACATTAGGAGCAGTGAGTAGTGAACACTGCAAACTGTGGACACACACACACTCGGAGCAGTGGGCAGCCATTTTGCTGTGGCGCCTAGGGAGTGATTGGGCTAAAGGTTACTTTGCGAATCGAACCCGCAACCTTCGGGTTACTCCCATTAGGCCACGACTGCCCCCGACTGATAATGATAAACTATATTTAGCATTGTCATTATTGTAATAAGAGTATAAGCAATCAAGTACAAATCAATCAATATTTATCTATATATTGTGGCACCGTGAGATATTGTGTCATAGAAGGGAAGTATGTGCCGTATAGGTGGTTGCAGCACGCGTAGTATGACAGCCTGACCAAAAATGATGTCCACACAATTAAGCCTTTTTCATTGCGTTATCACAAATAAAACAATTAACTCCAAACACAGCTATGCAACATGCTTACAAAATCTTTAACACATTTAGTTATTAACATTTAGACATTAATTTTAAATATATATTTAAATCTTATCATTATTTTTATAATTTATTTTCATAAATATATAAATAATAGTTATAATGACCAAAGCATTCTTTTGTCACATTTGGTGCTTGGCAAGTATTCATTTTGGATCCTGTCTGTAATGTTTAAGCAAATGTGTCTTCTCTAAACACTAAGGGCCCTATTTTAACGATCTGAAACGCAAGTGTCAAAGCGCAAAGCGCAAGTAACTTTGTGGGCGGATCCCGGCGCTGTTGCTATTTTCCCGGCGGGATAAATGCCTCTTGCGCCAGGCGCAAATCTAAAAGGGGTTGGTCTGAAGTAGCTTCATTATTCATAGGTGTGGTTTGGGCGTAACGTGAAATAAACCAATCAGAGCGTCATCTCACATTCCCTTTAAGAGCAGGCGCGCTTGTTCTAAAGCGGATTCCTATTATAACGGCGGATCTGCCAGGCGCGCGACAGGAGCCGTAAAACACAGAGAAGTGACATTGGGGATGGAGAAACCCACCCAAATTAACTTCTGTTAAACAGGCGTATAATTTGGGTAAATGTGTAAGCTACATGTATGCTTTTATAATAAATTGTCTATCTATCTATCTATCTATCTATCGTAATAATGTATGATTTGCAAAAATGAAAACTGCTACTTAGATGAGAGAATCAAAGTGTATGCGCGTTGTGCACACGCTACATTGATTATGGCCAAGCACGCGCCCTTAAAATAGCATAAAGAACAACGCGCAACGCGCTACTGACTTTAGACTACTTTTTTTCTGGTCAGTGGCGCAATTGTTTTATAGAACAGCAAAATAGCATGAGGGAAAGTTTGCGCCGGAACACGCCTCCTCTTTGCGCTGAACCGCCCCGGGGAGCGCAAGTGTATTTCTTAGTTAACCGACGTGCGTCTGTGGAGGGAAAAGTCTGCTTTGCGCGGGTGCAAAATAGGAATGATACATGCGTCAGTGTACAAAGTAATTTGCGTCGGGTGCAAGATAGGGCCCTAAGACTGACCAATCAACTGGCTACGTGGCGTCTTATCCTCCAGATGTAACGTATCAAGATCCTGAGTCCAGAGAGGCAGATGAGGATGAGGAGGGTGAGCTGGGCTGTTTTTGTGTGAGAGGGGTGTATTCTCACTCTTCATGGTGGCCGTTTTGACTTTGGACTCAGTTGTAATATCACTGAAAAGCTGCGGAAAAACAAAGAGTGTGAAAAAAGTCATGTTTCCTTTTACATATTTTTATGCAAATTTTGGGATATTGCATAAAAAAACACTGGATGGAAACGCCAAGATGTGCATAAATTCTAAAAATGTGCATAAAACACATATACGCTCAATTTGAGGCTGACAATCTTTTTATCTAAAAAGAAGACATGCACGTAATCTACGATGGGGACCCATTTAACAAATAAATTCCTTTTATGCAAAACAAAAAACACACGTGACTTTGCCTTAACAGAGGATGTGATTAATTAAACTGGACTAACCAGTGGATCAATCTCATCGCAGAGAATCTCAAATGTTGGTATGGCCATTCTGAAATGCCTGATCCAAAGTCTGTCATACATTTATTTGGTATAATAACCACCCAGATGCATCTCACAAGATTGTGTTCCAAAACACCAGGCATCCGCCTCCAAATGCAAGATAACATGACAGTGTTTTTTCCGTTTCATCTGCAGTGCGCTCTGAGGCGGAAGTCATTTATGATGTACAAAAAAGAGCCACAGTGGCTTCCCCAATTGCCCTATCGGTAAGCCCCGCCCCCCATAGTTACTGTTGCTATCTCGGACAAACAAACGGAGTAGCTAACTGTCTTACAATGACAGCTGTCAGTGTGAAAACCTTGTCCCAAACTGTTTTTGATCAATTTTGGACACAGAAGGGCCACCAATCGTCGGGGAGCATTCAAGTGGGACTTAAATATGCCATGGAAGGATATTTTAAAATAAATATGGTGCATAACACGATTAATTTGGAAGTGAGGGTTTACAGATCACAATGCAAGCGGGAGAAGCCTCATGTTACGGTCGTCACGATCGCAGATGGCTGTTTTTAAACCATCGGGTGTTTTTGACCTTTACTGTACATAATGTGAGAACAGTTAACGTTAATTTTAAGGTTTGTACGTTAGCATGGACTCACTAAGTTTAATTGTAACTTAATGAGAGTATGACAACCAGAAAATGAACGTTTTCGTCTTCATTGGGATTGGGGTTGAATCCTTAGGGAACCAGGTTCCTGCGCTCACATCATCATCATTATAAATAAATCGGGCTTCAGTCGTATAGAGCAGATAATTGGTCCGTTTGCGCAAATCTTTTGAAACGTGCTGATGAACGAGCGCACAGTACGGTGATTCAATAGATTAATAAACATGCCCATTCTGTCAGGATACATGGAATCAGTGTTACAAATACACATCATTTTACCATTTTTGTAGCATAAACACCATAAAACCCACGAGAGCTTCGGATCTTCCAATGTTTCTCTATGGCGCTGAAACCTAAAGATGTCCTAGTTCCGGTCCCCGTGCAACTGATACTCAACTGTTATTGGCTCATCTGCGTTGAAGGGGAGGGGCTTACCGATGCAGGGCCACACGCAATCTACGGACTTTTTTTGTGATTTTTGTGCTGAATTTTTGGAAAAATCTGTGGAATTATGCGGAATGGTTTTAATAATTGTATATATATATATATATATATATATTATTGTTCATAGCAATATATATATTACCTTTTTTTAGCATTTATTTGTTGCATTTTTGGAAAAATCTGTGGAATTATTTTAAATTTGTTAAAAAGATCTTAGAGTATTAGAAATGAAAACATTACAAAATATTCACTTAAAGTCGGCATGAAACGGAAGTTGAGATTGTCATTTTTTCCTTGTTGTGAAACGGCTTCTGAAATTAGAAAAAAATGTAGGGTGGGGCTTGATTTCGTCCTTCGGGAATTGATTGGATCAAAGAGAAGAGACGTCGTTTCGAGGGGGGAGGGAAGGGTAATGTATTTGTTTAAAGATTATAAGGGTACATGAATTTAAAAAAAATAATGAAGTGCACAGATAAATCATTTATAATAAACACTACAATATTACATATAAAAAGAAGATTTGTCAAATTTGATTTCATGCCGACTTTAACTTTTATTTGAGGTTCACAATACAAATGCAAATAGAACTTTTATTTTGACGGGTTTCTGAGTGTATCTGACGATGAAATGCTGGAGATGAGCGCGTACTTGAGTATGTATAGTACACAAACCTATGGCGCTCATTTTCCCTTTCTGTTCTTATGGCGAGGGGATTTGAGATACTCCAGTGCCGTCTGTCGCCTCAGGTAATCAACATAGTGTTGACAGTCTTTACAAAACATAACTCCCCCATTCTCATAAAAAACGTTCGCAAATTATTTTGCTCTGTCCTGTGCTGTGATTTTTGCAGACAAGTGACGTCTCCTTAATTCCTCCGCGTTCAGTTTTATTTTAGACATTTTAAACATTCACTTTCTCATAAAAAAATGAAACCTCAATCAGCGCAGCCTACTACCCCTCACAATCGCGCACGCGCAAGTTGTACTTGTCAATGATGGTCGGGCACTACTACAATCTGCGTAAATCTGCGGGCGCGTATTCCGTGTGGGCCTGCAAAATAGGTCAATTGCAGCAACTTAAAGATTTTTTACAGACATTTTGCACAAATTTCCTAGGAAGTGACGATTTTGTTCTCTTAAACACATGGGATGGAAACGGTGCTTCATTCGCAAATGATTTATGCAATATTCCAATTTTGCTCAAGTTAAATTCGCAACTTTGGATTGAAACATAGTTACTGTCTACAAGACTGATTAACCAACAATGTGCCCTGTGACAGTTTGATCTTGGATACTAGTTTCACTAGTAGTACCTTAATGACTTTGTGAGGGATCTGTGGGAACATTTCCTGCAGCTCAGAGAAAGAAGCTCCCAGCAGCCACTGCAGCGATGGAGCTCTCCTCAACATCAGTTGAGCAACCAGAGGATTAATGCAGGGAAACTGCAATAGGCAATGCTCTGCCTAAAATAAACACACATTAATGCATCAGTGAAATGAGCAAACAGAATGATATTAAACTTTCAGCTCCATCTATTCCAAATCTTGTGAAGTTGATAATTTTGCATGCATTTGTCACACTAATATTAACTGTGTTACTAGCTACTTAATTACTAGCTACTGATTGGACACTCAAAAAATCAATTTCCTTTACAATTAGGGTAATAACTTGAAAAACCTTGGTTGTAGTAAACAAAATAAGCATAATTATCTAAAAAAAAAAAACACACACAAAAAACAAAGCCTGAGTGATTTTGTTGAACTCATTCAGAATGAAGAATGACTTTGATATTGTCTGATTTTATAAATGTTTTTTATTTTATTTATTTTTTACATCTAACAGTGCTGACAAATAGTAGGGATACAGCAATTCGATGCGAGAAAAACGTTATTTCTAATTTAATCAACTCGTAAATAAATAAAAAATCCATATTAATTTGTGCATTTTTAAAATGTGTAATAAAGTTGCAAAAAGTCAAATTAAAATCTGAAAAGAGCTCAATATTTCATTTTGTGTTCTCGGTTCTAATTTAAATGTTGGTATACAACAAAGCATTTTAAAAATACAACAACGGTTATTTTTTTAAAAAATTTGCATGGTTAAAATAGAAATGGACGCAAATGTACAGGGACCATTTCTATTTATCTTTAATCAATCAATCAATCAATCAATCAATCAATCGTTTATTTATAGAGCACGTTTAAGACAACCGAGGTTGACCAAAGGTTGACTTTAACTTTAATAAATATATTAATCTATATTAAATACTGAGTTATAGCCTGAGGACAGATGATTTTAGAGTCACTGATGATCAGTGACAAAAAGTCATCATTTTGATGAAATAAAGAAAAATAATAATAAATAGGACAATTTTTATGTGCTATGAACATTTTAGACCTGTCATTCACCTTTGTGGGCTGCATACTGAGCCAGTCTCTATCCAACCAGCTCAGTCCATCTCTCTCTGAATTCATCAGCGTATGTAAGGAGATCCGATAGATGTAGCTAGCTATCTCTTCTTCCTCACACACCATTAACACCTGAAACAAACATACACCACATGCCATGTCAACAAATATACACAAACTTAGAATGAAACTATTTTTCAATAGCATAAAAACGGAAAATGTCAAACCTGCCATTGGTATAACCTTTAAAATTTGTTTTAAGATTTGTTATCTGCTATTAAAATTGCCATAATAAATTAGGAAGAAAATACCTTGACATCAAACTTGTCAGACTTGCTTCCGAACAACACAGATGCAGAGTAGATGTGAACCAGATTGATATAGATGTTACTGGAAATCCTAAAATTGGAGGAAAATAGTGTTTAGTCTTTGAATCTACATAAATAAAACAGTGTGTCAGTCACGGTTGCTGTTTTGTCTTCTGTTGGCTATGAACAGGAATCAACACATAATGCTTCACAGGACGGCTATAGATGGAATAAAAAAGCACAACCACAATTCAGTATGCAAACAGTGCAGTCCTGGATATTACTGTATAATGAAAAGTGACAGTCCAATATTTCAACCAGGCCGATTAATTCGCTGATATTTGGTCATTTAACAGAAGTACCCTAGTGAAAAAAACTATACCAAAATGTATTTCATGTAAGTATACTATAAAATCATTAACATATTTACTGACATATCGCTTGAGACTTGAAAAAAATATTATAATTAAACTGTATTTGGAGTACTTCTTTATTGCATTAAGCCTAAAATGTGTTTTAATATCACTATTAGTAAGGACAGTATGATCTCTGTATAATATCTGTCTTTAAATGCAAGTTAAAGTGTACCTAAAGTATACTTTAGTACACTAGCATACTAAAGTACAATTGCAGGGTATTTATTGTACATAAATATGTAATGTATTTGGAGTATACTTAGCATAACAAAATTTCCAATACATTTTGGTATATTTATTTTCCACTAGGGTAGTCATTCCATCGTGTCAATTCCAATATCTATCAACAACCTTGCAACATTAATATTCATAGGATATCAATATCATATTTGTATTTTGAGCAAATATAGTGTAAAATAAATGTTAATATAAATTCAACTACTGTATTTCATATCAGCATTATATCAGTGACTCTCTTCTCTGGATACTGGTTTTGGCATCGGCCATTATGGCAACTAATCAGGGTTCAGCAATAAATATGGTTTGTAAAATTAAAGATATTCAATAACAATAACTAACAATAACAGTCAACCCTCTACGCACACCTTGGCAATAGAATCGCCATTGGCTAGTACATTTTTTTAGTTTACTCGGCAGACTGATATACTATTTATTAGGGGTGACCCTGAATAGCCGAAGATTCGATATTTCGATAGGAGGAGCCTGATTCGACTACCCATCTCACGGTCGAATCTTCGCAGAGGTGTTATGAAACGAGGATCATGCCACTTTGTCTGATTTCACATAGAACTACCGGGTTTTCTGTCAATACAGCCTATTTTGATAATGCTGTAAATAAAAATGTGCAAAGAAAGAAGCTTTTAATAAATATCTTTAGCGTGCGTGAATTAATCCACCCCGTGACAGATTTAAGTTTCACTTTCGATCCGTGACCGACAGAGGAGCGTCTTGGCGGCAGGGATTTACATCTTTAAAAATGTCTGGGATAAGAAAATCTAAAGTGTGGATGCACACCATCAGAAAGGATATTCTCCTAGGCTAGATTTAACATCAGGAAAACCATGATCGCACTTCTGCCGGCCAACGTTAATAAGTTGATTTTCCTCGGGACATTCTAAAACGCTTAACGTGAAAAAAGCTTTTAAAACACTTAAAGGTCACTTTTACGCATGTACACAGTACACACCTTATTAAGAAACCATACTATGTGCAGATAAGCAGATGAACCCAGAATATGAACGCAACGCATTCCTCCTATAAAAAGTAAGTTAGCATTTTCTTTATAATAACGGTTTTCTATGGGAGGAAAATGCTTAACGTGTAATTAAATGCGTTGCGTTCATATTCTGGGCTCATCTGCTTTTCTGTAGGCTATATACACTCACCTAAAGGATTATTAGGAACACCTGTTCAATTTCTCATTAATGCAATTATCTAATCCACCAATCACATGGCAGTTGCTTCAATGCATTTAGGGGTGTGGTCCTGGTCAAGACAATCTCCTGAACTCCAAACTGAATGTCAGAATGGGAAAGAAAGGTGATTTAAGCAATTTTGAGCGTGGCATGGTTGTTGGTGCCAGACGGGCCGGTCTGAGTATTTCACAATCTGCTCAGTTACTGGGATTTTCATGCACAACCATTTCTAGGGTTTACAAAGAATGGTGTGAAAAGGGAAAAACATCCAGTATGCGGCAGTCCTGTGGGCGAAAATGCCTTGTTGATGCTAGAGGTCAGAGGAGAATGGGCCGACTGATTCAAGCTGATAGAAGAGCAACTTTGACTGAAATAATCACTCGTTACAACCGAGGTATGCAGCAAAGCATTTGTGAAGCCACAACACGCACAACCTTGAGGCGGATGGGCTACAACAGCAGAAGACCCCACCGGGTACCACTCATCTCCACTACAAATAGGGAAAAGAGGCTACAATTTGCAAGAGCTCACCAAAATTGGACAGTTGAAGACTGGAAAAATGTTGCCTGGTCTGATGAGTCTTGATTTCTGTTGAGACATTCAGATGGTAGAGTCAGAATTTGGCGTAAACAGAATGAGAACATGGATCCATCATGCCTTGTTACGACTGTGCAGGCTGGTGGTGGTGGTGTAATGGTGTGGGGGATGTTTTCTTGGCACACTTTAGGCCCCTTAGTGCCAATTGGGCATCGTTTAAATGCCACGGCCTACCTGAGCATTGTTTCTGACCATGTCCATCTCTTTATGGCCACCATGTACCCATCCTCTGATGGCTACTTCCAGCAGGATAATGCACCATGTCACAAAGCTCGAATCATTTCAAATTGGTTTCTTGAACATGACAATGAGTTCACTGTACTAAAATGACCCCCACAGTCACCAGATCTCAACCCAATAGAGCATCTTTGGGATGTGGTGGAACGGGAGCTTCGTGCCCTGGATGTGCATCCCACAAATCTCCATCAACTGCAAGATGCTATCCTATCAATATGGGCCAACATTTCTAAAGAATGCTTTCAGCACCTTGTTGAATCAATGCCACGTAGAATTAAGGCAGTTCTGAAGGCGAAAGGGGGTCAAACACAGTATTTGTATGGTGTTCCTAATAATCCTTTAGGTGAGTGTAGTATGCTTTATTTGTAAGGTGTGTACAGAATTTGATCTTTAAATATAACTGTCTTAGGAAATTAAGCCGTTAAACGTTTTTCACGTTAAGAGTTTTAGAATGTATTTTATCCGCGCACACAATTTGAAAAGACTCAAACGGACACAGGCCGAGTGAAAGACTGGACTTGTTTCCCGATCAGGTATGGGTACAAGTGATTTCAAAACATTTCAGCCGGTTTTAATTAGAGTTTTGGATGTGAACATGTTTAGCTAAAAAGACTGCCGCTCCAGTTTAGCGTTTATTGTTGTTTCTGCAGTTAAAAAGACAAAGTTGACAATTTTGGCTATACTTTCGTCATTTTAATTTTATTTATTGATCACTGCAAAATGTTTATTGATTTTGCACACATTTGTTCTGTATCTTGTGACTTGATTCTGACTTATTTCGTTCTGTATTTTTATTTATTAGAAAGGTATATTTGGTTTATATAAAGGTTTGAATTTAATTCTGTAAATTAATTGTTTATTTTTTCGGTGCATCAATGTTGCGCTGTACTTAGAGCCTGCTCGCACAGGCAATTTAGCCGATTTAATTGATTTGCATGTGAAATGCAAATCCTGTCTGCAGTGTGGCCTTTCTGCAGTTATTTATGTTATTTCCTAGTTTTATTGATCCGAAATGTTTTTATACATTTTCTTCTATATCTTTGTGTGATGTTCTGTACATCGCGGCTTTAAAATGTTAAAGACCTGCCAGCCAATGAGATTGCCTTTTGTGCATTACTTTCAGCCCACTACCGGAGAAACCGGCATATCTTCTGCTTGTTCTTAAAAGCTGAATAATTCCAAATAAACTCTGTTATTTTGACAGGAAAATACTACAACAAAGAATATCGTTTACCTTTAGCACGTCGATTCTGCGTAGAATGTAAGGCTCTCTCTCTTTGTGTGTGTGAGAAACACAGCGCTCTCAGCAAAGCGACGGCGAGTTGTGTGCCTTCACACTACAGTTTACGGTACGTCAAATACAGGTACGCTGAGCTCAGATCGCTTGACAGAGAGCGAAACTCTCAAGCGCCGATCACTCAGTCAGTGTTCAGCGAGTGAAAATATATCTACGCTAAACTTATACTTACCCCTAACACACTGGCGAGTAAAATCTGAGAATTTATTAGCCAATGGTTAATGATAGACATTATTTAGTCGCCCAGAGTGAAGATGTAGTCGCATATGCAACTATTACGCATATTTACTCGTAATGTAGAGGGTTGACATTTGACAATTATTTTTTTTGTGCTGAGGTCAATGAAAATCCATTACAAGTACATAAATTAACTACCAGCCCAATTGGGACTTCAGAAACAAATCCTTACTGTTGAGCCCTGATAATAATGAATGGTTACATGATCACACAAATGTAAATGTATTTGAAACTGACAGTGCCCTGTGGTTCTCGGCGCAGTGCAGGATGAGCCAGCAACGGCTGAACTGCAGAGATAGGGCTGAGAGTCTCTTGACGACACGCTCAGATGCTTCTCCAATCTTCTTCTCCAACTCACTCAGCTCCTGAACACACACACACACACACAGGATTTACATGTTCAGTCCAGGGTCACATTGTGAATGGTGGGTCTGGTGAGCAAGTGTGCATCGAGCGTCACCTGGATGAGGATGGCAGTGGTCTCATCCACAGTGATGACATCATAATGGGTTCCGCCCAGCTGCAGTGCAGATGGAGAGTGTTTCCTCTCCAGCAGAACAACATTGTATCTGCCAACAACAGTCTCTGTACATCAGTATACACTCTTTATAAAGGTTCTTAAATAAAGGTTCAACATTGGCATCTATGGATCCATGAAAAAAAGGTAAGTTAACCGTCGATCTAAACTGCTGCTGCGTTACGCACACACACAGAAGCGCGCACAAATGTATTGTAAACTCTGTTCTGTGATTTAAATAAAATAGCTTAGAAAATGAAAAAGTCTAGCATACATTTCTTAGTAACTTAAAACCACAGCTTCACTATTAGTAGAGACATGCTGCCAGGTGCAATTCACACACAATCGCTCTCTCACACACTAATGCATTCATATAAATGTAATCTTTACTGTGCTACTTTATCTATATCTGACTTAGAATGAGCAGAAATATGTGAGAAATACAACTACCCAAGACAGAAGAACTGATAAAAATAAGCTGTTATGTAGGAGTGCTATCATATGCCATATCTGTGCACAAGGCAACCCGCGTTCGACTCGTCTCAGCTCGAGGTTCAGGCTTATTTTTTCATCAATGACGTCATCAGCGACTAGTCGACGTCGACTCTCATCTCATCACATAAATGTCGACTTTAAAAAATCTGAAGTCGTTCAACCCCTTATATACACACACACTACTTTGAGTAACTCACGTTGTCTGCAGTGTGCGCTGCATCTTTAAGCGGTTCAGTAAACCATCAGTGATGAGCAACACAAACGGAATAGTGTCCAGATATGATTTAGCAGTTGATTCTTCTGGGATATCTGCTGCAGATGAAACTGTAAGGATCATAACAATAAAGAAGCTTATTATAGAATCAATCATCCATAATTTTCATATTTTATCAGCCAAAATTTGTACCTGTAATTGTATTTGAATGTTTAACATAGTGTTTGAATATAGGAAAGATATCTCTTCCAAGCTAATTCAACAAGCAACAGGACATCTGACCAAACACTTGGATTTTTTTATACTAACACTGAGATCTCATTGATAAAGAATCCCGCTCCACATAATTGTAGATTAAACATCAAATATGTTCTTATTGGCTGTGATTACTGACGTTACAGCCTCATGTGAGCATGAAGGATTGTTAGACTGACTGGTTTCAGGCACTGCAGTGGAGAAGGAGATAAAGTTGACGTTTCTCTCTGAACACACACTGCCGAAGGGCGAGTGGCCCACACAGGAAAGCTCAAACACCATGCTGAAACTCTGCCATGGGAAATCAGGACCAATGTGCTGACTGCACACAACGACACACCTACTGTAGGACAGTCTGAGGAGAAAGGAGATGGACATAACACATTAAATCAGGCCTTATATCCACACCACATGTATTTACACCTTAGAGATAAGGACAAAAAGAGACCTGTCCATCACTTCTCTGCTCACTACTTTAGGCTTTCCTTCATCCGGGACGATTTCAGACACAGCGTTTTCTAAACACACACACACACACATAGAATCAGGCAGGACAATCACTGCATAGTAACAATCTTATTCTTGAGAAAATAACTCACCTGATACCTGGTTGAGAGCTGCGAGCAGCTTTTTATTTACACTGTTCACTGTCAACACTAGAACCTGCTGACATGCAACAACAGTCATTAAACATTCACATTCTGTAAAATGTGCTTTGTTTGAAAAGTATGCTTGGTCAAGTTAACTCAATGTTATGTGTATAGCGCTTTTCACAATACATATTGTTTTAAAGCAGCTTTACAGTAAATCATGACGTTAATTTTCTATATCTTAATATCTTAATTTCCTTAGTCGAATTTAGAAGATAATAAATAATATAGTTTACATTTTAGTATATATCACTTTACTTGAATGTACTGTATGTATGCAGATAAGGTTGGATACACATACAGTTATTGTTTGTTTCGAGCTTACTTCAGAGCTGAAGCACAAGTCTTAACTCCAAATAACTCTGTATTAAATCTCACTCTAGTGTTGTGGTTGGCGTGGGAGTTCATCCAGGTGTTGATTTGTTCCTGGAGCTCCAGTAGTTTAGGGTTGGACTCCTGGCTCTTCTGACTCAGATACTGCAACACCTCAAACTTCCTCAACAGCTCATCCAAACAGCTCAGAGTACAGGAGTCCTTTGCCTGAGCCAGGTACTCTATTCAAAGACAGATTTTACAGGCGTGTGAGTAAAGCTATACAAAAGCTACGCTGTAACGATCAAATCACAAATGAGATCTCAGTTGTTTGTGCCACACTGATGCTGCTTCTTAGAAAAAGGAAAAACAAAGGAATCCCACATGCATCTCCTCTATAGAGCAGGGTTTCCCAAATGGGGGTTCATGAGGGAATAATTAAATCATATATAAAAATGTGTATTCAATTAATCGAAATGAAACTGCAATCACAGTAATATCAGACCATAGCTATGAGATATGAGTGTTTTTTTTCTTCTGATATTTACCAGTGGCTGCGTTGAGGTCACATCTGTACAGGACGTGTTCCTTCAGCATTACCAGAATATGTAGCAGTGCCATCTCATTAAACACACTGTCAGCATCTGCCACATAAATAATACAAAACCATCTTATTTAAAAACAATCATGTGGTGAGAAATGGATGCTGCCGTGGAGTTGATCCACTACAGACTCCTGTGCATTCTTATAATGTGTGAGAAAGTGTCTCTTCTGACCCTGTTCTGTCCGAAGCATTCGCTCTTGCTGCTTTAGGAGGAATCGTGTGAGTTCGGAAGACAGAGTGCCAAAGTCTCTGTTGTTCAAAGCGGAGATGCCCAACTTCTGCATTTTTTCCAGAGAGGGCAGAGCCAACGCATGCAGTTCCCTATATGCATCTCGCTGACTCTCTACAGGAATAAACAGAGAAATACAGTGAATCATTTCAACTAAACAAATAAATGATTAAGAATATACAAAAAAACATGTAGTTTGTGCTTACACATTTTTTTTTATCTAATGCTATTCAAATATTTCAGATCTGCTGATACCTGTGGCTTGGACGTATACAATCTTGCTGATGGTCTCTTGTATCTCTTCACAGGGAAAGCTTTTCTCAGTGGCAATGACAATCCTTCCTGTATCTGAGGCGTGATTCACTGCATTTATTCTGTTATCTAGCAAAGCTTTTCCAGTAGGATCCTGACATCTGGTTACCTCTGAAAAATATGAGACTTTATCACTTTAAGTCAATTCATGGCTTTGTTTTGACAGTTTGCAATAATGGTGATCTCAATCTTTGTCATCTCTTTTTTTTTAATGTACTTGTGTCAGTTTATTCAATATAACTTTCAGAATGCAAACCTTCCTACCCAGTCAAAACAAATGTTTTTATTAAGACTCAGCAGCAAAAATTACTAAAGAAATCTTTCTTGTGGAGTGACAACAATGAATTTATTAACACGTGCATGTCAACGTCAACATGACCTATTCTGTAACAACCAGGATAGATACTAGGCAAAATAAGATACTTGTGTTCTGTTTGTATAACTAACACTAAAATATGTCAGGGAAGACCTCCAAACATTTTGCAGTTCCTAGACATGCTTAATAATTTTTTTTTTTTTATATGATTGAAACCCTTTAGTTCACACAAAAACTTTGAATTTTGAAAGGGGTCTTATTTTTTTATTTTTTTGCAAACAAAACACTTGTTATTAACACAATTAATAACAGATGTTTCATTTTTGGGTGAACTAACATGTCGTTCAACACCCGTGAGACATTTTCGGAACACAAATGAAGATATTTTTTATGAAATTTGAGAGCTTTGTGTCCCTTCATCGGGAGCTACGCAACTACCACATTCAAGGTCCAGAACGGTAGGAAAGACATCATTAAAGTCATCCATGTGACATCCTGCGGTTTAAGCTAAATTTTGTGAAGCGACACTAGGGTTTTGTTTGCGAAAAAAATAAAAATTACCGCTTTCAAAATTTTCATTTTTCGGTGAACTAACTCTTTAAAATCACCATGAAATAGAAATAGACTATTCTTATTTTTTTTATAGAATATCATAAATTAGTTATACGTGCACATCATTATTTTGTTAAAATTCATGTGCACTCCAGCAACCTGTCACTCACATGAGATCGCAGGAATTAGAAAACAGTAACGATCCAATCAAGTCCCACCCAACTTTTTTTCTCATATCAAGAACTCTGATATACGTCACAATAGGGAAGAAAAGTCACAATTTATGTGTCATGCTGACTTTAAACACTATTAATGAAAGTCCTGGATTTATTCTACCTGCAGATGTTGGACTGCTCCGCTGAAGTTTTTCCATCGTTCTTACCGCCACAAAAGACAATAAAGGGTCCAAATCTTCGTAAGACTGAACTACAGAATTGTTTCCCTTTCTGCCTCTCAAACAGTTTGATAACAGAGATGATTTAGAGGTTATGTTTTCTCTTCTCTGATCTGACTTCTCAGGAAGTTTGTGTATAGCGGATATCACTTCAATATCTTTAACACAGTGCTTCAATGGAGACGACTTAGACATCTCGACCACTTTAGAAAAGCGGTGTTGCTTTTCTGAAAGACATGTGGAGGAATTTGTCTGACTCCCAAACCTTTTTTCTGGTGGACTATAGATGCGTTTCTCTATCTCTGCAGCTTTACAGTCTATTCCTCCAGCTGTTGTCACTGTAGAACTGTCTCCTTGGTGAGACATGCCCTCCATTATAAAGAACTTCACAGTCGTCCCTCTCTCCACCTGTGTAGGTACGGCTGACAGCAGAGGCTTACTCTGGGAAGGGTGAACTGCAGTGGGATGGCTTGAAGGTGGCAGCGCTGAGAAACCAGAGTAAAACATTTCATTTGAGTTCAATCAACAGCATTTGTGGCATAATGTTGATTACCAACTTAAATTGTTGTATTATTTGAGCTGTGACGTTCTTGTCATTTACACAGTCGATTTAGGGTTTATGGTGTTGTTGTGAAAACAAAGTTGTAAAATTCAAACTTTACATAGAAAGGGTTAGGAATTGTATCACTGAAGTCCTATTAACATGCATATTGTTTGTTTCTTGTTGCTGTACTACTAAAACGATGAGTATTTTACTTTATTGGCCCCTTTCGCTTCCAATGTAAATGCCTTACTGTATCCCAGATTTGCTGTTTTTAAAGGAAAAGGAGGGTGGAGTTCATTTAAGGCTAATATTGAACACAACAGATTTTCCATTTTCCAACTTGGTCTGTTCACACCTCAAATATGCATAATTGCAATGTTTGCAAATGATCATGACTGAAAATATATATATAGCTCATGATTAAAACGATGAGAGAAACTCAAAAAGCTCACCAGCATCTGAAGGGCATTCACCCAGCAACTCTGTAAAAACACAACATTAACATATAATATAATAAATAATATATTTATAAATATTAATAAATATTTATAATAATACCATTATATAAAAAAGACTCGAGTAATATTGCATTGTCATTTAAAATAGATCTTTTACGTATAGGCATACTTCAATCACTATAAGATCTTACCATCTATTTTCCTAATGGACAGTGGTGAGAATATTTCATCTATGTGGGACTCTCTCACAGCTGTCTTGCATTCTTCTGTGGACATTTTCTCAGTATAGATGAAGAGATTTGTGAAGTTTTCAGGCACCGTCACTGTACTGTCTGTGAGATGATACTGGCCCATTTTGTCTTTAGGTTCTGGGACCGGTTCCATCTCCACCTTCAGTGGTGTGAGAAGCTCTGGAAGTGACTTAATGTGCACCAAGGGCTTATTTACCTGTGGTTCTGTACACACAACACAATGGAGTTCAAGGACTATACACACTTTATGGATATAAACCAGTGCAAGTTTCTCACATTACTATCTACATATCCACATTACCAGCAAGTAAAGACTGAGACACACATTGGAGATTTTTCTCTGCCATCCAAACTGCTTTTTCCATATTTTCACAATGACTGTCTGACATGAAATGCCTGGGAAAAAGTATAGTACATATTATTTCCTGCGTCATATGAATTATTTTGAGTAGTGTTTTCATTGATCTTAGGCCAACATGAAATGAAAACAGACCATATTTACTTTATTAATTCGCATGCATGGTCAACTTATTGTGAACAATTCAACGTTGCACATTGTTCCTTCACACTATCCCCCATTATGGAAGCAAAATTTAGTGTAAATGCCGTTTCATGTTGGCTTGAAAAATGAAAACAAACCTTTTGTAGATGTCATGGAACCTCTAGATGTTGCAGTAAAGACATATTTACTGCAACAAACATTCACAGCCTTATCTCCTTGTTATAACAAATGCACCAAACTCACTGCTTATAAACTGGTGACAGTATTTCAGCTGACAGCTTTCTGCTGGACATAAACAGGTCTGGTAGACACAGCGTATGATTACAAGGTGAAAGAGGCAGGTCTAATTCCATCTCAGCAGAAGACCTTGAAGCAACTGGAATGAAAGGTTTTGAAGTCACTGGAGATTAGAAGAGCAATCTACAGAAGGAAACACTCTTTGATTGTGATTAAATATGAACAGTCAATACACACCACCTGGAGACTTTGGCTCCTTAAAGGTCATGTTAGCAAAGCTGCTTTCAGCCATTTGCAGGACCTCCAACTCAGACGTGTGTTTATAAGCAGAGGTGGCTATTTAAAAAAAAAAGAAGAAAAAAAAGATTATTGACATTTTATGAAATACAATGTCCCCAAAAAGTCACACTTATAAGTGTAAATGTCTGCTTGTAATTGCATTAGATAACAAAATATAAAAGCAAGTGGCATTTAGACTTTTCTGAGAAATGTTTGCAACGACTTTCAATCAACTGGTGTTTGAACAGTGCACTTGTTGTTTTATTTAAAACCTAACAAATGTCTTTTTGTCAAATGTTTTGCTTGGAAGTTGTACTGGTGCTTCATATTTTGTTATCTAATGCAATGATAATCAGATGATTTTAAGCGTGACTCGTTTCCAACTACTCTTCGGGGCCATTGTATATTTTTTGCAATGTATAGGTCAAGTTTTACCTTCTTTAAGAAGATCTTTTAAGGGTAAACATTCTTCTATTTGTTCTCGGGTGACATTTAGAAAATCTTGCATCTTTGCGATGGAAAAAATGGGCTCTTGTCTTCGGAAGGAATCCATACAGACTTCAACAGGCAACATTAGTGACTGTGGAGAAATCATAGGCTGGTATAGTTGAAATACTAAAACTTCTTCCTAAGCTGCAAAAAGCACAAACAATAAAGACCAATAAAGAGTTTTTTCATTAACATGATTCAGTTTTGTAGTTTACTTCTTCGTTCAGTACTGCCTCTTTTTTGAACTCCTCATTAACATTTCCTCCAGTAAACGTGGCGCCCGTTACTTCATCTAAAACTGCATCGTATGAGGCACAGTGTCTAGGAGAAGGAAATATAATTTCAGTGCATACATATGTATAATAGATTTTGTAAGTAACAATCCTTTCTTCCCAGACTTTTCTTTGGGGCTGTTTTTAAAGTTCTTTATGGGAGAAAGAAATATATTGTATGTTGCACCTAAAAACAACCCCTTCTAAAAGATGTACTGATGAATTGAGAACAGGATCCGAGACAGCCATGATCTTCAGCCTCTGAAGCATTGTTTGAAATGGAGGCATGTGGCTTTTGAACCGCTGCAGATGATCACCGAATATCACCTCCTCTGGCAGAGTGAGATCTGAGATTTCGGAAACAAGTTAAGGAAGGATTATCATCCTTCCATTGTAGGACTTCTAAGGACCAAGAACATATAAAGATCCTTTTGAAATCCCTTTGAAAGCAAGCCATGTGATGTGCTGGGAATTTTTAGCACACATCTACCCCTTTTTTAGGCACATCAAAGCCAAAAATAGATGAGTGATATAAAAGTGGTGCAGTATACAGAAGTGACACAAAAATATAAACAAAATATTACTAAATCCTCCAAATCCTACCATCACTGGTAAAGCAACATGCATCTGGCGTACATGGACTGAAAGTCTCTTCCCAAGGTGATCTGATGGCACCGCTCTCAACTCCATCTAAAAGCCAGAGGACTTCTGAGGTCCCAATACTGCACTGAGAGGCAGGATTAGAGCTGGGAACCACTTCCTCTAGTCCTCTTCCTGTCTGCAACACATTGAGCCTAAACACAACACAGCTCAATTTGAAGAACCTGTATTTAAACACAGCTGAGAGAAATTCAGGGGACGTTTACACAACACCGTTTTCAACTAAAAACGGAAAACTTTTTTGCATTTTGGTCGTGCATTTACACGACAATAGCGTCTTGGGGGCCTGAAAATGCACGTTTTTGAAAACTATACCGTTATCGTCCCCATGTAAACAACAAAAACGTGAAAACGATGACGTCATGCGCATGCATATCACGTTCAGGGTATAGGCAGGTAGTGTTTCTTTACAAAGTGACATTGCCAACACCTTGCCTGACCTGCATAATGGAGCGTTTTAGTCATTATTGCGGATCCATGTGAACGGGGATCGTTTTGACAACGTTGTCGTCTCTACGCAAAAAGCTTTTCTGTCTTAGTAGATCGTTGTCGTGTAAACGTACCCTTACTCTCAGCTGGGTGTGGACACAATCTGCAGACACAAATATGAAAGCATAGATCATGTCAAAGGGCATTATAGAAACAGTTCAAACCTTTCCAAACAGTCACTGAAACGTATGCTGGCCTTCAAGTAATCCATTACAGACCCAGTCACTTGTAGCGTACCCATGGATATTTTGTTCGCTGTCGTAAATGACATAAGTCAGTGTTGATATGGTATCATTAAATATAAAAGGTATCTGGGGGTGAGATAGCAAGTTAGCAACACAGATGAATGTAATGAAAGTAAATTTCCTATTCAATTAAAATCTTCTCCCTTGTAATAAATCACTAAAAGAGCAAAACATCTCCATTCTCCATTGCATTACACAGAAAAAGAAAACATCTTGAGCGAGTATTTTATGCCACAATTCTCATTTTAGGGCAGGGGTCTTCAACCCTGCTCCTGGGGATCCGCTGTCCAGCAAAGTTTATTTCCTAACTGGTTCAGCACACCTGCCTGTGATTTTCAAGCGACCTTGAAGAGCTTAGCCGGTTACGTTGTGTTTGATAAGGGTTGGAGCAAGTTCAGTGCTCCGCAGGTCAGTGGGTCCCCAGGAGCAGGATTGAAAACTTCTGTTTTAGGGTAAACAAAATGCGTCCGAAATCTGAAAAATGCTGCCTTTGGAGGATGCATGCCAAAGTAGGATGGCATCAAGGCACATCCGAATCCAAAGTTAGCTTCACCAACCGCAACTTTCTTTATTTTTTAGCTTAACTGTCACCGAATGGAAAGCACAGGACTGTGGGATATCAAACGCAGCAAAAGGATACATCTATGCTGCATTCAAAAATCCATCAGATGAAGGTATCTCAGGAGACAAGAAGTGAAGCTAACATTGGATACGGACGTCCCTTGATGCCTTTCTACCTTCCGAGGGCAGCATTTCCACAGCCAAACTTGCCACACTTACTCCATGGCACTCGGTAAGCGATGTCTGACAGGTGTCCATTGTGAGGGTAGATGTTACTGACTAGCTGGAACGGAACTGGAAGTTCCAACATGTTCATCATCAGTCTGCGTTTGAATGAGGCCTACAACAGATGACACCTCAATATTTAAAAGTTTATGAGCTTGTTAAAGTATTTCATAATTTATTGTACCCTTATTCTGATTTTATATTATTACCCCCTCCAGAAACTTTTGAATAATTTATTTAATTTCATCATCTTATATAATATAATTCCCTTTTCTGTTTTATTTTTGATAAATTGCTCATGTTAGGTCATGTAAAAATACATCTCAATATAGGTTAACTAGTAAGTTACATGAATGGAAATCAGTGTAGGAACTCACCTCAGAGATGTAATCAATACCTTTATACCTGACAGTCATGAAACTTGCACTTTGTTGGGTTTGACCACAGGAATTAGACATGGTGTTGTTATTCATATTGAAACAACACCAACAACGGATCTTTTAAAAAAAGACCTAACGTTAATACATAATATATCGATCGTCTCCTCTGTTGTGGATTAATCTGAATCTTTATGCGATTTGGAGACCGTCCAGTGTCAAAGAAAAGTGCAAATTATTTCCTCAGTTGCACGGAATTATGGAAAATGAAAACTGCTACGAAATCTCATGTCAAACGATATAAGGTTATAGCTACTGGGAAATGTCGGCTCTTTTGAAATGACAAACGATGACGAAAAGATGGATTACATTAATTTATACAAGAATATAGAGTTAAACGGTCACCTGTGCAATTAAAACTGATCGTGACTAAATCTAAACTCTGAGGTGAGATATTTCTGTCGCGGCGCGCCTTCACTCGGTCTCGGTGATTGACAGGATGAGGAGCTACAAACCACGCCCACCGGGCCTTCGCTCCTGATAAATCAAAAAAAATAAAATTCTCATATGCTATTACACACACACAGACACACACACATTTATATATGTGTGTTTGGGGGGAACAGTGGTAGTGCACTGCCATCTAAAGGACATATTTATGTTTTTAAAAGATTTATGTTTGTTTTTTTATCTTCGTGATCCATCCTTTTCAACCATAGACTGTGTTTTCAACACTGAAAATCAATGCTGTCTTCTATGTGCACTCTGGACAATAATTAAGTTAAATATAGACATTGGGAAACATTGATGCTTGGACCTTTTTATAATTTTTCTCTATTTTTTCCTTACGTGTTTCAGTTGGTCTTCATTATAATAAAATACAATACTGTAAATTTAGTAACTTCATCTACTATAACTGCAAAGTGAATACTATGTCAGGATGTTTCTGATCGCATGAAAAGATGACTCAATATAACTCATCAGTATCGCAAACAGTTCAGCTTTATTTCAAAACAAAATAATCATGTTTATAAAACTGGAGAAAAAAATCTGGGACTGGACTTTTTACAGTACCTGTAAAAAAAAAAAAAATTAAATCAGAAAATAATTTGACAGTGCTTAAAGGAAATACAAGGCACAAAATGTGATCCTGTCAATGCGATCTCACCAGCTGTACCAGTATCCTATGACAATGACTGAGCCAACGGCACTTATGGATCCAACAGTTACAAGAGCAGACATCTTCATGATGTAGGATGTTCCTAATGTGAGAAAAGAAACGGTTTACACTGAACCACGTCGGGTTATTTTTTACATAGAGTTTGCAGGTGGCACAACTAGGGGTGGGACGATACAGCTACCTCACGATTAAATTCTGTGGCGATATGTGGTCCACGATATGATAATATCACGATTCGCGATATCTACGATATTCAATATATTGGAAGAAATTTCATCAACGATATATCACGATGTGACTGAAAAGAAAAAGAAGGAATAAGGAAATAATCAGGCACAAAAATAGTCAGGCATACGAATATACTTAGTTTACTGTCATTGTGAGGGGAAAAGCCGTTTTCATTATGTTAGGCACAAGATTAATAATGCATGTGTATATTGAGAATTAATATACCGTAAAACTTCCCGGGTTTTTATTTTCCCAAATCGTCGAACTGCACCGGCATGTATTTGAGACAGGCGTCTATATGAGACAGGCCTTTATAATTTAGTGTTGAGATGTTGTTCATTGAGTTTAGGCGAGTCTCTTATCTCTAAAAATCTCCAAATGCTCCACGTGAAACTGCGGTCTTCCGACCTTTTACTATCGTGTCAATTGATTTTGATTAATATGCGCGAGGGAGAGAACAAGACAGCGCTCGTGTTGTTTGAAGACGTGAGAGTGCGTGCGCGCGGCCGTTGCGCTCTCTCTGCTCGTAAAACCCAAAGTGTCTCCACACTTTAGACTGGAAACTAGCGGGTGGGTCTTTGATTAGTTTTTTATTGTTTTCCGACATTCTTCTCGCTTCTCTTTTTTTCTGCAATTCTCTGTTGTTGTTAGTTAACTTGTGTTCTTCACCGGCCGCTGTTTGCGCCACTTTACCCCTATTTACTCGAACAGCGCCACCCGCAAACAGAATGGTAGATATTGGGTAGTGACAGTGAAACTGACAACGGGTAAATTAATCATTTTGTGTTGTAATAAAATATCGATATTGGGCGTTAGTGTATCGATTATTTATTGCGACAGAGAGCACAACAATATATTGCAATATCGATTTTTTTTCCCACCCCTAGGCACAACGCAGTGTTTAGAGAGATTTATGATCCTTACCTCTGGCCTTAGCCCAGATAACACAAGACTGTGTTCTAGACTAAATAAAGAAAACACACAGAGAGAAGTTAAAGAAAATTAAAAGAATGCATTTTAATGCATTAATTTTACAGGTTGTCTTAAGATGTCTTCCCACCTTTCCCCACTGACACACAGTGCGGAGGATAATATAATAGTCTTTTCCGTTTTCCAGAGGTGCGTTGAAGAAGTCTCCATAGAGCTGCTGATCCCCGACAGTGAAGTTCAGTTCTGCACTCAGACCGCTGAGCTGGATCTGGGCCGTGACGTACCCTCGGTCACATCTCTGCTGCGAGAAGAACCGCGGACTTACAGACGAGCTGCAGTCAAACAGCATCACGCCCTCGACTGGGAACACGAACACCTGGTACATACTGAAGACATGAGACACAAACAGACATTCACAACAACTGAATATTGAATTATCTAGTCAGTGGGATCAAATTGCAAGGTTTTTTTCTAAACTTGTAAATAAGCAGTTTTAGGATTTCATATGCATTTTTGGTAACACTATATTTGTTAACATTAGTTAACTTTATTGGTTAACATTAACTAACAAAAAAAATATTTCTAAAGCATTTATTAATCTTAGTTAATGTTAATTTGAACATTTAATAATACATTATTAAAATCAAATATGTATCTGTTAATATTATTTGATGGAACTAAACTTCAGTAGCATGTACTAACATTGAACAGTTCTATTTTTATGACACATCAAAAACATTATTTTTTTTTTAGTTCACATTTTCAAAATTGCTTATGCTGATAATGTCATTTTTAATTAAAACTTTTGTTTTAAATAAGAAAAGAATGCACATTAGAAGCCTTTTTAAGTCTGGTCTTAGATGTTTGAATCCACTATATGCCAATATGGCATTCACTTTTTTTTAGGCATTATTTGGCATTAACAGTAACACTTTACAATAAGGTCTCATTCGATAACATTAGATAATGTATTAACTAACCATGAGCAACACATTAGTTACTGTATTTATTCATCTTTGATAATATTAGTTAATAAAAATCCAGCTCATGGTCATGTTAGTTCATAGTGCAAGAACTAATGTTTACAAATACAACTTTTGATTTTAATAATGTATTAATTATGCTGAAATTAACATTAACTAAGATTAATAAATGATGTAGAAGTATTGTTCATTGTTAGTTCATGTTAACTAAAGTAGTTAACTAATGTTAACTAATGAAACCTTATTGTAAAGTGTTACCGCATTAACTCTTAAGAAATGTTAAGCGTCCTTACCATATTGAGTCAAGTGTGTTGGTCGATCTCCGTAATCTGAGAGTGGGCGATGAAGCCTCTACTTCACTGTATGTGATTACTGGTGTGGGGGGGACTAGTGACAGAACACAAGTACAGTGTCCAAATCAAGGACAATGAGAATTAATTGTATTGTTTTGGATGTCAATAATCGCCACACAATGGCACTCATAAATCTAACTGTTTTAATGCAAGGGTTTGTCTGAAAGTCAACATGAAATCAAAATTGTACTTTCTTAAAGGGATAGTTCACCCAAAAATGAAAAATGAAATTTCTGTACTCACCCTCAAGTCGTTCCAAACCCGTATGAGTTTCTTTCTTCTGTTGAACACAAAATAAGTTATTTTGAAGAATGTTGGTAACCAGACAGTTGACGTAACCGTTGACTTACATTACTATGGAAGATAATGGCTACCGTCAACTGTCTGGTTACCAACATTCTTCAAAATAACTTATTTTGTGTTCAACAGAAGAAAGAAATTTTCATTCAAGAAGGTTTCATTCCTGGGCGAACTATCCCTTTGCATGTTCCTGGTCTTATTGTCAACAATTCAACAGTGTACCCCAAAACATTGGAATTAAAATTAGTTGGTTCAACTTGATTAAGCTTTTAGAGTTTGTACTAAACAAATTGGGTTAGTCCGTCTACAAAAGTCTCACGGTATTTACTCAGTAAATATTTACACGGTATTAAAAAAAGATGTATTCAAATTGTTGCCTTAATCTTTAAAGTTGAGCCAGTGTAGTATTTTTTAGAGTACACGTAATTTAAAAACATATCACTTACAAAACGAAATGTTGTTTGTGGATTATGGATGTTTGCACGAAAGCAGCTTTTGTTTTGTTTTGTACCTGGTATGCTAGTGTTTGCTGTCACTGTAGACGTGGCTCGTGTGGACTCGGCTGTAATGGTTATGGTGTAGTTTGTAGCAGGCAAGAGATTTAAACAGAGAACAGGCAACAGGGCCATGGAGCTGAACATCTTTTTTCTCCTGTCATTGAACAGCCGATCAAAGTCTCGCAATCCAACAAACGTCACCTGTGTTGAGATGTTCCATACAACCTCATTTCATGATTGAGAGACAACTTTGGGAATGCAACAGTGCAAAGATATAGCTGAAACGAACTGATGAATACTCACTGTGTATTTCTCCCTATATCCCTCGTTCTCTGCATTCCAGTGCAGACATCTTTCATTAATCACCACCAGATCATTAATTATCAGTTTTAGCTCTGGAACACAGAGAATCAGAAGCAAATTAGACCAGATTTGATGTCAACAGCCACTCTTTTGCTGAACAATGACAGTGTGTGTTTACCTTTGCAATGCAGGGTGGCTATCTGCCACTTTCCTGTGATGTCACATATTGAAATGTCACTTCCTGTGTGTCTGTAGTGTCCTTCAACACAGCGGTGGATTACTGCAGTGTTGTTGTCCCATGCTACCTCTGCGTGCGGCACCTCTGGTGCAGGGCCACAATGTGCTGTAGAGAGAAAACACACAGAAATGGTTATGAATATCATTCCAGATATTGTTCTGAAATATGTTGATCTGAATATATTTTTGACAGAATACAAGGATGTGATTTTGTTCTCTTTTTCTCATTGTAATTTGTCCTTGTGGATTAGTCGTCATATAGGGTTATTTCTGACAGTCAGCTTAACTACAAAAAAAATATATATATTGAACATTTCCACTATTATTACACAGGGGGAAAAAAACTTCATTTAAAAGGTGGTATCACACTAGAGTCAACTTTCCACAATATTCTCTATGTAAAATGTATAAGCTCTTACTTGAATAAAGCCCTGTGTGATATTGTGTTTGTTTCATTTTTTTGAACTAGTTACTAAAATATATACCTTGTAATTGCTTCCCATGAGACAAATAAACCCCATGTGAAAATGCAGTATGTGTGATATTCATGGTATTTACAATAATGTTCAAAAGTTTGGGGTCAGTGAGATTTTCTTTTTTGAAATAAGTATCTTATGCTCACCAAGACTGCATGTATTTGATGAAAAATAATACAGAAAAATTGTGAAATATTATTATAATTTAAAATAACTGTTTTCTATTTGAATCATTTTTAAATATAATTTATTCATGTGATGCAAAGTCAAGTCGAGACAAGTCACATTTATTTATATAGCGCTTTTTACAATACAGATTGTTTCAAAGAAATTTGTTTCCAGAAGAAAAAAAGTGTCACAGTCCAGCTTAAGTAAGTTCAGTGATGTTTAATTTTTGTTTGAAAAAGTCATTAATTTAGTTCATTTATATATAGCCGCTCTGGCGTAAACCGTGATGTCATCGTCCAGCTCAGTTCAGTTCTTGTACAATAGTGTCAATGCAGGCAGATCAATATTATTGTTGAATATTACATTTAATGTTAAATTTAATGTCCCCAACAACTTAGCAAACCAAGTCAATGGCAACGAAGGTGGAAAAAGGCGACAGTGGCAAGGAATGGCAGAACGGAGAAGAAAGAAACCAGGCTCAGTCGGGTGGGGGTGGGGGGGGGGGGGGGCTGTTCTCCTCTGGCCAATGAATGAACAGTGTATGATTATGATTCAGGCAGCATTATAGGTCAGAAGTCAGATTGGTTTGGAACAGTCAGAATATTATCCAGTTCCATATGGTTGAAAGCTGAATTTTCAGCATCATTACACCAGTCTTTACACCAGTGTCACATGATCCTTCAGAAATCATTATTTGCTGATTTATTCCTTAAAGAAACATTTCTTATTATTATCAAATGTTAAAAACATTTGGGCTGCATTTTGTGGAAACAGTAAATTTTTTGTGTGACATTAAACGTCTTTACTCTCACTTTTGATCAATTTAATGTAAAAATAATCAGTGACCCCAAACCTTTAAGCATAGTGTATGTCATTACAGGAATTCAATCGTTTACCTATACACGTTACAGACACTTTTTCCCATGTTCCATCTGATGTACATGTTGACGTGTTTTTGTCACTCTCCTGTTTGAGTCCATATTTACATTTGTACTGAACCACACTGCCCAGTACAGATGCTTTCTTCCACTTTATATCTGTTAGTGGGAATTCTGGGGGAGGTCCACAGTTAATCTCTGTTTATTGAGACCAGTGTAGAGTGTTAGAAATAAAGCAAAAATGCTGCATATTTCATCATTTCCCATTGAAACTATATGATGACCTAAAGTGTTAATGTTTTTCCTTTTGTGTTCCACAAAGAAGGTGAGTAAATGATGACAGAATGTTGTCAGTACCTTCACATCGCATGTTAACTTTGCTCCACTTTGCATTTGAGTTACACAGTGACACATTCCCTTCACCCACAGTGCGATATCCAGCTTCACACACATAGAGGGCCACAGAGCCCAGACTGGAGCTGCTATTCCACAACACAACTGAGTGAGGTAGTGAGACGGGGACGCCACAGTCTACTTCTAAACAAACACACATACAGACACTGTACATGTGCATACATATTATCAGCTTATTAAAGAGGACAGCACTGAAATTTCACATAGGTCATTCTCATGAAATGGTCAACCTTAAAGGGTTAGTTCACCCAAAAATGAAAATTATGTCATTAATGACTCGCCCTCATGTCGTTCCAAGCCCGTAAGACCTCCGTTCATCTTCGGAACACAGTTTAAGATATTTTAGATTTAGTCCGAGAGCTTTCTGTCCCTCCATTGAAAATGTATGTACGGTATACTGTCCTTGTCCAGAAAGGAAATAAAGACTTCATCAAAGTAGTCCATGTGACATCAGTGGGTTAGTTAGAATGTTTTGAAGCATCGAAAATACATTTTGGTCCAAAAATAACAAAAACTACGACTTTATTCAGCATTGTATTGTGTTCCGGTTCTGTTGTGGATCCGCGTTCAGTGCCGCTGCTGACGTAAGACGCTGCTGACGTGTGTCTGGTGTGTGTGTGTGTGTGTGTGTGTGTGTGTGTGTATTCTGGTTCTGTTGTGGATCCGCGTTCAGTGACGCTGCTGACGTAAGACGCTGCTGACGTGTGTCTGGTGTGTGTGTGTATTCTGGTTCTGTTGTGGATCCGCGTTCAGTGACGCTGCTGACGTAAGACGCTGCTGACGTGTGTCTGGTGTGTGTGTGTGTGTGTATTCTGGTTCTGTTGTGGATCCGCGTTCAGTGACGCTGCTGACGTAAGACGCTGCTGACGTGTGTCTGGTGTGTGTGTGTATTCTGGTTCTGTTGTGGATCCGCGTTCAGTGACGCTGCTGACGTAAGACGCTGCTGACGTGTGTCTGGTGTGTGTGTGTGTGTGTATTCTGGTTCTGTTGTGGATCCGCGTTCAGTGCCGCCGCTGACGTAAGACGCTGCTGACGTGTGTCTGGTGTGTGTGTGTGTGTGTATTCTGGTTCTGTTGTGGATCCGCGTTCAGTGACGCTGCTGACGTAAGACGCTGCTGACGTGTGTCTGGTGTGTGTGTGTGTGTGTGTGTGTGTGTATTCTGGTTCTGTTGTGGATCCGCGTTCAGTGACGCTGCTGACGTGTGTCTGGTGTGTGTGTGTGTGTGTATTCTGGTTCTGTTGTGGATCCGCGTTCAGTGACGCTGCTGACGTAAGACGCTGCTGACGTGTGTCTGGTGTGTGTGTGTGTGTGTGTGTATTCTGGTTCTGTTGTGGATCCGCGTTCAGTGACGCTGCTGACGTAAGACGCTGCTGACGTGTGTCTGGTGTGTGTGTGTGTGTGTATATTCTGGTTCTGTTGTGGATCCGCGTTCAGTGCCGCCGCTGACGTGTGTCTGGTGTGTGTGTGTGTGTGTGTGTATTCCGGTTCTGTTGTGGATCCGCGTTCAGTGCCGCCGCTGACGTAAGACGCTGCTGACGTGTGTCTGGTGTGTGTGTGTGTGTGTATTCTGGTTCTGTTGTGGATCCGCGTTCAGTGACGCCGCTGACGTAAGACGCTGCTGACGTGTGTCTGGTGCGCCCGAGCTTCGTTTACAGTCTGAGGGAGACGCACGCTGGAAACAAAACAATCTTCACAAACATGTCTAAGGATTTCCACACAGAGGAAGACTTGCATTTTTTTGCCCAGCCATATTTATTTGAACCCGAATACACGGGCGCACCAGACACACGTCAGCAGCGTCTTACGTCAGCGGCGTCACTGAACGTGGATCCACAACAGAACCGGAATACACACACACACACACACCAGACACACGTCAGCAGCGTCTTACGTCAGCGGCGTCACTGAACGCGGATCCACAACAGAACCGGAAGACAATACAATGCTGAATAAAGTCGTAGTTTTTGTTGTTTTTGGACAAAAATGTATTTTCGATGCTTCAAAACATTCTAACTAACCCACTGATGTCACATGGACTACTTTGATGAAGTCTTTATTTCCTTTCTGGACAAGGACAGTATACCGTACATACATTTTCAATGGAGGGACAGAACGTTCTCGGACTAAATCTAAAATATCTTAAACTGTGTTCTGAAGATGAACGGAGGTCTTACGGGCTTGGAACGACATGAGGGCGAGTCATTAATGACAAAACTTTCATTTTTGAGTGAACTAACCCTTTAAAGGTGCAGTAAGAGAGTTCTGAGAAATACTGTTGATATTTGAAATCAACCCAAACAAACACACCCTTCCCTTCATTCTCACGCCCCCAAAATGCACAAACACGCAATTCAAGAGTTATTATTCAACAAATTGTAATTCACTTAATAGTTACATCTATTAAATAATCAATGACTTAATTCAGTAATTATATCATAATTACTAATATAAACAATGAAAATTGTCTTCTGTAGAGATGCTTTATAGCTCAATCAGATTTGTTTCATGAACTCTGAAACATCAACATGGTTATCGAACTGAACTGAATCAAAACTATTGCCTTCTGTAGAGCTGCTTATAGCTGCTGATTTAAGCTTGTTTTCATAATTTGACAAACTCTGCACTTTTATTGAACTAAACTGAATCAACACTGACTTGAGCTGAATAATGACACTATTGTCTTCTGTAGAGCTGCTTTATAGTTGAACAGATTGTGCTTTATAACAAATTAACTTTTTAACATTCACACTGTTATTGAACTAATTTGAATCAACATTGGACTAAATTGAGTTGAATGACACTATTGTCTTTTTAGAGCTGCTTTACAGCTGAAATTGTTTTTGTTTCATGATTGAAGAATGGTAATAATATTATTTTCTATTATATTATTGTGAAGCTGCTTTGAAACAATCTGTAAAAATGTGACTTGATTTGACTTGACAGAGACCTAAATTGCACCGTTTCTTGAGAATGACCCGTTCACAAAAAAAAAGGGAGAAAACATGTCAACAAGAAATAAAAGTGCAAAAATATACCTTGGCATAGAAAATCAGGCTCACTCCAGATTCCCTCTGAATCGCAAACTGACGTATCTCCTTCCCTAACATTATGAAATCCTTCAGTGCACTTATAAGACACACTAGATCCAACTTTAGTGTCTCCTCTCCATATCATAACAGAGAGGGGGGGAGAAGGCGGTATGCCACAGTTCACCTCTGAGAAACAACAAAAACCTTGAAAATGTCTTCAGTTTACACATTAAAGAAAAAGTCAGTTCTTTTATTTTTAAAATAACCTTAAAGGGTTAGTTCACCCAAAAATGAAAATTCTGTCAGTAATTACTCACCCTCATGTTGTTCCAACCCCGTAAGACTTGCGTTCATCTTCAGAACACAAATTAAGATATTTTTGATTAAATCTGAGAGCTGGATCACTCCTCCATAGGCTTCTTAAGGGAACGAAACTGGCCGGCCCAAAAGTTATGAAAGACATCGTTAAAATAGTCCGAGTGACTACAGTGGCTCAATCTTAAGTTTATCAAGCGACGAGAATACTTTTTGTGCGCAAAAAACAAACAAAAATAACAACTTTATTCAACTATTCATTTCCTTCTCTGTTGGCCTCGAGATTTCACGTAGTGGAACTGCGCAACGCTTCTGTGTTGCACGTCACACGTAGGCTCACTATTGGGCGACGCTGGTCATGTGTGTGATGCGTGTGACGTACAACCTAGAAGCGTTGCGCAGTTTCACTACGTGAAATATCACTGCCCACAGAGAAGGAAATTAATAGTTGAATAAAGTTGTTATTTTTGTTTGTTTTTTGCGCACAAAAAGTATTCTCGTCGCGTGATAAACTTAAGATTGAGCCACTGTAGTCACTCGGACTATTTTAACGATGTCTTTCATAACTTTTGGGCCGGCCAGTTTCGATCCTTTAAGAAGCCTATGGAGGAGTGATCCAGCTCTAAGATTTAATCAAAAATATCTTAATTTGTGTTCCGAAGATGAACGAAAGTCTTATGGGGTTGGAACAACATGAGGGTGAGTAATTACTGACAGAATTTTCATTTTTGGGTGAACTATCCCTTTAACTGAGTAAAAAAACAAAACATGCAAACAATTACCTTCACACAACAGTGTAGGTTTTGTCCAATAACCGTTCTCAGCGCACACAGATATATTATGTCCTTGTTTAGGATAGTAACCGTGTTTGCAGTGATATGTTACAGTGCTGTTAAATGTGACTCTGCCATTCCATATCTGTACAGTGAGGGGCAATATAGGAGGCTCCCCACACACAATCTCTGTTGAGAAGGAAATGACATGTCAATTTATGACCGAATCACTGCAGTATTAAGAGCAGACTCAGCAGAGGAATAACATTGCTTATACACTCTTAAAAATAAAGGCTCTTTGTTGGCATTGATGGTTTCATAAGGTACCTTTAACATCCATAGAATCTTTCCACTGCACACATTTTTAAAGTGATGAAAAAAATGTCTTTTCATACTTAGAAAAAAAATATTCTTTTGAAAACTGTTTTTTATTGAAGGTTCTTTGTGGTGGAAATTATTGAAGGAAACTTTTGGATCCTTTATTTTTAAGAGTGTATAAGAAAAAATCTGAATAAGTTTGAAAATGCAGAATCACACAGAAAGCACTTCATATGTCCTCAGAAGATTTGAACAATAGCGAATAGAGTGTTAAGGACTACTTCTGAGATACTTGTTTAGTGCTTTTTTGTCATTATAATTTCCATTTGACTGTACTGCAAAAAATTTATGTTCTTCCTCAGTGTTTTTGTCTTCTTTTTCAGCACAAATATCTAAACGTTCTTAAATTAAGATACATACTTGAGAAGCAAAATGACTAAAGATATTAAGTCTTGTTTGACATGTAAAAAATATGTGAGTTAATGCTTAAAACAAAGACAAAATATCTAATTCATATCTAACTAAATTAAGTTTATTTTCCTGACCCACTGCCAAATATGTTTTTCTTGTTTTATGCACAAACTCACTTCATTTTGATAATTTTTTCAGAAAACAGGACTAAATATCTGATGTTATTTTACTTCTCAAGTAAATGTATCTTGATTTAAGAATGTTTAGATATTTGTACTGGAATTCAAGACAAAAATACTGAGGATGAACATAATTTTTGCAGTGCGTCTCTTTCAATATACAGTATGGACAAGAGCAGCCAGGATATTCTGGAAAATTAAATATTTTGAGTTCTATAGGGAAGAAAGAAACTCGTGTTGACATTAATAAAATAAATGAATAAATGTGAATAAATTGTGACAATAAATTTTTTTGGGGTGAACTATGCCTTTAAAACTTTCTTTAAAAATAAAAATAAAATCTCTGTACCTTCACAAGAATAGTCTGGGTAACTCCACTGACCGTCGGTTTTACACACGGACACATTTCCTGTATCCAAACTGTGATATCCAGTTACACAGTTATACAGAGCCACAGAACCAATCTTACTGACACCGTTCCAGAACAACACTGAGTGAGGCAGGACCGGAGGAGAACCGCATTGTATCTCTAAACACACATAAACAATCTCAACAGGTTCTTTGCTTGAGATACGCTGTCATATTTCTGTCGACATAATAAACAGAAGCAGATACCTTCACACTGGAAGTCAGGACGGCTCCATGTCCCATGAGCAGTACATACTGACACATTCTCACGTCCACTGTTATAAAACTGTGGGTCACACACATACAGCGCCAATGATCCCATTCGAGATATGTTATTCCAAACCATTTTTGACTGAGGCATAACATGAGGTTCTCCACAGTCCACTTCTGTGTAGAAATTGATTATATTTTGTCAGGTGACAGTAAAACATGCAATGAATTTGTATAAGCCTGTGTGTGTGATGATCCCTTCACTTTTTTGTGTTTGTGTGTTGAATATCCCATTTCACTCTGAAATACATTAAATTACGGAAGCAAAATGGGTTGCAAATGCTGTCACACACCTAATGTGATAATCGTGCAGACAGTCATTTTTTGCTCAAATGTAAACATTACCTTCACAGACCAAACTTGGTCCGTGCCACTTTCCATCCAGACCACACACGGATGAATTCTGTCCTCTCTTCCACTGAAATCCCTCCCGGCAGCCGTACTGGAGTTCACTGCTGTAGTGTGTGATAGTGGGGGAGAGCCGGTCGGCGTGGAGGACTGAAGGAGGAGACCCGCAATCTATCACTATACAAACCATACACACAGAAACAGGTCCATTACTTTAACAGAATTTAACATTAATATTAATAACATTATATGCACTGCCTGGCCGTTTGGGATTAGATAGGCAAATGTTATATGTTTGGCAACAGTTCTTCTGATCCTAATTGATGGAGTGTGTTAGCCTGGCTAACGCCGGACCACGTCTCATTGACATTGAGACGTGGTCTGGGAACCACATGTTCATTTTCTCGTATTTGAGGCGTGGTTTACGAATGCCCAGAGCATTGGGTGCTACGAATGTCTATCAAATAGATAGACATTAGCCTGTACGTAGCTCATAGCCAATCGTTTCAATTATACCAGATGACGTATGTAGAGCGAAAGAAATGAAACGAGGAAGAAGACGATGGGTCAGAGATTTATTTGCGTTCTAAACTACTTAGAACAAAATCCAAGGCTGCATCGAAAGGTAACTTCGCGTCTGCTGCCATGTTTGATCCATAGGTATAAACAAACTGCTTCAGTGTGTCGCATAGACGTCGTCATCGTCTTGCTGCTCCCTCCCCGTTCTGTGATTTGTCCACTTGCTGAGGCTAAAATTTGGTCCATGGTACCCAGACTGCCTTAGCCTGGTTAAAACCAGACCATTCTCAGTTGTAACTGAGTTATGGTCTGGCAAAGCGTCATAGACAAATCATTTCCAGAGGGGCGTCACATACGGACGTCGCGGATAGACCTAAACCCAATCAGAGTGATGAAGGAGATGACGTATGCAGAAACATCTCCGAATGTTGTTCTTTGCTCGGTTTTTAACAAAAAGGAAACGTTCAAATGGCTTAAAACAGACGCGATAGCTGATTCGAACGAGTGATGTTCGACGGCGGCATCCATCTTTGTAATGTAGGCTACAAAATCTGCTTCAAAATCCCATCGCTGTCGTCATCGTGTAAAGCCCGCCCCAACGTTTCTGATTGGTGCCGCGATTTCGACGGATTGGAAATGGGCTTGAATGAGCTCTTTGCCAGACTAACTTTCAGAGCAAATCTAAATTTGCCGGAAGTTGTCTGGGTTTTCCCAGGCTAAGACTGCCTGGCAGCGTGAATAAAATCGCGCTGCGCAAAGGCAGTATGGGGAAACCCAGGCTAGGAGTGTGTAGCTTTTCATTACTAAAACATCCATGTATGAAGACACATCATGGCCATATTCCAGGATGACAATGTCAAGATTCACCAGGCTCAAACTGTGAAAGAATGGTTATGAGGGAGCATGAAGAATCATTTTCACACATGAATCGGCTCCTCTGAGTCCAGAGCTTAAGTTCATTGAAAGTCTTTGGGATGTGCTGGAGGAGACTTTACAGAGTGCTGGACTCTTGCTTTAACAATACAAGATCTTGAGCAAAAACTGATGCACCTCTTAATGGAAATAACATCTCAACATTTATTTCCATCAAGAGGTCCATACATTTTTGGTTTCTTCTTATTATTATTATTTTAGCTTTACAAAAAGATAAATCATTATGTTTCTTGATATTCCAAACTGTTATTTGTAATCATATAATTTAAATTTATTATCGTTATCATCAACACACTGGTTTGGAGATACTTAGCAATTGCTAGGCCATTGCTAGGTGGTTTTTAGAGGGTTCGAGGTGATTTTAAAGTATTTGTGCTATATAGTTACTATGGTGTGCTGCTAAGGGCTTGCTCAGGTTATCCGGATGGTTACTAGGGCATTACTAGGTGGTTGCCAAGTAAAAAGTCTGATATTCTGGTCTCTAGAAATGGCTCAGGTCTCCTCTCCAATCTATGAGATTTTTTAATCCGGTAAAAATCACAACTCTTAAATCATTTAGAAAACTAAAAGCACACCTCTCCTTACTACGCCACTCAATTTTTGAAGAATCATTAATGTCCTAAGCAGGTACCACTATTAATATATTTGGTCACACTTTAGATTACGGCCCAATTCTCACTATTAACTACAGTTTATTTTGCCTCAATAAACTCCTTATTACTGCTTATTAATAGTTAGTAAGGTAGTTGTACCGTTTAGCTACTGGGTAGGAATAGGATTAAGGGATGTAGAATATGTTCATGCAGAATAAGGCATTAATATGTGCTTTATAAGTACTAATAAACAGACAATATTTAAGGCCCTGTTTACACCTGGTATTAAGGTGTGTTTTGGTCGATCGGATCACAAGTAGGGGGAGACATACAGTCGTTTACATTTGGTGTTTTAATCTGTCTCTTTTGTCCACTTTCAACCACTTCTGTTCTGATTTCTTCAATGGGAGGGATCCTAAATGTACGGGCTTTTTTGGACGAAATACGCTGGCGCAATTTACGTATGAATGCACATGGAGACGACGGAAAAACACACGGAGAGCACGGAGTGTGTTCGAAATCAGGGTGAGAGAACATTGTGCTTGGTCATTTTTTGTCGTCAGTACGTTTCGACTACCTCTGTAAGTGGTTGCAAGTGGACAAGCTCAAAATATTTTAGACCCTGTTTTCACCTGTATTTGTGATCCGATCGACCAAAACGCATCTTAATACAAGGTGTAAACAGGGCCTTAGCATGCTAAACTAATAAGCATTAATAGTCAGAATCGGACCCTAAACTAAAGTGTTTCCATATCTTTTCATTAATTAATTAATTAATTCATTCATTGCAGCTGTAATATGATAAAACAGTCAGGAGATTTCAGGTTCAGGTGATATTTCTAGAGGACCACATGAGTGATTTGTTAATGTAAACGACATTGGCCCAAATCTTACCCTTGCAGTAAGCTGCGTCTCGGTTTGGATTAAAGGGTTCTGGTCCATCCTGGACTGTGTAACCGATCTGACAGGAGCAGGTGAAATCTCCCTCTGTGTTTTGGCAGAGACCTCCTTCACCACAGACCCCCTGCACGCTGCACTCGTCCAGATCTACAGACAAAACAACATCATGGAGTGAGAGGAGAAATGTGCTGCCTGAAATCACCAGATCAGAGTCTATTATGACAGCATTTTAGTGCCACTGTAAAGTCTGTTTAGTTGTATTTTGTTTTGGTTCTGGTTTCCCTGTTCTGGTTTGCCTTATTAGTTTCCATAGTTCCTAATTTTGCCCTGTAGATTCCTGAGAATTTGTGATTAAAGATTGTTCTTTGAATTCTCTATCGTCGTGCGCTTATTTGGAGCCAATCAACTCAGCCATATGAAAAAATAAATAAAGGAATACATATAAGAATATGAAATTAAAAGGTGCAGCAATCAAAGAAACACAACTTTTTTAAAAAAACGAGTTGTTTTTTTTGTTGTTGTTTTTTCCAGCCATTTTTTTACTTGACACTAAAACGATTACATTGAAATCTAGGGCTTCCAAATGAGTAAAATCTTTATAAAGCGAACCTATAAGATGCCCATACAGATGGTTTTTTTTTTTTTTTTTTTTTTTTATGAATCACTTTTGATGAATCACTTAGCCTGTTAAAGGGTTACTTCACCCAAAAATTTTAATTGCCCCATGATTTACTCACCCTCAAGCCATCCTAGGAGTATATTAAATTCTTCTTTCAGACGAATACAATCGCAGCTATATTAAAAAATGTCCTGGTTTATAATGGCAGTGAATGGCTTCACACGGCTCTGGGAGGTTAATAAAGGCCTTCTGAAGTGAAGCGATGTGTTCGTGTTAAAGTTTTAAATATGGATATTTTCTTACACATCGCTTCACTTTAGAAGGCCTTTATTAACCTCCCATACATCTTTTTATTTCAGTATTTACAGTGAACCTAAACTTCTATAACATTTTACCCTTTCATTTTTTAAAGCTTTCACTTCTGCAATACTCTGCTGAGTGTCTTCTCTAAAGAGACTATAGGTTTGTATTCCAAAGCAATTATGAATAACAGCCATTTAAGTTCAGATCTATGATCAGGAAGGGTGGTGACAGTTAACAGGTTAATGTGGTTTGTTTTCTGATATGTACCGCCTTTTAAGCTGCATTAAATGTTTGAAATGTGTTATACAAATAATTATTTAATATGATTACTATAAAATAATCTGTTTATCAAGATGGCGCATTTCCCTCCAACATGTAAATGGCCGTTATTAGTTAAAAAAAATTACTGTTTCTTTGTGCTGTGCTTTTAATTTCTCTGTTAAGAAAAAATGTTTTTTAGTTTGTTATTTTTATTGTTGTTAGCCGGGATACGTGTGTCCTTTAATGTATTTTGACACATTTCACATGAAGCAACTCCTGTTTGACATTTTTGAGCCACTGTTGTGCAATAAATTTCTCAGAACTTGTATAGCAAATTATCCCATTCAGGATATATCACTTGCCACACCATGTTCACACCCATCCTGTAACATCTCTGCACATGTTTGAGAAACACAATCAGCAAAACAACAATGATATGGGGAACACATGCTGAGGCCCAAATGATATGGCTCCACAAATGCATTAATTTACTGAACTGAAGACTCACCATGGCAGTACGTTCCATCATTGGGTATGAATGTGTTCATGTGATTGGACGGGCTGTAGCCGGCAAGACAGGTGCAGTAATAGCTGCCGTGCGTGTTGTGACACTTAGTGTGATCGCCACAGATTCTACCCAGCTGACACTCATCTTTATCTGTAAAACCGGAGCAATAAATACAGTTATCATGTGATGTACAGATTTGCGTAGTTACAGAAGCCCCATAACAAAAGTGAAATATAAATAGCATAGCCTATCTGTTTATCAATCAAAAACATAGTACTCAGGATAATCAAACCTTGGCAATGAGTCCTTCCGTTGCCGACAAATCCATACATGCAGTTGCACACTTTCCCCCCAGATCCGTCAGTTTTATCATCACAGGTAGCGTTTTGATGGCAAGAGGCACAAACATCCACTTTGTTTGCCTTCACTCTTATATCTGAGGAGAGGAAAAACCTGGATTGACATTTCCATTTTGAAATGAGGATACTAAAGCCTAGTATATAAAATTTAAATCTGGGACTTTGGGGGATTTCTGGGAAAAAGTGTTTTTTTTTTTTGTTTTTTTTTTTACCAAATAAGTGAATAACAATATATAAAATTCTGTACAATTTCTTGGAAAATTAGTGACATTAATTGAGATGGTCAAATCATATTGGATGATCATCAGGTTAAATTGACCATCAAGGTAAACCAAATACTTTATGTAAATAAACTTAATTCACACTAATTGTTATCCTGATAATATAATTTATAATGAAAAAAAGTATTTACACACACACACACACACACACACATATATATATATATATATATATATATAAACACACACATATACATATATAGTATACACACACAATTTTGACAATCAATAGTTGCATAGCTTTATTAATTCAAGGATTAAATAATTTCAATCTTTTGTGACTATTTAAAAATATTTGATAGTTGTGATTAGTATAGTCACCTACAATTGTTTGATACTGACCTTTAAAGATGCTTTGAATCATCAGGAAGCATAAGGCCACTCTTTTGACTGTCATCGCTGGTTTTCTCTCCTCTCTTCTTGTGAACTCAATACATCACTGTTCTGTTCCACATTTCTCCTAATTTCCCCCTAAAGACCCTCCTCCTCCATTCTGAACTCTGTTGATAGTGGTGAATGAGTGTGGGGCAGAACGGTTAGTTGAGGTCAAGCACATCTCCTCTCAGCTTTCTGAAGGACATAGCGGTCTGTGCGGTTTGTAATGAGCATCTATTATCATCAGCGCTGACACATTCAGTTAAATGTCGCTCTCCGAGAGGGAACCTGCTCATTCTTATGGCCACAGGAATTGCACCATCACTGGCCACATGCTGATTATGACTATTTTTGGCTGCTGTTTATGAAAGCTGCCAAACTGCTGTGAATACACCCATCTTCAATTTCCGCTGATGGGCTATCTATAAAAAAAATTCCTTTGTGTTATCAGTGTCATGTTATTTTTTTTTTAATTGTATCATGTATGATTAAAGTTGGCTTCTAATAACAGTAAATTCATCGTCTTACCTTTTTGGAGGAGTAGATCTGGTCTATATATTTCTGATGCACAAAAGAATAACCTAAAACAAAATTTAAGTTCTTTCCCAAAAATATCACATTGGAATTATTCTTAATAAGAACAACAATAACATAATGTTCTTACCATGATCATGACAAAAAGAGTACAAAACAAATAAATGAACATACAAGTGCATGACACATCTACAGCGCCAACTCTAGTGGATATCGAGTTAACACAGTTTGGGTATGAAAGATAAGAGTTCTCTGCACTATCACCCTCCTAACACACCCCTCAAACACACACACACACACACACACACACACACACACCAACCCCTCCCAACAAAACAAAACACACACCCTCACTCAGCTCATCCGGAAACCTCCAATGAGATGAGAAACCATTTCCTCCACCTGACTGCTGAAACAAGAGTACTGTATATGCTGGTGTGAATATATGCACTGCTTTTATTCAAATATACAAAACAGACACCAGCCATATGAAGAGATGGAGCTCATGAGCACTGTACAGAAAATGTGCCAGTTCTGCCATCTGAGATCTTTGGATGTGTTCTGAATATAAAACATAAACATACTGCACAGTACACACTGAATATATTTTAAGTATGAGTGTGCTGTGTGCTAAAGGTTTTAAAAAGTAGTATGCAACATTGTTACATCATAACGTGCAAGATAACGTAACCTCGGTTCCCTGAGAGCAGGGAATGAGTATTGCGTAAGTAGCTTACGCTATGGGAAAACTCCTTTTCTCGAGAATACTGAAGCCACATTTTTAAAACGCAGTGCAGCTGCACAGCAGCCACATAACTGAGAGCCTAGCGCGCTCATTGGCTGTGCTGCGGCAACTGCACGAACCAAGGCGAGGCGACTCAGGCGCACGAACCAATCAGGCCGCTTCGCGCCCAGGCGTGTCAGAGCCCGCCAGAATGGCCGTGGCTTATAGCTATATAAGCCCCCCATTCTCTCGATATAATTCAGGTTAAATCGACTGAAGCGATCCCCTGATAAGGACGACTCTGGAGTCGATGGGCCCGAATTCAAGGCAGGAAGCGCTCACTGAAAGCGCTTGCAAATCGCCCACTCGCTTGACTAATGCCAGTGCTAGCAACAGAGCAGTTTTGAGCTAAAGATGTTTCAGGTCAGCGGACTGAAGCGGCTCAAATGGGCCAGGACCGTGGAGAGGTCCCAGACAGGTACAGAGGGGGGTAGAGGTGGGTTTAGCCTTCTGGCCCCCTTGAGGAAGTACACGACCAGGTCGTTTCCAGGCTCTGTGCTGCACACCAGCCGGAGAACACTGACCATTTTAGAGCGTAAAGACGCCTGGTCGAGGGCGCTCTTGCTTTAGTGATGGTTTTCAGCACCTTTTCTGGGAGGTACCCGGATACCCGTTGAGGGGCCATACATGGAGGGCCCACAAGTCGGGACAGGGATGCCAGATTGTCCCGTTCGCCTGTGTAAGGAGGTCTCTCCTCAGCGGAATCGGCCATGGGGCTGTTTCCAACAGCTGAGCCAGCTCGGAGAACCATAGCTGGTTCTTCCAGAGAGGGGCTATCATGAGCACTGCACACTTGCTCTTCTTGATCCGTTCGATGACCTGAAGTAGCATCGTGACCGGAGGGAATGCATACAGCGGGTGGCTTGGCCAGTCGTGGGCTAGCGCATCCCTGTCTTTGGAGAAAAATGCTTGGCAACGAGCGTTGTCTTCTGAGGCGAAAAGGTCGACCTCTGCTTTGCCGAAGATGCTCCATATCAACTGAACCGTTCGCGGGTGAAGCGACCATTCCCCTGGGGGAACTTTGTCTCTGGATATCCGGACCCTGGTTCAGAATGCCTGGCACATATAATGAGGTTTTTGGCCATGGCGTGCAGGTTGCTCGACCTGAGTCCACCTTGGCGATTTATATAGGTTTTATATATACGATTTATACATACCACCAACATGTTGTGCGTCCGGACCAAGACGTGGTGGTCTTTTAGGCATGGGAGAAAAACTTTCACCGCTCTCATCTCTAGACAGTTAATGTGTAGGCGTCTCTCAGGGCTCGACCATAGGCCGGAGATGGGCCTGCCCTCGTAAAGGGCCCCCCAACCTAGGTTAGAGGCATCAGTTGAGATAACTTTCCTCTTTGAAAACACACACATACTCACGCCAGTTTGGTACCAGCCAGCTGCTTTCCAGGGAGCCAGGGCTCTGATACAGCCGTGGTTCACTCTGACGACAACCACACATGAGCCGGTACACAGGGTTTTAACAAGCGCTGATGAGGACGCATGTATAGTAGACCCAGCTGGAGTACTGATGATGCTGAGGCCATGAGACCTAACATCCTCTGAAATCTCCTGAGAGGCGCGCAAGCGCCTGCTCTGAACGATGTTGCTAGGCGTTAACAGAAGGACCGTGTACTGATAAGCCTGCCCCTCGAAAAGGAATCTCAAGAATGGCCTGTGATGGGGCGTTATTTGAATGTGAAAATAAGCATCTTTCAGATCCACTGAGAAAAAACAATCCCCTGGGCGAATCTGCGCGAGGATTTGTTTGGTTGTTGGCATTCTGAACGGGCGCTTTGTTCAGGTGTCTGAGATCTAGGATGGGCCTGACGCCGCCATCCTTCTTTGGAACGAGGAAGTAGCGACTGTAAAAGCCTGACTCGCTTAGTGATAACGGGACTGGCTCTACAGCTCCTTTTGCTAACAGTTTCATCACTTCGGTGCGAAGGACGTGAGCCACGTCGCTTCTCACTGTTGTCTCGACCACGGCTAGAAAGCGTGGAGGTCTGCCAGCAAACTGTTCAACACCCATTGTGATATCCCGTGGATGGCCTCAGCCCGCATAGCTAGGGGTTGAATGATGTCAGGGGACGGGTCTGCATCAATGAAGCGTACCATATGGAAGCCATACGGAACGCAGTTTGTCCCGTCATTTTCAGGCATATGCTCTAAATTGAGAATTAACCATTTTTTTTTGACAAATATTTGTTTGATTTGCAAACATACAGCTCTACCGACTGTCGCTCCGGCTTCACAGCCAGCGGGACTCAAGCTAATGGCAAATCCATTCTTTCACTGTCCACGTTTTGATTCCGGCTAATCAGTTTGGGCGACTACAAAAAACGTGATTATTGTTCATCAGTCCAACATTAAGCAACGTAAGAAAACATGCAATCTACCTGAGGGAAGACGACAGGCATGCTAACTTTAGGCAAAAAACAAAAGTAGGCCTGGTGCTTTTTCCCATTTTTAAAATGTCGCCGTTAGCATAGCTATGAAACAAAGATGGCTAAAGTCAACCGATTTAGCTAATAGACCTACATATTTTGGCTTTCTTCTTCATTTACGTTTGTCTTTGTTCAGAATATTTTTTTTAACAAAATCCAAAATTTGAGCCAGGAAAGTTTCTGAAATTTGGTTGATTTTTCCACGAAATTACCCAAATGCGTTTCTCTGAGAACCTTTTATAGTCTACATCTTTTGTACACATTTAACTGCAGATGCTGAAATGATATGCACTGTGTGGTGGTACAGTACAAATATTTTGAGTGTTTTATTCTGTCCCTTATTTTCCTATAAAGAACCACGATTGCCCCTTATTTTCCTTTACATAAGTTGGCAACCCGTAAGTTACTTAATAGTGTGCACTACACAACCTACATTTATTACATGTCCAGCGCGGGCCGGAGGGAAAAATGATTCTGTTTGGACAGTGCTTATGTGCAGGGGTGCGTACTTCATAGTGGGCACTAGGGTTTTGGTTAAAAAAATATCGATTTCAATCGATTCTCATTTTTGGGTGGTTCTTCAACTACAAGCACTTTTGGCCTTGTGAACTTGAGGGGGAAAAAAGTGCTCAAATCAAAATTGTCACAGTCTAACAGTTAAATATAACTAGTCTAGTTTAATAATCCATAAGAGAACGCACTTACATTATAAAACAAATTGGTGTTTTTTGACATATGTTCCGATCCGCACTGAACAAATGTCATTTCCATCACATGTACATATTTGATTATTATTTAAAGATATTATGATATACATAATTTCTTAACAGTGTAAGACCACTTTCACACATAGTTTTACCAGTTTATACCTATATTGCAATTACCATAGATTTGTGGATTAAGTAAATTAATTGTCAAGAGGCCCAAACACAAAGATTACATCCACCACAACCTGAAATATAATATTGGATTGGTTAGATACATTTCAGAAAAATAACTACTTGTGTTATTACATTAAGTGGACCATTATCCCTTAAACTATGCAGAAGTTTTTAATGAGTGATTAGAATTTTGTACATATTTTTTAAAAAGTTATGAGGTGGTGGAAATGACTGGGTGTTGTGGAAATGACAATGAATGGACGTCCATGTAGAAAAACAAATATATATTTGAATAAATACATTAGCATTGTACATTTCAATAAATAAAATATACATATATAGCCACACAATCTATGAATTGCACCATGTAACCATAAATGTAATTTACACCCAAGAAGGTAATATGTTGGAAATGACGGTGGTGGACATGACAATCCTGCAGTATTTTGTAAAAAAAATCAAAGCTAGCATCTACAGATTAGCTATGAATTGGTAGCTAGCATTGCATGCATGCAAAATACATCTATTTATGTTAAAAAATCTATTTATTTACAAACTCAATTGATGTTACGCCATGTTTTGGAAATGACATACAATACAAATATTTTCATTTTAAGCAATATTTACCTTGAGTTTTCTTCACCAAGTTGGTGAAGAAATTCAAATCTCCTCCATGTCAGATGTGCTGTGATGTCATTGTTCATCTCCATAGAAACTACCCAAACAATCTTTCACCAAAAACTTTTAAAAGGGACATAACAGCGTTGTGGTGGAAATGACGGCAATACTGTGGGACAACTAACGTTACATTTTGTATATAAAATCACATTTCGTGAGCTTAGAATTATAAGGTTCTATCTCCGTTTAGGGTAGTTCTGAGATATTGAGCATCAAAGTTTTTACATCCCTGCTGTTTTGTGAGATGGAACCTTTTTATTTTATTAATAACTACTAACAAAATATTATTTTTTACAAAAATAACACCACACAGGCATTAATAAACACCTAATGGATAAGATTATGTCAAAAACTCAATTTCGACCAAAAGTGGAGATAGAACCTTATAATTCTAAGCTCACGATTTGTAGTTGTCTGACCTCGAATACCACAATTATGTTTTGATTATTTTACTGACACTTTATTCAGTCATATTTAAAAAAGAATAGATAAATAATTTTTTACACTTCTTTTTCATTATTGAAGATCAGAAGTCTGGGTGTGGGACAAGCACAAAACAGCAATATTTGCATCTATAATGATGTTTAAAAGGGTGAAAAAAATCATCGTAGACTTCCGGTAAAAAGTTCGTTGTAAAGTTAACTATGTAAGTGCGAATTTTTCAAAATTAAATGTTTTTTGTAAAATATGATCAAAGGACATGAAAGTGCCCATAGTCTAAGAATTGCCCTTTTACGAACCGATAGCGATTTTTAAATCCCAAGAATCGATTAGGCTATCCTGTTTTCAGTTGACGAATGAATGGAACATTGTAGCGCTCATCCCAGCCAATAAATCGCAATAATCTTTGTGCTTTGTTACTATTGATATGAAACAAAGTCTCAGATTTCTAAGTAGGCCTACGTCCATCAGTCCCGGCGCCATGGGCGGGCATTGGGGGGCCTGGCCCGCCCTATGAGTCACTAGTGCCCGCCCTGAGCGAGTCTCTCCCTTTACCAACTCCACTTCAAGTCCCACCAGTCCTTGCTTGTTTGCACAATATCTTTTTTATCAATAGGCTACTGTTATCAAAAGTTATCCTTTTGAATATACATAACTCCTGAATAAAAATAAAAATGTGTTTGGTCTGATTTTTTTTTAATTGTAAACGGATTGATTGGTTTGTCGATAGAGAGCGCGGAAATGCATGTGATAGGTCTTATTAAAGGTGCAGTGTGTAAAAATTTTGAGTATTTATTAACAGAAATGCAATATGACATCCATAACTATGTGTTCAGTGGTGTATAAAGAACTTACTTAATAAACCGTAATGTTTTTATTACCTTAGAATGAGGCATTTATATCTACATAGGCGCGGGAATCCCCTTCTATGAAGGTCGCCATATTGTGACGTCATGTTTCTACCGTAGCCGAACGCGAACACACAGCGTTACAGAGCGCGTTTCGTCACTACATTGAAAGAGAAGCCGCAGGAAGCTAGAAGAAGCTAGTCATAAACACCGTGAGTAGTGACTTTTCCCTTGTCAGTGGTGTAAATATGTAGTTGGATTGTTTCATGTAACTTAATTCTTCTCCCTCGCTGTGTTATGGCTTTGCTATGTGGTGATAAATGTGCTGGTTAAGTTCGTGAGACAGCTGATTAGTAGGCTACTCTTGTCATTGACCGTAAAACAGTTACAGGAATCACCAACCCGTCGATCTTGGAAGCATTTTAAGTCGATCGAGTTTCCAAAATCAGAGAAAAAAGCCTATTGTGTGTAGTAAGTGGTGTCTAGGGGATGCGGAGGCGCGCGCGCTGTTGCAATCACGTCATTTTTGCCGCACGCACCTTTGGGCTCATGCGGACGCGTCGAGTTTAAACAAGGCTCAGCCACAGTAACAGCTCATATTAGCCAGCTAAACTTTTACTACCCTGTTAGAAAATATATATAGTTGCATAGTTTCATGTGGGTCTTCTCCCTCACTGTATTATGGGTTTGCTTTGTGGGGAGAATGTGCTGGTTACGTTCGTGAGACAATCAGCTGATTACTATTATTATATTATGTAAGGTGCATTGTGTAATATTTCTGAGAATCTATTGACAGAGATGCAATATAAAATCCATAACTATGTTTTCAGTGGTGTATAAAGACCTTAATGAACCGTTATTTTTTTATTACCTTAGAATGAGACATTTATATCTACATAGGCGCGGGAATCCCCTTCTATGAAGGTCTGAAGGTATGTTTCTACCGTAGCCGAAAGCAAACAAACAGCGCTAAAGAAACCTCATTGCTTGACTACTACTCTCTGCTGCTGACTCAGACGACGACATATTTTGTCTTACGTCGGCCACCGTAGCTTCTCATTCGAGTTTGAAAACCGAGGGATAGGCCGCGAGTGACTTGCTGTTTGCAATTTGCAGGATTCACCACTAGATGCCGCTAAAAATCCCACACTGCACCTTTAAGCGAGTCTTTGAGTCATTCATTCAAACGTTTCGTTCAAACGCCATAGAGAAATGCACATTTCATACGGATTACATGAGCAGGGAGCAGTCTGTAGTCTGTTTTCTTTCGTTTTGAATTGTTCTGTTTAAAAGTAGACATGTCTGTGAGGCGGGCTACCTTATACGCCTACACTGAGTTTCGGTTCAATTGCGACGAGCTCCAGTTCACGCGCTGGCGCCTCCGGTTCGTCATTATCGTCTGCTATATTTACTTCTTATTTATTAAATCCATCCAGGCAATTGGTTGATGAAATATTGATTAAAATTAAGATACAATTAATACAAAACGAAATTCACTTTAATGAAAGGTTTTGCTTTCTATTTGATGTCTCTGTGAAAGTTTTAAAGCATCTTTTAGTGCCGCTTTCAGAGCGCTCACGTCCGTAACATTGTTTTTTCCTCATAAATGCGAACACGAAAAATAAAATGAAATTAATATTTTATGCTCTGTGGAGAGAGACTACTGTTAGCCTACTCATAATTTGTATTCTGAATACGTTGTATTACTTTGAGTGTTTTTGCTTTCGAGGTTTTTAAATAAGCTTGATATGTGTTTGGGAAGATGTTTATGTTTTGTTGACATGTCGAGTTTTTTCGGTAATATATTTCAGTTTTTTTTGGCTAAACAGCACAAGACTTTAATTAAGTAACGTTAGCCATTCTGTTTGTGCTGCGTGATAAGAAAAGTGCGCTCTTGCTCACACGATCAGCATGGTGATCTTGTGTTTTCTCCTAAATAAAAGCTCAAGGGTTTATTTCTTACAAGTGAAGAAATTAGGACAAAAGTAGTGTAATTTTCCTATTCTATAGCTTAATATAAAATACGATGTAATGTAGACAGACTATAATTAACAAGATGTTTGAGCCCTCTTTAGGTACAAGTCAATGCGCACAGTTCATGGGTCGAAGCCGGTTGAAGCTCTTAATTTTGAGCTCTCAATGTGCACCAGATTGATGCATTTAAACTTAAAATGTACAACATTTTCTTGCGGGGGAGCATGCCCCCGAACCCCCCTAGGGACAGAGGTTCACACAACATGCCCAATTTTTTTTTCCAATAATAATTCACAGCACCCACTGATGACCTGAAAACACCTCTCAAACCTACTTAAATTAAATCGAAATTTGCGGAGGCAGTGTGTAAACGTACCTTTAGCGTCAGTAGCCTATTATATAATTATTATGCTCTATCGATCATTGCATATATCATAATCGATTCTGTTATGATGCAATGGTTGTTTTCATTTGTGCCCCCCTGAAAAAAATGAATGCCCGTCCGTGAATTTGTGTCTGGCGCCGGGTCTGACGTCCATTTTCTTACGAAATTCAACAACATACCCGTTTTGGCGCTGTGGCGTGAGATCGCTCTGGCTCAGCTCAAGAGAAGCAGCAGCGCGGAGAGCACATGATCTTCTCTTCCGCCTTATTAATACCAGTTACAGCGCGAAATAAATGAGCATCTGAAAGTGTGTTAAAAGAGTAGGCTACAACTTATCGAAATCCGTATCATGTCACATGGAATCGCCCAAACAGTGTTAAAATTGTGGAAAGACATCAGTAAAACTTGTAAACAATGTCATGTAGCGTCACTTTTACGGTACCTCAGAAAAACCATATCCAGTGACCATAACTCGTTAGTCAGCTAGAAAAATGAACTCCTTCCTAAATATATGCACCATATTACATATATTCATTATAATTTGTAATGTTCTTCAATATTTAATACGTTTGAATAAATCTGGCAAGTTTTTATGACAGCCACCATTTAAATGTTTATATTTCATATAACTTTATTATAAAAATAAAAAAAGTGTAATTTAAGTGTTCGTATACAAATCAGTAAATTACCAATATTACAGTATGCTAATGAAGCCTAGTAGGCTACAACTGACTCCCAGTTTTTTTTTTTGTGTGTGTGTTTTTTTATTAGGGACCATGTACAATCTATAACATAAATGTTGCCATTTGATGCATTGTACCAGAGTTAGCCATAGGCTATTTTACATCTGCAGTTTACAGCATTAGTTAAGAGATTTGTTTTCCTTGAGAAAATTTGCCGTATTGTACCTGATATCCAAAATAATCAATATTGCATCGAATCGAAAGCTTGTGAATCGAAATCGAATTGTGAAATTTGACTCAATACCCAGCCCTAGTGGGCTCACAACCCATACATTTATTACATCTGTAGCGAGAGCCGGAGGAAGAACAAACAGAAACGTGCTCTTTTCGTGCTTTATTTGTGTCTTGCAGGTGTGCATGTTTCAAAACAGACTTGTTTACTGCAATATCGACATTTCCAGCCGCCTGAAAAGAGGGGACTGGGAGATGTGTTAAAAGTTTTTGGGAGGTTGGTCCGGCCACAGCGGGACTCGAACACTCTTTTTCTTCCTGTCATCATGGCTAGGAAGGCTTTCGAGGCTCGGGGTCCAAAACAATGTTGGGTCGGGGTCCCCGTCGCTTCGTTGAAAGAGAGCGGTGGCGGACCTCAGCCGCTTGGCGGGGCTGGGAGACCGGCAGCGCTGGATTTACTGGCTGAAGAAGGCGCCTTCTTGTGGCGGGAGGAAGTGACGCAAACCGTCGGCTGCTGGGCCGAACAGACCGGTGGTGGAGATAGGGGAGTCCAGAAAACCTGCCCTGTCTGCGTCCTTAATCTCTGTTAGGTTTAACCAAAGATGACGTTCAAGCACCGTCAAGTTCGCCATGCTCCTACCAATCGCCTGGGCGATTGACTTGGTAGCTCGCAAAACCAGGTCAGTGGCGCTGCGCAGGTCCCTTAAAGCTTCCGGTCTAGGTCCAGACACGTCCATCGAGCGGAGAAGTTCGGCCTGAAAAACCTGGAGGATAGCCATGGTATGAAGCGCTGAAGCAGCTTGGCCAGCGGAGGCGTAGGCTCGGCCAGCGAGAGCTGAAGTGACGCGGCAAGGTTTGGATGGGTGAGTCGCTTTAGTTTTCCATCCCATAGTGGGCGGGCAGAGGTGTGCGACCACCGCTTCCTCGAAGGGGGGGATTGATTCGTATCCTTTCTCCGCAGCGCCGTCGACAGTCGAGAGCATTGAGGAGATGGACGGCTTTAGACGAGTTGAATATGGCGCTTTCCACGACTTTGTTAGCTCGTCGTGTAGTTCTGGTAAGAAGGGAGCTGGTCTCTGCCGAGGGGCCTGCCGACGCCCCTGCAGGAACCAATCGTCGAGCCTGCTACGCGTGGGCTATTCGGGCGAAGACCACTCGAGCCCGAGGTCTTCAGCGGCCTTAGTCAGCACGCGTAGAAGCTCTGCGTCAAGGCTGGTTCTCACGTCGCCCGTGCTGGCTTGAGTTGAGGGTGCGGGGTCGGCCATGGAGCCGGATGCAGTGAGAGAAAGGCTTTTCGTCCTCTTCGTCTGATCCCCCAAAAGAGACGAGATCGGCCGCTCGTTGAGAGGGGCGCTTGTCCGCCTGTGTGAACAGGACCGGTTAGGGGGGTTCTCAGGGTAAGGGTGAGGCACGCGGGAACTGGGCCGGCGTGAGCTCGCTCGTGTTCGCCCGCTCTGGTATCCTCCGTGCGCGGCGCTTCTTCCTTGGCCCGAGCTAAGGAAAGGGGGGGCCGCGGGGTCGTTATCTGCGAAACGTACCAGTCGAGGCCGCAGGGTGGAGAGCGCCATCTCATCACACTCCGGCCAGCCGCCCTTAGAGAGTGCAGCTTCCGCGTGGTCACAGCCCAAACAGGAAGCGCAAAGGATGTGACGATCTCCGCCGAAGAGAGGGCCTCTGCACGAGGCGCAAGTGAGCCGAGGCTTTTGAAACAACGCCTAGAATTAGCTTTTTTAGAAGTTGAATCGCTGCGGCGAACAGCTAGCTTTGTAAGGATATACACAACTGAACTGCGGGCTGAAGCCGGCGTCCTCAGAGCTGCTTCGCACAGGTGGCTTGTTCCGTTGAAGGCTTTTCGACGACGGGGTCGAAAAAGGTTTATTGAAGTGGAGACTTGCTGAATGCGATGATATAATCTGAATTAAATGGCGACTGGCAAAAATGGGCCGGGGGCTTATAGCTAAAAGCCACGCCCATTCTGGCGGGCTCTGATACGCCTGGGCGCGAAGCGGCCTGATTGGTTCGCGCGCCTGAGTCGCCTCAGCCATAGGTTCGTGCAGTTGCCGCAGCACAGCCAATGACCGCGCTAGGCTCTCAGTTATGTCCGTACTACGGGGAACTGGACGTTATGCTATGAATAGAACCTATAAGAAATTAAAAGGTTTTTAGCCTGCATAGAAATGTTGTAGGTCTATGTAAAAAGTTTTGTCAGTCTAATAAAAAAACTGTTTAAGAAAACATGTTAAAAATCGCAGCTGATAGGCTATAACGTCGGGCTTATTCGTCACATTGACAATAGAAGGACACAATATTTCAAAAGCAGTATTTTCTCTTATATAGGCCTACTGAATTAAAACTACCTTTTAACATTGTAGAATTTTCTCTGCCATTGTAACATTGTAGAATTATTTATACTACCGTTAAAAAGTTTGGAGTCAGTAAAGTTTTTTTTTTGTCTTTGAAATAAATGCTATTATTCAGCAAGGATGAATTAAATTAATGAGAAGTTTCAGTAAAGACATTTAATGTGACAAAAGATTTGTAGTTCATATAAATGCTGTTATTTTCAACTTTCTATTCATGATCGAAAAGTCAGAGTTTCCACAAAAATATTAAGCAGTGCAACTTTGTTCAACATTGATAATAATAATAAGAAATGTTTCTTGAGCCGCAAATCAGCATATTAGAACGATTTTTGAAGGATCATGTGACACTGAAGACTGGAGTAATGGCATCTGGCATCTCATGAATAAATTATGTTTTAAAATGTATTCAAATAGAAAACAGTTATTTCAAATAGTAATAATATTTCACAATATTACTGTTTTACTGTATTTATGATTAAATAAAAGAGCATAAGAGACTTCCTTCAAAAACAATATAAAAAAACATACCAACCACAAATTTTTTTAATGGCGTAGCAATAATCATGTTTATAATTTACATGAATGCCCGCTATAGCGCCTCTGAAGGCAGAGCTTACTCACATTGCGTTTTTTACAGTCTTCTGACACATTTTGGTCACTGATCGAACAAAATTGAGCTCGCCGAGCTAGAAATATCTGTGTTTGATTTTATCTCTGTGCAGTTGATCTGCACATTTCCAGCGGTGCTCTCTGACCTCAAACTCAGATCAGCACTGAATATTTCACAAGCCCAGCCCAGGGTTACGGTGCAACTACGATAAAAGACAAACACATACAAAATGTATAATTCACACAAACACTAGTATTGTGCCAGATGCACGGGAAAAGCAGCCAAAAAAAATAGGCTAACTGCTTAGGTTTAAATTAGCTCTGTTTGGCAGCACCAGCTTTCAAAACCTTTTAAAACTAGATCCTCACAGCAATTGTGCTCATGCAGAAACACATTTACTCCTTCAGGAGGCATATCATGGAAAACAGGATTTTTTCAATATCTTCTGAAGTAAAAGACTTCCACTTTTCATGCTTCAAAGTTTGAGTCCTTCCCTACCTTACTTGCTTCTTTCACTAGGAAACATGTCACATTATGGGAGTAAAAATAGGTTACAAATGTCATGTAATGACTTTAAAACAACAAATAAACTTGTGTCAGAGAGAGAGTTAAAAATGGTCATGAAAAACATAATTATGACTGTTTTAGGTGCGAGAAACCTTGACTAAAGGCCTGTTCACACCAAGGACAATAACTATAACAATAAAGATATAGTTTTAAAAATCTAAATGTAAAATAACAGCTGAGTCCACAACACAACTATAACAATAACAACAGAGGAATGATATAGTTGGAATCACTTTCAGAATGATTTTTTTCCAGCTAATGAACGACAGCCAATCAGAATCCATCCTTCTTTAAAGCGCTCAAGTATTTAAAGTGGCAAGACGACAAAACTGCAGTGCGTGCTTTTAATAATCAGAATGATATTGTCTTATAAAGTTGACGTTATAGTAATCTTTATCGTCCTTGATATGAACAGGCCTTAACATAATAAAATTACATTTAAGAAAAAACAATTGCTCTAAAAGTGTATAATATTGGCCCTTTTTATCATATGATAACACAGAGGCAGCAGGAGCGTGTGTGTTTTTTGGGCAGCTCCTGCTCCTCATTTGGAGTCGCCATGATCGAGCCTTGCTCTTGACTCCGCCCATCACACAAAGAGTGGGAGGAGTCAGAGGAGATTGACTGGAGACGCCCACACACGAGCTCGGCCGCGTTCCCGTCCGTAGTGGACATGTCCGTCACTGTCCTCTCCCTAAGGGACATATCATCATCATCCTCATCAATCAGCACCACATCCGTTTTCACGTCCACCTGGATGCACGGAACGGTCTGAACATCCTCCGAGCTCTCCAGGTAACTGGAGTCGATGAAACCCATGAGAGATGACTTGTCAATGTCCAGTGACGCGTCGATTAGACTGTCCTCTGCCTCGTGGTGCAGATATTGCATCTCTTTCAGATTTTGGAGATTGGAATCGCTCAATAAATTACATGTCTGTTCATTTGTTTCTATAACACCGTTCGATGCGACCTCTGTCGGATTGGTTTTCCTTCCATCATCAGCCGTGACCTCTAAGGTCAGTTCGGGTTCAAATATGGTCTTCTGCGGGTCCCTGAAAAGCGTCCCATCCTTTTGAGAATTGTTCATCATACACTTTTGCTTCTTCACACAGGTTGTCTTTCCAACAGAGCCTAGGACAGTGAAAAAGAGGATACATATGGCTATAGATACATTAGGACATGCTAAAGTCACCGCTATACGATATCAGGGCATTGTTATATGCGGTTGCTAAGATGTCATTTTTAATGTGTTGCTATGTGGTTACTTAATCAAAAAAGACCAAAAGAGTCTCTATGATATTCTGATCTACTGTTAAAAAAAAAAAATTATATAAAAAAGGTGGTGCCTTACATTTTTAAGTACAATCAACCTAAATGTTTAAGTTGTTTCAACTTAAATTACATTAAAGAAAAATAAGTTGAATCTTGTATAACTTATAACAAAAAGGTGAAAATTGCTTAACTTATTTTGATGAGTTAACGTAATGTAAAAAATGTGTTATCATAACTTATTTATCATATCGTTTATAATGACAACTATAATACTGGTATCTATATGGCTATTCCCTCATTTAAAAGGTCTAAAATATGTTTTTCACCCATAAATCATATGTTGAAGCACTCCTTAACAAGCCACATCATTTGAGGTAACATTCATATCTGGGATGAGTTATACACAGTATGTTGAGTTATATACTTAGTCTTAGTGGTTAGCTCAAATAACTCAGCAATAGTAAAAATTACGATTAGCAAACAAATAAAAATTGGAATTTATCATGAATTTACAATCTGTCTGTCTACCTTTCAATAATTTGAGGTCGGTAGATTTTGTAATGTTTTTGAAAGAGCTCACCAAGGCTGCACATATAGAAATATGTGAAATATTATTACAATTTCAAATAACTTATTTCAATTCGAATATATTTTCAAATGTAATTTATTCCTGTGATCAAAGAACGGTTTTCAGTGTCACATGATCCTTCAGAAATCATTCTGATATACTGATTTGCTGCTCTATAAACATTTCTTATCATCATCAATGTTGAAAAATGTAGTGTTGCTTCATATTTTTGTGGAAAGCATGAAACATTTTTTTCTGGATACTTTGATGAATATATATTAAAAAAACATCTTTTGTAACATTATAAATGTTTTCACTGTCACATTTGATCAATTTAAAATGCATCCTTGCGGAATAAAATTGTACTGACCTCAAACTTTTGAAAGGTAGAGTATGTATACCTAAGCCATTTCTTATTTCTTACAAATCTGAATGAGAAAATATTTCTATCACATTTCTATTGTTCATTTAAAGTGCCCTGAGATCTTTCTCTACTCACCAGAGTTAGCGTTGTCTTTGGTGACCATGGCAAGCTCTTCCTAACACACCTCAGAGAGCGCTGGTCCAAGAGACAGGTCACATCTGGACAGTCAAGAAAACAAAAAGAAATAAGATAAACCCTCTACGGATTCAGGATTACCACAAAGGAATTAACCCTTTGCCCTTCCAATACCACACTAATACCTCAACATCCATGCCTTTACTTTTAGTATCCACAGATACAGCACTGTTAATGCTCCAGATGTTGCAAACAAAGAAGAAATGCAAAACATCCAACCACAAATGCACTAATACACATTACGATATTGAGAGAACAGAAAGATGAAGAAACAGGAGTAGACGAGGGAATGAAAATGGGAGGTGGGCAGTTTTTTCCCCGGCGCTCTCCTCAGGATGAATACAAACATGAAGCCTTTAAAAGCAGCAAAAATAACTCAAAGTTCCCAAGAGACTTCAAGGCATTTTCAGAGGAAGAAAGACACTCTTAACTGGCGCGGCCGTCACTCGTGAGGAACACGAAGACACATCTGCATATCAGGAGTCACAAACAACACAGCACTACAGAAAATATCCCACTTCTCTTAGAAATAACAAAGTAAAGTCTTACCAAAGCTTATAAGACAATATTGAACTTACACTTTCATTATTTTCTTCTTTGATCACAGCAGCTTTTCCACTCACTGCTCCAAACACACCGATTACACATGACTGCACATTACACACGACAGAATCAGGCCTTTATGAATTAATGATGTCTATTAGGCCATATGAGTAGACAAGAATTCACTACACAGCAGTCTTATACCAGAGTTTATCTTGTCTAAGACTATATACTTTTGCGTATGTATATATATATATATATATTACACACACACCTAAGTTATATAATACATTAAATTTCTTAATGACGGTTATTTGTATGTTTTGATTTGGTGTGCTAGTGGGAAATATTTTAAATTTCCAAACATTCCTTTTGCAAATGTGTAATTTGCACCAAAAAAAGCAATGTAATATTTGTGTTATGTAAAATGTATATTTTAAAGCATCTATCCCACAAATATATTAAATTCACAATAAAAAGAGACAACACAACTTCCATCAAAAACTGATTAGGTGATATTTCCGAACTAAATACGATTATGTTAAATGTGTAGCACTAAATAAACAACAAATTATCATTTTCACAAACATGCGGGCATTTACAAGTACAGCTGCATGTATAAAAATACATCTATCCACCAAATTCCAATGAAATTAAGATTAAATTTACAATAATGAGTTAATCACATCAATAACTTAATTTTGTTTCAATGCTAACTAGGATTATTAAAACCCTACTAAGTAAACAAGTTCGAAGTAATCAACAGACACATCAGATCATTTTCTAAAAATGGGTGAATGAGCTGCGAAACAGGTTAAATTGGTCTGAAAACTAGTTAAGATGTTACAAACTAAGAATCGCTACAAATCATCAAAAAGTGAAATTGGAGAAAAGGAATTATTACGTAGATATAAAAGTTATAATATATTTATCTTGTTCAGAAAAGAGCTTCTGTGAGAAACCCCCTCCTCATATACGCTGGAAACACACTAATGAATAATACACACGGAGCACTTACACACGTATGTGTGTAAGCATAGGGAGAGGGCAAAGAGAAGAAAAGAGGCGAGAGAGTGAAATATTCATGAGAAACAGCCCTCCACTCAACTCCTCCCCCACTGATACAGACTGATTAAAACTGATACAATATGAATTCATATTTAACTGAATTCAAACAAAAAATATAGAATAAAATCACATTTAAAAGGCAATATTTAACAAATCTGTAGCAATTTATTGTATTCCATTTAAGTAAGTTATTTTAAGTTAATTTATACTTTTTTAGTACTATTTATCATGTTTCTTTGCACAAATACAGTACATAATTTAGTTCTACATGATGAAGGATCTAAGGATTCTCAATAGCAACCTGTGTGTGTTATTTTAAGAGAGCAACCATACATCTGTGTTTTTTTTATTTTCTTTGTTAATTTATAATTATTTAAATCTTCAAACCATACAACCTTATGAGAAAGAGATTTCAAGGTTTTACCGTTGTTGTGAAGCAGTCATTTTTTATTGTTCTTGCTGTGGTATAATAACACGGATTTGTACTGGTCAGACGGAGTCAGAGCATCGGGATCGGGGTCGGATCTAATATATCTCATATTTCTGACATGGAGATCCATCCGACCTAACCACCATTTTTTCCCAATCTTTAGAAATATTCAGCATTCCACCAGTTCGACACGGTCCCACGGGACAACCTGTCACTCACATGAGATCCACCAATAGCAAACCACAACAATCCAACCATCCAATCAATTCCCCATGGACAAATATACGTCACAACTTCCATTTAACGGTGACTTTAAGTGTTTAGTATCCCTTCTGTAAGGATCTGTAAGAGTTACATCACCATCACTCCGCCTTCTCCTTTGACTGTTGTTTAATCTGTCCTGAGAGGTACAGTGTCCCGGTCCTGTGGTCCTCCATTGAAAATGATGCTGTGCTTGAGGTTTCAGAAGTGTTTTCACTGACTCTGATGGTGAACTTCCTCGGAAAAGACACAGGCTGTTTGTAACGGACTGACACAGTCAGAGGAGCTCTCACCACTTCAACTCCTACAGGTGTAGAAAACGAGGATGAAACCACATTGGGGAAAGTTGTTATATATAATATGAAAGTAGATAAAAAGAATAATCAGACATTTTATAATAACTACATTATAAATGTAGGGCAAAAGGGCATAAAGGGCAAAAGGTTATAAATATACATTTATAAGTATATGAATACTATATAATATATAATTTAGTAGAGTAATAAATATTATATATACATACATACATATATATATATATACATATATATATCATTTATTAATATATTATAAATAAAAATATATATTTTATATTAAAATATATTTTAATATATATTATTATTATGTTTATTTTTTATATATTTTTTATATATAATGTTATATAAAATAAATAATAATAATATATCATTTTAAAATATAAATTAATAATTATATACTATCATTATATATATATATATATTGTTTATATATTATGTATATATTAATAATATAATATATTATAAATCATTTAATGTAATAATATATATAATATTCAAGTATTAAATTATAATATATACTTAATAAATTATATAATATTGTCTGTGGCCCTCTAGGAGCTGAGTTTAACAATAACACAATTTTTTTTTTTTTTTGCATATAAAATGAATTTAATAAAGTAATCCATAAAGAGATAAAAAGTCTGACATAGGTTATTTACACAATGCAAAATGTTGCAGTGAAAGTCATTATAAATTTAAGCAGTGTATTCCTATGGACCTACAAAGCCATGTACGCCATTCCACTGCTGGTGTGAATAGCCCTCCAAACATTACTTACCATTGTGCTTCTCCATCTCTGCCATGCATCTGGAGAACATCCACAGCATGTGTGCGGAGGGACGGGTAAGCCCCAGCCAAGAAAACATATGCAGAGGGCAGAGGTAACCAAACACCTAGGCACATCTCACACCGCTGGACCAAGGAACAGCCAGGCTGATACATCTCTCTGAGACAGGATCTGGGAAAAAAACAAATAAATCACCAGCTGAAAGTGTTTGATGCATTAGGACGAACACCCTCATGTAGAGTAAAACGCTTTTCTCAGCCACTGATATGAGTCCGTTGTGTGTCATTGGGTCCCTTACCATGGGCGATCTCGAAGTCAGGCTGAGCCTCAGCCCTGAATTTATTGTTTGGAGAAAGTAGAGTCAGTGTGGTGGTCCATACGGTCTGCTGATGTCTGGATGCGGTTAAAGTGAGATCCACCTCCACTCCCGCACTAACGGTCCTGTACTCCAGCACTCTGGCCTGCAGAGAAAACGTCCCTCTCTTCAGCTCATCCACGGGCTCAGTCACACTCAAGACCTCACGGACACTCAACAGACCTGCAGGAAAGAGTAGTCATTCTTATCTGAGTTAACTCACATGGAAACCATACAAAACATGGTAACACTTTACAATAAGTTTCATTAGTTAACTACCTTTGTTAGCATGAACTAAGAATGAACAATACTTCTACAGCATTTATTAATCTTAGGTAATATTAATTTCAACATTTACTAATACATGATTAAAATCAAAGGTTGTATTTGTCAACATTAGTTAATGCACCGTGAACTAACATGAACAAACAATGAACAGCTGGATTTTTTTAAACTAACATTAACAAAGATTAATAAATACTGTAACAAATGTATTACTCATTGTTAGTTAATGTTAGTTAATACATTAACTAATGTTAACTAATGAACCTTATTGTAAAGTGTTACCAAAAAACATTTGTATTACTTGAAATAAAAAAAACCTTAAACTTATTGTTTTTGCATTTCTTTTTTTACATTTCTCATTTTGTTAAAAAAAACTACAATTGAAATAAAAATGGATAAAGACTATATTAAAACAAAACTAATAAAAATGAAAAAAAAAAAAAACACATTTAACTGTCTAACATATGAACACACTGATATACATGCTTATCCTCATCTCTCAGGTTAAGAACCTTGAGCATTAAACAACGTATTTGTATTAATTGATCTGGATTATTGACATTTATTATCAGATATATATTACTACAGAGCTAGTCTCTCTAATTCAGATTGGTCAAAATAAGACTTTCTGAGGCCAATTATTCCAAATGGCTGTTTATTTTGCTGACTGTACATTATCTCTAACTTGTTTACACTGAATGATTTGTCGTAAATTTTTTTATATTTCTAATGAAATTATGATTAGAATTTGTATTGTAAATCTTAAAGAGGTCAAATAAAAAATCCTATATTAATAAAATAAAATCAGACTGGACAAGAAGATTTTGGGACAAATATATGCAGTAGAATCTTATTTCATTCTTAGATTATTCCTGCTTGAATCCAAATTATGATAGAAATTGAATGTTTTTTTTGTGTTTTTTTTTGTGTTTTTTGCAAGGGTTGTGCTCAACCCATATGCTGAAAAATACGATCTTACCCAAAGGGCTTAGATTGAATCTCTCTGAGCACACAATCATGGTGAGCAGTCTGGTGAAGAGAAACTCGGGATAGCACATGGGAACATCTCTGAAGACACTGTCAGGATAGTCCCAACCGTAACCCGAAACACTGCAGAACCTCCTCAAAGACACAGCATCAAACCTACAGATGACCAAACAATTACAGGTTTGTTTACTTATTAAGAACTGGAAAATATAAAGAGTTTCATTAAGCTTTTTAACATTATGACATATAAAATGCTTAACAGATATTTATTAAAACACAATAATTTAGTCTGAAAATGTACATAAAATAATATAAATAATAGTTTGATAACTTATACATAATACAAAAATAATACATAATACAAAAATAATACATTTTTCCTTAGTAATCATAAGCTTAAATCAATACATTCAATTAAAGTGTCTTTAAGTCATCTTACTTGCAGTTGATCAAAGTGAAAACAAGCTCGTCTTTTGTGTCTTTGTTTTTCCACATTTGTCCTCGTTTTTTGCGGAGAGATTCATGAAGGTATCTGGTCATAAGGTAAACAGAACCTGGCAAATGTCTCCGGGAGTCAAAGACTGTGTGAGATTTAAAGGAGGTGTGAGAAGTGTAGAAGACTGAATGAAAGATGTACAACAAAGTTACACCTGACACCACAGCCATAAATGTGCTAAAATGATCCATATTCCGGTCCATCAATAAAAATTCTTTTACAAAAACATGTAAATAGAAACTGTTTATGATATGTTCAAAGTTCAAAGTAATTTTATGGTACTACATTGTTGCGCGTTTCTTCTTTCTGTTGACATTTTTGATCGTGAATATAAAAGAGAGCGCAGCGCTTTATCGCTCTCTAGTGTCTGGGAATGCCAACTGAAAATCACTGTGATGCCAAAGTACCAACCACCTGACATGATGAACTTTACTTTTATATTAATTATGAACTAAATTAAATTATATAATTATACATAATTAAAATAATTCAGTTATTTGAAAAACACAAATGGATGAATAATGAAAATGATAGGCTACTAATGAATTAATTTATGAAGTAGCGTAGGCCTATTAACATTAATAATAGCATAAATTAAATGATGGAATTTAATAAATTATAAAACAATTAGTTACAATAATATGGTCCACATATTATTTTATATAAAATTTGAAAATAGTAGGCTACTTTTGACATTTTTCATAACAAACGTAAAATTCAATACCTTCAAGTTCGCTTTTTACTTATTATTCACTTCTTATTATTCACGTTTCACTTATTATTATTAGCAATTATTATTGAAATATTAATTGCTAATAATAATAAATTGTTAATATTGGTTATGACGTTTAAGTATTCTAAACTCTAATAAAAAATAGTTATAGAAATAAATTCAATTACACAGTTTATTGAATGTATTTTCAGTAGCCTATTAAATCCGACATCATCACTCATGTTTCAATCATCTGATCAATTAAGGCCGCATCGATCTCAGCTGTGCGCGCGATAAAGCGCCAGGTCGCGAGCTGAAGCGGTTTGACTCGCGTTTCCCTGCAGTCATGTGTTTGTGTGTTCTGCTGAATGTCGCTGCAGGGATCTTTCTGCTTCTGAGAGGTCAGATGAAAGTCTCACATTTAACTTTACTGTAACATTTTCCTCCGCTAATTTATCTCGGTCAGCTATTGAAACTGTTGCAGGCAGCAAATAGGTGTCGATGAAGTCACTGCATACTAAAATTACAAACGAATACCAGACAGACTATCCTGTCAGAATAAATCACTTTATTTTCAAACACTTCTAACTGTCGTTTCAGTTTCATAGGTAGGCCTACGTGGTTTACTTATTTCAGAATAATAGTAGGCCTATCTTAGGCTAATATCTTTGGAGCTTTCTTTAGAGTCTTTGCCTTAATTTCCAAATTTAAATTATTTAGCGGAAATTTGAAGCTGCCAGTGTGAATCTCAGAAAGCCTTTCAAGAATATATCCAGGTCACATGTCTTCTCTTTTTCTTTTTTGTTGCATTGTGGCATTACTTTCATGAGCTGGTGCTCTTCGGTTATTTTTGACCAATTTCTTTTGCTATGTAAGCCGAAAACAATATCAGTTTTTATCAATTTTTTAGATCACGCTCAAATTTGGAACACAATGCGTTTAGATTTATGGCTTTGGTTTTCTTTGCAGTTTTAGAATAAAATATTTTTTGGAAAATACTTATTTCATATAAAATGAGAAAATAGTACTTTTGACATTTTTCATAACAAACGTAAAATTCAATACCTTTCCACGTTCGCTTTTTTAAAAACTTTTTTCACTTTAGCAATAATCTGCCAAGTGTCGCCTCTAAAAAGAGACCAAACTGAAGTCTGTGCTCCAGAGCATCCAATATGTAGGCTACGACAGTTAAGTTGGAAATGTCACTTTAAGGTCTATGCTCTAAAAGTGAATAAATGCATATAACTACTGCACATTTCTTCCCAACAAAACACTACCATGACGTATGCCTATAAATTGTGCTTGCTTGTACATCTTGGTAGTATTTGTTGTAATGCTTTTGTGTTGATTTAAATAAAAATGTAAAATGAGTGCATTCCAGTAACAAAGATAATGTTGTGTGTTCTGCTCTAGCTGAATGTGTTGTGGCTGCAGAGGCTTCTGAACATGTTCCCCTGCGCTGCAGATTGGGCTTCAAACCCTGTAAGGACGGATCAGAGTGTGTTCTCTACAGCCATGTGTGTGATGGTGAGAATGACTGTGCTGATGGCTCCGATGAAGATGAATGTGCATCTGTCTGCAGCATAGGTACGCTTTTATACAATTGTAACAAACATTTGTATTGATACTTGACTCCCAAATTGATTTCCAGAATACAGGGTTAATAAATTATAACATGCATCAATATCAGGGCTGCATGCACCGATGTTGGCCAGTAATCGGTATCGGCTAATAAAAGCAATCATTTTCTCTATCGGGCATTGGCCGATTGTTTAAAAACAACCATTGATCAGGGCCGATTATATATATATATTAAACGTGTCAGACTGCAAGTCATGTGTGTGAAGAAATTTGTCATGAAAACTGCGCATCTGAGTTGTAGCTATTCAAACATTTCAGTTTTTGTGTAATTATTCTATCTGAAAATAAATATAACATTTGAATATAATAGTTTGGGCTCTTGTACATTTTAACCTCTAATATTATAATGTAGGCTACCAAATGACAGGGTTTACAGCATTAGTTTGGAGGTTTTTTTCTTTAAGAAAATCAAACTATCCGTATCAGCAGATATCATTCCGAATAATCTGCTGTATCGCAGGAGAAATGTAGTACTGGTGCATCTCTAATCAGCTATATGTGTTTTTATAAAAGGGAATTCAATATGGAGCTGGTGTTATTTAACATAAATCTTAAACATGTCAACTAGTTGCCAAGGCAACATTTCTCATTTTCATTTAGTTTAACTTGATATACTAAAATAAAACTAAAATAGAAGCTAAATAAATATAAATACTAAAAACTAATAAAAATGAGAACTGCACCACAAAATTACTAAAACTTTAAGTCAAAATTTAAAAGGAACGCATAAATAACTATAGTATCTCAATAATAATAATAAAATAAAAAAACTGAAATGCAGAATTTATTATAATTTCTGGCCTTGGTGCTCATATTAATTTGGTTTATGTCTGATAACCACTTTTTAGATTAATATAGATATAATTGTTCATAGTCTAAGTATTCAATGCAATTACATCAGATGTAACTAATTAAATTACAGAAAATTCCCTTCCTTTACTTTTTCAAGGGAAAAGTAATTAAATTACAGCCATTTATTACTTGGTAATGCATTACATCCAACACTGGCCACCTGATTAATTCATTATGCTATTTATTGCAGGCTTCTAAGAATGCTGTAATAATTCCATCTGTCCTCAGGTCAGTTTCAATGTGCACATGGTAAGAAGTGCATTGAGCAACGGCAGAAGTGTGACGGTGTGGCTCAGTGTCAGGATCGCTCGGATGAAGTCGACTGCTTTAAAGAGGGCTGCGCTCATCGTTGTGACGAAACCCGATGCATCCCAGAATCCTTCATCTGTGACGGAGACGCAGACTGTGCGGACGGCAGCGACGAGGCCAGCTGTGGTAGGAGTTTTGTTTAGACTTCTGTATTACTGGATTAGCTATGCTAGAGGAAGTGTAAATGAATCAGAATGGAACCTAGCATACTGATTATGGCATACTTTTATTATAAAATGGTAGTGAAACCGTACGCAACAAACATTTTCAAAAGTATTAAATTTTTGTTGCATGATGTCATTACATTGCATACTTAATTCGGAGAGTGGCAATTAATCTCAATAGATAACTGGATATTTTAATGTAACACTTGTGGGAAAAGAACTGTGCTTAATTGAATTAGCCTACACTACAAGTGCAGACTAATACAAGTATATTTCTGAAATAAACTACTTGCAGATAATATATTAATGAAAAGACCACTTAAGTGTACACTTTCATGACTTGACAAAGTGCACTTGAATGTCACATTAAAAGTTGTACTAGTTTAAGTCTTTTTAATGCTTTAAAGTACACTTTTGTTGTGTTGACTATCATACTAGAGCGCATGTTAAGTATTTGTTTATAATTGTACCTGATAGGAATCCAACCTGGTTCAGCGGGCTCACAACGCTTGGTGTAAATGTTCTGTCAGCTCAGGTCTTCAGAGCACACAGTGAGCTCTGGTCCAGAGACACGATACCATAGAGCGGATCATATGCGCGAGTCGGATTAGACCACAAAACATATCGGACCCATTTGAATCTGTACAGTATGCTGTATTTTAAAGCGATATAGAGGAGATTAGGAGGAAACTGCGGCTTTGCCGAGCTCAACGGCTCTGGCCGAACTGTGCTATAAACGAAACGCCATTGGCTATTATAAGAAAGGGGAGGAGCTGTTCGATATGTCCCACCCTGTCTTCCTGTTTCAGTGGAAATAACAGCAACACATTGAATAATGCTGTGCGTAAAAAAAAAGAAGGTAATTGCTTTTTTTTTGTTGCTTTTTTTAACAATTCTGACTTTTTTTTCTCGCGGTTGCGAGTCTCACAAAATTGGATTTTATAACTTGCGATTCAGATTTTATAACTTGCGATTCAGATTTTTCCCAAATGCAAGAGAGTCAAAATTGTGTTTCCTCTTGTCTTAGATGTTAACCCTAATGAATATGATGAAGACAACATGGAGAAGGACGAAAAGACAGCGGAGGATGAAGTCTCAGAAAAAGCTCCTGCAACTAAAGGACCCCTGCGCTGTGCTATCGGCTCGAAGCCATGTAGAGACGGGACGGACTGTGTGCTGTTTAATCATGTGTGTGACGGCGAGTTTGACTGCAAGGACGGGTCTGATGAAGACGAGTGCCCTGTGCAGTGTGAATCTGGTGAGGAAACCACATAGCAATACTCGCATTTATGCACTTTTACAAGTTGAGAATGTAAAAGTTAGAGTCCTCAATTCCTGCGCCAGCGTTAACTTGTTAAAGCAACACCAAGTAACTTTTCCTCTGCGGTCGCCCTACAGGTTGGAAGCGGAATTGTCCATTACCGCTGTCGTAAATAATTTAGCCTACCGCATCCTCCTGTTACACACACATGCTCTGTCATGATTCCAAAGCCGGTGCTGGATAAACAATTTAAAAGCTACCCGGCTGCTAGGTATCTTACATGTAGTTGTAGTCTACTGTCGAGTACGCTCCACCTATCGGCAATTGTAACGCTTGCCATATAGCAAGTCAAATTTGTAGTTTTCTTATGTCTCATTCGAACTACAGAAACACCGATCTGGCAATACATAGCGTGGATATATCAGATAAAGCACTGCAAAGCGGTGGCATGAGTGCATTTTACCATGTCACGAATTGATGAACCACTGAAACGATTTTGGAAACATTATTTTAAGGTAAAAAATCTTACTTGGTGTTGCTTTAATATTCCGTCTATCTGTCCTCAGGTCAGTTTCAATGTGCACATGGTAAGAAATGCATTGAGCAACGGCAGAAGTGTGACGGTGTGGCTCAGTGTCAGGATCGCTCGGATGAAGTCGACTGCCTTAAGGAGGGCTGCGCTCATCGTTGTGACGAAACCCGATGCATCCCAGAATCCTTCATCTGTGACGGAGACGCAGACTGTGCGGACGGCAGCGACGAGGCCAGCTGTGGTAGGAGTTTAAATTCAGTTTCTTGAGGGAAGCAACTTTGGTTAGCTGTAAATAGAAACATAAGGTTACTTTTTTTGTGTCCATTGCAGTGTTAACTAAAATAATGAATTTTCGCTCATTGAAATAAAGCCAAATTAAAAAATAGAAATTAGAAATGTTGCCTTAGCAACTAACTGACATAATAATTTTTAACTGAATATAAAATAATAATAATAATAATAAATGAAAATAAAACGGACAAAAGCAAATTACTAAAAGTTGAAAAGTTAAAACTGAAAATATAAAACTTAAAGCTAATTCAAAATTAAGAAATATGATAAAGCTAAATGAAGTAAAATACACATTTTCTAAACTCGAAATGTGCCTTAGCAACTAACTGAAATAAAATGTTTAAACTAAACAAACTTAAAATATAATAAAAATAAAAAGGTGAAATTGAAAATAAAATGTATTTTAAAAAATCGAATAAAATTGACACGCACATAAAATTTACTTTAATTTAATTATTATTAAAAAGTTAATTAAAACAAAATATAAAAATTTATATTAAATTTGTTTTAATAAATACTATAATAGTAAATTAATAATATACAAATAAGATCCTAAAATAACACTGCTCTATGCATGGTTTCTGCAAGTCTGAGATAGCTTTACAATAAAGCATGGTTACGAAAGTAAAAATCCCATTTAATTTTCATTATTAAAATATTTCCATTATTTCATTGTGGACGTTTAGTTTGCTTGTCTTTGTTCCCATGTTCGCGCCATTTATTAGTTGTCATGGTTACTCATTGTGTTTCTAATAGCAGCACACCTGTTCTGTGTTGAGTTCTTTTGCCTGTGTATTTAAGACCTTGAGTTCTCTCCACTCTTAGTCTGGTGTTTGTGTTCAACTACACACGGTTACTTCGCTTGGCTACTCCGTAAAGGTTACTCTACTATTTGAAGAGTTGCCTTTCTCATCGTCCTCCTTTGTGGACCAGATCGTGACAATAACACAGACAGACAGTCTGAAAGTATTTTCCCCATTGACTTTAACCAAGATTAAAAGCAGGTTTTACATCCCCTGTCCTGTAGGTGAGGAGAGTTGCAGCAGTGCGGAGTGGCAGTGCAGCAGCGGTCAGTGCTTGTCGGTCAGTATGCGCTGCGATGGACACCCGGACTGCAGAGATCATTCTGACGAGGAGGACTGCTCTAAACCCCCGCCGTGCAGCACGAAACGCCGCTGTCCGAAGAGCCAGGAGTGTCTGCTGGACGAGTGGATGTGTGACGGAGAGATGGACTGCAAGGATGGCACAGATGAGAAGGTGGGCATTAAATGACCCAAAACACATTATTAAAGGAACCTGATTAATTTAGTTGTTCTAAACCAATTTAACACACTTTCCCATGTGGGACAGGACTGTAAGGAGTCTCCAGTGCAGTGCGGTGAGTTCCAGTGGCCGTGCTCCTCTAACACGCAGTGTGTTCCACAAGCCTGGCGCTGTGACCGCTCTGAAGACTGTAGGGATGGAAGCGATGAATCTGGTTGTGAGTTTCTACGGTTTTATCTAACTGGAACAGGCTGAACCCAGCTTTGACCCCAATGCAAGAGAATTCCCAAATACTTTAAACATTAGAAATTAGTAAAAACGTTCTTGTTCTAATTGTGAACAACACTTCTCCAACCACCTGTTATAGAGATGCTTTTAATAATCCCCAATTGACAAAATTGACTCTGAAATATGCCATATTACATAAGTAAAATGGGTTGCAAGGGTCATTTAGAAAATAGATTTTGTGAGTCACTTCTCAGGAATAAGTTATGTAGATTGTATAGACTAAAATTAAGGAAATACTCTACCGTTCAAAAGGTTGTGATTGGTATAAAGATTTTTATAATGTTTTTGAAAAGTATCTGGCTGCATTTTATTTGATCGAAAATACAGTAAAAAAGTTGTTAAACAATATTGTTCCATTTTAATATTTAAAAATGTATTTTACTCCTGTTTTTAGCATCATTACTCCAGTCTTCAGTCACATGATCATTCAGAAATCATTAAAAAAAAATGCTGATTTGCTTTTGCTGTTGATTGTTATGCTTATTAATATTTTTGTGGAAACAGCAGTACATTTTTATTTTTTTTCAGGATTCGTTGAATAGTTCAAAAGAACAACATTCATTTAAATTGGAATATCTCATAACAGTTTTTTAATATGAAAACATTTGACGACCCAAACTTTTGAATGATAGCGTAATATAATTCAATCACTTTTGAAAACCCTGATTGAATGTGTGTTATAATATAATATAATATAATATAATATAATATAATATAATATAATGTATGTGTGTAAATAGCATTTCTGTCCACATTTTTTTCATTTTGATACTTTCCTGTATTTCACAGTTTTGGGACAGTCACACCATGGGACAATTTCCAAATTTAAAACCATTTCAATGGGATTCTATCTATTGATAAAAAACTAATGTTTCACCAAGTTTGTCGTCAAATCAGTACTTGACTTGATCTGCATTCATGAGTGTCTTGTCTGTGTTTTAACAGGTCCGAGTGTATCCTGTCCTCCTCATCTGTTCCAGTGTGGTAGTTCGGAGTGTGTGGACCCGTCTCAGCTCTGTAACAGAGTTACTAACTGCCTGGATGGTTCTGATGAGGGCGGGAGCTGCCAGAAAGATAAATGCTCTGAACAGTCAAAGTGTGCTCAGGACTGTCACAGCACTCCTACAGGGACGGTATGACTTCCTCTTTCTGTTCTAATGTTATAAAATGACACTTTTTAATATTAAAATCTATCAGCCTCATGATGTTTTACTAATAATATTGGCATGCACTACAGTTCCAAATTTTGGGGTCGGTAATGTTTTTAATATTTTTGAAGTCTCTTATGCTCACCAAGGCTCAATATATTTGATCAAAAACAGTAAAAAAAACAGTAATTATGAAATCGTTACAATTGATATAAAAAAAAAATAAGTTTTCTATTTTAAAATGTTATTTATTCCTGTTATGGCAAAGCGGAAATTTCTCAATGTTTTTGTGGAAACCATGATAACTTTTTATTAAAAAAAATCCTGAAAAAAAAAATGTAAGAACCATTAATTTGAAAATTAATTTTGAACATTAATGTATTTACTGTCACGTTTGATCCATTTAATGCATCCTTGCTGAATAAAAGAAATTACGTAAAAATAAAGTAATTAAAAAAACGTTTGAAAAGTAGTGTTGAACTTTGGTTGTAAAAATGATTGAATCTATTTTAACCTATTGACGACAGTCAGATTTGTTAATACATTACACAAATAAGGATATATATATATATATATATATATATATATAAATAAATATATATATATATATATATATATAAATAAAATGCATATTGAAAAATAACTTTTGTTAGGTGTTGCAAAGATCATATAACCTAAATTTAGGTAGGAAAGTTTCAATGAAATTTAAAAAGCAGAAAGATAATATGGCTGATCTTACAAAAACAGATCTCATTGTACTCCGCATGACCCAATAAATCTAAAAGACTTATTGATAAAATGCTTTTAATTTGTTGAACAGTTGGTGGCACTGTCCTCAAACATGTAAATATCAGGGTGCAAGCTCTTGGTGCTTGGCCTCTTATTGATTACTGCTTTTTGCTTCCTTCCACTGTTTTTATTTTCTTCCTATAGCGCTGTTGGTGCAGGATTGGCTACAAGCCTGTAGATGGTGGTCTGGTGTGTGTTGATGTGGATGAGTGTGTGGACCGTCCAGACTTCTGTTCACACTACTGTAACAACACTCAGGGCTCATTTGTGTGCTTCTGCAGTCAAGGTTATGTTCTGGAACCTGACGGTCGCAGCTGCAAAATCACAGGTGTATATATATTATGAGCAAAAAATTTATAATGCTTTTTTTTTTTTTTTTTTTTTTTTTTTTTTTTTGGGTTGTAAACCAGCATAGGCTATGTTTGGAATGGCATGCATACTGAGCAGCATACACAATATTTTGTTTTTAATGTGTAAGACCGTAAGCATTATACAACTAACATTTTAAACAGTACTGTTTAACAGTACTACATTTCTCCATGACCTAATTCCATGCATATTTAAATAAATAGTGCCATCCAGTTAGCTATTTAGCATTTCAAAGAGGTTAAACATATTACATTTATTATTTGATCTTCAAAGTTTTCAGAATCTTTACTTTTACTTTTTAAAGATATTTCATCCTGTGTTTTTAAAATTAACATTTTAATGACAGTATATTTATTGAACATAATCAAAATAAACAGAAAGCGGTTCGAACTTTGCTGACGTAATTGTTTTGAACAAATATTGTGTAAAACAACTTTTTTTTTCATAACCCACAAAATGTGTTGCTCCAGTGTTCAACACAAAATGACAGAAAAAAAAATCTGAAACTATACTATGGAAGTAGTAAGAAGCTAATTTTCCTGAAGGTGTGCCTTTAAGCCCTGTTGTACCCATATGGTAGAATGCTATTCTGAACATAATCAGTGTTAGTGGCCTTTCCCACGTGCATTAATCAGACAAACTGTGACGCACTCAAGCACCCCAAAGTACTTTTATTCACCTTTCTTTACACAAGTAAAATGTTGCCCTTGTCTCAGGTGAGCCGTACCTGCTGGCGTCTGTGCAGTCCGAGGTCTTTCTGCTGGGTCTGAGGAGCTCCAGTCTGGACGTTCTCCTCTCGTCAGAGAAGCGCTTTGTCCTGTCGCTCGACTATGATTGGCAGCAGCAGAAAGTGTATTGGATCAACCTCAACACTGACAACATAAAATGGGTGTCACTGGATCAGAAGAGCAAAGGAACCATTATTAAAGGTCAGGTCTTATTTTATTTCAGCTTTATTTCGGTTACCAAATAAGTATTAGATGGAAAAACTTACACGGTAAAAAATAAAAATTAGACTGAAATATGTTGAAGTTGAAATACTAAACTAAACTGAAATAAAATAAATTAAAGCTAAATAGAAAAATACTATAATAGTACATAATACTAAAATAACACTGTTAAATGTGAGATGCAATAAAACAAAGGAGCCATCTACATTCGTACCATTTTGTCCCTTTTGTTAGTCGAGGTTATTTGCACAAATATATCATCTAGAACTTAATTAGTACATAATTTGAACTGAAATGCTGTAAATGTGTTAAAGTATTCATGTTTTTGACGTCGCAGAATGGGGAATGTAAGTGTCTACCGGTATCTTTATATGTCAGGTATAAATGCAGACAGTCTGGCAGTGGACTGGGTGGCGAGGAACCTCTACTGGGCCGACGGTGTCAAGGGCCAGATCAATGCAGTGGGACTGGAAAGTGATGCCGCCAAAACCACAGATCGTGTGATGATCCTGGGTGAAGATCTTGGGCAGCTTCGCTCCATCGCTCTGCTGCCACAGAAAGGGTTAGAATAACCATTTTTATGTCACATTGTTGATTAGCAAATGTTTTTTTTCACCAAACATTTGATTAAATCAGAAAATTAACATCAAACAAGACATTCTGGTGGTCAGTTTTTTCTTTAAAACGATTCTTCAAAAAAAAAAAATTTATATATATATATATTACACACACTATTATATAAAAAGGTGATTCTCAAAAATTGTAGTGCCCACTAGCAGCTCTGCAAATTGTAAAATAATTTATATATATATATGTGTGTGTTAACATACACTGCCCTTCAAGATTTTTTTTTTTTTTTTTTGAAATTACATTTATATTTGAGAACCACTGATTTTGAATATCTTATGTAAGCTGACCCTGATATTTGTCATCCTTTCAGAATAATGTTCTGGTCAGAAACGGGGGACGAGGCTCAGATAGAAAGAGCAGGAATGGACGGCTCTGACAGACGTGTGCTGGTCAGTCACTCTCTCCGGTGGCCGGTCAGTCTGACTGTGGACTCCATTCATCACAGAATCTACTGGACAGATGAGAAACTCAAGTGTATAGGATCAGCCAATATTGATGGAGGAGATATTAAGGTAGTGGACGTCCACCAGGCCATTTGAGAACTGTAGCATTTCACAATGTATAATGGGGCGAAATACCACAGTAGCTTCTAACATGCTTTGCTAGTACTTGAATGTGTTTACAGTTGCATACCTGGTTTCTGGATCAACATTCATGTCCATCAATCCATGTGCTAGTCTGTTAGAGACAGTGGTGGATGAAGTGCACAACTCAAGTAATATTTCATTAGGGCATCTATACTTTTACTCGGGTATACATACTCCAACTACTTTTACTGAACTGAAATTGAAAAGAAGTTGCTGATAATTTAAGTGTGCAATTAAGTTAAATATACCATATACAGTAGTATTTTATAATTGAGGAAAAAATTATTTGTGTAAATATGTGGCGACGACAATGTACATGCGTCACATGGGGCAAAATGCGTTAACATATTGAGGAATGTTATGCAAACATTCTAGTTATTGTTACAATTTAAAGCCACTACAGATGGTGAGACAAATGCAGACATGTCCACGTTCATGCATTTCAAGTCATAACCTAAATATGATATTCGTTTACAATAATCAATACTAAAATTCGATATTAGTAACACTTCACGCCATCAGCTGCATTCGACAATATTCCATTTCTTGGCTCCTTCTGACTGATCGTTGAATCTTGATAGTTTATTCAAAAACAGCTGTAATCGGATCAGTCGTATTTGCGAGTTAATCGTTTAGTGTGATTTGTGAACCAATTCAACAGGTTTTATTGGTCTCAGGGAGTGGCGATTTTATTCAGTTCAAAACGAGGAATGATAGGTTTTTATGAAATGTATTAAAGTATAATATGCTTTGGAATGTAGTGAAATAAAAGTAACAATTTCCCAAATAAAAATGGTCTGATAAACAAATACTTGAAGTGTACGCACTGTCCACCACTGGATAGATATGGGTCCTCAATGAAAGAAAAATTAGGCATTAGGAGTTGAAGATATGATCAATTCGATCCCAGCGTCCCTGCATCCTCCATTATTTTGCAGATCTTGCAGCTGATGGAGACTCCCAGTCCGTTCTCTGTGTCTGTATTCAATGATAAGGTCTACTGGTCTGATACCAAAAGAGGAACCATTCAGAGAGCTCAGAAAACCACGGGCAAACAGCACCAAGTCCTGCTCAAACGTCCTGGACAGCCATTCGGTTTGAAGGCAAGTATTTCTGAGCACTGTGATCAGTAAAGTGTATACTTGCTTGCTTTGAAACATGCGTGTGTAGGATATAATGAAGTTTAAATCTGGTGCTTGTGTGCCTCTGCAGGTCATTCATGCTCTTTTCCAAGTGGGCGTCTCTAACCCCTGTGCTTCCCAGCACTGCTCTCACCTGTGTGTGTTAGCACCAGGGCTGAAGGCCGTTTGCAAGTGTCCATCTCAGTTGATGCTGGATGAAGATAGACTCACCTGCTCCAAACCCAAAGACTCCTCTTTCCTGCTGTTTCTTTCTCCTGCTGCAGTCACACAGGTGTTGCCCTTAATACCTGATGGTTAAAATTAGATGTTTAAGTCATAAATGTTCATACATTGAGTAGGTCATCTTACCGTGATTTTGCCAAAATATGATGGCCAAAACGACAAATGACAATAGAACCTTTTTGGTTCTAGCATATGGTCAGGAAAAGAGTTTGTTAGTACTGTTTGACAGCAATGTTTTATGATGCATTTTCTGTCAGTATAGACTGTTCAGTCATGTATGCGTGATCCAGTTAAAAGGTGAAGCACAACTCTAGTTGCACCAAACGGAATTGCGAAACTAATATTTAATATATATATATAACAAATACACTGTCTCTGTGCCCCTGCGTTATTTGTGCAATTCTAGAATTTAACGTCCTTTCATGACATTGCTGTTTTTTTATAATTATTTTTATGGCTTGTGAGCTTAAAGTTGGCATGAAATTAATTTATTCTAAAAATATAGGGTTATTATTTAACCCTAAATTAATAATTCTGAACACAATGTGCATGGAACACAAACATCTTAACCAATGGATGGAACCAAGTCTCTGTCCTACATTTTTCTTTTTCGATAATCCATTGCACTTGGATGCATGTCACAATATGGAAGAGAAGATCATTTGTCACCAAGATAATGTCATCTAGCTGGCTAACATGGGTGAGGTGTAATCGAAGTGAAATTCTTTTATATATATCTTGAAAGCATCAGTAAGCATGTGATAAACCACAAACCAATCAGTAATGTTTTGCATTATAGGCTGTGCTGCTGTTTTCCAGCATTTGAGTTACGAAATCTGGAATTTATAAACTATAAATGTAAGCAAAAACTAAAGGAATTAAAATAAAAAAGCTAGATTTAAGAATATTTTCTTTTTATATTTCTAACATATAAAATTGCATTTTAAATATGAAAAATAAAATGTAAAAAATCATTACAATTGAGCACTTCATACATCATCTTTTAAAAGTCTTCTATGCAGTGTTAAGTGTATTAAACTGATTAACGCAGTTTGTCTTTCTCAGATCTATTTACAGAACAGACACAGTGGCGTGAACCTACAAAACTGGCCTGAACATCGCCGTTTAGACCTTCCCAACATGAACAAGCCAACCATGTTAGATTTAGTGCTGCGTGACCTGACTCTGTACGTGTCTGATGGTGGTCAGCCCGTCGTGAGACTCTTCAAGATGAAGGACAACACGCTGGTGCCTCGTGGGAAACTTCTCCAGCTACATAAAGACTCACTGCGTGTGTTTGCCGTGGACTGGATCACCCTGAATGTGTACTGGAGCAGCGAGAAGCTGCCCGGCCTGCAGGTCACCTCACCGGACGGCACACACACCAGTGTGTTGATACAGGACGGTGTCGGAGACATTGAGTCCATCGCTTTGGACCCACCCAGTGGGCGCCTCTGCTTTTCAAACGAAGTCCAGGGAGGTCAGGTGACCAGGGTGGAGTGTGCCTATATGAATGGACAGAACAGGACAGTGGTGTGGAGTAGTTCAGTCCAGCCAGCTTCACTGCTCTTGACGGATGAAGGGAATAGACTGTACTGGGCTGACACTGGTATGCTTTTTTTCTCCTGAAATGATCAAAAATAAGAATATTTAATATTGTGAAATATTACATTTAAAATAACACTAATATATTTTAGAATGTAATTCATTCCTGTGATGGTAAAGCTGAATATTCAGCATCATTACTCCAGTCTTCAGTGTCACATGATCCTTCGGAAATCATTCTAATATGCTGATTTGCTGCTCAAGAAACATTATTTATTATCAGTGTTGTAAACCGTATTGCTGTATAATATTTTTGTGGAAACCATGATACATTTTTTGGATACTTGTGTTCAAAGGAACAGCATTTATTTGAGCTAAAAATCATTTGTAATGTAACTTTTTACCCACTGTTGCTGAATAAAAGTATTAACGTTTAAAAAAAAAAACATCTTGAGCTGATATAATGAAATATACTGGACTTTTCTCTAGGTCTTTCAGTAATTGGTTCAGTTGGCATAGATGGCTCTGGATACAAGGAAATAAAGACAGAAGGCGGCTTGATGGCATTTGCTTTGATTAACAAAGTGCTTGTTTGGATTACTAAAAAAGGTACATTTGTATGGGGAAGTTTCGTGCTCTACCTGTGGGAAGAGCCAGATCATACCAGCTTAAGTGTGTTTTTTCCTGATAATGTCTCCATTGTTGTTTAGACTCCACTAAGTGTTGGTTCAGTGATGATGAGCATACGGGGAAGCTGTGGTTTGAAGTGGACGCCGAGATCGTCAGTCTGAAAGCATTCGCAAAGTCGAGACAAAAAGGTGAGCAGGAAATCATTCCACATTAGAGTCTTGTCACTCCAGTGGAGACACAGGTTTGAGTCCAGACCGTCATTTCCTGATCAAAAACATAAAACAGAATAATGAATGCTCCATAATTTCCATATTTCAGGCACTAATTTCTGCTCTAATGGTAACGGAGGCTGCAGTCACCTCTGTCTTGCGTTCCCCGGAGGAATGACGTGCCATTGTGCCCATGATCACCGCCTGGTCAACGGCAAAGACTGCAGCTCCGACCCCCGCTGCCCTGAAGACACCAAACCTTGCCTGAGTGAAGACCTGTGCCTACCTCTGGAGAAGTTCTGCAACGGTGTCGCGGACTGCCCAGATCATTCTGATGAGAACTGTGAGGAATCCCCAAAACTAACCCTTTGGCTTACGTTTTTAGAGTATTTTAGGGAGAAAAAGTTGACTTTAGAAAAATAAGTTATTGTGCACACTGTTAGTAATCATTTTTCTGATTTCAGTTTAACTTTAAAGTTTTGTCATTTGTAATAGTTAGTTATTTTATGTTTAAAGTTTAGTTATTTTAGTTCAAGTTAAACTACATTAAAATGAGATGCTGAAAGTTTATTCTAAAAATATTTTTTTTTATTTCAGTTAGGTTTTAATTTTAAATATATATATTTTTTTAAGTTCTAGTTAACTATAAATTATAATAACCCTTCGTTTGCTCTTCTGTTTTGATTTCTCAGGTCTCCAAGATACACATAAAAACGTTCAGATCAATCCTAAATCGTTCCGTCCAGGTTTGAGTGAGAACGTCATACCAGAGAACGTGGAGTCTGAGGACTGTGGCTTTACGCTGTGTAACGGCAACGGTAAATGTGTGACCCAGAACGGAGCGACCGTGTGCGTCTGTGAGGCGGGTTATGGTGGAGAGCTCTGCCAGGATGTTTCGGGTGGGCTCTCACAGGGGCCGGTTCTGTACGGCGTGGTTGGACTGTGTGTCGCTGTGGTCGTCCTGGGCGTTACCGTCGGCATCATTCAGAAGAAAAAAGCCACAAATCGGAGGTGCACTGTAATCTGCTTGCTTACATTTGCTCAAGAAGGTTGAAACCATATTGGTAATGAGGATTAAAGTATGTTTGTGTGTTTAGGGAAGCAGCACAGCCTGTGGATGTGCAGGAAACGGGCATGAAGGATATAGAGAGAAGACCTAAGCCGTCTTCAGAAAAACCTAAAGGAAAAGACACCGAATCGTCAGAGGTAGGAAATAATAAAATGTAGGGGTGTAACGGTACATGTATTCATCCTGAACAGTCACGGTTCGGTGCATACAGTCAGTCACATGTGATCCACACTCCAATCCACAAGGGGGCGTGCAGTATTTATTCAGTCTGCTAATTTTTCTCCTCATCGCTCATCTTTCGGTGATTTCTTGAAAAAGCGTGATTTAACTTTTTGCATCTGTAAATGTACCGGACTTGTATCGAACCGACCGTGACCCCAAAATCGAGGTACATACTGAACCGTGACTTCTGTGTAGCGTTACACCCCTAATAGAATGGTAATGATATTAAAGAATTAATTTACCCAAAAATTAAATTTCATTTACTCACCCTCTTTTAATTCCAAAACCACTTGACTTTTATTTTTCCCTGTCATTGCTGACGAAAACAATTAGCAAAGATGGTGTAATATTCGATGTGAAAATGCTTCAGAAGGTTCTGGAATGACTCGAGTCTCTCGACCTCTTTTGTAAATCTCAGTTTTGTCTTTGCGTACATGCGTTCATATGGAAACCGTGTGAACATTGTACAAAACATCATAATTTGTGCTCCACAGAAAAATTCATATTTGGGTGATTGATTGACTAATGTCATTTTGGGTGAACTATTCCTTTAACGTGAGAAGAGATAAATCATGTCATATCTTGTACATGCAAATAAATGCACTTTGTTCTGTCTTAAGGAAAACGACGTAACGTCTGTGGACTAGCTTCACCATGTCAGCTGTAGCATCTTGGTTTCTTTGAAATAAAGTCTTGTTGCAGTTTATTAACTTTGCCATCTGTTTTCATAACTCATTCTGTATTTATTTAATGGGTAATTACTGACGATATATAATTGGTTTACCACATGTACAGCACAAATTATTTTTTGCTACAGCAACACATTGTGTACCTGACATACCATGAAAGATTTAAGTAAATTAAGAAACCTATTGTGAAATGATCACCTTTACCACAAAATTTAATTTTGGGAAGGGAAATGATGGAAAACTGGCTGCATGGAAACCTTTGGTCCCACCTACAATATGACCTCATCAATTCAACAAAGGTTTAATGCATTTAAAAACTGTAGGAAGGTACAAAACTAGAGGTCCTTGGCATCTTAAGGTAACAATTTATAGTTAGTCAATTTTTACACTTAAATTTAAAAGGAATTAAATTCAAAGAATTTATTTTCTAAAATAGAATGAAGAATCTCATTTGTCGCCATTTTATGCATCACCCTTGGCTTCCCAGTGGGTTCATCTTTACAATGTAATATCATTTTTCATTTCAAATTATTTAAGATAAAATTGTTATTTATACTTTAATATTATATTAGTTTACAATTAAATAACATTAATTAAAAATGCAAAAAAATTACAATTTAATAATTAAATTTAATGACCTGTCACATGATCAAGACATGTAATGAAGTGTTTCAGTAAACTGTTGATCAATTCAAATAAAGAGTTTTTTTTTCTTTTCAATGATCCAGAGAGAAAGACGCAGACTTTAGCTGGGTTTTGGTTATGAATATGGACCGGTTTATCTGTTCTATGATCCCTTCATCCAGCCAGACCGTTACAATGACTTCACTCCTGAAATTTACATCCGTGATCATGCCAGACCTTCCATTCCCAGGCCAGTGACCCCCAGGTCACAGCAACACCCAACATCATCAATGGTGCAGCAATGACATTTGGTGACCTCTGCCCTCCGCCAAGAGGTGGTGATTTAAACAACGACCAACTACCAGTTTTCATCTGTTGACCCCAAGGAGAGGAGCTCGATGGTGCGGACAGACCTCTTTCCCCTGGTCAGTCTGGTTCAGTCATTGTCCCTGGCGTCTTCCTCCCCGCGTCCGAGGACAGCCAAGTAACACAAATTCCCATGCAAAATACCAATGGGCTGAAAGCACCAGACCCCCTGAGGGTCACAATCTAACAGAAAACAAAGACTGTTAAAGACTTTGGCAAATCTATCAATTAAAAGGATATATATTTATTTTAATGACCTTTTAAAGGCTCGTTCACTCCAACGACTCCATCACTCTAATTATATTATAATATAGGCAGCTGTAACGATAGCGAAACCGATAAACTATATTGTTGAAGCCCTTTAAAGGTGCCTTGTGTAAAAAAATCAAATCAAAATCCACATATTCCATACCAGATGGGGGCAGTAAACCTCCAGAAAGTTGGCCTACTCTTGTCTGTTTTTTAGTTTCGGGTTGTTAATCTTCTAAAACCGTCAAATCGTCCGCTTTGTCCCGCCAAAGCCTATTTTGATCGGTGAGTGATGTAGAATAGAACGACTGCTGCGCTTGACAGGGCGCATAACGAGCAGAGAGAGAGAGAGAGCGCGCGCACTCTCACGTCTTCAAACAACACGAGCGCAGTCCTCCTGCTCTCTCTCTCCCTCGCGCATATTAATCAAATCAATTGACACGATCGTAAGACCGCAGTTCATTTGGAGATTTTTAGAGATTAGAGACTCAATGAACAACATCTCAACACTAAATTATAATGGCCGGTCTCATATAGACGCGATTGACATCAGGTTCAAGTACTTACGCCCACAAGCCGTGCGAGTTATTCGTGTATTAGAGTTTGGCTGGTGGTTATGTATGTTGCCCGCATACCGCCTCCCATGGCCGAAACTGGTATTATGACACCGGCCGGGCCGGGGCTAGTAATTTAGCATGCTAATTCAGGTTTATATCTCGGCAGCACTATAACTTGTCATTTTTTTAATGACATCATTGCATTTATTTCTTCTCATTCTTTTGATACGTGTAGCTCATTTGTTGGATATTTTTACCTCAATTTTTACATATGGCACCTTTAATAAACAATGTTATTGTTCATTCATCATATCATGATGTCGATCATAACATACTACTTGACAGGCTGGAAAACTGGGTTTTCTGGGATAGTCCTAAAATGGTTTGGGTCATATTTAGAAGGGGGAGGTTATTATGTGAGACCATAAGTCTGAATGGACATCCATGACTTGCGGAGTCCCTCAAGGTTGAATTCTTGTACCACTCCTGTTCAACCTGTATATGCTCCCACTGAGCCAAATAATGAGGGGCAAATTGCTCACCACAGCTATGCAGACGAGAGAGACACAGCTCTACTTAGCCCTATCGCCTAACGACTACAACCCCATTGACTCCCTGTGCCAATGCATTGAAGTAAACAGCTGGATGTCCAAAACTTTCTTCAGTTAAACAGACAAAACTGACGTCATTGCGTTTGGAAACAAAGTTAAGTTCTCTTGTAGATCTTTTTTTGTTCCACAGTAGATTTTTTATTGTATAACAGGTAATCTCAATGTAGTGTGAGATTAGTTTATGTATGTTTTATCTTCATGTAAAGCACTTTGAGAAACCTTTGTTGCAGTGCTATAAACGAAACATAGAAAATGATACAGGTTTGGAATGACATGGCTGATTAAATAATGACCGAATATTCATTAAAAATGTACAGGCCTGTGTTTGTGATTTATGTTGATTAAAAATCAAGTTTTGACTGTTTTCGTGTTTGTCTCTGACTGGATTTGGAATCGCTGCTGTTGGCTGTTTCGGTCACACTGCGGCTGCTCTGAACATGTTTTCACCACAGACACGATTAATGTGTTCTTATAAAAGCATTTGCGGGTTTTAGATGAATTCATCTTTACCATAAGAGTTCACAATGACTATCCCTTGGGTGTGTTTTCAATTAAATTCAGCCAACCAAACAAAACATGTTTACTAAAATGATCAAATCAACGTCTTTGATAACCACACGATCTCTTCAGTGGAGGCCGACTTCCGTCTAAAACCTTGCAAACAAAATGTTAAATTACAGAGAAAAGGAGCATAAACACATCAAAGTTTTGACACCAAACATAAATTTGTCCATGTGTGAAAAACTAAATCTCATATAAATGTGTTCAGTTCTGTTCAACTTTCAGTGCAAGACTGTCATACTTCAAATATTCTTACGTTTTTCCGAGGAGCTTGAACAAGGTAAAACTTTACCAATTTATACTTTTGTACAAAAGTACGTTGAATTCTTACATATTGGATGATTTTTTCAATCATGTGTTCCTATTGTAATGTTACAGTAATCTTATTGTCCATACACATTGTTTAATCAATTTTCTTTCTTTAACAGAGAGAGACGTTTAATAAGACATGGATGGTTTGGGACCAGCACTGTTTGGATTATTTTTAGTGTCTTTTACAGTTTCTAAACCGGTAAGGACACTTCAAATTTTAATTTCACAACCAGATTGACTTATGCAGTCTCATAATAAGCGTGTTTACTTTGTGGAACTAGGTCATTACAGTATTTGTGTCCTTACTTTATTCCCTTTTTTTATTAAATTTTAAAAAACGTTCTTATTCCCAGTATCATTGGTCCATGACAATTTGTATGGAGTTTACTTGCACATTTATCATTGTTACACATTTGTGAAATGGATCACCAATCCTTTACCTCTGCAAACATGTTTAAAGCTTGTCTTAAAGAAGCTTTCACTACTTTTTAATTAAGTTAGAACCAATCCATTTAGAGTTTTATTTTTATTAAAAAAAAATCGATTTTCTTTTATTTCCTTTTTCTATGATATTGTATCTTTGTGTAACTAAAGCACTCTGTATAGTGCTTTACAAATAAATTGTGATTTTATTTAAAGAACACTTGCCCTTGGTTTCATAGACTAGGCTTAAGCTATAGTCCCAGACTAAAATGCATGTCTGAGCTGTTTTAACTGAAAGCTACTTCCATTGACGTATCTTAAAATGTCAGTGCCACTGTTTTATCTCAGGCACGTTTATAAAAGCTACTTAAATGCCCTAATTAAACTAAGGCCTAATCCTTGCTTAATCTAAGCCCTGTCTGTGAAACCGGACCTTGATCTGATGATTATCTATGTACAATCCTCTGACAGGTTAGTCTGTATCACCAGCTGACATTATCCAGTTCTGAATCCTCTGAATCAAATGAGTCGAGCTCTTCGGAGGAGATCATGGTACGGAGAACCACAATAGAACCCACTGGGCTGAACACCATGAGACCGGACATCCTGGAGGACAACAAGCACCAAACCAGTAACCATACTCCACATCCGGGCCTTGCGCTGACTATACCTAACCCTGCCAACACGGGACAGAAGGTTGTGGAATTGGGCCTAGATACAAGCCTCGGTCCTCTTCAGCCGGCTGAGCCAGATCTCGTGTCTCCAGACCTCACCACCCCAGAACTACGATGTTACACGGTAGAGCTCACCAGTCCTGAGCCCAAACCTGCCAGAGGAGATAACGTTTAATTAGCCAGCATGCTTATATTTTACTTGACTTGTCTATTCTTAAGAAATGTGATGGTGTTTGTAGCAGGCTTACCTTAGTTATTAGTAAGAGGTTGACCAACCTTTTATCCCTTTTCTCTGTTCTTCTGTAGCAGTTGAACTAGGCTATCACACTACAACTTTCATGTGTTGCATTTGTTAAAATGGTCTGTTTCATTTACATTTTTAAATATTATTATGAATAGTTGAAACAGTATTTAAGAAATATGAAATGGTTATATACAGCAAAAGAGGCATCCTGATTCCTGACGCTTATAAGGGACAAGAGGTTTTTCAGAAACTTTGCAAATTCCAAAAGTAATAAAAACGTGCAAAATATTATAGTAAAATCACTTCATTTGAACTATTAAAGCATTGGGTTATAGAATGATGACATTTGTGAGCTTTTTTTCCACATTTAAAACACGCAACAATTTGGCAATGACTCATAATGGGTTCAATGCAAATTAAGGCAATTGCACAAAAATAAATCTTACTTCCTAATTTTTCATCTGGAAGATTTAAAAGCATAAATACAGGTCACATTTTTGATAAAGCACTTTAGTCTCCCATATAGACAAGGCTTAAGCAAGTCTCAGGCTAAAATGCATGTTTGAGCTGTTTTAACTGAATGTAACGACATATCTTAAGCTACAGTAGTCAACATTTGAAGTGGATCAAAACCTTTCATCAAAGTTATACATGAATTGTTTAATTGTGAACAATACCAGTTCTTGTCTTAGGACAACTTTGATGAATTTTTTGATCCAATGTCCATGTTAAATGTTGACTAATCAGTGCCATTGATTTGTCTCAAGTAGTAAAGCACACCAGTAGTATGTTTTTCCCTAAAGCACGTTTATAAAGGTTAGTTGGTGAATCACATGGTAACACATGTAGGCCTTATAATGTCTAAACATTAGGCTACTAAATAATTAATAAAGATAAAAAATAAAAATAAATTGGACCAAGTATACACCCCTATACAGGATATGGTGGTGAAAAAAATGATAAGGCCCAGTAGTAACTTGTTATAATTTCTATTCTTTCTATTCTAATCTTCTCATGACTTGCCAATTTTTTTTCCTCCTTATGTGTCGGAAATGAGCTTCCCGTCTTCTTCTCGAAACAAGTGTCTGCTGTTAACGTTTCTCACGCAGCTCATAACAACTTCTGCTAGCTCACACTGAGAATAACTGCTCATTCGCTGTATAAGAGATAAACAGTTTTAAGTATAAATCCATTCCTATATTCAGAAATGGGCATAAATACATGAAAGTTGAACCTCAGTAACTCAGTTGAAATGTATCAAAGTAAAATACCAAATACTGTGTAGGGAATTTGTTTTTTTAAATTGAAATACAAAAACAGTATTTTGTATTTGGAAAATAAATACACAAAATACACGTGAAATTGGCCATTCAGTGAAATATCAAAATCAAGGACATATTCGGAATGCAAATTACCACCATCATTACTTCTAACAATTACTCAGTAAAAAAAAATAAATATATATATATATTTATTGAATGACATGTATGTTTCCGACATTTATTGACTAAATACTGTTTAGCATCAGCAACCTTTCAAAAAGACTGGCTTTAAGGTGTCGTCTGTGTGCAAGATGCCAAACAGAAGCCATTTCTATACTTATTTCTGACCAGGTTACACCGCAGCCTTTTACTGAACACTATAAATCACATGTAAAACTGTGGGAACAATATGATACTCACTGCTTTTCTAAAAACCCAAAGTAAAACCCTGAGGTATCCCATGAATCATCATGACTCAATTGAGATCTAATATGGTAGCACCATTTTACTGTTTTCTTACTTGGATTATTCATGATAGATTGTTTTATTCTCATCCAAATTGCTTCAAACACAAATGTGAATAACAGCACTCTGAAATCAGTCGTTCAAATGATGTCATGATGATGTCAAGTCGGTGAGCTCACCATTCACTGCTGCCAGCAAAACAACACGTGACGGTCACAAATAACCCACCGCCGCAGGAACAGGAGACACTGCAGAAGTTATTAGACACATCATAACAGGATGGTGCAACCTGACTGAAAGCTGGTTTGAACCCTGCAATTCATGAAGTTTGGCCACCATTGTTTCTGAGAGCAAGTAACTAAGGTGGAATAAAAGTACACTTCGGATAAAACTAGTCATTTCATTCTCAAAAATGCCTGAGTCTGTACTACAAATATCAACAATATCTGGAGTCACACTCAACAAAACAAATAAAACAAACTTCTGGAAAAAATCCCAAGGACAAGATTCTTTCTAGAAGGAAAACTTTAGGAAAATAAGATTGCTTCAGTTTTTTTTTTAATAAATGAAAAAAAGATATTACGCAATGTGATCATTTTATTTTATTTGTGTAACACAAAGCTTGTTTCTTGCCCAGCATTAAACAATAAATAAGCATTAAATAATTTTAAAATTAACAAAGTTCGGCCATGATGTTTGTTTACACTGTCCCCACGTTACTTTTAAACATTCTTAAAAATATATATTTTTGATGGATAATGAGGATTTAGTAATCAAATCAGATTTTAGTAAAAGTTTATCCTCATTGCACTGGATTATCTTTAACATTTGTTATGACACACAATGCATGAAAATTCAAGAAATATGAATGTTGCAAATCTTACTGTGCTAGATCAGTTGGTTTCCATCACAGAAAAGTAAAGGCGGCTCAATAAAAGTTCTCATCCAGTTTAATCCAGCAAAAAAAAAAAAAGGAAAAGAAAAAAAGAGCAGTTGTACAGACATGGAAGCAGTGAGAGAGAAGAGTTTGTATTTCTATATTCTACAGTCAGTTCTGTAAAAGCTTAACTGGGAGATGAGCATCAGTCGTGGTTCTGCGTGTCGGTCTCTTCTTCTAGCGGCAGCTGCGCAGGCGGTCGTGGGTCGACGGCGGGGGGTGCGATCAGACCCCCGTCCTGTGCCGTGTTGTAGGAGCCACAGGTGCTGCACTTCATGCCCAACACGTGGAAGGACACAGTGCAGTGAGCCTGGCAGTCATTGCATATGATCTGTGAACAAACACAAAGGCAAGTTGACTTATTGGGGAAAATCTCACAAAAATAGGTCACATTTCACAGTAAAAATCAAGGAAAAAATAACTTGTGGCGCTCTAGCGGTTAATAAACAAAACTGCATGAGTCTTGCATTGTAGCCGGAGCTACTTCTCTCCGTTTAAGTAGATGCCGAGTCACACAGGAACTGGGACACTCCGCAGCGGTTGACGTCCCGCCCGGTCTAAAATAGTCCGAATATAAACACTTATTAGGATAAGACAAAAACACGGTTTGGATGATGTACTCGCTCATTATATACGTTTTAATTTTTGAAGAAAAAAAAAGTTACTTGGTCTACCTTAAAATAAACAAATCGCTAAATCGTTATTTTAGTTATTTAGTAAAAAGTAATTATACTGATTTAATTAAAAAAAAATTAAAGGCAAATTCTACGATGAGGTAAAAACAACAAAATTCTTTTCTTTTTTTTTGCATTACAGCAATGAGAATGCAATTTTTGTTTCAGAAATGAGAACTGGGAAATAAGAGAAAATTGTTATGAAAACAGTAAAAATCATAATGGTCCTACAAGGTGCAATTTTATTATGCAATATACACTCACCGGCCACTTTATTAGGTACACCTGTCCAACTGCTCGTTAACACTTAATTTCTAAGCAGCCAATCACATGGCGGCAACTCAGTGCATTTAGGCATGTAGACATGGTCAAGACAATCTCCTGCAGTTCAAACCGAGCATCAGTATGGGGAAGAAAGTTGATTTGAGTGACTTTGAACGTGGCATGATTGTTGGTGCCAGAAGGGCTGGTCTGAGTATTTCAGAAACTGCTAATCTACTGGGATTTTCACGCACAACCATCTCTAGGGTTTACAGAGAATGGTCCGAAAAAGAAAAAACATCCAGTGAGCGGCAGTTCTGTGGGCGGAAATGCCTTGTTGATGCCAGAGGTCAGAGGAGAATGGCCAGACTGGTTCGAGCTGATAGAAGGGCAACAGTGACTGAAATAACCACTCGTTACAACCGAGGTATGCAGCAAAGCATTTGTGAAGCCACAACACGCACAACCTTGAGGCGGATGGGCTACAACAGCAGAAGACTCCACCGGGTACCACTCATCTCCACTACAAATAGGAAAAAGAGGCTACAATTTGCAAGAGCTCACCAAAATTGAACAGTTGAAGACTGGAAAAATGTTGCCTGGTCTGATGAGTCTCGATTTCTGTTGAGACATTCAGATGGTAGAGTCAGAATTTGGCGTAAACAGAATGAGAACATGGAACCATGTTACCACTGTGCAGGCTGGTGGTGGTGGTGTAATGGTGTGGGGGATGTTTTCCTGGCACAGTTTAGGCCCCTTAGTGCCAATTGGGCATCGTTTAAATGCCACGGCCTACCTGAGCATTGTTTCTGACCATGTCCATCCCTTTATGGCCACCATGTACCCATCCTCTGATGGCTACTTCCACCATGTCACAAAGCTCTAATCATTTCAAATTGGTTTCTTGAACATGGCAATGAGTTCACTGTACTAAAATGGCCTCCACAGTCACCAGATCTCAACCCAATAGAGCATCTTTGGGATGTGGTGGAACGGGAGATTCGCATCATGGATGTGCAGCCGACAAATCTGCAGCAACTGTGTGATGCCATCATGTCAATATGGACCAAACTCCCTGAGGAATGCTTCCAGCACCTTGTTGAATCTATGCCACGAAGAATTGAGGCAGTTCTGAAGGAAAAAGGGGGTCCAACCCGTTACTAGCATGGGGTACCTAATAAAGTGGCCGGTGAGTGTATATAATTATAAATATACCCAATTTAAGTAAAATCACACAAGATTTTCTCCAGTAACTAAAAACTAGAACTTAAAAAAAAAAAAAAATTAGTTCATTGAAATACAGCTGGAAAAATATATAATAATAATAAATAAAGATTTAAAACATTTCATTTAAGATGAAAAACTCAAATGAAAATTATAAATGGTGCCCTGGAAACAAATTAAGTTTAAGTTGGAGTACTAAAATTACTAAAACTAAACTGAAAATAAATTGAATAAAAAAACAAATAAAAGCACTAAAACGAAAATGAACACAAAACAAAGCAAATAATATTAATAAAAACTATTTAAATTTTTTTTTACTGAATTAAAGAACTAAATTAATAAAATAATTATATTGAGGTTCACATTGAAATTTCTCCACATCTGAGCTGAACTGTCATCATTTTACAACTGCAGGATATGAGCACATCTTACAGACTCATTAACCAATATTCACTTCTGCGTGTGTTTGCATTGCTCCTCGTTTGCATGTCCATTTGGATAAAGTGTCTGCTCAGTGAATGCATGCAAATGAAGGCTCTGTTACCTTTACTGTAGTGTCCTGGTACTCAGTGGGCATGGGAGACTGGGCAATTTCCTTATCTCTCTGTTCCCAGAACTGCTTCATGTTAAAGGCAGAGTGCATACACAGGGGACAGCGGTAAGCCCTGCGGGACAGACCACCAGATGTAAGCACATCTCTCCACTGTTGAACACTATCCTACACAATGACTGGTTTATGGAGTGCAATGAGGATCAAAACATGTTAACAGCTCAGAGGCTGATATTGTATATGGCTGTGACACTTAAGTTAGAGAAATGTCACTATGAATATATGCAGAATTAGCAATGAGCCATAAGACATTAATACAATAGTCAGAAAACAACAACATTCCTTACCCAGTTCTGCACATGTCATCAAAGCATGTTCTGCAAGCAAAAAAGAGTGTTTTTACATCAAATCACATTCATTTGATAGGGCACCAGATGATACACACACAGTGACTTTAAATATTTTATAGAATATATAGTGGCCATCACTTGTGTTCAAAACTTTAACTGTTAAAAGTCTAAATTCAATCATATAAAGCGATCAAGTCTCTTCAGAAAATTGACTAAACCGCTCGATACATATGGATTGGTTTCACGATCTCTTTATGAACTTTTTGAAGCGTCAATGTGTCAGTTGTGTAGCTGTCAATGGAGGGACAGAAAGCTCTCAGATTTCATCAAAAAGATCTTCATTGTGTTCTGAAGATGAACGAAAGTCTTACGAGTTTGGAACGACACAAGGGTGTATAAATAATGACAGAATTTACATTTTTGAGTGAACTATCCCTTTAAGTTAGCCTGGATGCCAGCCGAACTTAGCCCCGCCCACAACATTTGAGGATGGGAAGTTCGGTCTAGACTTGATCCCTTAAAAAGCAAGTATGCCACACATAAACACACACACAATACGAGAAAGGAGACAGCGAATTCATAAACCGTGACATTATTGTCTCTCTCACTGTCAAAAGAATATCTAAATAAGATACTTTTAGTTGTTAGTATCTTGTTCTGAGTTATGTTGAATGGATATGGAATATATAGCCTATCTGTTGTGAATATGTGATAATTACGGGCTAGCCTACTAATGATATTATTATTTATAAATGTAGAATTAAACTTGTTTAAATTTACAGTTTGGTGTTGTTTTGTTTTTAAAAGATAAATGCATTATTTTTTATCTTTTACAGCTGGCATCCAGGCAATAGTTCACTCAAAAATTTAAATTCTGTCATTATTTACTCATCCTCATGCCGTTCCAAACCCGTAAGACTTTCAAAAAGTGCTTTTTAACGGCAGTGGCTCAGTGGTTCATGTAGGTTGTCTGCGAACCGAAAGGTTGGTGGTTCAATCCCTAGTTCCACCTGACCAAGTGTCGAGGTGTCCATGAGCAAGACACCTAACCCCGGCTGCTCCCGACGAGCTGGATGGCGCCTTGTATGGCAGACACTGCCGTTGGTGTATGAATGAGTGTGTGAATGGGTGAATGTGAGGCAAATGTAAAGCGCTTTGGTGGCCATTGGGTCTGTGAAAGCGCTATATAAATGCAGTCCATTTACCATATATTTACCATTAATCTCTCAATTGGGTATTTATCATTAAAGATATAGGGAGTTTGCAATCTAACGGTCAAAATGAGCGCTTGTGGCAGTTCTAGTAGTTATGGAATTCTGGCACTTCTAGTGTTAATTCAGCTAAATGCTCACGCTGTGGCGTTACAATCTTCTTTTGGTCACGTGATACAAAATCGCAGGTCAGAGTTCACCAAACTTGAACTTTGGAACGCTTTGAAATGTGAAGCTTCTTCGCCTGAGCTTGCGTTTCCAGTCTCCTGCATTTGCATGCATATGAATGGAAGTCAATGGAAGGAAAGAGTGTAGTGTGACCGCCTCTTAACACAACAGATGACCAAACACTCACTTGTGTAGCAGATGGCCGCACGAGAGCACATGAGCCCCTATTCTGGACGTGTGGATGTCCTCCATACACACAGGGCAGTTCTGCCTAGACACGTTCTCAACACACTGAAACCACAAGCACTGCTTAATATTTCACTAATGACAACAAAATGATCAAGTAACGTACAAGAATCACTTTTCATACCTTGTGATTATCTTTTAGATCAGTGGCTAAACATAAATTGCACTTCGTACAATGGAAGTATTTCTCACTCGGGCCAATTCTAAAAGTAAAAGAGGAGAAAAAAGGAGGTCAATGAGAATCTTATTAAAAGAATTACAAATGTATTGCTTCGGTTGATTAATGAAGGCACCACTCATTTGTTTTGCATGAAAGCGTGTGCTAAATTAATACATGTAAATGCCATGCAAACCTGCATATCCCGCAGGGCTGGCAGTGGTACTGCTTCTTGTCTTTGTCAAACAGATGGCAGATGTCACAGTAATACTCCCCGAACTTCACTTCACATTCTTTACATGTCTGTTGAGCCTGATGAACACAGAATGAGCAACAGTTTTAATGACATCAAAGCTGAATAGCAATAAAAGAAAGAAATCATCTTTTGCATTAAGAAAAGGCCTTTTTAGAGGACCATTAGAATTTGTTGCATTTTGACATTTAATGATGTATACAACAAATAGAATCATGATGTGTAATTACTTCTTTTGCATCACAGTAAGATTTTGTTAGATGACTAGAATAGTGTAATATATGCACTGGCGCTCAAAAGTCTCTTATGCTCATCAAGGCTGTAAATACAGTAAAACAGGAATATTGTGAAATATCATTACAATTTAAAATAACTTTCCTATTTTGAATATGTAATTTATTCTTGCGGTGCAAAGCTGTATTTTCAGCATCATTACTCCAGTCTTCAGTCACATGATCCTTCAGAAATCAGTCTAATATGCATAATATTATTATCAAATTGAAAACAGTTGTCCAATTTTTTTCCAGTATTCTTTGATCAATAGAAAGTTAAAACGATCAGCATTTATTTTAAATAGAATTTTTTGTGACATTATAAATGCTGTTACTGCCACGGCACTTATGATCAATTTAATGCATCCTTGCAGAATAAATGTATTAATTTCTTTAAAAAATAAAATAAAATAAAATCCTACTGACCCCAAACTTTTGAATGGTAGTGCATAACTTTACAAAAGCTTTCTTTTTCAGATAAATGCTATTCTTTTGAACTTTCTATTCATCAAAGAATCCTAAAGAAAATAAACTGTTTTCAACATTGATAATATTAAGAAATGTTTCTTGAGCAGCAAATCAGCACATTAGAATGATTTCTGAAGGATCATGTGACACTGAAGACTGGAGTAATGATGCTGAAATTTCAGCTTTGTACATGGGAATAAATTACATTTTAAAATATATTGAAATATAAAACATTTATTTTAAATTGTAATAATATTTCAGAATTTGTTTTTTTAAACCAAATAAATGCAGCCTTGGTGAGCATGAGACTTCTTTTAAAAACATTACAAACTCTTACTGATCAAAGCTTTTGAACGGCAGTGTGTGTATATAATTATATATATATATATATCTTTCTTTTGCGTTTGTGGTTTAATGTTACCCACAATAAATAATACCCAGACATCTTGGCAGATTTTGTGAGATTCACCCAAGCCAATTTTATGATGTGTTTAGAGCCTAGTTTAAATATGACTTTACCTCTTGAATAGTATTGCACGATGAGCATTTGACTTCTCGGACCTTAAATCGGTCCATTTGATGGTTCTCTTCACCATCATGACAGAGTCTGCAAACATAAAACTTCCCACAGCAGGGCGCCTGCAGAGACACACCACAAATATATAATAAGCCATCACCATCAATGCACATTCAACAGTCCGCATATCTTATAGCAAACACATCAAACACTCACAGCATCAGAATATGTTGTAAGTGCAAATGCAGGACCATAACAAAAACCCTAAACCAATAACTTACTTCTTAGACCATACCGAGCAAAGCAACAGTCTAAACTAACATATCTTATTTGTTGCCTTTAAACCATCAATAATTCGATTTTTACTTCATAGAATAATTTTGTATTACATCTTAAAAATAGTCAATGGGTGTTCAGTGATGTAAGTTATATCCCATACAGTTAGCAATATGCTAATAAGACTTGTTTCAACCTCACGCTACCGTGCGACTAAGGAAAGTATTTACCAAAACAATCATGCTAACTTATTGACATTGGCAAGCATATATGAAATACAGCGTATACATGTAATGAAATGTCGCTCACTTTTAACAAACAGCTGCGAACATAGTGCTCACACCCGACTTCAGTGGCGGCCATGTTTCATTCAAATGCGAGAAAACTTTATTTCACCGTCGGTTATGTATCACGTGTTTATGCCACTGTCTATGGTTTATGCCGCTTTCGCATTATAATGTTCCCTCGTTAAAAATAAAAATACAAAAATAAATAAAAGATTAGCTTAGCCTTTTATCCAAACTTTTTAAGTTATTTTCTGTCCGATAAATGTAGTGTTATTGAAGCTTTATTTTTACATGACACGGGACAAGCTTTGAAACAGTCGACATTTTTGAAGATTACCATTTAGTATGTAAAGTGAAATAGTCTTATAATGAAATTTAATTATGTAGAATTACTTCATATTTCATGTCCAATTTATAATCAATAGGAAAGTTATCACAATGCTTATATCTCAGGGTTTTGAGTCAAACATCCAGCTAAACAATTTTTTAATTACTTCAACGTTTGGTTCTAATTTACCGTCTTATTTTTGTAACAGCATTTTGGAACAAAGTAATACGCTATTGAATTTAATAACATTCTGTCCTGTAGCCTGTTCTTATAATATTAGATTTGCATTATTAATAATGTCCCTTTGTTTTTATATAAAATCACCATGCAAATAACATTTGGTGGACAAATCCTTTATTAAAGCTGCAAATAAAAATCAGACCATTTGTGTGGGTATGTCACAAACAGTGACAGACGGTGGCAGCATCTGCCCCTCCAAGATTAAAAACTTGCCCAATGTCTTTCCTAAAATGATTGCTTAATCTGATCTACTGTGGGTTTAAGCCCTTAAGAGTCTATAAACCATTGAACATATAAGTATATTCATGTTATATCTGAATATATGATTTATTAAGCTCTACTTTTGGACTTTGTAAAATGTTGTAAAACTTGCTAACATGCTCAGTTTAATTTTTCCTCTCTCTCTCAGAAGCCCTTGAGATCTGGAGTGATGTGGATGTGTTTGATGGCAGTATTATTTGTTATATAGGATTGATTCTTTGGTACATCCTGATAGACTTTTATATGGGAAAATCAGTTTTTAAGATATAAAATAAAGAGATATAATAAGAATAAAATCAAATCGAACAAAATACAATAGAATACAAATAGTGTATATGAATTAAGAAGAGAATATCTTAGATGTGGATGATGGAAAATATCTTAACACAAGTTACTGAAAAAATACAAATTGATTCTTTTATATATTTCCTTTTATTATTCTAAGAACAATAAAGCAATTAGGAAAAAGTCATAAACATCATGGGGTTATACAAAACTCATGCAAAGAATATCTTCACAACCCTAAAAGTTAATAGGAATAATTAGTAACTGAATTTAACAATACTCTCTTATTCGTAATTATTTTACATTTTGGCGAATTGGTGGCTAATTTGTATGAATTTGTACAATCTCACTCATAGATCTCATGATGGTTAGGTTTAGGGTGGGGTTCTTTCTAAAAAATATTACTTTTCCATACGAATCACATTGGTATGTTTTCTCATTATATCATGTTGAAACCTAACGTTAAATCTCGAACGTCTTAATGACCTGGTTACCTTAAGTGACTTTGCATTATCCGTCCTGCTCTTTCCAGTGTTTACAACTCTAGATTCATGTCCATTTGAATTTGTTTTGTTTTTGAAAGCAGATGCATACAGTATTCAAAGAAATTATTTATGTCATAATCACATTTTCAATCCTGCATTCCTCCTCCATCACCAGTTTTATATAAAGTCATACTGTATATATCTTTGATTATTAAAAAGCTCAAAATAACATTATCTTTTAAAAAAAGAAACATTTTGTAACATTATAAATGTCTTTACTGTCACTTTTGATCTATTTAATGTGTCCTTGCTGAATACAACTTTTTTTTATTTACTTTTTTTTATCAAATACCTCAAACTTTCGAATGGTGTATCATTTATAAAGCAGAAAAAAAAAATCAACATTGATAATAATAATAAATGTTTCTTGAGCAAAAAGCATATTAGAATGATTTCAGACGGATCATGTGACCGTTTCCTTCATTCATGAATTCCTTCATGTCCACTTACTTCTGTTTGGCTTGTTTAAATGTTACTATCATTATCCTCTAATCTAGTAAACACCTGCTCTATCATGAACTAGATAAAGATGCCCATATTTTAGAAGCAGTTTATAAATAAGCCTTTGAACGTTGAAAGGGGTCTTGTTTGGGGAACTTGATATTCATTCATTGACACATTCATTAGCAAGCGTGTCATTTCAAAGAATTCAAAGCAGACTTCACCCTCAAGCAAAGGCTTAACGGATAATGGCATTTAAGTTGAACTCTTAGCTCCTTATAGATGGCATTAGAGGACTGGTGCTTCCTCCTGCCTGTCTCTTTATACTTAAACAGAGTAGGTTTAGTGTCAGTAAAGCTCTGAGATTTACAGGCGCGCTGTACACTTGCTATCCTCCTCTAGGAGGATAGCGGAAGACTGAGAGGATGTTCAGTGATCAGAGAAACAGGAGACAGAGCCTCTTTCCCAACTGCAAACTAGCAACTTCTGAGTCAATAGACGACACCGTCCCATTCGCTAAAGAGTGTTTGGTGAAACAGTGGAGCTCCTTAAGCGAACTACAGGCGGATATCTATGACATCTTTGAGGATGTCGACGATGGGGAGGTTGAGAGGTATTCAGAGCCTTCGTTATGGTTTACCAGCATATCACCAAGCAGGAATTGCACGCTTAACCTCAACGTTGGAGGAAAGTCCTACCGTATCACCTACAAGATGGCAGCGAGATACCCACAGAGCAGAATTGGCCGACTGGCCACCTACACTGACCTCAACATGAAGCTGAACCTCTGCGATGACTACGTCGTGAAGGACAACGAATATTTCTTCGACCGAGATCCAGACGTCTTCAACAGCATCTTCAACTTCTACAGGACCGGTGTGCTGTGGATCAAGGAAGAGCTCTGTCCGAGGAACTTCTTGGAGGAGATCAATTACTGGGGCGTTCGGATCAAATACTCTCAACGGTGCTGTCGGATCCTGCTCGAGGAGAAACACGACGAGTTGTGCGAACAGCTCAAGGTTCAGAAGGAACTGGAGGCGGAGGTGGTAGTCGAAGAAAACGAGGAGGCGTTCGACAGCATGTTTCTCGGCGAGACGCGGCGGTCACTTTGGAACTTCATGGAGAATCCGTTCTCCTCGGTCCAGGCGAAACTCATGGCAGTCGCCTCGAGTATGTTTGTGCTGGTGTCGCTGGTCACGATGACTCTGTCTACTGTGGAAGAAATGGAGAACCTGGCATCTACTAACCAGTTTAGTGGCAAGACATACGGAGAGTTCGTAGAGACTCTGTGCATAACCTTCTTCACCACTGAGTACCTGTTGCGTCTGGTTTCAACCCCAGATATCTGCTGCTTTGTTAAGAGCATACTGAACGCAGTAGACCTCATGGCCATCCTACCGCAGTTGCTGCAGTTCGTGCTCGAGACCTTTGAGGACTTGGTTCCTGGGAAACAAAATGCGGACATGCAGACTGTAGGTCAAGTGAGCAAGGTTGGACAAGTGCTGCGAATCATGCGACTCATGCGTATTTTTCGGGTTCTGAAACTGGCCCGTCACTCCACGGGGCTGAGAGCGTTTGGCTTCACGTTGAGGCAGTGCTATCACCAGGTGGGGTGTCTCTTTCTCTTTATTGCCATGGGGATCTTCACATTCTCTGCCATGGTTTATAGCGTTGAATTCGACGCCCCTAATACCAACTTTACCAGCATTCCACATTCTTGGTGGTGGGCATCTGTAAGTAAACATTAATTCTATTTATCATGCATATATGATATGGATGATGTTACTCAGTACTCACCCCTATGTCTTTCGAAACCAGTATCACTTTCTTTTTTCTGTGGAAAACGCAAAAGGAGATCTTGATAAAGTGCACCAGTCAAGTTCTAGAGGTAAAATCCCATTCATTTTACAGGGGAATTTGAATGATAAACCTTTAAAGACAGACCTACAATGAGCTACGAGGTTATTAATCGATGGTATGTTACATTTTTAAATAATCATGTTTAACAGTGGAATTCCTGGTGAAAAGTGGCATTAACCATGATACAGCAGAGAAATCTCTACCAATCAGAGAATCGCAACATGCAAATCGTGCCAAAATAACTCTTTAGCTTTGTGATAGAGTCAGTCTCCTCACACTCTCAAACTACTTAAACATTTGCATGCATATTATTCCCTCATCTTTCCCACAGTCTTGTACCTTTGTCTTTTCGTCCAATTTTCAAATGTGTGATTCATCTTGTAGGTTTGGTGCATGGCTTATAACTCTTAAACAAAGTTTTTTTTTAAATCCCTATGGGAAAAATACTTACCGAACCAAGGCCACTGAAAAAGTGGACTGGCACTATTGCTCTCTATAGCACAAAATCCTCTGCTCTTTTCCGTACAATAAAAGTGAATGATGATCATGCTTGTCTAACATGATTTACAGAGAATTTTCAGTGAAATCTATTATAAGTCTTCAGGTTTGGAAAATGGTGGACAAGTCATTTGAACTACTTTTATGAAGTATATAGACCTCTTATGGTCCCCATCCACTTTCACTGTGTGACGTAACGTTCTGCTTAACTTCTCCTTCAATTTTCTATGGAAGAAAGAAAGTCATAGGGGTTTGCAACAACACAAGGTTGGGTTAATTATTTATTTGATCAGTTTTGCAATAACTTCTCATTCCAGGTGAGCATCTCTACTGTAGGCTATGGTGACATGTATCCAGAGACCCTATTGGGGCGGATATTTGCCTTTGGCTGCATTTCCTTTGGGATCATTTTGAATGGCCTTCCAATCTCCCTACTCTTCAATAAATTCTCAGATTACTACGCCAAACTGAAGTCTCATGAATACACTTCCAACATGAAGAACAGAGGGAAGGTTAACTTCATCCTGAGAGCCAAGAAGAAACTAAAAGAATTTGGCTGCATCGAAACTAATGACACTGTTTCGTAAACACTAGTAAAATTGAGTTCCCAAAAACGTAAAATGGATCATTTTCTAAAAAGCCTCTCATGTAAAAGTGCCAAAAGTAAACGATTAAACGGTACATACTTGCAGTCTGTTATTTCTCAGTTACCTGATCCTTGAGCATGATGAACACATCTTTGGTAATGAAGTTGTACTAAAGCAATAAAGTACATTTTAATGTTTGGACATTATGTTTTGTTTTTGTAACTCTGTACCACTGTAGTTCTGCTTTTTTAAAATTATGTTATGCTTTTCGCCTGGTTATAGAAGCACATTTAGACACACTGACCTGCATTATCCTCACAGTTGACGTTCTACTTTGCAAGTCCTGATTTTCCACAAACCTAACCCCATAAGTATCCCTAAAATCAGAGGGAAATGATAGTGAATAACACTGATGTAGAAGCACCTAACATTGTGAGCCTAAACTTGACATAAACTGTAAACTGGTTCCTCAAATCTGATTGGTTGATTGGAATGTTGTTCCAGGATCAATAAAGATGCTGATCCAGAACCATGTTAAACTTGGTGAAATAAGGTTCTGCTTCTAACCTTACCTGACTCGACCTGTCTGACAACCACAATAGAAGATTAATCTAATTTACAAATAGAGTTAATCTAATTTACAAAGTTTCCCTGACGTGTCCAATTAAATTAGCACCGTATTTAGCCTCCAGAGACCTAACAATTCCTTATTTGTTCTCAGCAATTTCTCGGAGACCATACAAGCCTTTGGGTTCAGTTAGGTCAAATTGTCATAAAACTTAAGAGTGACATATAGTGACTTAATACTTCTAAAATGGTCTCATCTGTTTTGGTATTGAGTTTACTAAGAATCTCTGGAAAAACATTTTGAGTATTTTTTTTTCTTTCTTGTGGTATAATCTCTTTGAAAAATGAAAATGTTATTCCTGGTTATATACGCATTATGAGAGAGAAGATTTGGATGTTGTTCAATCTTAATTTGTTTTTGGCTAAATATTTTCTTCTAATAAGAAAGCTGTGAAAACAGTGAATCTTTATTTTTCTTGCTCCCTGGTATATAATATATTGCCATTCTGTATTTTTTGTTTTCTATAATAATAAACATAATGGAGTAGGATTTACTTGAAAAGGGCTAGGAAACAATTTTCACTCATTAATAGTAGGCTAGCTTATAGTACATTTCATAAAAGATTACAAAGAAACGGCAAGACAAGTAACATATTGAATTAAACGTGGAATTTTTAAGTACTGTAGAAAGACTGAATTAGTAGGCCTACTCCAAAATTATTGTTTACAACTTAAAAAATAATGGTTTACACTGCAGTTACAAGGTGGCTAATGACAAAAAAAACCTCCCCAAGATGTGAGGAAGAAACCTTGGTTGGGAGGAACATCCTCTATCAATATACATTTTAGCAACACATATAGTTATAGTATTATTATTAATATATTAATAAAAAGAATGGCAAACCTCTTTCGGACTAGTCGACGACACCGCGGTTGCTCTCCAGTCCTGCAGGTGGCGGTATGACGTCAGCGAGCTCATAAGCCTCACTTCTTCTCGCTGTGCTCTTGCGCTTCTCTGACCTCTGCATACTGAGTGCGGTCCTGAAGTTTGGCGAAATGGTTCCTCCCGTGCAAGTGTCGCCGCTGATTAAGGTTTGTCTTTACAAATCCATCATTCAAGATGTTTATTACTCGATTTAAACGAAGAATGGCGTCTACAGGACTATCTTTCCCTCATTCTGTCAGAGTGGGCTGTGATGTTTTGACGTCTTTTAAAATGGCCGTCACGATATTACCTTCCTTCTCTGTTAATACAAACAAAATTACTGATATTAATGAGATTTATTTTGTCTTTCAGACAGCCAGATGGTCTGCATTGCTTGTTGGCATTCTCTATGGAAAGCGCAGATATGGTAAGAACAAGCAAGTTGATCTGAAACAGTGAGACAGGTGTTCAAATGACATTCTGTGGACAGAAGGACCTTTAAACCATTCATAAAACATTAACCGTGTAAATATATATAATATATCTACACACACGCACATATGCATACACTCCCTTTTAACAGATTGCTTGTGGAAGTCACTTTAATTTTAAGCTTATCAACTCTAGAGTGCATGTTTCTGTAGGTCTAAACTACATATATTGGTTTAATTAATTTAAAAAATTATACATGAATGAAAGTTGGTGGCCAAAATGGTGCTGATAGTTTAAAAATGTTCACAAACTTGATAGTTACAAAAGCTTTTCTTTATCTCCAGATCATCTGAAACCAATCGCAGAGGAGGAGAGGAGAATAGAAGAGGAGGAGAAGAAGGTGCGAGAGGAGAAGGAACGCATTGCTAAACAAATAGCAGAAGGTAAGGTTTCACCTTGACAGTTTAATAGTGATTCTTCTGCAAATTCATCAAGTGAATATTGGAATTGCTTGCTCATTTGGTCATCCTGACTTCCTTTTTTTGTTTTGTATTCAACAGCTAGTGAGGACACAATCCTGAAATGAGCTGCCCAAAATGTCGGTTTTATCGTGTCATTGTAAAAATCTTGTTATCTGACTGGATAACTAATGATGCTTGTATTCTGCCATTTTGATTTTACAGTGCCCATTTCACACCTTTCAATGTTTTCTCTAATAGTGTGTATGACCTTGTATAAATTTCCTCTGATATGAGACTGGTTTGTTCTTTAATTGAAGAATCTTTGATTGCAACATGATACAGATGTAGTACATGCAATGTTAAATATACACGGAATCACAGTTTCACTCTGGTAAACATCCCCACCAATATTTATTAATAAACTGTTAACCCCTATTTCTTGGTTTAATTTTGATGTATAAAAATAATTGATATGTCCAGGTGGTTCAAAGTATGAACTGAGACAGCAGCATTTTAAATTAAACAGTCATTCTTCTGAGAAATCCTGTAAATAAAACTTCAGATTATTAAAAAAATTAACCAATTCACTTTTATCCCAGATGGCATAAGCCTGTGGACTGTCTTTTATGCATACTGAAAAAAACATTCTTGCTGTGGCGAGCCCTAATGTGATTGGCTGGCTTTATGCAACTTCAGTTAGTAGGGTGCACAGACTTGTATAAGTCTGCTGGTTAAATAGTTGTTTTCAAGTTGTGTGCTTTTTACAAACTAGTTATTGTATTTGACAAAGCTAGGTTAGTGCGATCAAATATTTGATACTGAAAAGTTTCGTTTGAGGAACTTTATGTTGGTCAACCTAATCTCATCTTGTATTTATTAATGTATCTTGGTTAAAATAAGATACCAAGTAAACTATAATGTATGTGGACAGTTATTTTAGTGTCATTGAGACACTTAGTATTTGTTCATATTTTGGGTAGTTCATCCAAAAATGTAAGTTTCGCTCATCTTTCGAACACAAATGAAGATTGCTTTGGATTACTTAAATTATGTCGTCTTTGCTAACTTTCTGGGGCTTGAAAGTTGCATAGCTGTCAATGGAGAGACAGAAAGCTCTCAGATTTCATCAAAAAGATCTTAATTTTCTTTCTGTAGATGAATGAAAGACTTACAGGTTTGGAATGACATGAGGGTGAGAAATTATAACAATTTTCATTTTTGGGTGAACTATCCCTTTAACTATAATAACCCTGGTGGACAGTCAAAAGTCTGGCTGATCAAGACTACCGGTTCTCTGAATATTTCTCTGTGACAGAATATTCTCCATTTCTTCCCCAGTAATCCACGGCTCTCACTCTGTAGTAACCCCTGACCTCCAGACTCTCTGTGCAGGGAAAAACACAAGCAGGTCAATACTATATGGATCAGTGCTTGAACTCATACATTTTGATTTCAATTGAATTCATACCTGGAGAAAAAGTGAAGTATGTGAAAATAGTGTCTCTGTGATTAATCCTCTGGAAAGTGGTCTCATCTTTGGAAAATTCCACTTCGTATGTCTTTATACACCTACAAATGGCATGCAAATTACATTTATAGTTTGAATGAACTAGTTTGATGAACTGCTGTATTTAAACAGTTCTTACTTCGTCCCGATGCAGTGATCCTTCCAAATGATCAGAACTTGTCCTTTGGTGACGGTTATGAAACGCACCCCGTTCACCTGCAGAACGATAACTGCAATATTAAAACCAAACCACAAAGTTTCTAAATCTCTGAAAAGAAAACCATGCACCTGGAATGCAGTTTTGCAATCAAACTTAAATTAATTTCATGCACAGACAGACACAATTTTGGGGTGTAGGTGAACAGTAGATGCTATAAATTCACTTCACATCATGACATAAAAACGAAATTAAACTCAAGGGCAGGTCCAAAGCCTGGAAAATGGTGGCTTACTAAGCTTCATGAGGTGCATCCTGGGATTCTTTTTAGACAAAATGTTTTTAAAATCATGAGAAATAAATTCAGTTAAGCGTGACTGGTAGTGTAACCTTTTGTGTCAGATGCATTTAATGAGAGCTGTGATGTCAAGTGTCCACTGACCTGGTTGGGCTTTTCTTTAGACTGGGCACATATGTGTACAAGCAGCACTGAGGGGACAGGGAGGATTGTCTTCAGCGTCAGAAAGCCATCGGATGGGACCGGCAGAGGTCCATCAGTTTGTGGGTCCTACGACATACACATTCATTTAAAGACTCGCTTTTCTCACTCTTGGCTTGTGATTTTGATGTTTAATTTAGATATTTATATAAAATAAGCTGCAAATTCATAAAAGTTATGACAACCATAATAACCATAAAGGTTATGAAGTCGCAATCATACGCTCATTAACATATGGCCAGCAACACTGAAAAAGTATTTGTCTAGGATGTACAGTAGTGGCCAAAAGTGATGTCCAGCCTAGGAAAATTTATGTAACGCTTCCTTTTACAGTCCTGTGACCCATGTACTTACTATGTACTTATTATAGTAATTATAATTACTGGGTAATAACTAGGTACTAACCCTGAACCTACCCCTAACCCATGTACTTACCTTATATTAGCCAGTACTTTCACTGTAAGTACACTGTAAGTACACGTAAGTACTGTACTGTAAAAGGAAGCGTTACCAAAATTTACATCTTCACTTTTCATTCAAATATTATAAAAAAAATGAGTTAAAGATTGTGTAAGTGTAATTGTGCTTGAAACAAGTCAATGAAACAAGTCAAATTGTACTGACATAACTTTTGGCCACGCAGTCATTCAAAGAAATTATGAACACTTGCAAAACCAAGAGAGAACCAACAAAATATTAATAACTGATTATGTTGTAGTCAATGTATGCTTTTTCCTGTGAGCTATGTTTGTTTTTTGCTAATAAAACCTGTAGCTGTAGTTTGCCTGTTTTTGCTAAATAACTTTGTCAGATAAATACCATAACCAACTTTAGTGTTTTGTTCTGCCATTTAAAATATTTAAAAACATAAAATATTTTCCTGATATTTTGATGGTTTAATTTAAGTTTTGTAGATTCATTAAAAACAAATAGCCTTTCCGGACATCACTTTGGGCCACTATAGTAAATAAAAAAGTTTATCGGAGTATATTTTACTGAAAATGACTATTTCAGTCTTTCTACTTCAAAATTTCACATTTAAGTCAATGTGTTACTTGCCGATTCTTTGTAATTATTTGTGAAATTCACTAGCAATTTAAAAAAAAAAAGAGTGACATTTTTTTCTACACCATTTTTTTCAGTCCATATAAAAAATACACAGAAGTCTTAAAGGTACAGTAGCAAAAACTAAGAAACCAGTAACATTATAAGCAAACTTCATGGAAGTCATCAATAAAAGTGTGTGTTATGAAGGAGTGTGCATGTGTGTGTGTTGAACCTCTTGGCTCCGCAGGGTTTTGAACTGCTGTTCATTGGGATAGTCAGGGCTGCCCATGCTCTCCCACAGTTTAAAGGGGTTTGTTACGTTATTATCCATGTAGTGTGTCACATACATCAGACCTACAAACACAGGCAGGATAGAACTATAAATACAAGCATATTCTGTATTTTTGTTATATACAATACACATAGTTTCAAAGCAGCTTTAAAAAAAATCTTAAAGGGGTCATGAACTGGCTTTTTAAATTTTTTTATATTGTTGTCTGAGGTCAACTTATGACGTTCGCTTGGTTTTTACATTCAAAAACATCAAAATGAATAAGCAATAGGCTATTTTCTACCCTAGTTTTGAGCCTAGCTCAAAAACGCTCGGTTTTTATGGGCGTCTCGCATTGCAGACTTCGCCCACTGCTGTGAGTGGATAACATTTTTGCATATTATAATGAGTTTCGTGTAATGCGCGAATCGGTGGGCGGGGCTAAACCGGCCATGTTGAAGTAGGCGTTGATCTTCTTCTGCGGGGGTGGCAGGCCCGGTTCTACGGGGGTGTTTGAGGGTGCTAAGCACCCTCAAACAAAAGTGAAAGCACCCTCAGATTAAATTTTTATTAGCACACATGTAAACGAGATTTTGCCGACAAAAGAAACACAGACGGATTTCACACTCATACATATAATACACAAAATAAATCCATTAACGCGATTTTTCAAAGACGATTTTTCTTTCTGAGACGGGGCTGCCTTTAGGTAGCCTAAAAATATTAATAGTCCATTTTTAATCATGGACATATGAAATTGGCTCAAGAAAGCTCAAACCTCTACATCACAACAAGACGAAATGACACCGCCTGCCGATGACAGCAGTGAACCCCGCCCTACAACCTCACTCTCACCGCATGACACCCATTCAAACACCGGCGATAAATCCTAGCAAGTGCCGCGGCCGATGGCGCCGCCGCCGCCGAGTGACCTAGCATTTGACTGTCTTAACGAGTGAGTAATTTAATCTTTAAACCAGCTGTTTCGTTTAAAAGGACTGATTCGTTGTCGTCAGAAACTATATGTCAATAATGTAAGTTACTTATTAACTTCTTTATTCAACTGCAGAATAAAATCAGTTTCAATACTTCACACATTTGCAATACTGCTGATATTTGGGGAAAAAGCACTCTGTGTGTAACATTTCTTAACTATATCATATGATAAATGTAAAGCACACAAACTCGTACAGGGACATAGGCTACTCGATCATGCAGATCGCATTTCGTTTAAAGGGATATCGTTCACCCAAAAATGAAACTTCTGTCATAATTTACTCACTCTCATGCTGTTCTAAACCTGTATGAATTTCTTTCTTCTGCTGAACACAAAAGAAGATATTTTGAGGAATATGGGTAACCAGACAGGCCCAAGCACCCATTGACTCCCATAGTAAGAAAAATAAAATACTATGGAAATCAATGGGGCCCATCAACTGTTTGGTTACAGACATTCTTCAAAATATAATCTTTTGTGTTCAACAGAAAAAAGAAATTCATACAGGCTTGAAACAACTTGAGGGTGAGTAAATTGTGACAGAATTTTCATTTTTGGGTGAACAATCCCTTTAACATAATAGCAATTACAATATTGTCGTATGGTATCGCTCGGCCCTATTTTGAGCACCCTCACTATTTTCAGAAGCACCCTCAGTGATTTGGTTCTAGAACCGGGCCTGGGGGGTGGTGTTTTATCCTCTTTGTCGTCATAGTTCCCCACTTTGAAAAACGAGTCCTTTGCTGAGCCTGGTGTCAATAAAAGCTTTTATTGGACTAACAAGGACGTTTTCAGTTCTGAAACTTACAGGATATTCTTATAATTTGATGACCTCTTAGATGTCAAAAGCTCAAGGAAAATTTGATTTCTCAGTTCATCACCCCTTTAATGTTTATAATATCTTAAAGTCGCATTTAGCAGATGGGAGCTGTGCGATAATATAGTTTACATTTTTCAACGATATAAATGATCAAGTTGAGATTTGCTATATAGTATATGTCACCCTACACGAGTATACTGCAGTGGTTCCCAAACCTGTCCTCAAGGCACCCCATCACTGCAGGTTTTCTTTATCTCCCTAATCAAACACACCTGATTCAACTCATCAGCTCATTATCACATGGGTTAATGAGCTGATGAGTTGAATCAGGAGTGTTTGATTAGGGAGATAAAGAAAACCTGCAGTGTTGGGGTGCCTTGAGAGGACATGTTTGGGAACCACTGGTATACTGTATGTATGCGGATAAAGTTGGACATACTTATATATATAAAAATTTAGATAAAGAGCTGGATGATAATATAGTTGACATTTTTCAAAGATATACAGAATCGAGCAGATATGATTCGCTATATAGTACATACAGTTTAACGTGAGTGTACTGTATGTATCCAGGTAAGGTTGGATATACTTATAATAGTTGTTTGTAATAATTAGTATTAATTATTAATTCATTCAAATGATTAATTCGTTATATATGGTGATATTGAGTTATGAAACCTGTGAGGTTTGTCCAATTTGGTGTAGTGACAAGCCTAAGTTCTATTCAATTCTATATTCTTGAGCAAATAACAGAAATGATTTGTATTTTTATTGCATAGGGTGGTCTTTTGTGGTTACTGACCCACACGTTGAGGTATTCCAGCGAGGCGCAGACTGATGATGTCAGCGGTGGAGGAGGTCTGGTTATCTCTGCTGTTATACAGCAGGACGGTGGTCTGCCAGCTATCGGCTGTGTACCGCACCTGAGGGACGTGAACGGTGGCCAACACACCCACTGAAGAATTCACAGTCAACACCTCAGCCTGCACCTGAGTCTCACCTGAGGAACAGTAAATGAATATGAGATTATCACAAACTCTCATGAATGCCACTGTGTTTATCTGCACTGCAGGTTACTGTCATTTCATAGATGCAACAAATGCATAATCAACAAGTTCAACAATTCCAAACAATTATTATGTATACTGTGGGAGCCATTTGCTATTTGTTGATGTAGTGGTGGTGGTCAACACTAGAGGGCAGTGTGCCTATGCTATAGTAGCGAAGGTCACGGTGGCACAGGCGCGCCAGCTGATTTAATGCACAGGTGTAGCGAGGGAAAGTATGCTAGGGTGGCGGGGAGATCACACGGTTTTTACCGCTGGCACGCCACAGCTAGATTAGCCCTCACGTTTGTATATACCCTGAGCTCTGTAAACTATCTTTCCATTAAATGGGAACACCACCCAAAGACGCTAAACGTTGTGGACTTCAAATTCATCCGAAGTGGACAAATAGCGCGTCAAAAACATGATCTAGCCCTCACCCTGCCGAGTGTCTGATTTGTGCTAAGACAGTCACTACACAAGTAAAAACCGCGATCTCGCTGAGATGTCCTGGAGGAAGAACAAATGAAAAGCTGGTTTCGTTTGGATACGTTGGAAGTTGGACAGCGGCTGGATTTCGATGGAGTGCTTTGGAAGTTGAATAAGCAAATGGATTGCTTTATCGAGCTTGAAATTGCAGTAAGGTAGAGCTATAAACTGGGTCATCCATCGCCAATCCTGAGGTAGGATAAATCTTTTTATCATTGACCGGCAAAGGAAAACTTGGATGTTCTTGATAAGCAGGTTACGAACTGAAAGACTTTTACGTCTGCACAACAGTTGACGCAGTGTTAATAATATTGCTATATATGGTCACGTATTGCGAGTGTGTTGCCTAGGCAAACTAAAAGGCAATAGTCGACATAGCGCAATAACAAGGCTCGTGAATCTTACAAAGTAATCTGTTGAAAATGAGTGACACACAAGGCAACGATGAAAATAAAGCTACAGAGTTGCAACGTGAGGGTAGCGAAAAAAGGACAAGAAAGCCTACCGCTAAAGGAATCGTTATGATAATAGAAAGACTTCAAAAGGAAAGAAGTATGATTTTTAAAAAAACAAGCAAAATAAAAGCAGACATCGTCCCGTTTTTGGTTGAAAAGGTTCCTGCAAATGTGACAAGCGTTCAACAAAAGCTAAAAGGGTTTAAGTCTCTATGTCAAAATGCCTTTGATCTTCACAACACATTGCTCAATGAGTTTTCTCTGCCTGAAGAGGAACAGAAAAGACAGGAAGAATGGTTTCAGTCAAAAAGGTCCGTTAATGATGCCTTTGTTGAGGAAGTGTATAAATGGTTGAAGGAGATGGGAGCTTCATGTGATGATGAAAATGTGAATGATGTCGCTGACATTGTTGATGATGATGGTGATGATGGCGATGATGATGATGATGATGGTGATGGCCAGGGGGCACAACGAAAGGTGAAAACCAAAGATGCTCAATCTGTGTGTCAAGATGACATTGGGCCAGGGGACAGTGTGTCTAATGTGTCCAGCAAAAGATCAAGCAAAAGAAGCCATGGCAGTTCCAGTACATCTTCCGCACGGTTAAAGGCAAAGGCAGAAAAGGCAGCTTTGATGGAGAAGGCTGCTGCTTTACAAAGGAAGCATCAGCTCGAGGAACAAGAGGAGGAACTCCGATTGGAAAGAGTCAAGCTGAGGAAAAGAAAGGAACAGTTGGAGCTTGATGCACAAATTGCTATGGCTGCTGCAAGGCTTTCAGTGCTGGAAGGCAGTGATGTGGGAATGGCTGCATCAGATGGAATGAACTCATACGTGAGTAAGGCATGTAAAGGGCAAAGTCTTGAACTTAATCCAAACGCAAGCATTTATGTTTCTAAACAAAGCACAATGGCTACAAAACCAACCTCAAGAGAACCACTTTTGTCTCCTATGCATGTCAAGGACCCCTTTGCACGCTCACAGAATCACGAACAGTGTCGTGTCATATCATCAGCAAGGGATAGCACTTTTAGACTGCAGTCACAGCCACACAATGGAATACATGATACTGGCCAACAGCATCGGTTTAAAAATGTTCCTACAACCTTAGCAACTGTGCCTGCTGGATCAGTAGCTGCACAAGAACAGCAATTGCACAGGCTTCAGCCAGCGCAGAACACTCCACCAATGCAAAGCACTGTGGACCGGAATGCCATAAGTGGAATCTTGCAAAAGCAGAATGAGATTACAGCAATGCTTGTGCAGCAGCAAATGTCATCAAGTTTGCCACAGAAAGACATTGCCATATTCGATGGGGATCCATTGCAATTTCTTTCATTTGTTAGAGCTTTTGAACACTGTATCGATGGGAGAACTAGCAGCTATCAAGACTGTCTGTACCTGTTAGAGCAATATACTACAGGGCAGCCTAGAGAGCTGATTCGAAGTTGCTTACACATGTCATCGCAGCAAGGATATCAAAGAGCAAAAGGTCTTCTGAGAGAGCACTTTGGCAGTGAACAGAAGATAGCAACCGCCTACATGGACAAGGTGTTCGGATGGCCTATCGTAAAGGCTGAGGATGTTAAGGCATTGCAAGAATTTGCACTTTTCCTACGAGGCTGCTGCAATGTTATGACTGAGATACAATGTATGGAGGAATTGAATATTCCATCAAATATGAAGAATGTGATAATGAAATGGCCGTACAGGCTGCGGGACAGATGGAGATCTATGGCCTGTGAGCTACAAGAGCGACGAGGCTATCGAGCCACCTTTCCTGATATGGTGAACTTTCTTGAGACTCAAGTCAAAATCTTGTCTCATCCGCTTTTTGGTGATATTGCAGACACACAATCCAGCGCTTTGAAGGTTATGAGTAGTAGAAGGCCAGTGTCCAGGAGTAATATCAAAGGAAGCAGTTTTGCAACTAACATTTCGGCGATGCCAAGCCAGCCCAGTGCTTCGAAGGAGTCAGGCTTAGAATTCTGTCACTATTGTAAGCGGTGTCATCTGTTGCCCAAGTGTCCAGGCTTGAACAAAATTCCTCACAGGGAGAAGATTGAATTCTTGAGAGGAAAGGGTATTTGCTTTGGATGCTTGAAAGTGGGCCACATGAGTAAAGAGTGTAGAAGTCGTCTGACCTGTGATGAATGCAATCTGAAACATCCAACTATTTTGCACATCTACAATAAGGACAAGATAACTAAGACACAGGAAGTAGAAGTAAATAACGCACTGGTGTCGCTGCAGGCATGTGGTTGTACTGGGGCCGGAGATCAACATTGTACTCTTTCCATCATTCCTGTACAGGTGAAAGCTAAGAAAGGACACAAGGTGCTCAGAACATATGCCTTCTTGGACCCTGGAAGTACAGCAACATTTTGTACTAACAGGTTTTTGAAGAAGTTGAATCTGCAGGGTAAAAGGACCAACATTCTACTACGCACCATGGGCCAAGAAAAGGTTGTTGAAAGTCAAGTTGTTCCAGGTCTAGAGGTGTCCGAATTGGGTGGCAGCCAGTTCTTGGACCTCCCGGAAGTATACACACAGGACGCAATTCCAGTGTCAAAGAGCAATATTCCTAACCAGCAAGACCTTGAGAAATGGGAATATTTGAGAGATGTTAAAATTCCAGAATTGGATGCAGATGTTGAAATCTTGATTGGGACCAATGCACCAAAATTGATGGAGCCTTGGGAAATTGTTAACAGCGAAGGTGGTGGACCCTACGCCGTGAGGACCCTATTGGGGTGGGTCATCAACGGTCCATTGAGAGGCAATAGTGGATGTTGCAAGAGTAGCTGCTCAACCGTCTATGCCAATAGGATATCCATAACCAGGCTGGAGGAGATGTTGGTTTCTCAGTACAACCAAGACTTTAATGAGAAGTCATTGGAGGAGAGGCAGGAGATGTCAAGGGAAGACTTGAGGTTCATGGAGGTCCTTGAGAAGTCTACACACTTGCAAGGAGGTCATTACTGCATGGATTTACCCTTCAAGACTGATGACATCACCATGCCAAATAACCGGTGCATAGTGGAACAGCGTGTTAACTGTCTAAAAAGAAAGTTTGAAAGGAACAAATCTTATCAGGAGGAGTATACAGCGTTTCTCTCACAGATGATTGACAGCGGATATGCTGAAGTGGTGCCTAAAGACCAGCTGGATTGTACAGAGGGCCATGTGTGGTATCTACCTCATCATGGGGTGTATCACCCAAGAAAGAAGTCTCTAAGGGTGGTTTTTGACTGTGGAGCTGGATTTAAAGGAACATCCTTGAATTATCAGTTGTTGCAAGGTCCTGACTTTACCAATTCACTTTTTGGCGTTTTAACAAGATTCAGACAGGAGAGTGTTGCCCTGATGACCGATGTCCAGGCTATGTTTCATCAAGTGAGGGTGTCGAAAAGACACGTGGATTTCCTTCGTTTTCTATGGTGGCCAGAGGGAGATACGACACAAAGCCCACTGGAACATAGAATGAAGGTGCACATCTTTGGAGCTGTCTCGTCACCGAGCTGTGCAAGCTACGCTTTAAGGAGAACTGCGGCAGACAACAAGGACAACTTTCAAGCTGAAGTGATTGAGACCATATACAACAACTTTTATGTGGATGACTGTCTAAAGTCATTGCCTTCAGAGAAGGAGGCTATAAAGTTGGTTGCGGATCTCACCGAGTTGTGCTCAAAGGGAGGGTTTCGACTGCTCAAATGGACAAGTAACAGTCGGGCCGTGTTGTCGTCCATTCCTGAAGAAAAGCGATCCAAAACAACTAGGCAGCTGCACCTGGAACAAGACCGGCTACCCATGGAGATGGCACTTGGACTGAATTGGTGTGCTGAAAGTGACACTTTTACATTTAAACCTGCAGTGGAAAGACGGCCACATACTAGACGCGGAATTCTATCAATCGTTGGTTCCATATATGACCCATTGGGTTTTTTATCTCCTTTGACCTTGCTGCCAAAGTTGCTGTTGCAAGAAATGTGCCGAAAAAACTTGTCTTGGGATGAGCCCATACCACAGACACTTTTACAACAGTGGACCGGATGGCTGTCGGACTTGGAGAAGGTGGCGAAGCTTAAGGTGAGCCGCTGTATCAAGCCAAAGGGCTTTGGAAGATCTGCCAGTGCACAGCTACATCATTTTGCTGATGCTAGCAGCTATGGTTATGGCACAGTGTCCTATCTAAGGCTGGTGAGTCAAGAGGAGCGAGTGCATGTTGCCTTTATGTTGGGTAAAGCCAGGGTTGCGCCATTAAAACAGACAACTATCCCTCGTCTTGAGCTCACGGCTGCAGTGTTGGCGGTTAAGGTCGATAGGATGTTGAAGAAGGAGCTGTTGCTGCAATTGGAGGAGTCACACTTCTGGACAGACAGTCAGACTGTGTTGAAATACATCAACAATGATACAAAACGCTTTCATACCTTTGTTGCTAACAGAGTGGCTGCAATACGGGAAGCAACAAATCTCAGTCAGTGGAAGTATATCAGCTCCAAGAACAATCCCGCTGATGAAGCCTCCAGGGGTCTGAGTGTGGATAACTTTCTTGCCTGTAAGAGGTGGTTGGAGGGTCCTGACTTTCTCCAAAGACCGGAAATGGATTGGGCAAGACCTTTGGAGCCGCAGCCCATCTCCTCAGACGACCCAGAGGTCAAAAGGGACGTCCTGGTAAATATGATTACACACACAGAAGATGCGACCTCTAAGCTCATGACTTACTTTTCTGACTGGTCTAAACTTAAAATCTCTGTAGCTTGGTACTTAAGGCTCAAATCTATTCTTTTGGAGCTGAGCAGAGAGAGGAAGTTGATTTTGGCTTCTTTAGATCTTACTGGCTCATCTTTGGAGGAGAGGATGAGAGAGGTTAGAGGAGCAATTGGCAAACAACCACTTTCTGTGAGTGAGCTCTCTAAAGCCGAAGCTGCTATCATACATTTCAGTCAGCAAGCAACATTTCAGGAAGAAATCTCAATGTTGAAAAGTGGAGCATCTTTTGTGAAGAAAACAAGCAACATTTACAAATTAGATCCAGTGCTCAGTGACAATTTGTTGAGAGTAGGTGGAAGACTTGGCCGTGCAGCTTTGCCTGAAGAGCTTAAGCATCCTGCGATTCTCTGTAAGGGGCAACATATATCCAGTCTTATTCTGCGGTCCATACATCAACAGCTTGGGCATGCTGGACGGAACCATATGCTCTTGACTTTGCGGCGCAAGTATTGGGTTACTAACGCCAACTCTGCTTGCCGGAGAATAATATCTGAGTGTGTGGTCTGTAGAAGGCATCGCGGACAGCCAAGTGAGCAGAAGATGGCTGATTTACCCAGTGAAAGAATAAGTCCAGATCTGCCTCCCTTCACCAACGTCGGGGTGGATTATTTCGGACCCATTGAAGTCAAGAGGGGGCGTGCTATGGCCAAAAGATATGGGGTCATCTTCACCTGTATGGCCAGTAGAGCTGTGCATTTGGAGGTTGCTTACACTCTGACCACGGATTCTTGTGTCAATGCTATTAGGAGATTCATTTGTCGAAGAGGTCAGATCTGCAGTTTAAGATCGGACAATGGTACCAACTTTGTTGGTGCAGAGCGAGAGTTAAGAGAAGCTTTAGCAGCTATTGATTACAGCAAGATTCATGGTGCTCTCATAAAAAGGGGCATCGATTGGATTTTTAACACCCCGGCTGCATCACATCATGGCGGCGTTTGGGAGCGCCTCATTAAGATAGTCAAGCGAGTTCTGTATTCTGTTCTGCAGCAACAGTCTTTGGATGATGAAAGCTTCCATACCATTCTGTGTGAGGTGGAAGCCATTCTGAATGACCGTCCGATAACCAAGGTGTCTGACGATGTTAACGACTTGGAAGCGCTCACACCCAACCACATCCTTTTGCTGAAAGGAAAACCTGTTCTTGCCCCTGGAATCTTTCAAGAGAATGATCTTTACATTAGAAGACGATGGAGACAAGTTCAGTATCTTTCAACTTTGTTCTGGAAAAGGTGGATAAGGGAGTACCTGCCGCTGTTACAGGAACGGCAAAAGTGGGCGAGGCCGCGAAGAAGTTTTGAAATGGGAGACATTGTAATCATTATGGATCACACTGCTCCGCGTGGATCATGGATTATGGGAAGAGTGACAAAGACTTACCCAGATAAGAAGGGCTTCATACGTGCCGTGCAGTTGAAGACTAAGACAGGGCAGTTGGAGCGCCCTATTTCCAAGCTTTTCCTGTTGCAAGAAGCTGTGTAATGGTCATGACCCAACGCTGGTTAACATCCAATCCAGAAGAAAGAAGACCTGAAGACCTTCTTGAATGACTCCCTGTTTTGTAGTTTAATTGGGCACACTGTCCCAATTAGGGGCCGGTGTGTGGGAGCCATTTGCTATTTGTTGATGTAGTGGTGGTGGTCAACACTAGAGGGCAGTGTGCCTATGCTATAGTAGCGAAGGTCACGGTGGCACAGGCGCGCCAGCTGATTTAATGCACAGGTGTAGCAAGGGAAAGTATGCTAGGGTGGCGGGGAGATCACACGGTTTTTACCGCTGGCACGCCACAGCTAGATTAGCCCTCACGTTTGTATATACCCTGAGCTCTGTAAACTATCTTTCCATTAAATGGGAACACCACCCAAAGACGCTAAACGTTGTGGACTTCAAATTCATCCGAAGTGGACAAATAGCGCGTCAAAAACATGATCTAGCCCTCACCCTGCCGAGTGTCTGATTTGTGCTAAGACAGTCACTACATATACAATTATAACTATTTGATATTCAGTAGTAGTGGGCGATATAAGCATTTTGTGGCGAGCAGGACGAGGCCGAGGGCCACGGTGAAGGACGAGAGAGGCCAGGCCTGGATTTTATTTGATGTTTAGAACTTCTTTAGCTAATTATACAGTTTGACATAATTGTGCACTGTTCGAATTCTGTGTACACCCTTTATGGAGCGGGTCCTAATTGGATTCAATACAATTCCTCAAAAATCACACTATGAAAAACAACAAAGATTTAGATACAAACTGTAAACTTTTAATATCAACATTTGTCAAACATTACAAAAACATTATATCTGAAAATATGATTTATAAAAATGTTTTTAAACCAATTTTTTACAAAATTGGAAAATAAACAGTATATTTGTTTTTTTTTTGCATATAAATTTTTTTTACTTTTTTTTGTGTGTGTACATTTTATGCTTTGAACGTCGTAACTGAACAATACAATTTTGCTGTATAATGAAATTTTTTAATTTTCCTAAGTTCACTTTCCCTAGTTTCCTAAGACCTAGTTCCCTAGTTTCATTATTCACTCACAGGGAAGTGAGAAACCAAACATAACAAAAACATACATCAAATAAATGTTTTTTATAATTTTTTTGGCTCTGTGAAGCTGCCTTTGAAAATCCTACATAAAAGTTTTGGTTAAAAGCTAGGTATGTTAGATATCTTGAATATTGAAATGAGAGCTTATTTTACTATCTGTGTCTGACAAAGATTTTCATCTGTAATTTGCAAATAAAAAAAGCTTTTTCAAGTGTGTTTGGTTAGGGTTAGATCACTTTTAGATACACTTGCACGTTAGAACTGGAGTTGAAGTGCCCTTACATACAGAAAATAAATGTTTTTATTTTGTGTCTGTACAGTTGCTTTTGAATGGCTGCCTATGAGGGTCAAATTGACCCCCGAACATCACGAACGTATAGTAATTTTGTTTGTATATGTCAAAACACATCAGCATGTTGAAACTTTGCATGCATGTTCATCATGATAAATGAGAAAAAGTCACAAAATATCAAGAAAAAAAACAAAGGTTAACCAGTATTTCCAACAACTAGAAAATCGAAACGGGTCAAATTGACCCGCAACATAACACAAGGGTTAACTGTTATATCACCCACTAACACTGATGATTCATTATAAATGTTCATTACCTAACAATGCCAACAGGCCCATCACAGTCAGGACAGGTTTCCGCAGAAACTGCACGTGTGGCGGGTTTGTGTTGTTGATCTGGAATCGAGCCGTGAGCGTGCGCTGGGTAAACGGGTGTGGGTGGTAACTAAGGAAAGCATTGTCGTTGCTAAGCAGCGTGTAGTTGACGGTACTGTTCTGGTCAGCGATGAGCAGGTTTTGATGCTGTGAGATGACCTACAACACCAGAGGCATGAAAGGAGACTGTGATACTGCACCAAATATACCTAGACTCACTGAACTAACAAGCTTTAACGAATCATATAAAAGAAAGCAAATCATTTAAGAAATAAAACAAAAAAAACTTAGAAATAACAATATTTTGTGTCTTTAGGTTTGAGGTAGGGCTCCACAATAAGGTGGAAAAAGTTTAATTGTGATTTTTTTCTGAAAATAGTAATGATATATATATATATATATATATATTATCATTATTATTATGATAATCATAAAATAGTTATTAACAACTATTAGTTAGTTATCTAATGATTTCTGTTTTATTTTGATTAATTGTGCATACCTACTATTAGCTATTGGCCACTTAAAATTTTCATCTGTCTTGCTCCAACTTTCTGTTTTAATAGGAAATACACCAGCTGAGGAAAGACAATTTTATTTGTCAAACCATTTTAAGTAGTTTTTGCTATTAAGGAATGGGCTGAGGACAATATGATTGGCTGAATTCTGCTTCAGGACCAGGATGTTGAAAGGAATATGTCCTCATGTAAATCATCATGTCCTACTGATCACAGAAAAGCACAGTTGGTGAAATGAGAGATTAGAGCGAGAACAGAGAAACACAGCACTCTCCTGTACCTTAACCACCATGGCTGCATAGGTGACATCCGCTCTCCAGGTGAGCGGTTTGTTCCAGCCAACCAGCGGATCAGCCTCGTCATTGTAGATCGGTACAGAACCAAACTGAGGAAACCGCTGCTGGATCTCGCGTACAGTGGCCACTTCCTGCTGCAGGATGGGCAGCGAGCTTCCACCTCCCTGCAAAACAAAGAAATACATACTACAATAATCAAAAATCAATTACTCATTTGTCATTTACTTATCTGAAGCAACTTGCAGTATACTTATTACAGGAACAAGATCAAAGTCAACATGAAAAACTATCTCTACACATTTTACTTCGGTAATGTGATATTCAACAAGGACAAATTTAGGTCAGGACTTGATTTCACATGGTATATTTGCGTTTTATTATCACTTATTACACGGGTCTCTGAAATGCTTGATTCTGATTGGGCAGTCGTGACGTTAATTCCCTGATAATGACAGTTATCACCAGCAATCCTGTATAATTTCACATTTATGCATTTTGCAAATGCTTTTATTAAAAGAGACTTGCATTGTATTCAAAGTACACATTTTTATCAGTTCTTGCATTTGAGGCTAGCACATCCACATCTTTCATGTCTCTCATATCCCCTCGTATCATGCAAGCGCAGCTGGTGCCATCTTGTGTCTCAGTTATTAACTTGTTACAAGCCCAGTTTCTAAGAGAGAGGGAGAGAACTTCTGTCTCCAGGTCCTGGGACAGGTACAAAGCGCAGCGAAACCAGATTTTAAAGTAGAAAGATATAACGAATTTTATTTAAATGATCAGTGGGATACAAGGAAATAAGATTTCAGGAGGCGAAACGGCCAAAATAATAAACAAAAGACATTCTACCAATCATGGCCTCCTAATAATCCCCATCCACTGAATTGGCTCTGTGATGCCTACATCTGGGTTCTGATCATGCTGTCAGAGTTTATTTTGCGGCTGGATGTACATTATCCCTTACTTATCATAAACTCTCATGTACCTTCTTGTGTAGTGCGATGTAGTCTAGCCGTACGCCGGTCTCTCCAGTAAAGTAGTTTGTGCCGTTGTAACAGTGCTGCAGCATCTCCCAGCAGTACAGCGAGCGGGGTGGAGAACGACAGGAGTCTCCTGGACCCCCGAACTTCAAGACTGGACTCGCTGCACGAAGGCCCTCAGAGCAGGCATCGTAATAGTTTAGAAACCCTGGAGGAGTGGAGCAGGAGAAATTCACTGTCACCACAATGAGGCTGGTAGATTGCCCTCAGCAAAACCACTCAAATTAAAACTTGTCTGACACTTTCTTGTTTTGTCCACACCACAAAGGCGCATAATTTCTGTGCTCGAGAACAACATGTGGAGAAATACAACACATAAACTTAGACGGTGCTATATAAATCCAGAGACGATTTACATTGCAGCATTTGTTGTCACTTTATTTGATGAACAGATTGAATTTAGGCTTTTTATTCACATATAAACATTGATCATTGAACATAAACAGAAGCTCAACCAAATCTGCTTGACGCATGAGAACAAACTGAAGCTCAAATGTGATGCGTAACACGAGAATGAACCTCATTGGTTCTCACACGTCAATCGAACATGCTTGAGCCTCCGTTTACCACAACTGATGTGTGAGTTGATCAATGTTTAGATGTGAATAAAAGCCTAAATTCAATCTGCTCATCATATAGAGTGATCGAGTCTCTTCAGAAAATTTGGACTAAACCGCTCAATTCATTTGGATTGGTTTTACGATCTCTTTTTGAAGTACCAAAGTGGTAGTTGTGTAGCTGTCAATGGAGAGACAGAAATCTATCAGATTTCATGAAAAAGGTCTTTATTTGTGCTCAAAAGATGAACGAAAGTCTTACGGGTTTGGAAAGACATGAGGGTGAGTAAATTATGACATAATTTTCATTTTTGGGTGAACTATCCCTCTAAGGGTGCTCATATACAAATTTCCTCAAAATACAGACATACAAAGTAGACCCTGGTTCAGTTTGGTGCAAATTACATATGTCTATTTAAACATTTCCCCTCTACATGGTACAATAAAATTGTTGACTTCCAGATCTTCAAAAAAATATAGCTGCAATTACAGGGCCTGAGGTTATATACCCGCAAGACAATCCCAATGGATCTCAAGACAAATTTAAAAGTTGGGCAACTTGGGACTATAACTAACTTGCAGCAATCATTGCGGGATGTTCAAACAACAGAGCAAGATATGCAATGCAACGTGCATGACTGTCAGAAGACAAATCAAGATAAATGCTGCTAAAAATACAAGGGGAAAAAAAATCTATGAATCTAGATTTTAAGAATCTACGAACATTTTGTTTCTAGTCCATTTGGATTAAAACTTATAAGCAGAAATGACAGTGTTTTGGCTCAGACAACAAAAAAAAAATATATTAGACTGTACCTTGGATTGACACAGTGATGTTGTCAAAGTCGTGGTTGTTCGGCTCATTCCACGTCTCGAAGTTCCACTGAGAGACAAATCTGAGGCCATATTTCCCTGCACACATATAAAACAGCAGGAACAAACACAGCTTTCTAAGAGATCTGGGCTAGAAAACAAAAGGTTCAAACTGCACTACAAGTGCTTTATCCATCATCACTATCTAATACATTACAACTTCACTCTCATACTCACCTATGTATCTTTTGGCGATCAAATAGACCAAATTTCTCCATTCAGTAACTTGTCTTTTGTCTTCAAAGTTGCTGAAGGTGTTGGACACACTGCCCATCAGTTCAAACCCTTTAAAAAGAAGCAATCCTCTTTGACACAATGCAAAGTTTTTAAATGAACCCTATTGGCAGCAGCCTAATCCTACATTAGGCAGGCACAGATTTCACTGTGATATTCCGAATTTGAAAAACAATGTTTGAAATCTTAGTCCTACTTAGTCAAGAAATAATGCAGAACTTAGACCAGGACAGTAAAGCCAGTAGAAGATGAATATTTCCTGATCTGAGCTTGCTTGCCCCGTTTCACCATCTTGTGCTCTGTATGTGTCTGTTGCATTACATACCCGGCTGCAGTCCGTTCTGCCAGAGAAGGTCAATCAGCTGGTCTAAGTGAGTGAAGTTGTAGTGATATTCTCCATTGTTAACTCTACACAAACATCAGAGATAACAAATATTAGTACTACAGTAAACTAGTTTATTTGGAGATGCATGGAGAATATAAAAAAAAGCATTTAAGTAAAGATTATCTGTCGATGCACAAACAGAAAAATAGATAGTATGTCAAAAGCAGATTCCAAGAGAGAAAAGAGATTATGAGAGACATAAGTATTTTTATGCATTTATGCATGCGATACAATGTACTTCATCCCTTCATCACTTTACAATAAGATTTAATTTGTTAACATTGATTATATTAGTTAACATTAACTAACAATGAACAATACTTCTACAGCATCTATTAATCTTAATCAAAGAGAATTTCAATATTTAATAATACGGTATATTTTTTTAGTTTAAATTTGTGTTTGCACAGTGAACAAACATGAAGAAACAATGCCCAGTTACATTTTTACTACCTAATGTTAAAAAAAGATGCTTTAAGAATATATTGCTCATTTTAAGTTCATGTTAGCTAATGCATTAACAAACGTTAACAAATATTGTAGTGTTACCGAAATCTTTAACAAGCAATAGACATCTGCACGATAAATGCTTGATAACGTAAATATTGCACCTTAAACATTAACTGTAAACCATTTGAATTTTATCTTAAACCTTTTAATTTAACTTTGACCCAGATGTTTTTAGACAAAAAAAAGGTTAACGATTTTTAATGAGAGAGAGAGATGCATATGCATATTATTATCAATCTTAATGTTTGCATATTTACATACACAAACTAAGTATGTTATATATGAAAATATTTCACATTCACCAAACAGAGGACGAGGAAGTCTGACTCTGGGAATATGGAGTAACTGACCGTGCGGACACCAGCTCCAGCATCCAGTGTATCCGCACCTGCTGGATTCCTCTGTGTGGCACAGAGCCGATCAACGCCAGATTCATCTGCTGGTCTGGACTGAGATCGTACAGCAGTGCATCAGTGTGTGGCAGTGGAGGGCTGCAAAAACAGGACACAAAGGTGAATGTTGTGCTTATTCATATTTATTTACCCACTAAAAAAATTACATAGACAATGTTTTCCTGGAAATGCTGGGCTCACTAACAAAAGAGTACAAAAACTATAATGGTATGATCACACTTTATTTATTCATTCATTCATTCTTTCTTTCATTTATTTGTTAAATAAGGTAACAGTTTGGACATGTATGTACCATAGTACTAGTACTACTCCTACTACTAGTTTACTACTAGTAGGAAGAGAATCAATCAAAACTAACTTTAGCTGGAAATATAATTATTCAAAAATCGCTATAAAGCCAAAACAATCTCTGTTACCGTAAATTGTATGTTTATCTCTGTAAAGCTGCTTTGAAACAATCTACATTGTTAAAAGCGCTAAATAAATGAAGATGACTTGACTTGACTACTACTTTGTTTTGAGTATAATGTAAACACTGCGATGTATGAATATGTAATCATGCAGCGCTATGGTTTCCCTTAAAGTGGCAGTATTATTAAGTAAAGTGGTTATATCAGTAATACCATGATAATTAATAACTATACAATGTATGGTATTTCAAATAATGGTAATTCATGGTATTTAAATGGCAAACCAATGTCCAAAGTAGTACCATGATACTCTTTTGCCGTAATATAATTTATACTCGCTGTAAGTTACCATATTAGTAAAGTTTAGTGTTCAACATAACAGTTTTATCCTACCAGAATCCAGTGCTTCTCCAAAAGTGCTTCAAGTTTCGTAGCTGCTTGTCAACATTCACTTGAACCTCCACAGATGATGATATAACAGACTGCAGCTGTTTTATCATCAGGAATGATATAAACACTGTCCATGTGAACGAACTGTGTTTACATCTATGCATGCTGCTGACGTCACTTGTAAACATAAACTCACTTTACGTGTCTTTCACTTAACAACTTCATAGACATATTATCTTATGTTTAAAATTTCAGAAATCGTATTCGGTGACGTTAAAAAAATATTTTCCCCAACTTCTGTGCTCATAAGATGTACGGGTCTCCATCTGCTCTCTTCAGAAAAGTTGGTACACTGACGTCATTGACCTGCGACTTGTGTTTTTGTGTCGACAGCTGAATGTCGCTGCCTGCTGGTCTAAATGTGAAATGCCTTCAATGAATGAAGGGCAGTGAAAAATACCTTTTTTAAATCTACACTGCATTTTTATAAGCCTATATATAGTACAGTATAATATAGTAAAGTGACGATATAGTAGCCAAAACAATACACACTCAAGCTAAATGTTCAAATATCCTTGTGTCCTAATGTAAAACTCATTCAAGGTTGTTAAACAAATTTTTTACTTTATTTTATCAGTCTTTCTTTGCTTGTTTCTTTTTTAAAGCATCTAAAGCAGCGTGACTTTTAGGATAATTAAAAAAGATGTGGGTTGTTTTTATTATGATCAAGGAGTTTAAATTGGCAAATGTTGTTATAACAGGCCAGGCTGACATATGTATATAGGCCTAGCACATTTATTACATTTATAGAATATATCTATATGCATAATATTTATATGCATAATACAGAAAGAAGAAATCATGTTAAAAAAAATCATATAAGACCATTTAAAAATGGATGAAAATAAAGGAACAAAAAAGAATCACAACATAAAAGTTGCATTCAAAATAATTATAATAAGGGTAAAATAATGTTTTACAGATTCCAGCTAAAGCAGAATGTATAAGATAAGATCAAATATATACACTCACCTAAATGATTATTAGGAACACCTGTTCAATTTCTCATTAATGCAATTATCTAATCAACCAATCACATGGCAGTTGCTTCAATGCATTTAGGGGTGTGGTCCTGGTCAAGACAATCTCCTGAACTCCAAACTGAATGTCAGAATGGGAAAGAAAGGTGATTTAAGCAATTTTGAGCGTGGCATGGTTGTTGGTGCCAGACGGGCCGGTCTGAGTATTTCACAATCTGCTCAGTTACTGGGATTTTCACGCACAACCATTTCTAGGGTTTACAAAGAATGGTGTGAAAAGGGAAAAACATCCAGTATGCGGCAGTCCTGTGGGCGAAAATGCCTTGTTGATGCTAGAGGTCAGAGGAGAATGGGCAGACTGACTCAAGCTGATAGAAGAGCAACAGTGACTGAAATAACCACTCGTTATAACCGAGGTATGCAGCAAAGCATTTGTGAAGCCACAACATGCACAACCTTGAGGCGGATGGGCTACAACAGCAGAAGACTCCACCGGGTACCACTCATCTCCACTACAAATAGGAAAAATGCCTTGTTACCACTGTGCAGGCTGGTGGTGGTGGTGTAATGGTGTGGGGGATGTTTTCCTGGCACACTTTAGGCCCCTTAGTGCCAATTGGGCATCGTTTAAATGCCACGGCCTACCTGAGCATTGTTTCTGACCATGTCCATCCCTTTATGGCCACCATGTACCCATCCTCTGATGGCTACTTCCACCATGTCACAAAGCTCTAATCATTTCAAATTGGTTTCTTGAACATGACAATGAGTTCACTGTACTAAAATGGCCTCCACAGTCACCAGATCTCAACCCAATAGAGCATCTTTGGGATGTGGTGGAACGGGAGATTCGCATCATGGATGTGCAGCCGACAAATCTGCGGCAACTGTGTGATGCCATCATGTCAATATGGACCAAACTCCCTGAGGAATGCTTCCAGCACCTTGTTGAATCTATGCCACGAAGAATTGAGGCAGTTCTGAAGGCAAAAGGGGGTCCAACCCGTTACTAGCATGGGGTACCTAATAAAGTGGCCGGTGAGTGTATATATATATATATATATATATATATATATAATCATATATGTATATATAATTATTATTATATATTATATTTTATTGATTATAAGAATTTAGTTGCGGAGTGGACCAAAAGTCTGTCTAGCAAGATAAAATAAAAAAATATGGAGCGACCAATCTATGATTATAATGGCAAGCGGTTTACTTTGCAGGTCAGAATCAGCTATGACAACCCTAATCTTGGTTTTCAGTCTCCTGTCTGTCTGAGTCTGGCTGTTCCTGGGAGTTGAAAATAATCATAATGTAAATACGAAATAAATGATGCTAATTGTTGAAAGGATTATGTCTGTTGGAAATAGGTGGAGAAATCCAGGAGCAGGAAGACAAGACATTTGAGCTTTGAGGTAATCGGTTTCAGTTCTTGATTCAATCTTGATAAAATAACAGTTTTTAAACCCTTATTCAGAAAACATGTTTGCATGTGCCACAGCTACTGGAGTATTTCTGCATCAAGGATGTATTAAATTGATCAAAAGTGGCAGTGAAGACATTTATAATGTTTCAAAAGATTTCTTTTTAATAAATGTAATAAATACATTTAATAAATGCAAATAAATGAATGATTTCTGAAGGATCATGTGACACTGAAGACTGGAATAATGATGCTTTGCCATCACAGGAATGAATTACATTTTAACATGTATTAAAATAGAAAACCGCTATAATTATTAATAACTATAATAATAAATATTCTAATTTGTATTAATATCTCACAATATTACTGTTTTTTTACGGTCATGGTTCATTATTTTTGCTCCCCTTTGCAATTTCAGCTAGTAATGCTGAGACTAAATATAATGAAGGCAATAACATTTCATATGAACAAACAATTAAAAGCGAGTCATATGAATGAGTCCTGTTGATGAGATTTATTTAAAAGAAATGAACAGACTCAAAAAAAAAAAAAGTTCCATTAAAATACAACTCAAAAAGCATTGTTAAACAGTCAGTTTTACATGTTTTCTTTATACTACCTGTACATTAGACTTCACAATTGCAACTATTTTCAAATAACTTAAGTAACTTGTTTTTAAAAGTGCAAATTCATAATTCATACATGGGAATTCCATGGGTAAGACGTGGGTACATGGGAAAGTTCACATTTCCTTTGTGCAACGAGAGTGAGAAAGAATGAGTGAGTGAGTGAGTGTAGAAACGCAGTGTGCTGACTATGACTTCTGCTCTGCTCCTGTGGAGGACTGAGGCGTGCTGTCCGGCTTTATTATCTGATAAGTGATGAGATACTCTGGATAGGCCTGGAAAACAACAACAACAAAACACATTAAGGGGCCATTCACACAGAACATGTTTTTTGTTTTCATTTTTCATGTTTTTTCAATGTAAACGCAGTGCTCGAAGTGGGGCGGTACTCACCGGTACGCAGTACCAGCACATCTACATTTTACTCTTAAGAGTACCTGCACTTTTTCTTGCGTACCGCTACTTCTCGCATGTAGCCGGTACTCTACTGACAGAAAAAGCGTGACGGCCGTTTAACCCCTTATTTACACTGCACACATCTGCGGCGCGTTACGGCTGCGAAACGGCTACCGCTGATCGCGGGCACCGCAAGCGTGAGCAGCGCGTATTTTTTCCGGCTTGCATGTTAATCAATGAGTGCATTCACACCGCGAGGAGGAGCGTCGCGTGAGCAGCAGTGAAGCGGGGGTTCGGCGTCGAGTCTATTTTTGTTGTGCTACTCACGCCCATTTGAAGTGAAAGCACACTTTTGATGGAGAAAATAAATATGATTTCACACAAAATGCACAGAATTTGCATGTCTAGTGTGTTTTAACAAGAACTGGAGTAGGCTACGTCAGAAAAGAAAATGAAGACTCAAAAATATTTATACAAGATTTAGCCATTTAAACTTGTCTTAATTATTCAGTTTGGGTAAAACTATATGTTTTATAAATAAATAAAACGAGCAAACTAGTCAGAACATAAGCTTTCTTTTAGTTTATGTAATAGCCTACACAGAAAGGTAGGCCTACATGCCCAAATCAAACCCGAGTGTACTTTTTAAAAATGTTTGCCGTCTTGTAAACATATCGAAGTATGACTGAAAAGACAATATCAGAGCTGTTTTCTTGGTTGTTTTTGTTGTTTACCATTTACATGCAATTGTTGTATACCTCCCATCTTAACAAACTTCAAGAATCAAGTTTATAAATGACCAACTTCTAAAAAGAGAATGTTTCTTTGTAAAGAAATGCGCGCACACACGACTTGTTTAACTACATTTATGTTGTTAATAAATAACATTAAATTGTTGTTGTACCAGCAATATTTCCAAGTTTTGTTTTTCACTGTAGAAATTTCAAATGTGATGATTTGCCAATGCAAGAGAGTACCGGCACCTTTTTCCCCCCCACTTCAAGCACTGTGTAAACGTGCTAGGCGGACTCGTTTTTAACCATTGCGCTCGCATCTTTTGTGGCGTCTCACGCAAGACACGTCATTCTAAAAACAGAGCTCAAGTTAAAATAAGTTCAACTTTTTAAAAATGCGACCTAGACCCAGCCTGGGTTTGGTGTTTTTTCTGTGTGAACCGGCCCTAACACACTACGGTTACACTAAAGGCCCTGATCTACTAACAAAATCTGGCCAAAATGAAGCAACTTATCAAAGCAAACTTTCCAGAAAAGGCTGTTAAACAACTTGGAACTATCATTGGTCTTTGGCGTACCTGTTCTCCGCGGTAGATGACGTACTCGGCGTAGGCCAGGCCGTTGACACTGGGACGGCCGATCACAGAGTGATGTCCGGGGGGAGCGTGGGCCATCTTCATGGCGCTGAACTGCAGAAAGGACTTTCCCAATGTCACACGACAGAACAGCATTTGCCTGTGGGAAATAAACACATGAACATGAAACACATCCACTTGTGCATACGTTTATGTTGCATGTCTTATTGTATCAGGTGTGTTCATGTACCTGTGGCACACGTAACAGGAACGGTCTTTGTGAGTGGGGCAGCCAGTGCCGCCCCCGATGCCATAGACGTACTGGTTACTCTTAGAGGAGTTCTCTGCAAAATATATGCCAGCTCCAAACATGCCACCAATATATGCATGGCGCTCATCGAATCCTTTATGGATGATGGCATTTATGAACGGAGATCCTGAAAAAACAAAACATGCTTAGGATTATAAGGAAAACAATTCAATTAATATCAACTCAAAGCAAAATGCAATTCATGGCTACATATAGCAGTGATGCATTTACAGCACATTTCAATGACAGAAAGTACTCTTAACTTGAACTTTGAAGGTCATTTGGTATTAATAATTTAAGTTGTGTAGGCAGATAGTAAGGTTTGTGGTCTTAAAAGGGATACAAATAATGGCCTGCCAAAACTAATTAATTAACAATAAGCAGCTCAAACAGAGCATGGTCGGTACAATTTTTAAAATGTTTTTGTAAGAAGTCTTATGCTATTCAAAGCTGAATTTATTTTATCAAAAATACAGTAAAAACAGTAATATTTTGAGAGATTTTTTAAAATTTTAATTTGTATTTCAATATATTTTAGAATATAATTTATCCCTGAGATGCAAAGTTGAATTTTCAAGCAGCAGTCAGTCCTCTGTCATTATATCAATGTTGAAAACAGTTATGCTGCATGATTTTTTTTGGAGGGGGGGATTTTTTTGATGAATAGAAAATTCAAAAGAATTAAATGCGCATATATACAGGTCCTTCTAAAAAAATTATCATATTGTAATAAAGTTCATTATTTTCCATAATGTAATGATAAAAATTAAACTTTCATATATTTTAGATTCATTGCACACCAACTGAAATATTTCAGGCCTTTTATTGTTTTAATACTGATGATTTTGGCATACAGCTCATGACAACCCAAAATTCCTGTCTCAAAAAATTAGCATATCATGAAAAGGGTCTCTAAACGAGCTATTAACCTAATCATCTGAATCAACTAATTAACTCTAAACACCTGCAAAAGATTCCTGAGGCTTTTAAAAACTCCCAGCCTGTTTCATTACTCAAAACCGCAATCATGGGTAAGACTGCCGACCTGACTGCTGTCCAGAAGGCCATCATTGACACCCTCAAGCAAGAGGGTAAGACAGAAAGAAATTTCTGAACAAATAGGCTGTTCCCAGAGTGCTGTATCAAGGCACCTCAGTGGGAAGTCTGTGGGAAGGAAAAAGTGTGGCAAAAAACGCTGCACAACGAGAAGAGGTGACCGGACCCTGAGGAAGATTGTGGAGAAGGACCGATTCCAGACCTTGGGGGACCTGCGGAAGCAGTGGACTGAGTCTGGAGTAGAAACATCCAGAGCCACCGTGCACAGGCGTGTGCAGGAAATGGGCTACAGATGCCGCATTCCCCAAGTCAAGCCACTTTTGAACCAGAAACAGCGGCAGAAGCGCCTGACCTGGGCTACAGAGAAGCAGCACTGGACTGTTGCTCAGTTTTGCATGTCATTCGGAAATCAAGGTGCCAGAGTCTGGAGGAAGACTGGGGAGAAGGAAATGCCAAAATGCCTGAAGTCCAGTGTCAAGTACCCACAGTCAGTGATGGTCTGGGGTGCCATGTCAGCTGCTGGTGTTGGTGCACTGTGTTTTATCAAGGGCAGGGTCAATGCAGCTAGCTATCAGGAGATTTTGGAGCACTTCATGCTTCCATCTGCTGAAAAGCTTTATGGAGATGAAGATTTCATTTTTCAGCACGACCTGGCACCTGCTCACAGTGCCAAAACCACTGGTAAATGGTTTACTGACCATGGTATTACTATGCTCAATTGGCCTGCCAACTCTCCTGACCTGAACCCCATAGAGAATCTGTGGGATATTGTGAAGAGAAAGTTGAGAGACGCAAGACCCAACACACTGGATGAGCTTAAGGCCGCTATCGAAGCATCCTGGGCCTCCATAACACCTCAGCAGTGCCACAGGCTGATTGCCTCCATGCCACGCCGCATTGAAGCAGTCATTTCTGCAGAAGGATTCCCGACCAAGTATTGACTATTGAGTGCATAACTGAACAATTATTTGAAGGTTGACTTTTTTTTGGTAATAAAAACACTTATTTTATTGGTCGGATGAAATATGCTAATTTTTTGAGACAGGAATTTTGGGTTTTTATGAGCTGTATGCCAAAATCATCCGTATTAAAACAATAAAAGACCTGAAATATTTCAGTTGGTGTGCAATGAATCTAAAATATATGAAAGTTTAATTTTTATCATTACATTATGGAAAATAATGAACTTTATCACAATATGCTAATTTTTTGAGAAGGACCTGTATATATATATTTTTTTTTTACAGTCTATGATTATATATACACTACCGTTCAAAAGTTTGGGGTCGGTACGATTTTAAATACTTTTAAAAGAATTCTCTTCTGCTAACCATGGCTGCGCTTATTTGATTAAAAATACAACAAAAATCAGTTATAGTATTAAATATTATTCCAGTGTAAATCAGCTGTTTTCTGTGTGAATATATAGTAAAGTGTAATTTATTCCTGTGATCAAAGCTGAATTTTCAGCATCACCAGTGTCAGTGTCTTCAGTGTCAAATGATCCTTCACAAATCAGTATAATATGAGGATTTGATGCTCAAGAAACATTTATTATTATTATCAATGTTGAAACAGTTGTTGGTCTGTCAGTTGTACAGTTTTTTTTTGTTTGTTTTTTTGGATTCTTTGATGAATAGGAAGTTCAAAAGAACAGCATTTGTTTGAAATAGAATATTTTGTAACATTATAAATGTCTTTACTGTCCTTGATAAATAAAAGTATTGATTTCTTTCCTCCAAAAAATAAAAATAAAATTCTCACTGACCCCAAACTTTTGAACGGTAGTGTATATATATATTTAAAAAAAAATTACTAATTCCCAGTATGAAGATAATTACATTGGGTCAAAAAGGTAAATATTAGAATAGACCATTTTCTTTGTGTCCTTACAAGGTAATATATTGTTTATATCAATGAGCCCTACAATTTATGCACTAAAGATAAAAACTGAAATGAAACTGAAAACAAAAATTGCAAACATAAAAAAAAAATTAAAAAAAGTAGTTATAAATCTATAAATAAAATTACTTTTAATCTTTACGCTTCATTTGTCTAAACGTGTTTTCAATTCATAGGACAAGCGAGTTCTGCACTTACCGTGAAACAGCATTCGCTCATTGTGGTGGTTGTGATTCTCGTCTGCAATCTCTTTCTGCCTGTGTGTATATCGCTCTCTCAGTTTCTTATTCACCACCTTCTGGATCTACGAGACAACTTCAGTTAGATTTTGCTCAAGAGTAAAACAGACATAGATATAAGTGATAGTTCACCCAAAAATGAAAATTCTGTCATTTACTCGCCCTCATGTCATTCCAAACCTATAAGACTTTCGTTCATCTTCGGAACAAAAATGATCAGCAAACAATGTTTACAGCATTCAAATATGGTCAAGAAAGTTCAAGCATGAGAACCAATGAGGTTCATTCTCGTTTTACGCAGCATGTTTGAGCTTCTGCAAGAACCAATGAGGTTTGTTCACGTGCATCAAGCAAATATAGTTGAGCTTGATTTTATGTTTGCCGATCAATGTTTATACAGTATGTGATTAAAAGCCTAAATTAAATCGTATAACGCGATCACGTCTCTTCAGAAGACTTGGATTAAACCACTAAATTCACATGGATTTTTTTTAAACGATCTCTTCATAACCGTCAGAGCTTTGGGTGAATAGACTTTCAATGGAAAGAAGGAGAAGAAATAAAAAAATATCCTCATTTGTTTTCCAGAGAACAAGCCTTATGGGTCTGGAACGACATGAGGATGACAGAATTTTCAATTTTGGGTGAACTAAGCCTTTAAGATATGTTTCTATATTAAAAAAAAGATCATACAATATGTTAATGTAATACTCTTTTGGACAGCAATACCTATTTTAGATCAGTTAAATATCACTAATGTTGAATACATTTGGTGTGTGTTTACCTTGAGGACATTATATCGACTAAAAACGCCGCCTGCGTTTCCTCCATCCCTGTGCTCCCGAATTGTGCTTTGCATCTGTAACCAAAAAAGCAAACACCAAACAGCCATCACACAGAGCCCAAGCAGACGGCGATTTGAAACAGCCCAGACGTGTTCATGTTTTACCTCTTCCTCAACGGACTGAAACTCTTTATCATCCACAGCCAGGTCAATCAAAACTGTGCCCTGATTGGTGCAGTGGAAGGTCAGGTATGGGTTGGCACCTGCGGCATTACAGATAACAAGATTCAAATCGGTAAAAACATACCGATGCAAGCAGGAGCTGATGTTTTATGAGATAGACACTCACCCTGCTGTCCTCCCAGAAGCCTCTCAATGCCTTTGATGAGTTTGTGACGGTGTCCGTAAGCGTTGATGCCGATCTCCTTGAGCTCCTCGTGACCCATGTCAGCCAGCACGTCCAGAGTGATCTAATGGAAACAGGACACACCGTTACAAACACGAAAAAAACGTTGCACTAAGAAATAAAAAAAGTTCAAAGATGTCTCTGTCTTTCTCACCTGTTCTCTCTCGAAGATGTCCCTCAAGTGTTCAAGCCCCAGACTCTTCAGGAATTGTGAGATGTTCATATCTAGGACAGCTATGGTACAAAAAGACATTTTAACTAAATAAAAATTACAAAAATGTAAACAGTTTTTTTTTTTTTTTTTTTACTAACAGAAAGTAAAATTCTATTAGCGTCACTCAGACTTTCATTCCTCTACCAATGAGAGCAAATTGATGATCTGAAATAGTCTAACAGTGTTTCCTGAAATACTTTTGAGCAGCAGCAGAAGTGTAGTCTGAAACCCGAACGAATGACTCATGAGCCGGTTCTTTTGAATAAATCCAGACCAAATGTTTCTTAGAGGGCAGTACTTTTTAGTGAATCAAAGTCATACAGCATGATCAGCAGTTCTGGGGTTAAGTTACTTTAAAAGTAATGCATTACAATATTGCTTTTCTCAACTGGGCTGGGCTTGTTTGTTTAAAAATAAAACTTTTATTTTTTGGCAAATGTAAAGGCGATTTCACACTCAAAGTGAATTGAATAAGCGAACAAATGAAGTGAACATTCTTCATCAGCATTAAAATAATCAAATGAAACAAACATGATGATTAAATAAAGTCAGTTTTCCTTATTAATTGGTTAATAAAGTGAGATTATTTAACATTTATTAACTAATTATTTCAGGTTTGCATAATATTCTAAATTTGCGTTTCACAGTTTTTATTCATTTTGAGGAACAGTGAATCTGTTTTTGTGCAAGTGAGATGTGCTCACATTTAGTCTAGAACTACAATAACCATCATGTTTACACAGCGCACACAACGCCTCTACACTTACTCCCGATTTCCCTCAACATGGGGAAAGGAGAGCTGTCAGTCAACAAATGGAAAAACAAAGTAACTTATTTAAAAAATATTAACTGCTATAAATTTCAAAGTAATGCGTCACTTTACTCGTTTATATATATATATATATTGTTGTGGAAATTTTTGATTTTCAGTGGACATTATAAAGGAATGTCATATGGTTTTATCATTTGCAGTCTGATGTGAGAAGGAGGAACTTCTCTGAAATGTATGTATGTTTATACACCTGAAGTGCAGGAGCGAGACACTCTAGAACCAGATGGGCAAGGACCTCTGAGGTCAGAAGGTCATCTAGTTAAGGGGGGCTTAAAGGGTTAGTTAGTGATAAATCAAAGCTAGCAGTAAAGGGCCTTTTGTCTGTGGAAAACTACTGGGAAGCTCTGCAGGGAAAAGGACCTTGAAGAGCAGTATAAAGATTGCCCCATTTCTTCCTGTCTGTGTCTCACTCACTCCACAGGGTAACTGCTGTGTTGGCGACTGGGCCTATTCTTGCAAGAATAAATACTTCTCTTTGATAAATTTGATTCCGAGTTGTCTCTTACGCAGTGATGATGTTTAACAGAATTTTTGCCACAACAATATATATATATATATATATCTTGTTACTTGTGATGCATAAACCCCAACACCGGTGATCAGTGGAATCTGGTTCAAGAAGAATCAAAGCAATACTGTCTCAGTGTATTCTGATTCCTGAATGAATGACTCTTATGAGGCTATTCTATTGTTTCTTTTCACTAACTACTTCTTTTCACAACATCTTCATCTTTCTCACCATCTCCTTCCTTTCGCTCAGTTCCGGCGGCTCCATCAGCAGGTCCTGTGGCCCCTCCACTGGCCCCGTCGCAGAGGGGCCCGGCCAGGTTATCGATGCTGGAGGCGGCGGAGAGGCAGGAGGGCGTGGAGGCGGGTGATATCAGAGCGGCGCTGAGGACGGTGGCCTGTGGTTTGAAACAGCTGGGAAGAGCATCAGGAGGCATCGCGTCCATCAGCAACGCGCGGATGTCATCGGCCTGATAAAAAGATGAATGAACTTGATCAGCGCCTTACTAGTGAACACGAAATCCAAAAATCTAACTTTTTTACTTTATTACAACATGTTTCTGGTCATATTGTGCATTTTTCATCTGTGTAATGTTGGTAACACTTTACAATAAGGTTATATTTGGTAACTATAGCAAACATGAATTAATAATGATGAATACATCTACAGCAATTGTTTATCTTAGTTAATGTTGATATCAACACTTGCTAATACATTTTAAAGTCGTATCTGTTAACAATTGTGAATGCACTGTGAACTAACATGAACAAACAATGAAGAATTATATTTTGATTAACTAACATTAACATAAATGAATAAATGCTGTAAAAAATGCATTACTCATTGTCATTTCTAGTTAGCAAATGCATTTACTAATGTTAATGAATTGGACTTTACTGTAAAGTGTTGTTTTTACAATCTTCATTACGATTATTGTTGGCTTTTTGACTAATTGCTTTTGTTCTTCTTTTGCAAGTTGTGTCTGCTGGATTAAAGAGTCTGCTAAATGCAAAAATGTTAAATATGAAACAACTGTTTTACTGTTTAAATCTGTTATTCACATGTTCTGTTATTTCAGAAACATGTCATATGTAGAAGTTTCCTTTAGAAGTAAATTTTCACAAAGCATTTGCACAATTGCTTGTTGAATTCCTCATTTGAAAGTCACATGTAAATGCATACATTTTCACTTTCCTTTAACATTTTCATTGCAAATTGCAATTTTAGTTTGGAAGTTTATCTTCCAGGATCAATCTCTTATCTTAAAGTCAAGTCAACACTGATATTTTATAAACTAGAGTATTATCTAAGAGTTCTTTACCGTGGCCAGGTCAAGAGCGGTCTGTCCCTCCTGGTTCTTCATGGTGGGGTCAGCGCCGTGTGCCAGTAGCAGTGCACACAGCTGTGTACGGCCCTTCTGTGCAGCCTCGTGCAGCGGAGTGAACGCCCACTTATCTGTCGCATTCACGCACGTGTTAAACTTGATCAGGAGGGCAGCGATATCCACATGCTGGACAGAACAAGAGAGAAGGCAATTATAGAAGCAGTATTAATGTCATGATTTCAGCACTGGGTACAAATTCATATGATCAGGGCTTGACATTAACACCCGCCAATCTGATAAATGTGGGTGTGTTTAAGCAGCGTCACTCCTACTTGCCACTTTAGCGGGTTGAATTTTATATATAATGTATACATTTTTCAATTGTAGTATTTTAAAAAGGCATCTGAAACAATAAATTAAGTACAATGTAGTGTTGTCAAAGATATAGATTCTTCGAAACATACTGATACTGAAATATCTGAAAAACCCTTCAAATACTCATTTTCCACAGAACAGATACACAATATCAGCTGCGCTTTCTCTTGCTCTCTCATCTCTCCACCAGCGAGTTACACACAAACTCGCCTCTCCTCACTCACTTCATTTGCTCCGGATGAATATTGTTGGTGTTACAGTGCTTGAATTTCGGCGTGGGATTGCACGTATTGCGCATAATTTTACTCATTCACACAGATTTTGTGCGCACACCCAAAGTGCAGCACATAAAGCCACCTCTCAGTATAAAATTGAGGTCTTTTTCGCGGCTTCTTGCGCTTAAACAGTCAAATACACACACAATAATGTCAAAATGCGAATCTCTTGGCGAGTATTTACATAGTATTCACATTCACAGTTTTATTTTAAGTGAATGTATACAGTCGAGATCGAGAAAGAAAACGCATGTGTAACAGTATAATGGATCTGTGCGTCAGGTCTTAAAGTAACAGCAGCCTGCTGCCAATTTATGAGTGGCTGGTGAGCAAAAAAGTTCATGTCAAGCCCTGTATATGATCTACTGCAAGAGACCAATCGCCTAATATTTCGCCATTTTGCAAATATGTGCATTTTCTACTAATTGTGTCCACATTTACAGAACTTCAGAGTGCTGACGTTTTCTGTTTTCACAAATAATATGAGTAAATAGATAATATTGTTAAATGCTTAATAAAAATGTGAGAATATTGTATAAAATTGTAACTGTTTGTGCAATTCTAAGCAATCTCATATGTTATTATTAAATTCAATTGTAATATATATAGGTATCACAGGGTCAGTAAGATTTCTTTTTTTTAAAGAAATGATTACTTGTATTCAGTAATGATGCATTAAACAAAAGTGACAGTAAAAACATTTATAATGTTACAAATGGTTCCTATTTTAAATAAATTCAGTTAATTTGAACTTCCTATTCCTTAATGAATCCTGAAACACAAAAATGTATCACCCTTTCCACAAAAACATTAAGCAGCACAACTTGATCATAATAAGATATGTTTCTTGAGCAGCAAATCAGCATATTAGAATGTTTTCTGAAGGATCATGTGACATTGAAGACTGGTGAAAGCATTCTACAAAACCAATCCTTTAAAAATAAAGTCATTTATGCAGACTAAAAACCTTTGACCTTCCCACACACCCCGTTCTCTCACCCCATATGAAGCAGCGTTATGCAGAGGGATCAGTCCTCCTTTATCCTGAGCGTTCACATCCGCTCCGTGCTCCAGGAGATACTCGGCCACCTCCAGGTTATTGTAACCAGCTGATCAAAAATGAATGAATTGATCATTAAAACAGCAGACAGACGAGATGAACGCGTGTTCAATGTGAGAAAACACGTTACCTGCCAGGTGCAGTGGTGTGGAGTTCCTGCCCTGTGTGTCTCTGCAGTTGATGTTCTCAGGACTGCAGAGTTTCTGCACGCGAGCTAAACAGCCCTTCTTAGCGGCATCCAGCAGAGCAGCGTCTCCACGCAGAAGGTCCTGGATGTCCGTGTCTCCGTCCTTCACCATGTCCAGAGCCATGTTGCCATCGCGGTTCTTCTTAGATGGGTCAGCGCCATGCTAAAGAGAGAGTAGATATGATTTAAAATGGCAAAAAAAGGCAAAACATCATTTTAAAGTTGATGCTAAAGGCACAATTTCACCTTTATCATAGACTTTAAGTGAGGAAAAAGTAGCATGCACATAAAATGACTGTTTAACTGGATTTAATCTAAATGGCAGCTAAAATGTTTAATGAGATTCTCAAGAAAATTCTTAGTGAACAAATACGTTCAAATCTTAAATGATATTTTTAGGACACTTTGTTGTTGTTTTTTATAATAATAAAAACTATAATATATTTACAGATATTTAAGCATTTATATATATTAAAATATCATTATGTATATTACAATATTTATATATTCTAAAGTCTAATTTTCATCTAGAATTTGAATAATTTAAATATGAAAAACATACATGTATACATACACTCTGAATCCCTCCATCCCAAATAAATACAGGACATTGGATAATACTATATTAATTCTCTTCTATTATATTCTACTCACGCATAAGCTACGAAACATGGGATTGTTTATTCAATAGTATTTGTGAGCCGAAAGTGAAATGTAAAGTGTGGCAAAATAAGAAGCGAGCGTCTCAATGATATGGAAATATGAAATCTCCCCACACAATCATGATATTTATTATGAGGCCAACATGTGCATGAATTTCTCCATCTGAGATATCAAACCTTGAGCAGTAGTTTGCAGATCTCATATTTGCCCTTGGCTGCAGCTTCATGTAGTGGTGTGAACTTCCAAAGGTCCGCCACGTTCACAGACGCTCCATGTCTCACAAGCAGCTCTGCCACCTCATAGTGACCATACGAGCATGCGTTGTGTAAAGGAACCAGACCACTGATCAAGAGAAAGATGGAGAGTCAGTGACAGTCAGATAATGCCAACACAGAGCAATGATAGTCACGCTAATGATGACTCAGAGGAAGATGACCGTACCCTTTATCTTTAGCGTGCACATCGGCCCCATGATGCAGCAGGTATTCCACCACAGCCACGCGGTTGTAGCCTGCGGCAAAATGCAGCGGGGTGGAGTGACGGCCCTCCAGATCACGACAGTTCACGTTTTGAGGGGAGCACAGTTGCTATGGAGGACACACAAACACTTTCCTTCACAAACCACCATCAAATGAAAAATAAGAATTTATTAGGTATGTTTAAATAGCCAATTTTCCCCAGAAGTCTAATTCTTGACGATATGTTTTGCTCTAAAACATAAAATGGACACACTCACACTCCAAAAGTTCTTTTCTAGTTATTTATTAGAAACAAAAATAAAAAACAAACTGTGTAATTTACACTCACCTAAAGGATTATTAGGAACACCATACTAATACTGTATTTGACCTCCTTTCGCCTTCAGAACTGCCTTAATTCTACGTGGCATTGATTCAACAAGGTGCTGAAAGCATTCTTTAGAAATGTTGGCCCATATTGATAGGATAGCATCTTGCAGTTGATGGAGATTTGTGGGATGCACATCCAGGGCACGAAGCTCCCGTTCCACCACATCCCAAAGATGCTCTATTGGGTTGAGATCTGGTGACTGTGGGGGCCATTTTAGTACAGTGAACTCATTGTCATGTTCAAGAAACCAATTTGAAATGATTCGAGCTTTGTGACATGGTGCATTATCCTGCTGGAAGTAGCCATCAGAGGATGGGTACATGGTGGCCATAAAGGGATGGACATGGTCAGAAACAATGCTCAGGTAGGCCGTGGCATTTAAACGATGCCCAATTGGCACTAAGGGGCTTAAAGTGTGCCAAGAAAACATCCCCCACACCATTACACCACCACCACCACCACCAGCCTGCACAGTGGTAACAAGGCATGATGGATCCATGTTCTCATTCTGTTTACTCCAAATTCTGACTCTACCATCTGAATGTCTCAACAGAAATCGAGACTCATCAGACCAGGCAACATTTTTCCAGTCTTCAACTGTCCAATTTTGGTGAGCTCTTGCAAATTGTAGCCTCTTTTTCCTATTTGTAGTGGAGATGAGTGGTACCCGGTGGGGTCTTCTGCTGTTGTAGCCCATCCGCCTCAAGGTTGTGCGTGTTGTGGCTTCACAAATGCTTTGCTGCATACCTCGGTTGTAACGAGTGGTTATTTCAGTCAAAGTTGCTCTTCTATCAGCTTGAATCAGTCGGCCCATTCTCCTCTGACCTCATTTTCGCCCACAGGACTGCCGCATACTGGATGTTTTTCCCTTTTCACACCATTCTTTGTAAACCCTAGAAATGGTTGTGCGTGAAAATCCCAGTAACTGAGCAAATTGTGAAATACTCAGACCGGCCCGTCTGGCACCAACAACCATGCCACGCTCAAAATTGCTTAAATCACCTTTCTTTCCCTTTCTGACATTCAGTTTGGAGTTCAGGAGATTGTCTTGACCAGGACCGCACCCCTAAATGCATTGAAGCAACTGCCATGTGATTGGTTGATTAGATAATTGCATTAATGAGAAATTGAACAGGTGTTCCTAATAATCCTTTAGGTGAGTGTAGTTTGTAGAACAAGTATCGTCGAGTTATGTTTACCACAGACCATATTTTACTATTAAAAATGTAAGAAAACATCTTCCTGGTTCTGCCGTCATAACTGCGCCACTCTATTGATCAGATTATTAATTTAGGTCCACAGCATCTCTTTCAATCCGATCAAAATTTAATTCAAATCGAGCTCAATCAGATTGGTCGAGGTGTTTACATGAAGGCTTTTCAGTCCGCTTAAGCCATCAATACGATAAGCAGATTATTTGAGTGCAAGTAAACATAGCTATTGATTTCCTGATGGATAAAATCGCAAAAACAAAAAACAAAAATCCTTTTTAACGTCACATTGCTGAAGTGAAATGGATTTTGAACATGTTAACTTTAAAGTTGCTAAACTGTTATTTACCTTCACTGTGTCAAGGTCTCCGGCTTTAGCAGCCTCGAGAAAACGATAATCCACATCCGAATTACGGGGAGGAATGTTCTCTGGAGAAATAAATGCAGGAAAATCATTACAGATGAAGAACATCTTTAGCGTTCAGTGACAGAAAATTCATGAATCATACTGGAAATAAAGCTCAGAGTAACGGATGTAATACTACCATTAAGTATTTGCTGAATGGCTTCATTGCCCATTTGTGAAGCTGTGAAGCCCTGCAATGAAATGATTGACGGGTCGGCTCCGTAACTCAGCAATAGTCTGCAAGTCTGGATGTGGCCAGCAAGGGCCGCCCTGTGCAGAGCTGTCTGTCCCAGTGTGTCCACAGCATTCACCTGAACACACACACACACACACACAAAGCTCAGTGAAAAAGGTTTATTATAAAGATAAACTACTGTTCAAAAGTCTGGGGTCAGCTTGTTACAGTTTCCACAAAAATATTAATCAGCACAACTGTTTAGAAACATATTCAAATTATTTCTGAAGGATCATGTGACACTGAAGACTGCTGAAAATACAGCTTTGAATCACATGATATATAAAATATATTCAAATAGAAAACAGATATTTTAAATTGTAATACAATTTGACAATATTACAGTTTTTACTATTTTTAAACAAATGCAGCCTTGATGAGCAGAGGAGAAATAACCAAACTTATTTAAACCTAGTTAAAAATAACACAATTTCACTCAATATTTGTGTGCAAATATTCTGCATTTTGAGGGAATTTCATATAGTGAAAAGCCATTGTTATATAGTATATATCATAATTATAGTACAGTATATAACATTTTGGTAACACTTTACAATAAGATTTCATTAGTCAACATTAGATAACTACATTGGTTAACATGAATAAAGAACGAACTGCACTTTTACAGCATTTATTTATCTTAGTTAATTTCAACATTTACTAACAGATTATTAAAATCTAAAGTTGTATTTGTTAACATTAGTTAATGCACTGTGACCAAACATGAACAAACAATGAACAGCTGGATTTGAACTAACGTTAAAGATTAACAAACACAATAATAAATGTATTGCTCATGGTTAGTTCATGTTGGTTAATACATTAACTAATCTAAGCAAATGAGACATTATTGTAAAGTGTTACCAAAATTTTGAATGTATCATTGTTTTATCATTTACAATTTGATTTATTAAAAAAAGAAGTCCTGAAGTGTGAAACACATCATATCCCATTGAAAATATTCTGTGTAGGGTATGAGATAACAGATACATTTATATAGTTGAAGATGAAAGCAGCTGCCAAAGTAGACGGCATATAGCAAAGCAGCTCACTAGATCCTGGAACATATCCCATGCTGGTACCTTCGCTCCATGTTTCTGCAGGACTTCAAGCGCATCATTATGACCCCGCTCAGCCGCTACGTGGAACGGAGTCATAAAACTAGGGGAGGAAAGAATAAGTGAACATGAGAAACAGCAACCAAGAGATTCAACTGTATCTAACAATGTATCTAACAAAGTCGAACACTCACTCCTTGTTCTTCTCGTGAATGTTGGCACCTTTCCGCAGGAGCAGCTCTGTGACCTGTTTGCGTTTGGGATGAGGAGACGCTACGGCGCAGTGCTGCGAACAAAAGCGGTTAGACAGAGATCTTAATAAACACATCATTAAAACCCTCAGCATTCAGAGATCATGCCCTGCGCTCACCAGAGCCGAGTCGTGAGAGTGAGGGTGTTTGAAGCTGATGATCTCTTGAGCCGTTTTCTTGACCTTTGCCATGTCTGCCTCACGGGCCGCTTGCAAAAGCGTGTGTCCTTTGAACTCATCTGGACGAAGAAAAATCGCAAAAGATCAAATGATTGCACCTAATATTGAAATAAGCGGATTATACAGGGAGAATTCCACTTACAGGTGAGTCTCTCTTTAAGCTCAGGTGTGGGCGCCACATCCACCGCGCTCTTGCCGTGGCAGTTGAGCAGTGTGGGATCGGCGCCGTGACTCAGCAGCAGTGAACACACCTCCACTCGATTCTTACTGGCCGCCTCGTGCAGCGGGGTGAACTGCCATAAGTCCATGGCGTTGACGCACGCCCCGTGCTGAGAGAGAGACATACAGGAAACCGTCAATCACAATAAACAGAAACTCAGAATCAAAACAATAAAGCATCTGTGCTGGGGGGGGGGAGCATATATATTTCAATCAGTAAGTATTGGCTGGATTATTCTATTTACCTTTAACAGGAGCTCTGTGACCTCGTAGTGACCATAAGAGCAGGCATTGTGCAGAGGCACCAGACCACTGAGAGAGAGAGAGAGAGAGAGAGAGAGAGAGAGAGAGAGAGAGAGAGAGAGAGAGAGAGAGAGAGAGAGAGAGAGAGAGAGAAAGATGATTTCAGAATTTATCAAAAGATCATAATAAACGCTGATGACCTCGTATACCTTGTGTTAATAATACACGTTCCTGGTCTATTTGTTCAGAGCAGATTATTTAAAATAAATAATATATGGAATCAAATATTATGTATTATATATACACATACAATACTAATAATATTCAAAAGTTTGGGGTTGTTGTTTTGTTATGTTTTTGAAAGAGTCTCTTACTCACCAAAGCTGCATTTATATGATCGTGATATTTTTAAACATTACGATTTAAAAGAACTTTAAAATATATTGTAAAATGTCATTTATTCCTGAGATCAAAGCTGAATTTTCAGCATCATTACTCCAGTCTTCAGTGTCACATGATCCTTCAGAAATCATTCTAATATGCTGATTTGCTGCTCAAGAAACATTTCTTGTTATCAATGTTGAAAACAGTTATGCTGCTTAACATATTTGTGAAAACCATAATATGTATTTATTCAGGATTCTTGGATGAATAGAAAGTTATTAAAATAGAAATCTTTTGTAACAAAGTCAATTTTTTTTACAATCAGTGTTGATCAGTTTAATGCATCCTTGCTGAATAAAAGTATTAATTTCTTTAAAACAACATCTTACCGACCTCAAACTTTTGAATGGTAGTGTATTTATATAATACAAATGTTTCAATTTTGAAATGTGTCAAATTGTGGAAGTAAAAATAGGTTACACTTGATGTTGGCTTTACATACTGGACACTACATGTTTAAGAGAGAGACAGGAAGTAGTAGTTGCTCACCCTTTGTCTTTGGCATGGACATCAGCACCGTATTGCAGCAGTAGCTGCACGATACGTACACGATTATACCCAGCGGCCAGGTGAAGAGGGGTGGACTGCAAAAGAAGAGAGAAAAATTAATAACCTGTTGAAATATACTCAGGAGCTAAATTAATGATCATCAATAATACAAGCGCTCATCTCACATAACCCAAACTCAAATATAATTATATAAACCTGCTTGTAACTCATCCCAACATAAGACAGCTAACTTGTTTTAAGTTTTGAAATTACGTTCTTGATGTTTTGTGATGCAAATGGAAAAGCGGTTCATACCAAGAACGATAACTATAAAGATAACTATTAGCGTCCACACAAACGCACAGTTTTGTCATCTTCCCCTTTAAATGCTGACGCTCTTAAAAGCAGGATGGATTCTGATTGGCTGTCAATGTTTTTATCATTCATCAGCTGGAAAGAAAAACATTGTGAAAGTGATTCCAACAATATAATTTCTCTGTGCCGTTATCATTATAGTTCAAGTTGTGGTGTGAAATCTGCTATTCGAACTATATCTTTATGATTATCACTATAGTTATCGTCCTTGGTGTGACTGTGAACGGGCCTTTATTACCTCTAAAATCGGTTTCTACAGTCCACATTGAATTGTAAATATGTGACCCTGGACCACAAAACCAGTCACAAGTAGCACGGGTATATTTGTGGCAATAGCCAACAATACGTTATATGGGTCAAAATTATAGATTTTTCTTTTATGCCAAAATATAAGGATATTAAGTAAAGATCATGTTCCATGAAGATATTTTGTACATTTCCTACCGTAAATATATAAAACATTTATTTTTGTGAGTGAATACAGCACAATCGCGAACATAAATGGACAACTTTAAAAGCGATTTTCTCAATGTTTCGATTTATTTGCACCCTCTTAAATTCCAGATTTTCAAATAGTTGTGTCCTATCCTAACAAACCATTCGGAAATGGAAAGCTTATTTATTCAGCTTTCATGTGATGTATAAATCTCAATTTCAAAAAATTGACCCATGTGACTGGTTTTGTGGTCCAGGGTCACATATATGGATGCAATTAAAGATCTTAAAGAACAGGTAAACGCCTACTCGCACCAAGAACAAAACAAAAAAGTAGAACAAATCATAGACGAAAGGTCACACCAAAAGAAAAACACTTGGGTCAAATTACATGCCTTAGCCTGATGCGTATTATACTTTCTTAGTCATTATATATGCCTCTCTAGAAGCCGAAATTCAGTGTCCCTACCATAAACCTAGAAGAGTCCAACTATAAGAGAAAATAACCACTGTTATCATGGAAACAGAAATAAAGCAAAAGAGCTCAGCACCAACAACAAACTACCATGAAGCACTGAAAATGATGTTACAGTCAGTATCCAACATTATTTTGCATTCAAATTAAAAATATATTGGTTCTATACTTATAATTGATGACTCTAAGCCAATAATAGTTTTATATTTTACCACCGTTTTTTAATTAAATCACATAATTTGCATTGCACTGCCTTAAGTACACAGACCAGCAAGTTCGTAATGTCAACTCAACTCAACTGTCAATCAGAGCCAGTTGGATTTGTTCATGTCGTAGATATCTTTATTGAAAGATTATTGATTTTTTTTGAAGAAAATGGGGAAAAATAGGAATACTTTGGGAAACCACTAAAAAGTGAGCAGTCACTGTTGCGCACTATTGCCTCTTGGTGCAAATAGGCCTTTAATACAGCTGCAATCTGTCTTGAGCTCAATCACTTAAAGGGATAGTTCACTCAAAAATTAAAATGCTGTCATTATTTATTTACACACTCTCATGTCCTTTTAACCTTTTTTAAGACTTTTATTCATCTTCGGAACACAAAAGGAGATCTTTTTGATGAAATCTTAGAGATTTCTGTCCCTCCATTGACAGCTACACAACTGACACTTTGACGCTTCAAAAAGTTCATAAAGAGCGTGAAACCAATCCATATGAATGGAGCGGTTTAGTCCAAATTTTCTGAAGAGACTCGATTGCTTTATATGATGAGCAGATTGAATTTAGGCTTTTATTCACATATAAACATTCATCAACTCACACATCAGTTGTGGTAAACGGAAGCTCAAGCATGTTCGCTTGACGTGTGAGAACCAATGAGGTTCATTCTCGTGTTACGCATCACGTTTGAGCTTCAGAAAGAACCAATGAGGTTTGTTCTCACGAGTCAAGCAGGTTCGGTTGAGCTTCTGTTTATGTTCACTGATCATCATAATAATAATTTTTATTTGTAACGCACTTCATATTTAAGCAAAATCCCAAAGTGCTACAATTTAGAAACAACCAAAATAAAAATCATCACAAAAAAAAAAAACTCTTTTTAAAAGGTGAGTTTTAAGACCGCATTTAAAAGCAACCACAGTGGGACTGAGAGCGGCTGCACAGAAAGCCCGATCTCCCATAGTACGTTGCTTGGTCCTGATCAATGTTTATATGTGAATAAAAGCCAACCGTAAATTAAATCTGTTCATATAAAGCGATTGAGTCTGTTCAGAAAATTTGAACTAAACCGCTCAATTCATAAGGATTTATTTTATGCTCTTTATGAACTTTTTGAAGCGTCAAAGTGGTAGTTGCGTAGCTGTCAATGGAGGGACAGAAATCTCTCAGATTTCATCAAAAATATCTTCATTTACTGTATGTATCGAAGATGAACGAAAGTCTTACGTGGTTTGGAACGACATGAGGGTGAGTTTTGACTGATGAAAGAATCTTCATTTTTGGGTGAACTATCCCTTTAAAAAGAGATGATTATAAGTGACTCAATAAACCACTAGTAACTTAAAGTCTAAACACACAAAAAAAGTTACAAATTCATTCTCAGTTCATGCAGTGAATAATGAAGAAATACTGGTGACATGCCCTTATGACAGCCTGAACACAACCACAGCAAAACACAACCAATCTCAACAACGCAGCCATTTAGTAATGAAGATATGCCTCAAATGTATGATGCATTCTCTGAGAGAATTATATTATTCAGTGCAGGATGGAGACTGGAGAGGCAACATTCATGTTCATATCATTATTAATGAGGACTTGCAATAAGGTACAGAACAAGCAATGGGCAACAGTGCAACGTTTCTAACAAACACACAATGGATCTAAACAGGACAGGATGTCAATCAGAAATCAGGAGTTAAACACCACGTTTGTGGGGAGCATGCGTGCTGATCACAACAAATCAAACAAACGGATTCAAAAACGTGAGCAATGATGCGTGGATGTGGAGTTTAGGGGTAAAAACATGGAGTTCTTGCAAAGGAAGACAGAGAAGTTTTGTAAAAGAGTAAAAAAAAGAGGTAAATGAAAGCCTTGTTTTCAGAACCTGCAGGAGTCATCAAAACATTAGCAGAGCTATTGGTTGATTGATGGATTGTGACCAGCAGAAAAATAAGGCAGGTTTCTGTGCATTTTAAGTGCGAACCAGCGTATGGATGGATTTTTAGGGGCAAAAATGAACAAAAACAAATTGTAAGAAAAAAAAAAATCACAGAAGACCAAATAAAACTAATTTCTGTTTCACAAAATAAACTTACCAGCATTTTTTGTGATGTTGACTGAATGTCGCCAGAACAAAAAACAAAAACAAAAAATTAGCTATAAACTAACATATTATCCATCAGAGCTAACTGTGGTGCTTGAAACCTAAAACAACAGCTCAAGCATCCTATATGAAGCACAATACCTTAAATATTTTGCTACTTTTTTTGAAACATTTTTTCTTTAAAAGGTATTTCAATTTTTATTGATCAGTTCAAACAAGAAGATAATGCTAAAATCGATTTGAAATTTTCAATGGCTGATATAATACTTACATATACTGTATATACACACTACAGTTCAAAAGTTTGGGGTTGGTGCGATTTCTTAATGTTGTAGAAGTCTTTTCTGCTCACCAAGGCTTTTCTATTTTAATATATGATAATGTGTAATTTATTCCTGTGATCAAAGCATCATTACTCCAGTCTTCAGTGTCACGTGATCCTTCAGAAATCAGTCTAATATGCTGATTTATTGCTCAAGAAACATTTCTCATTATTATCAATATTGAAAACTGACTTTTACCCCCTGATTATTAGAAATTCATGTGAAATAGAATTCTTATTTCAACCTACATTCATCCTATGTATTTACAGAGATCCTAAGACACTTTACAATGTGTCCTTACTGAATAAAAGTATTAATTTATTTAAAACCCCAAACTTTTGAACGGTACATACAGGCAATTTAATGACAGAAAATGAGAAACAAAATTAGTTAATTACTTTAAACAATATTTCTTTGTATTCTTTACAACACATATGACAACAGAAAACCTTTATTATTGTATCAGTGCATACCTTAGGTCTATAAACCCTTTCTTTGCTCATGCTCAGATATAAAAAAACAATACCATTCAGCATATATACTATGTTTGTTGCATAAATGTGCCACACAAACAAATCTCAGACTGCAAAACAAAATGTCAGCGGATCAAAGATATTTCTAGGTTTACAACGTCTAAGGCATGATATCACTCTCAATATTCATGCCTATGTAGTGCGGAAGCGTATTGCATTCACTTGAAGAAAAAAATCTACTCTGTTTTTCTGAATTAATGAGTTAATTATCTCAGAATTACAAGATCATTTTTCATGGAAAAAAGTTTTTGCTCTGTTTTTCTGAATTAACGAGCTAATTATCTCAGAATTACAAGATAATTTTTCAGGGAAATTTTTTTTTGCTCTGTTTTTCTGAATGAATGACTTGATTATCTCAAAAACTCAGAAATTCAGAAAAACAGGAGCAAAAAAAAAAAATTCTATGAAAAATGATCTTGTAATTCTGAGATAATTAACTCGTTAATTCAGAAAAACAGGGCAAAAACTTTTTTCCATGAAAAATTATCTTGTAATTCTGAGATAATTAACTTGAAAAAAAATCTACAGAGTAGATTTTTTTTTCTTCAAGTGAATGCAATACGCTTCCGTAATGTAGAGTTCATTCAAGCATGATTTATGCTTGAAGATCAACTATAATGTCCTGTATTTGATGTAAATTGTGGTGTTAATAGTTAAAAAAAAAGCTAAACACACTACTCTCAAATTATCAGTCCAAATTATACCACTATACAATTGACACACGTATCAGGTAAAAAAAATGTAAGTATCAGCCTCTAAAAAAGTATATAATACATAATATCACTATACTACAGCATGAGCTACAGTAAGTAACTCAATATCCACTACAAGAAAAACAGAGCAGCAAGAGCAAATATATAAGAAAAACACTAAAGTGAACTCATTCCTAAAAAGCCCTTCTGATATAAAGAGGGAGATCTGATGAATGAAGTGACCTGAAATGATCAGGGATGGCAGAGGATTTGAGGGGAAATCAACGGTCCTGTTATAATGATGAGATTAGAGAAAGAAATGGATCACAAGCTTTTGCCTAAACCTTCATAAAGGTCAGATGTGCCTCCAATAAGCACCAAAGATCAACTGAAATCCCTTATAAAAATAACTGACATTAAAAAGCAGTCCAGAGTGAACAAAGGGGCAGTTAAGACTCGAAACAAACATTATAAAACGACATCAACCATACGTCCAGACTTAAACTCATTATGGGTAAAACTAGGTCAGAGCTGTTTACTCTAAACACAGTATTACGGAAAGAAAAAAACTCAAACAAGAGGACTTAGGATTGCCTTGACCTACATCTATATCATTTACATGACCAGTGAAATACATCAAATCACATCCTGTATTTGAGTTTGAACAGACCTAGAGTATAGAAACAAAGTCGGACATAATATTTCTACAAAAGTCATACTAGGAATTATAAGGTATATCAAATATTAAAAGCAACATTACGGAAAGATGTATGCAGATTAAATCAAATAACTCAGATCTGTTACCTTGCGTCCATCACTGGCATGACAGTTGACGTTAAGGGGGGTCAAAAGTGCCATAAGCTTTTCCTCGTTCCCGCTCCTAAGAAAGACATTTTTCGGGAGACAAAGACTGTTAGGAATGGCAACTTAGAGAAAAGACATTTCTGGATCAGTGACAGTCAGAGAAGATTCCAATGTACTTAAAGGGACAACGTCATCTTTTGAAATGCACAATGTAAAATTCAACTAATTATTGAAACCTAGCTGCAAAAACAGCTTGCTTTAGGATAGTTTTGAGAGCTGAAACTAAAGGATGGTGCCACTGCAACTATATTGGACTTAGTTACTCATTTCGCATGCAAACACAGCCAATTTACATAGTCACGAGTCACAGGCACAGTTTCTAAAAGATCATAGCAATGAAAAAATAGATTTTGGGAGCAAGAAACCTTTAAAAGTCTAATGTCATATTTTCACTACTAAGAAAATATTCTGTAATTTTAGGATTTAGGATTCTGTAATCTTAGGGGACAATTTTACTCAAAATCTCCCCAGTCCAAAAAACATTTATTGAAAATCAAGAGGCAAAAAACGCTATATTCTTGAAGTTTTCTAAACATCAACATATGACCAATATATCACCTACAGCTCTGCACATTCTTCCCAAAGTACTCAAACAATCGAACCAAGATGTTTGAACAACCCCCTTGAAACCAATTATAGAAGTGCTTATTTCAGCAACACATTGATATTAAATTATTATAGTTATTGTGCCATAAGCTCACCTTGCTGCCTCCAACAGTTCATCCTTCTTATATTCACCTAAGGAATAAAGACAGACAGCAGATGTCAGTCAGACTTGAAAGATGCATTATAGTGTGTGTGTGTGAATATGTTACAATAGCTATGTTCAGACTGGAAAACTAGCATAGTGTTTATATTATGCAGTACTTTGCAGTTTTTTATTAACATGTGAAACGGTATGCGGTATGGATTGATTAAAGTGTTCTGCTGCAACTTCACTGTTTAATTGGGCGAGTGCTGTCAAGATGGCATTTTCATTCCAATTTTGTGTACAAATGCTTTGACATATGGCCACCAAATCAAATAATGGGCTTCACTTTTCAGACTGCAGTGCTGTACATTGTGGCACTTTTGTTGTATATTTGTCTATACTGTAAAGCAGACGCATGTACGCGCATGTCTCACCGGTGAGGACGGTCTTAGCAGAAGGGTCTGCCAGGTCCAGAGCTGATTTTCCGTCAGTGTTTCTGATGTTTGGATCAGCACCGTGCTGTAGCAACACTGTAAGAAACAGAATCAAGCAATAAAATCATAAGAGATGCACCAATATTGAAACTGACGATATCAAAAGCTGATAATATTTTAAACTTTGCCGATAAAACTATACTGTTTTGCCACCTAAAGTGTTCATACTAGATCTGCAATTTGAAATTTTAATACAATCACCCATTGAAACATTTTAACACACAGATATATATATATACACAGGGCCTAAAATGAACATGGAGTTGGCGAGTGTTATTTTACATTTGCTTAATTTATTTCATTAGTATCATTGTTATATTGTATTTATTTGTGCTTTTGCTTGTAATTTGATCATTTGTTCTTATTTTATTACTGATTGTTTATTTTCTTTAATAATGTTTTTAATTTATATTAGTTAGGCTAGTAGTTTTAAGCTGTGGCATTGAAATTGCAATAGAGAATTGTGAATTTTCACTGGTATATATGGTATATGGTGTCATAACTGCCTGTTTTTGCAACAACAGCTATGGTCAGTACATTTTCTTAAGTCACCGGCCATTGGCAGGTGTGGCAAAAAGTTAGTTTTAGGCCCTGTATATATACAGTTATCCATCTACTACATACTATAAATATTTTTGGTAACACTTTCCAATAAGGATCCCTCCGTTAACATTAGTTAAGGCATTAGCTTATATGAACTAACAATGTGCAGTATACTATTTACAGCATTTATTAATCTTTTTTAATAAAAATACACTTTTTCTTTGTTTCTTTATGTTAGTTCACAGTGTGCACAGTTTACAGGACATTAACGAATACTCAAAAAATCCTGATATTATCCGTTTCTAATATCAGCATAATATCAAACCGGATAAGCCAGAAAAATATATAATATTGACCAAAACTGATATTTTCACCAATTTATTGCCTAACGGTCACTCTCCACACTTCGCCAAATAACTTCAAAGAATTAGTACACACCGTACTCAGACAAACCCATTCATTGTGCAACTAATGCAAACATCAGAGATCCTGTCAGTTTTTCTCACTGAGAGTGCTATCTCAGCACTGAGGTATTCAGCCGGACACTATGACATCAGGCCGCAGGAGACAAATGCTGCAGGACAACAACATTACTATCACAACACAGCAATACTGCAGCATGCTGGAACAGCTCTATAGACGACTGCTCAACTCCACACAATGTTGACTGGGACTCATTACTAGACAACTCAGTCATTGCCTTTCAGCAAGGGATGTACGATATATCGGCGACCATAAGAATTTGTTATTATTAGAGCTTTTTTAATGATCAGTATTGGTCTGATTAGACTATAATTGATGAAAACACAAGATCTCTCATATTAATCCGTACCGATGCACACGTCTATTTTGCCCTTGATGGCGGCCTCGTGCAGAGGGGTGTAGTTCCAGTTGTCTCGAGCGTTGGGGTCCGCGCCGCTACACAGCAGGAGGCTGACCACCTCAGCGTGCCCGAACGAGCAGGCGTTGTGGAGCGGGATCAGACCACCGTCGTCGCGGGAATGGACATTCGCTCCGGTCTGGAGGAGATGCTCGACCACGTCCTTTCTGCCAAAGCCTGTCAAACATCACAAATGACAATCAGTTTAAAATGCATTGAATCTAATATGATGAAATGAATAATTAAAAAAAAACACATATCAGATCTTATTACACCTAACGAGTCTATTGAAAAGATTTTAGGTTATAAATGATACATTTATGACAGTGAATGTGTATGTTGTTTAGATGCAGCAACTCTCTTAAATGATAGGACACCCAAAAATGAGTGAACTACAATTTTTACCCTCTTGATTTTCTTCATTAAACAAAACCAGATAGAATTTAGTAGAATGTTAATGATACTGGCAAAAAGCATAATTCTGAGTGAACTACTGCATTATTTGTTTTAAATCAACTTAAATAACTAGCTGTCATTTGTTAGCCAAATTAAATGGTCCTGCAGAGCGACATACATTTTTATAAGTACAAATAATTCATATAGTCTCTCAATTAATATGAGATCATGAAAACTGCATGCTTATGCTTACTAATGCTGAAAATATCAGCATATTAGTATGTCTGTCCACAAGGTTCTTTTTAGAAAGCAAGCTATTTTTTTATTTTTTTTTTTTTTACTTCATAATGAATTTTATAACACATTGAATAGATATTTTATTTCATAGACTATGTCCTTGTACTTTCAGGACTGGACAATTATATGTCCAAGTTACCAAAAATCATCTTTTACACATGCAGATTTGCTTCAAATGATACATTATGCAAAATTATACCACGACATTGTAAGTAGTCAATTTACAGTACATCATTTTTTTGATCTGAAAACAGCGCGCGCACTCTCTAAATATATTATATGTAACGTTACTTCTATTGACAAATCTCATGCTTCTATAAAACAGATTATTGTGGAATCAAAGACAACAAAGGTGACGTTTTGTTGTTTTATAAGGTCACGAAACAAAGCAAGATCCTTAAATACACATTATATGTGGCAAATACATAAATATAGACCTGCAGCGAAATGCAGAGGGGTTGATTTTCGTCCGGCCATGTCTTTGGCGTTCACATTCACCGAGTCCACCAGCCTCTTCACCCGCGACACATCTCCGTTCCGACAGGCCTCAAATAGCTCTCTGAACGCCCCGCCAGCCCCGCACACTCCTTCCCCGGGACTGGTCGCTCCTGAGCCGGGGCTCTGGCTGCCCGCGGTCGCGCTTGAACTAATGCTGCTGCAGCTGGAGCTCCCGGGTGCTGTCGACGCTGCGGCGGCTACTGCTGTTACTGGGGCGGGCCGGTCCGGGGAAGAGGCGGAGGAGGAGGAGGAGGCCGCTGCGGACTCCATGGTCGCTCCGTCGCATTCCGCTGCGCCAGTAGACGAGGGGCTCAACAAACTCGTCGATTCAGGAATAATCGCGGACGAGGATTCGGGAGGGGGGGACGCGATCAAGGCGTTCCGCGGAGACGGCTGCAGGCTGCTTTGTTGGTGCTGCGAGGATCGACGGGACACCGCCATTTTCCCCCCGAAGCTCCGTCTGTCAACAATAACAGCTGGAGCCGCTGAGCTTCCGCTCAGTGCGAGGAGGCTTCCGGTTGGAGACTATGCACTTCTGATGCACTGCTGTTAAAAGCTTACTTTTACTACACAAGGATCAAAGGATCTATCTATCTATCTATCTATCTATCTATCTATCTATCTATCTATCTATCTATCTATCTATCTATCTATCTATCTATCAGTTTATCTATATCTATCTATCAGTTTATCTATCTATCTATCTATCTATCTATCTATCTATCTATCTATCAGTTTATCTATCTATCTATCTATCTATCTATCTATCTATCTATCTATCTATCAGTTTATCCATCTATCTATCAGTTTATCTATCTATCTATCTATCTATCTATCTATCTATCTATCTATCTATCTATCTATCTATCTATCTATCAGTTTATCCATCTATCAGTTTATCTATCTATCTATCTATCTATCTATCTATCTATCTATCTATCTATCTAGCAGTGTCTAACTATCTATCAGTGTATCCAACTATCTATTATCAGTCTATATCAGTCTATCTATCTATCTATCTATCTATCTATCTATCTATCTATCTATCTATCTATCTATCTATCTATCTATCTATCCATCCACCCATCTATTCCTTTAAACCAGGTGTCTGACAAACGGTTGTGGAAAATAAAAACATTGTTCCACTCAAACTTTTGTCTCAGTGTGAGATGATCTGCTTCTCTGCCTCTAGTCACACTTTGTGGACATTCAAACGGTTCTGTTATATGGGGCCCTGTTACTATGGAAACAACAACAAAAACCTTCTGTAGCACTAAAACAAGGACCAGCAGGTTGTTTTAACAATTTATATATTTATCTATATTACATTTTAACAATTGATATATTAGTTCAGGGCCAGCTTGTGTGCTTTGGGCTGGTTGGTCTTGGTGTAAAAGAATATACACATTGTGAGTAGTGTATTGTGTTGTTATGTAGCTGGAGAGATGCCCTATTCCCCTCGTGCTGCAGATGCGAATGGTGGGAAGCAAGATTCCTATTTGAAGGAGTGAGTTAAGCTTATACACACTTTTTTTTTAATGCATTAACCATTTTTTTCATTATAATCAAATTTGGCAGACTGGTTCTGTAAATGAGAGTCTGCCCATTCACAGGTATTACAGAAGCCTTCCTGAAGAAAAAAGATTGATGCTGGAAAAGTCTATGATGGTACGTTACAAACATTAAAGAAATAGTTCTGACAAAATATATAATTCTGTTATCATCTGAATTGAATGATGAGGACTGAAGCTGTCACGTTCCAATATGAGTCGTTTGAGATACTTTTATTAAAGTCTTTTCATTTTTGGAGCTCGACAGCCTCAGTCCCCCCTCATATGGACACGGACACTTGGGAAAATAAATCATACAGATTAGGGTGTGTAAATTAACTGATGACAGGATTTTCAGTTTTGGATTAATATATTCTGATAATACGTGTGTGTGTATTGTGCAATTATAATGACCATCATGTCTTCTTCACCCAGAATGCAGTTAATGACCAAGCACTAGCGAAGGGGCATGTGGGTGGTTCCACACAAGGTAAGATGTCAAAAACATATTGAGATTCAGCTAAATAAAAAAATGTATCCTAAACTGATCAGATATGTTTGTAATGTTGATGTATGTTTCTGTTTGTGTAGTTCCTGATCCACAAAAAGGGGCTAATAAACACAAGAATGGGGGTGATGCTAAAGAAGAGCCTTCGTCCAAAAAATCCTCCACATGCATTGTGTTATAACATCACTGGTAATCTTTTGCCAGTCATAATCATTTCAGTGTATTAAACTTGCTGGGAAATGCATATGTACATGCCATATGTTGTATTAGCAGTATTATTTTTTATTTCTTAAATATTGTTAATTTTTTGAATTAATATTTTCCTCTATTTAATGAGACTTTTTGTGACAACTGATTATGATTAAATGAAATCGGCATTACTGGTACATTTTCTATTGCATTAACCAACACTGTTCATCATCATTTCATAAGTGCAGGTTTGAAAATAATTATTACGCATGAAAAATTCTGTCTAAATTTATATTTCATTTTAAATCAAGACTGAATGAGTGTTTTAAGTTACATTCTGTGTGCAACAAGGGGTTTGTAATCAGGACTAGCAGATTCAATGCAACCACAGTCTACACAGTATATAGAAATATGGTGCTTGTTTTCATTGTATTTGACTGCTCACACAGAGAAAGTGTGACAAATAAGAGCAAATGGAGCAGATCAGTGTCATAAAACACAGCCAGACACCAACACCTCTAAAACGGTGTGTGTATTTGACCATGCAAGCGCTATAAGCTGTGAAAGAGAACTGAATTCAGGATCGCATGCATCTGAGAGGCGTCCTGATCAATGTGACTGGCTATCAAGATAAATCACTTGTGTAAAAATAATTCATTAAATTTGGTTATCCATTTCGGAAATTGCAAACAATTTTTATAGAAACTATGTATATATAGACTCAATCTACTAAATGATTAATTGATTAACTATTAAGGTCATTTGGATTAAACCGAACGAGAAGAGATGCAAATCAAAAGTTTGATAGTAAGAGTATGAAAGGTATACTGTGAGTGAAACATGTATAGATGAAACACTTAGTGAAAAGGATACTTTGTGATTTTGTGTATTGTATCAACACAATTGAAAATATGTTGAAATGTTTGAAAAAGTGCACGTTTGATGATCTGTTGTGTTTTGAAAATTTACCAATTGCGCCAAAGCAATTAATAAAAACTATAATTAGGAGTACTATTTTCTCAAGTATACATAGATGTGATTTACCTGATCACAACTGAAAAAATCATGTTTTGTTTTTTGATAAAAGAATTTCCATGACATTTCTAGTAATTTTTGATCATATATGTATTTAAAAATAACCTTTTTACAAAGATTGCTTTCACAAAGAACATCTAGCAAATGAAATAATTTACAGCTGAGCATAACTAGAATGTTTTTAATTATATAATAAAAATATATTTCACAAATTCCCACAAATTTGAGCTTCATTTTCAGCATGACTGTGGAGACCCCAGCAAATAATCATGATAGTAGACATATCTGACAAGAACAAAACTTTAAAAAAGCACAAAAGTTTATTTCAGAAATAAATTAGCATACACTGAACTGAATATTAACCCCAATCATGCATTTACAATTTTGTCCTTTTTACATGTTCTGAATTTCAAAAATGAACTTTCGAAAACTGGTATCAATAAAACAAAAGCTTTTTCACCCAAATAAAACTCTTCACAGAAAAGCAGTGAAGCCCATATGACACTGGGATCTATAGCATTTGCATTAAAAAATGTATTTCCATTTATTTTTTAAATTAACATATTTAAACTGTATTATAGCAGCAGTATAAAAAGTCCCTCCTGTTCGTTTATCAACAAGTTGACATATTTCCAGTGATTGGTGACTGAGAATATCAAGCCCTTTGTTTATTGGTGTGTGTGTGTGTGTGTGTGTGTGTGTGTGTTCAGTCACTGCTGTCATCACCCACTACCATGTGGCTGTACTTCTTCTGCTGTTGTTCCTTGAGCGCATCCTTCACCTTTCCCCTCTTCAGACCGCCATCCCTGTGAAACACACAGAAAAACACACAAAGTCATAAACCTTTAAAGAGGACCTATTACGTTTTTTTATTTTTTTATTACATTTTTAACTTTCTTTAGTGTGTAATGTTGCTGTTTGAGCACGAGAAAGGTCTGCAAAGTTACGAAGCACCAAGTCACTCCAAGGAGAGTTATTCTCTATTTCAGTGTCACTGTTTCTGAACTCCACTGTAGTCTTGAGTTTACTTCCAGAAACAATCATGTCATAATATTCCTCTTTTAAATAATTCCCGGCTAAGGCATAAGCCAAACAATGGACTGAGGCCTGATTGAGTTGCTAGTAGTGTGTTGAAACTCGCAGTTAACCACTCAAAACACACTGATCCAGCCGACCAATCAGAGCACATTGTGTTTTTAGAAAGGATAGGCTTCATAGAGACAGGAACTAAAGAGAGCATTACTGACAGACTGGAAAGAGAGGTGCTGCAAGAATGTAAAATGTGAAATTTTGAACATTCAAGCATGAAAACCTATATAGTAGACTACAAAATTAAGGCTTAAAGACATAATATAGCTTATTTAACTTATATTAAATTCATTTTGGAAGGCAGTTGAAGAAAAACTCATTTACACACCAGGCCAAGTCCACTAAACCTCCTTGTTGTGCAATGGTTGATTTCACCCTGTTGGCAAACTGCACAGCATCCTCCCCTTCCTGTGCACACAGGAAATGAGTCAGTGAGGGTGTAATCAATCACATCAGCATCGTGGCACAATAACGCTGCAGCTCACTAGTTGTGGAGCTGATGTCAGCTACTGTACAATTTTCTGCTTGATCTCTCACCTGCTGTGTCATTGGAGGCAGATACCAGACGCTACACACTATCGCCCAGCTCGTCATCATCCGCAGCAAATAGCTCACCATGCTATATTTGCTGCTGTTCCAAAACGCATCTCCAAACTGAGGGTCGTACTATATATAACACACACAGACATTGCATGAGGGTCACAGTAGGCCAATTCACAAACACACACTATGAAGATTATTGCAACATGTGACCAAAACACAGTACTCTGTTGGAATTAAAACGGTATACTACCAATTTATTTTAAATTGTGTGTGAAACAGACAGTAGGTGTTTTAGTAAGTTAATAAGTAAGTTCATTATTTTTATTAATTATGCTACAGGATTTTTTTTTATATATGAAATAAACTAAATGATACAGATTAAAAAGTATACATAAATTATATATATTTACACACACACACACATTGTCTCTCTGTGTGTTTAAATATATATTAAGGCAAGATTTCCCATTTTCATTTAGCTTAACTTGATGTAGTAAAAATAAAAATATAGACATTAAAAACAAAATTACTAAAACTTTATTCAAAATTAAAATGATACTGTAACATATAAAAAATAAAAAATAATTCAAAATATTAATTAAAACTACGATAATATCTCAATGATCCTAAAATAACATTATATGACCCCATAACATTATAATTCCCTTTATAATGGGTAATGTGCATAAAAGACAAGTACTGATATATTACCTTTATAGCCACGGGGTAAATTGGTCCTCCAATTTCAAAACTTCCCTTCTTAAACATCATTACTGATGTATTATTGATGCAAGTTCCTGCAGGGGCAAACATTAGACTTCAACCTTAAGAAGCTTAGAGAAACAGCAGGACCTGCAATACGACCGAAACTGTATCTCAGTGTGTTCCTCACTGTCATTATGCACTTACCCTCAGGGAAGATGAGTATTGGCAGCTTTGTTTTGACATTTACGTGATCTTTTAACCTGTGAAGGATGAGAAAACAAGAAAGATGAGCAGGCCATTATGTTAACAGAGACAATATGATGAGGAGACAGGATACTCATGGAAATATGCATGAAAAATTGATAAATGAAAGAAAACGTAACATGGCGGATGTAAGAAATGAAGTAATGCCTTTGAATTATTGGAGCCAAACTGCTGTTTTTAATAGATATATACATAATCTATAAATATTCAATCATATTTCATTATTATCCCTATTAGAATTTCATTTAATTATCATCTAACCCTAAAGATAAATGTCACTATCTCAAATATAATATTATTATATTAATCTTTAGATTACATTTGATATAGATTAAATGTACAAGCAGAATTTCACTGATATTAATACAAATTAAGTGAGGGAAGAATTCTGTATTTTCTTAACAAAAAGTTAAGTTTCAGTTTCCTTTTAATTTAATCAGCAGTGTGATGCAAATGTGGCACAAATGGCACAGTTTGCTGAGACTGACGCATGTGCAATAGCTATACCCAGAGACGGATCATGACCTCGGCACGGACCTGTCTCAAGGTTTAGAGGTTGATGAGCGGGTGCGGGGTGGGGTTGTGGGCAGGGGCGTCACTAGGCCCATTTTAGGAGGGCTGTAGCCCCAATAAAATCCCACCCAGCCCCGCTTAAACAGGACAACATGTGTGCATTTAGTGATAGATTGTTATGATATCTCCATCTGTGTAGTTCTTTGTCATAAATGCAGTTTATATAATATGATGCGGGAGCAATTCAAGATGGTTTCTTGCTATACTTCATACTTTAGTGCAATAAAATTGCAAAACATTTGTTATAATATTCATTTTATAATAAATCCAAACGCAAAACACATAAAAATAACTATAAAAGTGAGTGGAAATGGCAAATGAGTGGTCCTCCTCAGCCATCTACTGGTTATATTGGTCATTTCATATAATTTTCAGGTTAAAAGTGTGTTTTCCACCAGGTGACAGAAATCCTGCACTAAAGCATGGCACATTTTCCATGTCATCTCCGTGAATGAAAATGAGAAATGTAATGATCTTCGTTAAAGTTAATTTAACTGCATAAATGTAGAGTTAAAAAATAAAAGTGTTTATATTTTAAACACTTTTAAAATATAGATTTTACCCACATCTTGTCAATCTAGACAATTACAGTTATATAAAGTTTGTCACTCCCCTCAATGAATATTACCTGGTTATGTAAAATGATTAGAAATGAATTCAATATTCAGGGATTGACTTGATAGGTAGTGTAGAACCTACTGTATTGTTCATGCCAACCCTAGTATCCAAACAATATATAATTAATTTTTTTCTTAAATCATGCCCTCATTGGGGCTGAGCCCCCTTAATACTGACATCCTAGAATTGCCCCTGGTTGTGGAGAAGGCGGTAGCATAGCAGCGCAATATATATATATATATATATATATATATATATATACACTCACCGGACACTTTATTAGGTACACCTGTCCAACTGCTCGTTAACACTTAATTTCTAAGCAGCCAATCACATGGCGGCAACTCAGTGCATTTAGGCATGTAGACATGGTCAAGACAATCTCCTGCAGTTCAAACCGAGCATCAGTATGGGGAAGAAAGTTGATTTGAGTGACTTTGAACGTGGCATGATTGTTGGTGCCAGAAGGGCTGGTCTGAGTATTTCAGAAACTGCTAATCTACTGGGATTTTCACGCACAACCATCTCTAGGGTTTACAGAGAATGGTCCGAAAAAGAAAAAACATCCAGTGAGCGGCAGTTCTGTGGGCGGAAATGCCTTGTTGATGCCAGAGGTCAGAGGAGAATGGCCAGACTGGTTCGAGCTGATAGAAGGGCAACAGTGACTGAAATAACCACTCGTTACAACCGAGGTATGCAGCAAAGCATTTGTAAAGCCACAACACGCACAACCTTGAGGCGGATGGGCTACAACAGCAGAAGACCCCACCGGGTACCACTCATCTCCACTACAAATAGGAAAAAGAGGCTACAATTTGCAAGAGCTCACCAAAATTGAACAGTTGAAGACTGGAAAAATGTTGCCTGGTCTGATGAGTCTCGATTTCTGTTGAGACATTCAGATGTTAGAGTCAGAATTTGGCGTAAACAGAATGAGAACATGGAACCATCATGCCTTGTTACCACTGTGCAGGCTGGTGGTGGTGGTGTAATGGTGTGGGGGATGTTTTCCTGGCACACTTTAGGCCCCTTAGTGCCAATTGGGCATCGTTTAAATGCCACGGCCTACCTGAGCATTGTTTCTGACCATGTCCATCCCTTTATGGCCACCATGTACCCATCCTCTGATGGCTACTTCCACCATGTCACAAAGCTCTAATCATTTCAAATTGGTTTCTTGAACATGACAATGAGTTCACTGTACTAAAATGGCCTCCACAGTCACCAGATCTCAACCCAATAGAGCATCTTTGGGATGTGGTGGAACGGGAGATTCGCATCATGGATGTGCAGCCGACAAATCTGCGACAACTGTGTGATGCCATCATGTCAATATGGACCAAACTCCCTGAGGAATGCTTCCAGCACCTTGTTGAATCTATGCCACGAAGAATTGAGGCAGTTCTGAAGGCAAAAGGGGGTCCAACCCGTTACTAGCATGGGGTACCTAATAAAGTGGCCGGTGAGTGTATATATATATATATATATATATACACACATACTGTATATACTGTATATAGCATTGCTGTCCGATTCGATTGACTATTTAAAATATGAAATATAGTTCTCATTCTCATTCAAGAAACTGGAGCTGTACTGACACGACTGTAAAACAGCTGCCTGGGGCGCCACTGAAATGGCCATGGACTGATCTTACTTGCTTTAAAACGGCATTATCTGGAACCACAAGGAAACAGACTGACAACAAACCCCAATGAGATCACTGTGCATGAAATAATATTAAATTGTTGCATGAAATAATATTAAATTGTTGCCTACATTAGATACCATTATGTATGAAAATATATTTGTATGCCTGTAATTTCCAATACCGCTTGAGTCGTCAATGCATGTCAGAACACTGTGTGTTTTTAAAGAAACATGTTTCTGTTGTGCTGTGAGGCACATAGCAGCTGACTCAGAGAGACATGACCCAGCATGAACAGGGAGGGATTTTGTCTCTAGAGTATGTAGAGAAATATATGCATTAGTTTATGCATATATGCAGTTTTACGAAGAGGAAAGATGAAATGAAATAGACGTAGAAAGTTTGAAAATCATAAAACAAATTTTTTGTAAGAAACGTTTGTGGTGCTTTGAACTTGATTAACAATAATAGAACATTGTTATTGTTGTTTTACCTTTGTGTCACCAGGTGGCGGTCTTTCATCTCTGCTCTCTCAAACCAGATGTGAGGGCAAGATCGCTCCATAGCGCGCTGGACAACTCCCATTAAACCACCATGAACCTGCCCTACCTGTTAGAGAAGAAAAAAAAAAAAAGAGTCTGTTCACAACATTTCACTTTTGGAACAAAGCGCTAATCATGCAGAGAATTAATTCCTATGTGACTAAAGCGGCGGTTCTAAAATGATTTTGGTGACACACACACACACACAAAAAAAACATTGAATAATGAAAAAAACACATTATTTACATGAATTAATTTAGCTGATACTGACAAATGAAACAAACACAGTAGCCCACAATATTAACACTTGTTATTATTGAAAAACACTAATGTTCTGTATTTTATTTATATATATTTTTAATCAAGTCAAGTAACCTATTTATTTAGCGCTTTATCCAATACAGATTGGTTCACAGCGATAAACAGAAAATAATGAATGATTATGCAAATTACATCAAATATTCATATGATGAATAACGAAAAATAATTTTTACTGGATAAATATTTTTTGTTAAAAATGAAATGCAGAACAAAACATTTGAAGTATTCTAAAATGGCTTTCACAACTTCTCAAAAATAAATAATAAGTTTATACTGGCTAATTTTGCCAAAAGTATTTGTGTCCCTCCAAACTTGGTTTTGGATTGGTGTCAAGCTCCAAAAACCACATAATGTACCGTTTGCTTAATGTGAAAAGCAGATTCATATTCATACAACTCATATACACTCAAAATTTGACCCCATTCGTATACCCCATGCAGATATAACTGCAGGCCAAAGCACTATATGCCAAAAAAAGAGTAGAAGATTGGTTCTTGCATCCATTGTAAACGCAGACAAAAAATAAGATACTATTTAAGACAGATAAAGTGTTAATTCTGTCTCGCTCACCATGGCGTAACAGCCGTCATTAGCCAGAATAACGACATCAATTGGCGAAGTGTGATTAGCTACACAAATGCCTCCTCTCTTAGGTCTGTTCTGTCTGAAAAAAAAGAATTAGGATTACACAGTTAGACTCATTTAATTTACACAAGCAACATAAAAACAACATTATATTATAGTAAATGTTTACTCAGTGTCATCTGCAAGGAGTTCAAAAAGAGTGATCAGCCACATGACATTTCCAGCTCAGGTGATTGGCTAAAAAAATGTCTCTTGAAATGCACATGAAGCAAAGATGGCAGCGTGTAATTTGGGTACATGTGCTCTCATGGAGATGAATGGTCTAAGCAAAGAATGGAAAAAAAAAAACTTCGACGTGAATATATCGGGGAATTAAATCATGTTCAGTCTCTTGTGTGTTACGTGTGCATGCATGTGGGCATGAACAATAAAGGCTGATTTATACTTCTGCGTCAGACCTAAACCGGAGCCTCTACGCTATAGACTACGTGTTGGTTTTCATTTATACTTCTGCGTCGTTGTCCGCGTTGACGCGCAATTACACATGCAGAGGGAGCATGTGAAAACCCGAGGGAGCGGTTCTGACAGGCCAATCACAGCGCTTGCGTCCGCGTAGAATTGACGCGTTGTTACATTTTTGGAGAGGTGCACGTCAGGGTACGCCGAAGGATACGCGCGCTACACACAGCCTACGCCGTAGCTAAGTATAAATTGGGCTTAAGTTGCTGGCTGCAATTCACTTAACAGCCACCGGTGTCGCTAATAACAAGGGTTTCTGAATTCTAAATATAGCCACTTTAAATTTAGCATTTTTAAAATTCTGCTATGAGGACATGCCGTGGCGTATCAATCTTCTATTAATCAGACCTCTTCAAGTGATACGAATTCGCAGGTCAGAGTTTACCAAAATTGAACTTTGGAACAGCGAAATGAGAAACATCTTCGCATGAGCTTGTGCTTCCTTTCTCCAGCATTCGCTTGCATATGAATGGAAGTCAATAGAAGGAAAAGTGTAATGTGACCGCCCCTTTAGAAGGCAGCTGACTATGTAGAAAGTAGACAACAAAACAGCTCAACAGGTTTTTAGAACAGAGCCACAGTGTCACTGTACAAGTCTAAACCATATAATTGTTACTTGATTAGACTGGTTGTCGTCAAATGGAGCATTGAACTCACTTGTTGTGGTAGTGAATCGTAGCTGAAAGGCCTCTTGCACAGATCCTGTAGCACATCACGTGGACTAGTTCACTCAACCAACCCTTCACTCTGAAACAACAAAGGTTTGTAATGAATAGAATTAGGATTAAATAACACTTTAATGGACACACAGAAAAAGACTATGGATAAATGAGCTCAGCAGGTGTTTTATTATGAGATGAAACAGTGCATTTTTCATCATTCTGCATAGACATTTGTCATTTACATGGAAATAAACACATTTGCTAAATAAACATCCAAGTGGTGTAGATGCCTCAGGTTGAGTTGAATAATGGAGAAATATTCTTTTTAACTGGTTGTTGGCTAAGTAATCTAGGAAATTTAGACATTTGATCATAAGTTGTGTGGTTAAGGAGCCTAGTGGAGACCAGCACACCATTATCTCATGTTGGAGACACCAGTGCCCAAAACATATAGTCTGGGAACATAATCATTGCATCTAAACCATAATCATTGCATCTAAACCAACAACATGTTTATTAGATCCAATACCAACTAAATTTCTGAAAGAAGTGTTACCTGTAGTGGAAGAGCCTCTTCTTAATATTATTAACTCGTCTTTATCTTTAGGTCATGTTCCAAAAATATTTAAGCTGGCAGTAATAAAACCTCTCATTAAGAAACCGCAATTAGATCCAAATAACTTAGCAAATTACAGACCCATTTCAAATCTTTCATTTATGTCTAAAATACTAGAAAAGACTGTGTCCGCTCAATTGTGCTCTTTCATGCAAGAAAATTAGATATATGAAAAATTTCAGTCAGGATTCAGACCGCATCATAGCACAGAAACTGCGCTAGTTAAAATTACAAATGATTTACTTTTAGCGTCTGACCAAGGCTGTATCTCAATATTAGTTCTACTCGATCTTAGCGCTGCGTTCGACACTATAGATCACAAAATACTCTTGGATCGACTACAAATCTACACTGGTGTTCAGGGACAGGCATTAAGCTGGTTCAGATCGTATTTATCAGACCGTTACCATTTTGTTTGTTTAAATGGGGAAAAAGATAACGTCAGTAGATTATGGAGTGCCGCAAGGATCGGTGTTAGGCCCTCTGCTATTCTCAATATATATGCTGCCACTTGGTAATATTATAAGAAAACATGGAATTAATTTCCACTGTTATGCTGATGACACTCAATTATATATTTCATCACGGCCAGATGAAAACACTAACTCATCAAAATTGACAGAGTGTCTTAAAGATATAAAATGCTGGATGACGCATAATTTCCTGCTACTAAATCCAGATAAAACGGAGGTATTACTTGTTGGTCCAAAAAACTATCCACAAAACCACTTACAATACAACTTTAATATAGAAGGATGTCCTGTTACTTTATCCTCTACGGTAAAAGACCTGGGTATTATACTAGACCGCAACTTGTCTTTTGAAAATCATATTTCATATGTTACAAGAACAGCCTTTTTCCATCTTAGAAACATTGCTAAATTACATAACATGCTATCTGTTTCTGATGCAGAAAAGTTAGTTCATGCATTCATGACCTCGAGACTAGATTACTGTAATGCTTTATTAGCTGGTTGTCCTGCATCCTCAATAAACAAGCTACAGTTAGTGCAAAATGCAGCCGCTAGAGTTCTTACTAGGTCAAGAAAATATGATCATATAACACCGATTTTATCATCTCTACACTGGTTACCTATCAAGTTCCGTATCAATTACAAAGTACTATTACTGACCTATAAAGCCCTAAATGGTTTAGCTCCTGTGTATTTAATGGACCTTCTATCGCCCTACAATCCATCGCGTTCTTTAAGATCACTAAATTCGAGGCTTCTAGTCATTCCTAGGATATCTAAGTCCACTAAAGGAGGGAGGGCGTTCTCACATTTAGCGCCTAAACTCTGGAATAGCCTTCCTGATATTGTTCGAGGCTCTGACTCGCTGTCCCAGTTTAAAACTAGATTAAAGACGCATCTCTTTAGCCAAGCATTTACATAATGCTTACCTTTTATAATACTGCTGAATCAGATCAAATGCATTTAATACTATAAAACGTCTCCGGTTACTATCGTAACCTCGGTTCCCTGAGAGGCGGGAACGAGACATTACGTACTGACGTATATGGGAACTCCTCCCTTCTCCATTTTTACTGAAATCTTATAGGCTAACGCCAGCTGGAGACAGCTGGCCAATTGACGCAAAACATGCAAATGCTGACCGGTCCGCGGGCAGTATAAATAGCATGTGTCGCGACAATTACGTCAGAATCAAGACTGAACGCTAGCACAGCTGATCAAACGGCGAGCACGGCGGCTGACGTAATGTCTCGTTCCCGCCTCTCAGGGAACCGAGGTTACGATAGTAACCGGAGACGTTCCCTTTCAAGGCGGTCACTTCGACATTACGTACTGACGTATATGGGAACTGTATAGAATCCCGCCGTGAGCGCAGTGAAGATAAGCCCTGAACGGGGTCAAGCTACACTCCCACAGGAACAACAGTTCTAAGCCAGCAGCGCCGCTAGGAGCACTCAAACTGATAGGCAAAACTAGACAACGTCTGCTCCGGTTTTACCAAAGTTGCGCATCCAATGCAATGAAGCGAAGGCTGCACTGGACAGGGCAGCACAACACCATAAGCACTCGAGCACAAGAGTTAACAGTGTCGACGGCATAGCAGTGACAGCTGCATAACCTCATAGCCACACACAGAGTTAACAGACATTGGAAACTACTGCGTAATGTGGAAACAGCTATGTAACCTTATAGTCATAATACATAGTTAGCAACAATGGTAACTCTGCAATACAGACTACTGCACAGCTGGAGTAACAGTTTCATGAGTACATAATAAAACTCACTGAACCCACGACGCCAAAGCGGTGCATCAAACTTGAAACCCTGGCGAGGGTGTTCTGAGAGGACAGCCAGCATGCTTAAATCCCGTAGGCATTAAGCAACATTAAAGCGTCGAATTCAGTGAGAAAGTCTCTGTATCAAACAGCACGTCCCTAGTACCATCCACCAAGCACACAACAGCTGGTCGACTGCTTTGCCTGGTGATCCACGTACATTCACATATCCCTTACAGGGCCAACATCACTCTGAGCATCGGCATCATGCGAGGCTGAAAACTCAGCAGATAAGGCGGGCAAGGATCAACCTGTGCTCTGAACGGTGTAAGCGACTTCGGAACGTAGCCTGGTATCGGACGGAGAGTGACATTGCAGTCATCAGGTCCGAGAAAATGCGACATCATTCACTAGAATGAGTCTAGGTCTCCAAGTGCTTCACTGGGGCGAGAGCCGGTGGTAAGGCCATCTCAGGGAGAGCTCCGTCTCAGCACTTGTGAGTGTGAAGTGTCTCGCTCAACTATGGACCCAGCCGCAGACACACACAAAGGTTCCACAGCTTGGGGCTGTGGTGCCAATCGTCTGTAGAAGCAGGACCTTCCTGTTCCAGTGGGATTGTCATGGGGGAGCCCCAACTCTCACAGGTCCGTGAACCGGGGGTGAAAAGCCAGACCGCGGGTCACGAGGAACTGACACTTAGCCGATGTTCTATAGCCAATGTACAGAAGTGCAATCAACACATAACTGAATGTACATAAACACAGTGCCAGTGGCCGTAGCGACAACAACTGTGAATATACGCAGTTAGAAAATAGCGCCATAATAGCATAGCACCTCAGTAGGCACCCAAACACAGTCGTAACCGTAGCTACAACTGTGAATATTAGTACAGAATAGCCAGTTGCCCTGAAGGAACGGGGCAATATAACAGCGTAGCACATGCACGTACAGCATCGGTCGCTGTAGCGCCAACTTAATAAACGCAGTTAGCTCAGAATAGGCTGAAGGATACGGGGCAACACCGCTGCATGAACACATTTATTTGTAAATAAATGCAGCGCATGTGGCCGTATCGACGGAGACTGTGAATATGCACAGTTTGACTGGTATAGCTAGCTGCACTGAAGATACAGGGCAACATGACAGCATAACACAAGTCGCTGTAGCGACAGAAACTGTGTAGAGACAGAAACTAAGATGGATAGTAGATTGGGATGGCTAGCTGCACCGAAGGAAACAGGGCAGCATTACAGCATAACACATCCGTTTACGTACATACATCCAGAACTGTGAAAATGCACGGTTGGATTAGGATAGCTAGTTTTGCACTGAAGGAAACAGGGCAACAAAATAGCAAAAACACGTCCTTGTACGTGCAGTGTAGTCGCCATAGCGACAGAACTGAATATGCAGTTAGATAGGATAGCTGGTAGTTGCACTGAAGGATAGAGGCAACATAACAGCATAACCCATCAGTGTGCACAATCCAAACATCTGTGCAAGTCGACGAAGCGACCGAAACTGCATGAATATGCACAGTTCACATAATGGTCAGTTATGTTAGCAACACAACTGCATAACGCTTCAGTGTGTACACAGATGCAGCGCAAGTCGCCGTAGCGACAAACTGTGACTATGCACAGTTAGATAGGATAGCTAGGTGCACTGAAGGATACAGGGCAACGCGATAGCATAGTTACATTAGTGTATACAAAAACACAGTGTCAGAGGCATCGCGACATCGACTGTGAATACATAGTTAAATCAGAATAGCCTGTTGCACTGAGGATACAGGGCAATATTTAGCGGCGTAATCATAGCACATCAGTGCGTAGCGTGTACACAGCGTCAGTTGCATCGCACAACAACTGTGTACGTAATCAGAATACCATTTGCACTGAAGGATACAGGGCAATGTACAGTAGGGCAATATATAATGGCATAAATCATTACACATAACAGTGAGTTGGATGTACATAACACAGAGTCAGTTGCATCACGCAACAACTGTGAATACGTAGTAATCAGAATAGCCATTTGCACTGAAGGATACAGGGCAATATACAGCGGCAAAATTCATAACACATAATGTGTAGTGTGTGCATAAACACAGTGTCAGTTGCATCACACAACAACTGTGAATACGTACTGCATAGTAATCAGAATAGCCGTGTGCACTGAAAATACAGGGCAATATATAATGGCATAAATCCCAACACATAACGCTGTGTAGTGTGTACATAACACAGCGTCAGTTGCATTTGCACAACAACTGTGAATACGTAGTAATCAGAATACCCATTTGCACTGAGGATACAGGAACAGGGCAAAATATAATGGCATAAAACATACACATGACAGTGTGTGGTGTGTACGTAACACAGTGTCCGTTGCCTCGCAACAACTGTGATGTGAATACGTAGTAATCGGAATAGCCAGTTGCACTGAAGGGTACAGGGCAACATCGTGGCATAAGCATAACACACACATATATCGGTGTACAAAAACACAGCGTCCGTTGCATCGCAACAACGGTGACGTAGTATCAGAATAGCCAGTTGCACTGAAGGATACAGGGCAATTTATAGCGGCATGAATCATGAACACATATCAGTGCGTAGAGTGCACGTAAACATAGCGTCATTTCATCGCGCAACAACTGTGAATACGTGGTAATCAGAATAGCCATTTGCACTGAAGAAACAGGGCAATTTATAGCGGCATGAATCATGAACACATATCAGTGTGTAGAGTGCACGTAAACACAGCGTCATTTCATCGCGCAACAACTGTGAATACGTGGTAATCAGAATAGCCAGTTGCACTGAAGGATACAGGGCAATTTATAGCGGCATGAATCATGAACACATATCAGTGTGTAGAGTGCACGTAAACAGCGTCATTTCATCGCGCAACAACTGTGAATACGTGGTAATCAGAACAGCCATTTGCACTGAAAGAAACAGGGCAAAATATAACGGCACAATCATGTGAACAAACACAGCTTCAGTGGCGTAGCGACAACAACCGCGAATACATGGTTAAATCAGAATAGCCATTTGCACTGAAGAAACAGGGCAATATATAACGGCACAAATCAAGCGCACATAGTGTGCAGTGTGAACATAAACGCAGCGTCAGTGGCATATAGCGACAACAACTGCGAATACGTGGTTAATCAGAATGGCCAGTTGCACTGAAGGATACAGGGCAGCCTGACGACATAAGCTGTAAGCTGTGCACCTCCATTGCCAGAGCGGGGCGTCTAAAGGCTTTTAAGCCAGGGAAGGACCCATGTCTGGCGCGGCGCTCTCCGTGTCGCCACACTCCCGGTCCCGCCCTCTGCCAACGGTGAAGATCCGGTTCACGGAGCCGTTTTGGCGGGCTGTTAGCCGAATTTAGGCGGGACGAGGTACCGACGAAGAGAGACATCGAGGAAGGCTGTACCGTAATAGAGACTCATAGCATCATTTCATTCCCGAAAAAGTCTGGCCGCAGCGAGACTAAATATGTTGCTGCTGCGAGAGCTGGGATCGAACACGGGTCTCTCGCGCGAGGGCTTTGTGTTCCGCCGCTGAGCCACAGGGGGGAAAGACACAAAGCTATGGCCTTGCCTCGTCTCTCTAGACGCGTCTTGCGCACGACTTACCATAGGACGTCGTGGAAGACGTAGTCTTTCTTGAAGTAGCCTGGCTCCTTTCAACGAAGCCTATCGCGTCGAGTCCTTCTAGCGAGCCCGCGAAAAGGACCGGACTGGCGACAGGCAGGGCCAACTCGTCTTTGGGTGGGGGAGGGCCCACCAGCGGCCGCTGGCGGCAGTGGGCCTCATCCCTGCTGATGCCCGGGTTTATGAGGGCGCACTGGTAGACCGGCACATGCCTGTCGTCCGTGAGTGCGGTTCTTCGGTAAATTCCTTGTTGGGGTAGAGCGAGTCAATAGGACCCGCATATATCTGGCATGTAACGTTAGCAGCCATCGGATGCGGGGAGGAAACATGGTGAGTAACCTCTATTGCAACTTCCACGATGACTTCAGATAAGACTTCTAGCGTGAAGAAAGAGATTCTGACGTAATTGTCGCGACACATGCTATTTATACTGCCCGCGGACCGGTCAGCATTTGCATCTTTTGCGTCAATAGGCCAGCTGTCTCAAGCTGGCGTTAGCCTATAAGATTTCAGTAAAAATGGAGAAGGGAGGAGTTCCCATATACGTCAGTACGTAATGTCGAAGTGACCGCCTTGAAAGGGAACTTGAAGAGACTGTAGGTTATCTGTATAGGTTGCATAGTATTTACAGTCATTACGTTCCTGTGTATATTGCGTGAATGACGGGTGGTTGGGCAGATATTGTGTTGCGGTAGGTAGTATGCCATACGGAACCGTTGTCCACTGAAACTGCATATTCACGCACCAGTGGGGCTCGACAGCCTTAGTCAACGGGTTGGCGCGTATGGTTGGGTTGCGGAGAGATTGTGAGATTGTGGTTAGGTCTCAGCAGCAGGAGGGACGTAGAGGTCAGTAAGCTGGGCTGAGTTGAGTGGGGGACGGAGGGGGGTGATTTTGGGACGCAAGAGTCACTGTCTTCATGTTTTATCATTTACGACTGTGCTATGGAAATCATCATTATGAACAGCAGCTACGCTAATTATTTTCCCTTTGCTTTTCTGCTGTTATCTCGGGACGCGAGTCCCGAGAAAATGGCGTTCGTCAGCTCCAGTTTGTATCCAGCCTCTCACGGAGACTTCAGATGCTCCAATCACAAAGCCTGTGAAGTGACGACTCAACACGGGCGATATGGACTCTCTATGGTGGACGGCAATGATCCTCACCTACTCGTCTTAAGACCGGCGTGATTACTTGGACTTCCAAAAAATAATCTAAATGTTCCGATCCAATCTGACTTGTAATGCTGCCCGAATCATGCACTGTTCCTTCGTTGGCCAGAGGAGAACTGGCCCCCCGACTGAGTCTGGTTTCTCCCAAGGTTTTTTTCGATTCTGTCACCTGATGGAGTTTTGGTTCCTTGCCACTGTTGCCTTGGCTTTTGGCTTGCTTAGTTGGGGACATTTAATATTCAATAATATTATTGATCTGCCTTACTTAAGGTGGACATTGACGCAATTTCTTTTAGAAACAAACTTTGTTATATTGTTTTCATGTTATCACTGTGAAGCGCTTTGATACAATCTGTATTGTAAAAAGCGCTATATAAATAAAGGTGACTTGACTTGACTTGACTATAATACACTCACCTAAAGGATTATTAGGAATACCATACTAATACTGTGTTTGACCCCCTTTCGGCCTTCAGAACTACCTTAATTCTACGTGGCATTGATTCAACAAGGTGCTGAAAGCATTCTTTAGAAATGTTGGCCCATATTGATAGGATAGCATCTTGCAGTTGATGGAGATTTGTGGGATGCACATCCAGGGCACGAAGCTCCCGTTCCACCACATCCCAAAGATGCTCTATTGGGTTGAGATCTGGTGACTGTGGGGGCCATTTTAGTACAGTGAACTCATTGTCATGTTCAAGAAACCAATTTGAAATGATTCGAGCTTTGTGACATGGTGCATTATCCTGCTGGAAGTAGCCATCAGAGGATGGGTACATGGTGGCCATAAAGGGATGGACATGGTCAGAAACAATGCTCAGGTAGGCCGTGGCATTTAAACGATGCCCAATTGGCACTAAGGGGCCTAAAGTGTGCCAAGAAAACATCCCCCACACCATTACACCACCACCACCAGCCTGCACAGTGGTAACAAGGCATGATGGATCCATGTTCTCATTCTGTTTACGCCAAATTCTGACTCTACCATCTGAATGTCTCAACAGAAATCGAGACTCATCAAACCAGGCAACATTTTTCCAGTCTTCAACTGTCCAATTTTGGTGAGCTCTTGCAAATTGTAGCCTCTTTTTCCTATTTGTAGTGGAGATGAGTGGTACCCGTTGGGCTCTTCTGCTGTTGTAGCCCATCCGCCTCAAGGTTGTGCGTGTTGTGGCTTCACAAATGCTTTGCTGCATACCTCGGTTGTAACGAGTGGTTATTTCAGTCAAAGTTGCTCTTCTATCAGCTTGAATCAGTCGGCCCATTCTCCTCTGACCTCTAGCATCAACAAGGCATTTTCGCCCACAGGACTGCCGCATACTGGATGTTTTTCCCTTTTCACACCATTCTTTGTAAACCCTAGAAATGGTTGTGCGTGAAAATCCCAGTAACTGAGCAGATTGTGAAATACTCAGACCGGCCCGTCTGGCACCAACAACCATGCCACGCTCAAAATTGCTTAAATCACCTTTCTTTCCCATTCTGACATTCAGTTTGGAGTTCAGGAGATCGTCTTGACCAGGACCACACCCCTAAATGCATTGAAGCAACTGCCATGTGATTGGTTGATTAGATAATTGCATTAATGAGAAATTGAACAGGTGTTCCTAATAATCCTTTAGGTGAGTGTATAATGCTGATCTCTTCAGCATGAAGTGACATCAACTTGATTAAGTGCAATCATGAATAATTCACACATTTAAAAGACTGATAACATAACCAAAGCATTACCTGAAATTAGGGAGGAATCCCACCATTGTTGTGCCAATTACCAACCAGCTTAACCCTATAGCTGCCAGTGTAACCCTGAGACAATAACAAAAGAGCAGATGCATAAAAAAGATGCATGGAAAAAAATACTATACATGTTTATACTATTAAAAAAAGGACACATGACAATTGAATCAAACTGAATTGAAATTAAATAAAATAATGACTTTTTTCATTAATATTTCATTATTTTCATTATATACTGCCAACAAAAGAACAAATATAGACTAGCATTAAATGATTTGTAGTCTGTAAGAATTTTTTTTTATTGTTTTTGAAAGAAGTATTATCTGTTCACCAAGGCTGAATTTATTTGATTAAAAAAAATACTGTAAAAACTGTAATATTGTGAAATATTATTACAATTTAATAAAACTGTTTTCTATTTCAGTATGTTTTAAAATGAACAATTTATTCCTGTGACGCAAAGCTGAACTTTCAGCATCATTACTCCAGTCTTTAGTGTCACATGATCCTTCAGAAATCCTAACATGCTGATTTGCTGTTCAAGAAACATTTCTGATTATTATCAATGTTGAAAACAGTTGTGCTGCTTAATATTTTTGTGGAAACTGTGATATACATTTTCTCAGGATTCTTTGATGAATAGAGAGTTCAAAAGAACAGCATTTATTTGAAAAGCTTTTTCCTTGCTGAAAAAAAGTATTAATTTCTTTAAATCCCAAACTTTTGAACACTAATGTACTAGGTATAAAGTATTAGTGAATTGGTACACTACCGTAGAGGAAGCAATATGCAGTATCTCACAACCACGCCAACCCCCCACAGTACAGAGAGCCTGAGAGAGATGTACTGGAAGTTGTTGTTGGTTCTGGTGAGGAGGTTCCAGGACACCAGCTCCTCTGAGGTGAATCTCTGCGTGACATCGTCTTCCACTATGCTCTCGATGCCTGTCCTGGTGAAGTACAGGACGTCGCTCAGAGTGAAGTCTCCGCGCTCGGCCGACTTTGGCCTGTTCCGACGTAACTCCTCAATCTCCTGCTCCAAAGAGGAATTTTCTCGCTGAATCAAACCTGAGTCACACAGACAAAAGTCCTGGTTAACTTTATAATGAAATGCTCAACAATGACTGACTGTATTTATTCGATCAAACTGTAATATTGTGAAATATTAGCCTGGATGCCAGGCCGAACCCCGCCCACAACATTTTTTGGTCGGGAAGTTCGGTCTGGACTCGATCCATTGAAGAGTAGGCTATGATCGGTTCAGAATTAGTCGGGCCAATCAAATTGCCAGGGCGGGCTTAATACGATGATGGACAGATGATCTGCAGTTACGTAATCATCGCGTTATCAAAGAGCGCTTGGGTTGAACTGGTTTCCCTCAGAGATGACTGCAGCTGGAGAACTGAGATGTATAGATTCCGCTATCGCGTCTGTTGTAAAAGAAATCGACAGCGCATTCATTTTAAAAGACGAACAGAGAACTGCAATCAAGGCATTTGTCGATCGGAAAGATGTGTTTGCCGTCCTTCCTACGGGATTCGGCAAAAGTGTAACTTATCAGTTGGCTCCGATGGTCGCTAAGAAGATGGGATGTGGTCGTTGTGGTTTCTCCTTTGGTCGCACTCATGGAGAACCAAGTAAAAGAAGCAACACTCATTATTTTACTACTTCTTCCAGCTTGCGTGCAGTTGAGGTCTGTTGACAATTTGCGTAGCTCATAAAAAAACACTTACTGCGTTGCTCTGATTGGTTGTAGGTCTATCCAATTGAGTGCAGATTTTTTTTTTTCCTGGTTCGGTTAAGACACGCCTCATAATCAAAGCCCTATGGAGCAGTATCAGACACACATTCTGACTAGAATATGAGTATGACGAAGTCAGGCTAGTGAAATATTATTACAATTTCAAAATAACTGGTTTCAATTTGAATGTATTTTAAAGTGTAATTTATTCCTGTGATGCAAAGCTGAATTTTCAGCATCATTACTCCAGTCTTCAGTGTCACATGATCCTTCAGAAATCATTATTATGCCGATTTGGTGAACAACAAACATTTCTTAATAGTATCAATATTGAAAACAGTTGTGCTGCTAAATATTTTTTGTGGAAACCGTGATACATTTTTTTATTTAGATGCCTAGAAAGTTCAAAAGTACAGCATTTATTTGGAATAGAAATCATAAATGTCTTTACTGTTTGTGTCCATTCACTTTCCTTATATGGAAAAGAACAACGTGAGCATCTCTTTTTTTCTATTCTAGGGAAGAAATAAAGTCACACGTGTTTGTAGCAAAATGAGTAAATGATGACAGACTTTTCTCTTTTATGTACATAGGCACAGTGAACACAGTGCCCTTTCTGTGCCATCTTAAGAAACACATTCAAACCAGACACAGTCAGACGCTTTATAACTGGGTATAATCAGTAACGCTATCATCAGCTGAGATGTTGATTAATCAGTGAAGATCAGTGAGGTATTGATAAAGAGCATTCATAAATCTAATGGAAGGTGTAACTGATAAAGACAGACTAAAGTCCATCACGAATGTGTGAGAGAGCAAGAGCAACTGTAATCGTTGTGTAACACGTGATTGTTTGAGGAGACAGATAAGCTGAGAACCCAAGAGATCTCAAAGCTCTGCTTGCGTCTCGGAAAACAGCCATCATGCAGCTAAACTAAAAGGCATAAAAGATGTCCACTTTTACAAGAACCTGAGGAATGAAATAGAAAAGACAGAAACTCTTTTTCCATTGAAAGAAATGCAGAAATGCTCAATAATCCTATTAAAATGATAAGCAGACTGTCATTATTCAGTTGCATTCTGTTTCAATGATGTCCCGTCAACAACTTTGACATCAATGTGACATCAAGTTGTTGTCACTACATTTGAATTGGAATATAGTACACAAGTCATATGGACCACTTTTATTGTGCTTTTGAACCTCATAAAAAAAATAATCCCCAAAACTATGCCATTCATTTGTGCTATGTTTGTGCGGATTTGTGCTGGTTTGGTGTTTGAGATATTGAACATTATTTTTTGGGGATGTTGTGTGACGTCGCTCTCCACATCGTGTCGTCCAAATCACTCCAAACTGTTCCCATTGGTTTGTGCCGTTAAAACAAACACTGTAACTATTTTCCTTCCGCATATTTAACAAATATAATTAGGGAGCTATGACGTCACTCTCCACCCCATTTCGTCTAAATCACTCAACACGGTATCATTCGCTTGTGCTCGATTTGTGCCAGTTTGTGCCGTTAAAATGAACACTGTATCTATTTCCCCTCCTTAGAAACAACAAATAAAATTCGGGAACTGTGACATCACTGTCCACCCCATGCCAACTTCACGGAGGTGGGGTACACATCGCAAAAGCAGTGCTAATAAATTACAAGTGTGAAATGTTCCTTTACCCGGGGTTAAAAGCGGTGTTTGTTTAGAACGATGATAACCTGTGGTTAAGCACAGTGTGAAAAGCCTTATGTGTGTAAACTCACCATTTGATGCGGAATGTTTCAGTATTTCCTCTGCTCTACTCGCTCTTTGTATTCTGTGTGTTGCCCACTGTAAAAACACAGAGTAAAGCTTAATATATATTGTATGATTCCATTTGCTTCTGACACTAGGCTTGCATACTTGCATAATGAATCACAATTCATTAAGACCAAAGGGCACTTATCACTTATGATGATACAGCACATTTCAGTTTAAGAAATATATACAGCACCATCTGATTATGCCACAGTGTTCATTGGTCAACAAAATTGTTTCATTTCCCCTTGGTGAGTGTGTGTAATAGAGTAGCGTCCTGGTAGATGTAACATGTCAAGGACTATTCTAGAGTGTCATGCTGTACATCTTAAAGTTTGTCTAAATTGTGTATAATTAATATATATGCAAATTTTGAAAAGCTCATATCAATAGAGAGAATTTGTGCTTTTCTAAAATAATTTGCCACAGCAGAACTTTATTTTTAATGCAGGACGACCATTTGAAAAGCTAAAGAGTGATTAAAAATGGTGACAAGCACAATCAACATGAATTGAATGCCTTTGTAAACCGTTTACTTCCCTATTATAGAAACAAATGTAGGGCATGACACTTTATCTTTTGGGAACTGATAGGAGGAAAATTGGGTGTTACATACAAGAATGGAGCCAGACAGAATGTGAATCGGTACGGCTTAACTTTCATCAGTGAGAAAAAGGAAAGTCGTCTCAGTTGGTGGAGGAAGTTACAACATTTTGATTAAGGATTACATGGATTTTTTTTATTTTCTTTGGAGTAATGTGCACAATCAATTGTTCACATTAAGACATTCCGTGTTTTAAGAAAGTAAATAATGACAGTTTTATGTCATTAAAAGAAAATGTGACTAGATATAGCACTTAAAAATATACTTTCTTTATAAATTCATATATATAATATATATATATATTCAAATCTTAAGGTCATGGATATAATATACCACTAATGTATATGTCTATAAATATGTAAGTCTTACGGAGTTATTTTGTTTATATTGTTTATATACTATTATAGCTTTTATTAATATTTTGAACGCTTTTATTTGTATATTTGTATCTTTCATTGTAGGTAATTTTTTTCCATTTTAGTTTAATATTTAGTCATTTTGTTATCTGATTTTTTCATTTTATGTAGTTTAAAAAAATATATATTTAAATTGACTTAATTTTACTGTTATACTTATATAACTATAACATATATAATACTTATAACTTAAAGTTATTCCAGTTACTTGTGAAGGCAACTTCTCGTTTAAGTTTTCATCTAATATTTATATTTTATTTCAGCTTTAATTACAATTAAAGGGATAGTTCACCCAAAAATCGATCGTGTCACTTCAGAAAATGTTGGATCAAACCGCCGCTCAATTCTTATGGATTAGTTTTAGGATCTCTTTATAAACTTTTTGAAGCATCAAAGTGGTATTTGTGTAGCTTTTTAAAGGGACAGAAAGCTCTCAGATTTCATCAAAACGATCTTCATTTGTGTTCTGATAATGAAAGTCTTACGGGTTTTTGAACGACATGAGGGTGAGTAATTATTAATGACAGTGTTTTAATTTTTGGGTGAACTATCCCTTTAACAAAAAATGATTTTTTTAATAGTTAACAATAGCAACACAGGTCTTACGCACCTCTAAGGATTTGATAAGGAGCTTCATGTAGGTCTCTGTGATGCCTAGAGAGATGCCAAACATGGCAGGGAGCATTATCAGGACCACCACACTGGTGAACCAGATCCTCAGCACAGGGAAAAACGCAGCCCAAAACCCCTCCATGACCACACACCACTTCACTGTACACTACAACACTGGGAGGAAAATCAAATTAAAAGCATTTAGAAAACTGTTGATACATAAAAGTAATGTTTATTTAAAATAAGCATAAACATTTATGATAGTAATAAACTTGATTGGAACAGACTTTTGATGATGTGATATAGCCCTGAAAGTCTTAAAAATCTGTATTTCTCTCTTTTAAGTCAGTCAAGGCAACATGGAGTTTAAGCCATAAAGCAATATAACACAAACCAATCAGTCAGATTAGCTTTTGTTGTTTTCTCAATGAATTAAGCTCAAACTCACCAGGTTTCTTGAATTCAGCAGCTTTACAGAGAATGTTCCTCGATGTCATACTCCTCTGACCCTTAGCATGATGGCGACTGTAACCTGAGGTGTTTAAAAGTCCGTTTAAGGAACTTCTGCAGCCTTTACTCGGAGTGATTGGGAAATAGCAATGCTGGAAGACATCCTAGACCTGTAAAATGTAGAACAAAGTTCAAGAGCAACGATAGAAAAATGCGCCATCTTGTGGAAATAATGTGTAGTGCATTTATGCACAGAGATGGTTTTTTTTTTTTTTTTTTTTTTTTTTTTTTTATTTAAATAAGGCAAATACAAACAAATCAGGAACAATGTCAAATCTTACTACAAGCTTACAGTGCTCATCCTAGAAAAAGAAAAACTTAAAAGAACATATGAACATGGAGCATGTTATGGCAAAATGGCATTTACATATTCAAAAGAAAATAAATTAAAAGGGCAATCATTCAATAAAATTGTTTACAAAAGAAGCCAGTTTCTTAGCATTCTTGTTCTTAATCAATACCAAAGAGTTATAAAAAAGTTTCAACTCATTTCTCCAATGAGTAATGTTAGGAATTGTCTTGTAAAAACGACATTTATGAATGAAATGTTTACTTAACAAAATTACACTGTTTATGCCAAAATCATTGTGATCATTACGAAAAAAACCAAATTTTATATCATTAATAGTTAGATTCATCATCTGAAATCCTTTGGAGACGAACAATTGTTGAAGGTCCAGCCAAAACCTTTTAACAACTTCACACAAACAGAACAGATGATTTAAATCTTCGGGTTCAATTTCACAGAAGTTACAGTTTCCTACATCCATTTTAAATCTCTGTTTTAATAAATCTTTAGTTGGATAAATCCTATTTATAATTTTAAATTGCATTTCTTTCACCTTTGGCGGGACTGGGAATTTTAAGTATTTACATAGAGATGGGTTAAAAACAAAGGTCGTAGACAGGGACAGGACCTTTTCTCAACATCAACAGCTGGTTAGAATATATTCATATGTTTTAACATATAATATGTGAATTTACATTCATGCATTTAGCAGACACTTTTTAATCAACTTATAATAGAGGAATATATGAGCCATTTGTCACCAAGCCAACAATATTTGTAGTCTATAGACAATATGAAAAATATTAACTATTATTAAAGGTGCATTGTGTAATATTTAGGAGGATATTATGACAGAAATGCAATATTATGTTTTCAGTGGTGTATAAAGACCTTAGCCAATGAACCGTTATGTTTTTATTACCTTAGAATGAGCCATTTCTATCTACATACACCGCGGGTCCCCTTACATTGAAATGCGCCGACATGTTTCTACAGTAGCCCCAAAACGGACAAACGCGTTTCGTTAATGTTGTTTTTCGTGCAAGGAAGCTAGGTAAAGTCAGTGAATAAAATACTGACACAATGATGAACAAGTAACAATAATATTCGCAATAACATATAGATTTTACTGAATAATTAAGTAAACCTAATTTCTTAATTTGTAAAGAAACCTCATTGCTACTCTCTGCTGTCTCCAGATGACGACATCTTTTCCTGTCGGCCACCGTAACTTTTGTTGGTTGCGATTCGCAACCTCACCACTAGATGCCGCTAAAAATCACACACTGCACCTTTAACTATTAATTAATAATAATAGTAAGCAATAATAATGCGTCTCTGTTTTTCATTTTTTCAGTATCCCAAAACTTACTGTCTAAATAATATGTTGAATCCCAAATTTCCAAATTGTAAGGGAACGTCAACATTTTAGGGGATGCAACTTCTAGTCACCTTAAATCACCGTTTTTAATCACATTTTTGCAGCTAGTGGGATGGGAAATAAAATCTGCAACAACAGAGCAATTTTGGCTGGGGTGTGATAGCATGTGTGATCCATATGGATATTTAATCTTCTCTAAAATTAGACAGTCTTTAATTAAATAACCATATCAAGATGAGACAAAGGAACTAGCCCAAAATAGTTTTCTTTCCCTATAAAAGGATATGCTTTAAAACAGGAGAAAGGAGATTTGCCTTTGAATAAAAGTTCAATTTAAGTCAAAATGTTACTGTATACCAAATTTACAAATTTAAATTTACCACATGAGCAAAATGTGACTTATCCCGTCCCGTTGCTCAAACAGCACAGCAATGCTAGAGGTTTTTAAACTGTCACGATTCACTCTGGAATACTTGATTCTAATTGGTCAATAGCGCCATCCAGCGGTCAGATATTTCCTAATATTCGCTGCCGTCGTGGGAACACGGTATACCGCTCGTACGGGTAGCTGAAATAACACAAAAGGGTGACTCAAAAAAGTACTCAAAGACTTCAGTGTTACATTACTGTAATATTTTTAGCGCTTTTTTACACTATAAACGGCCGTTCACACAGAACCCTTCATTTTATTGGGTTTTTTTATGTAAACATGCGGACGCTCTCGCCTCATGTATGAAAACGAAAACGGCATTCTAAAAATGCGTCAAGCTCAAGTTTTTTTTCATCCCACTGCCCTGCGTCTTGAATTTTTATGGTCGTTCACAAAGATATTGCACACAGTGGAAAGGGAATCCACATGTACCAGATGTGGCCCGGATCTGGGCAGACACTATGTTGCATGTCTGGGATGGATCAATGATTTTGATGACATCATGCTGTTCACACATTTACTATTTTCTACATGGTGAATGGCACATAACGCTCTATATAGGGGATAGGGAACAATTCAGACTGTAAATATGCTTTCCATTGGGGCGAATGAAGTCTGGTTTCACATTATTAGCCCCTTTCACACATACAGTAGCCTACTGGTAAATTACCTGTAAATTACTAGTAACAGATCATGTGTGAACAGGACATTTTCAAATATACCGGTAAATTGGTTCCGGCAATTTACCAGTAAGGGAAGATGTAACATTACCAGTAAATTACTGGTAAATGCGCTGTGTTAACGCGGAATGAAGATTACCGGTATTTTGCACGTACGAGGTCAGAGCGCGCTGACGTAAGAAGTGATTCGGGCCAATGAGAAGCCGTTGAAAGAGCAACGGCTCTGGCCTCTGGGCCATTCATAAAATCATGACGCAATGATGCGTTTCCTCAGCACTGTTTACAAAATAATGTCTTCAAATTGGAGTGATACCGAAACAAAAGCGTTTCTCCTCGTCCGGGCGGATGAGTCAACAACTTTAGAGGTCACTTCCGGTTAGGGTGAACAGACGTCCCGAAAAATTTGTGACAGTCCCGAAATCTAAGCTGTTGTCCCGAATCCCGAATCCGGCCCTAATTGTCCCGAAAATTATACTAAAGCAAAATCTTGAGTAGTTATTGTCTGATAAAACATAAAAAACTGTACAATACCGCATAGGCGCGAATTTAGATATGCATTGATAAGCTAATTTTAATTAATTCGTTTCGTTGACATGGCTGGTGTATACCGGAACCCCAACACGCCGCTAAAAAGCAAAAGCGTATCTTCAGATAACGGGAGGAGTGGTATAGCCCCCCCCCCACGGTAATTTACCGTGATTGCTGTGTGAAACCGCTGCAGCAATAGCATAGAGCGGATCATACACGAGTCGGGGCAGACTACAAAACATATTGGCCTCATTTGAATTCTACACAAAATGCTATATTTTAGAGCGATATGGAGGAGATTAGGAGGAGAAACGTTTAGAAATTAGGATAAAACTGCAGCTTTATCCAGCTTTGGTCAAGCTGTGCTAAACGAAATGCTATGCTATTGGCTATTTAAAAAAGGGGATGAGCTGTTCGATGTGTCCTGCCCTGTCTTTCTGTTTCTTCAGTGGGTCTTTAAAAGCTATACTTTTAATTTGAGCGTTTGCGAGAGACGGCGAGCGCATGCGGTTAAACACGCCCGCATTGTTTAAGGCCTAGCCTATTTGTTGCTGTAGCTTGTAAAATTATAAACAAACTTAAAATCAAATCAATATTTCATATCAACGAATTTTGGTGAGCAGCCCGTGGAGTAAAGCCCTGGTCATTATCGCAAAATAAACCACTGAGGAATAATGACCAGCTGACCGTACATTATCCCTTACTTAAGACACGTACCAAAATCTGGGTTGCACCAAGATTTTCTTATGGATAAGCAACTTGTACAGTCAAAAAAATATTTGAAAAATAAAAATCTATGTAGGCTACAGCTCCCTTCACTCCTGACCTGCAGCTCGTTGTTTTTATTGTCCTGTGGCGATCAGATCTCCTCTCCTCCTGTGCGTGGAAACAGGAGGAAAGTCAGTCACTGGAATCTCTCCTCCCACTCCACATCATATTCCTTCATTCTCAGTTCACTTTCCTTCTCCCAGAGGTCTCCTGCTTTCACCAGAAACTCCCCTCAGGACTGACTTTAACTAGTTCTTCGGCTTCAATGCCGCAGAGCGTTTATTTAACGTTACCCTTTTAATTTTGCGTTGCAGAAACATGCCAAGTCGGGTCAGCGTCGCGATTTTGCGGTTTAATTGTGTTTTCTTTCTGGCTGCGAGCCACGTCAAGAGCTCTGAACCGGACTACCTCTTTCCAGACACAGAACAAGGTTTGTGTTTTCATGCATAAGAATTATACAGTTGTGTTCAAGCATATTTTACTTCAGCTTTTAGGCTGTTTTATTTAAAGAAGCAGCTGGTAAGTCCTAATGATATGTCAAGTGTTTCACTGAGGCGAGTGGTCACTGGTCAGCTGCTGCAAAGTCCATATTTCTGTTTATGGAGTCCTGAACTTTACATAATCTCATTCTATAAAAGCACATGTAGGCCTAACCCTTTTATGTATGAATGATTCAGTTACAAAGGATTTTATTTTACTTCAATAACATTCTCAATCTTGTATAGCTATGTAGATTTGGAGAAACTTGCACATCTGTTCACTGCAGTAAAAGGTAGCTACTTGGTAGGCCTTCATCAACTCTTTCATCAGTCATTTTGACTGTTTTATGATGTCTGACATGAAGAGGCCAGTGATATAGAATTATAGGTAAGGATCTAAGGATCTAATCATTCATTGTGGTTTGGATGACGTCACTCTCTGAATGGTTAAAATGGTTTGAATGAATCAATGCCTATAGGTTTATATTTCACCCTATCAGAAGAACATTTTATATATACTGTATATACCAAAGTATTTTGATATTAAAGGAATTTAGGAGTATTAAAATGCACACATTGTCTATCTATTTTCTATGTCATTTGTTTTTAGTTTTTTTTTAAGAATGTCACTATATATATATATATATATATATATATATATATATAGTCTGTATATATATATATATATATATATATATATATATATATATATATATATATGTGTGTATTGATACAATATATACATATATATGTATAATGAATGAAAAGATGAATAATAATGAATAATATTATAATTGAATAAAAATATTTAATAAAATGTCATAAAGATGCAAAAAGATTTAATGGTCCTAAAGGTCTTAGTCTTTTTGCTAAATGTAAATTATTTATTTATTCATTCTCTCTTTTTTTCCATTTAATTTTATGGTGAAATATGACTGAAATAAGATATATTTTTTGACGCTTTTTTTGTGAGATGTGCCCTTATTCTCTGGTAGCTCCAGAAATGATTATCTGCTGTAATATGTTTGAACTGAATAATGTAAAGTATTTAAATTGAACTGTCTTGTTTTCATTCATTCGTAGATCTCTTCATCAAGCAACACTCTGAATTTTATGTGGATCACCCAGAAAAAGTGGACGCGAATGGAAAATTCATCTCATACGCTTTATCACATCACTTCACTAACATGCGACATAAGAGGGACCTTAATTCAGTGGAGAGGCGGGTGTATTACAAACTCAACTACAAAGGTCGGGAGTACACTCTCAATCTAACCACCAATGACAACCTCTTCGCTAATGAATATGTGTTGGAGAGACACAATGGGAGTTTAATGGAAAAGTGGCCACAAACATCTGGGAACGGTGCCTGTCACCTTCTTGGCACAGTAACGGTTGATAACATGCCAAGTGTTATCCGGACCGCCGCTATCAGCACCTGTGAGGGACTGGTGAGAAATATCTGACTTAATCTGTCAATTGTTTATTCAGTTCATTTCTGGGGTCTGTTGCATACACTGCTTAGACTAGTCTTAAAAGGCTTATGCAAATGGACACTTGTGTAAATTCACATACGTGAAGTAGTGCTGATATTGTCATCAGCTGTTAAAGTCAACATAAAATTTCAATTGACCTTATTACTTTCTTAACGGATATTCCTGATCTAATTCTGAACAATTAATCACTGCACATTTTAAAGAAAGACATTTTTTCTCTGAACAACTCAAATCTCCTTTATTTACAGTATGTAGCGCTTTATACGATACAGATTGTGTCAAAGCAGCACAATCAGCACTTTCCTGTTTACAGTGATAAACAGGAAAGTAATGATTCAGTGATGCCAACAGAATTCAACTCTACAGTAAATCGGCTCTAAAAGACACTAGTAAACAGTCATTATTCAGTTGAAATCAGTTCAGTGTTGATTCAGTGTAAAGTCAATTATGGAATGAGTTCAATTCATCTATAAAGCAGTTTTGGAGAAAACAATGATGTCATTGTCCAGCTCAGTTCAGTTCTCATCCAATTGTGTCAGTGCAGTCATATCAATAATATTTCTGAATATTAAGTGTCCCCAACTAAGCAAGCCAAAGGCTTCAATGGCTAGGATCTTAAACTCTCCCTTAAGCCTGACATTATCTGTCGTCCTATTCCCAAATTATCATAGTTTTACAAATTTTGAAAAATAATTTTACCGAGTTCTTGTCCAGCCTTACATTTTTATTTGGAATATTCTGTTATCTCTGAAATCTGCCACCTTATGGAAGTAGAATGGGTTGCTAATACAGTTTCATGTATTTTAAATTAATCTGACTGTTTCTTTCAGAGTCCACTAGTAAACAATGTTATTTCAGTATTATTTAAGCCACTGGTTTCACAGATGACTAAGTCTAGTCCAGACTAAAATGCATGTCTGAGGTGTTTTAACTGAAAGCAACTTCCATTGACGCATCTTAAAATATGTCAGTGTCATTGTTTTGTCTCAAGATGCACAGCAGTAATGTTTTTTCTCTAAGGCACGTTTATAAAAGCTATTTAAATGTCCTACTGAACTAAGGGCCTAATCCTGGCTTAATCTAAGCCTTATCTGTGAAACCGGGCAATATACAATTATATCTTTATTTTACTAATTCAGTAATAAAATATTCAATAAAACAAAACAAAAAAACTTCAACTTAAACATAAAATTTCAATATTTCTAATATATATTTTTTTAAGTTTAAGCGTTTCACCTTATTTTTATATTTATTTTAATTAACGAAAACAAGTTTTAGTTTTAGTTAACAATAACCAAACAGCTAGTGAAAAGCTCCCGTAAACCTGGCGGTCCCAGACTGTCTGGAGCGACATCGACTGGCCTGTTAGACTCTTAACTCTTTGGCCCCTGTTTTGTTTGCAAAAAGAAGTCAGTGTTTAGCCCTCAGAGTGACTCTACAAAGAAAAATCAGTGTGTGGTCCGACTGTGTGTTCAGCAGAGTAGATATCAAAGAGTTTCTATTTTCCAATAATGACCGTCGGACTGTAGATCATCCCACTATTACCAAATAGATATACAAATGGACATGAACCATTGATCTGAGTTTAAATTATTTTAAATCTAAGAAGGCGATTGTGTCTGACAACCATATTTCACTGCAGAATGCCACGATTGACCAATCAGAATTATCAGTTCCAGAGACCCGTGTAATAAGATCCAATAGTAGTCTGTTATTCGAAGTGGACGCTCATAAAAAGCAGGAAACTTGAGAAGAACTGTAACCAGGTCAGTGTGTCAGCACATAACATGACTCATTCTGACTTGACAATTGAACAAGAAGTTGCAAACAGGGAAAAGAGGAGAGGCAGAGGGAATCGATTGTCAGTGAAAGCACAGGAAAGAGTTCTGGACTTGAAAATGAGCTTTGATTTATTAGGTGCATGCATAATTTGCAGAAGTATGCATGCAGTACTTGCAGTAAATGCTGTCTCTGTCTGTCAGTCACTGCCTGAGCATGCATGCTCCTCCTGTAAGGTCAATCAACAGCGCTTCATTCCGTTCTCATGTTATCTTCCCTTAAAAACCTTCTCTCGCTCAGTCTCGGGTGCTATTACACTCGCATTCCATTCACTTTCATGCATTCACTCCTCAGAGACTCAGCAGAAAATAAATAACAGACATATAGACCTCTATAAAACTGCTGTACAAGTTATTGAGACGATGCCAGGTGATTTTGCTTTTAAAGCAGACAAAGTCAGGATTACTTGTGACCAAACTAAAATATAATGAGGAGCAAATGATCAGTACAGAGCTTTTATGCACTACAAAAAAACAATGTGCTAATGTTTTGTGCAATGCATTTAGTGGTGGAGAAGAGGCCTACAAACTACACGTTCAACATTGCAGGGCTTGTGGAAAGTTTTTTTGAAGGAATAGTTTACCCAAAAATACAAATTCTGTCATCAATCTGTAATTTTTTTCTGTTTTTTGTAACTCTTTTTTTTCCCTCCAAACAAGGATAAACTCACGCCTTTGGTTCAGCCAGAAGTTGACTTTTTGAGCCACTCAAACAATACAATAGTGTTCAAAAGTTTAATTTTAAAATGTAATTTATTTCTGTGATTCAAAGCTGAATTTTCAGCATCTTTACTCCAGTCTTCAGTGTCACATGATCCTTCAGAAATCATTCTAATATGCTGATTTGCTGCTCAAGAAACATTTTTGATTATTATCGATGTTGAAAACATGTTGTGCTGCTTAATATTTTTTGTGAAAACCAGATTTTTTTTTTCATTTATCATGAGCATAAAGTTCTAAAGAACAGCATTTATTTAAAATAGAAATATTTTGTAACATCAAAAATTTCTTTACTATTAATTTGTCCTTGCTGAAAAAAAAGAAAAGATACTGATCCAAACTTTTGAACGGTAGTGTATCTTGAAAGTAGTACAGAGCCATAGTGTTTATACTTCTAGTCGTCTCACACATAAATATAGGAATGGACAAAGTATTTTAGTAATGTGGTGTATTTCATTTGCATGATAAACTGAACTTTAAGACTGTTTACTGTTTGTTTTATGGTTCTTGCGAAAAACACATTAGCACTGAACTCTCTTGACACCATTTATGTTCCACTTTTATTTCAAACCAGAGCAGTTACAGATCAACCAAACGACCCGTCACCGACCCGCTCTGCATTAGTCATTAGATCCATACATTCTTCCCGCCCTCCAGAGGATGTATGGCTGGTTTTGAAGGACAATACTATAGTTTATAGTCCTGTACATAGGCTGTATATATCCTGTTTGAAGTCCTACCCAAACCTGCAGGAACTCTGGAAGCCGGGCAACACACACATGGCTTTTGTATTTAGCAGTTCAGCTTTTGTTTTCACAATGCCCACTGACACCAAAGCTCACGTTTCTGCTGTGAGGAGCAGATGAGGAGAGAGAAAGAGGACTGGCCCACAAAAAAAGAGATGGAATGAAATGTCTTATGTGCTCGTGTAAAGTACTTTGGCAGTAAAATGAAATGGCGATTGTATTATATTTTGTATGTGTGTGCATATACTCTCTCTCTCTCTCTCTCTCTCTCTCACTCTCTCTCTCTCTCTCTCTCTCTCTCTCTCTCTCTCTCTATATATATATATATATTAGGGCTGTGGAACGATTAATCGTGATTAATCGCATCCAAAATAAAAGTTTGTGTTTACATAATATATTTGTTTACTGTATATAATTATTTTGTATATATAAATACACACACATGCATGTACAGTATATATTTAAGAAAAATGTGTTTATATAAAAAATATATTTCTATATAATATAAATTATATATATACAGTATATACATGCAAATATTTCTTAAATATATACATGCATGTGTGTGTATTTATACAAAATATTTATACACAGTACACACATACACTCACCGGCCACTTTATTAGGTACCCCATGCTAGTAACGGGTTGGACCCCCTTTTGCCTTCAGAACTGCCTCAATTCTTCGTGGCATAGATTCAACAAGGTGCTGGAAGCAATCTGAGCAGAGTTTGAGATCTCTTCTGAAACTCTAGAGGAGAAACGTGAGATTGGGTTCTTTTCTCAGGAGAAAAATCTGAGACGTAAACAAATCTATACTTTTATATTGTCTAAGAGAAGCAATTGAGACACTAAACAGATCTCATTTGGGATTTTTCTTTCATTTGAGGAGATGTGTAAGAGTGCTTCTCACGCCATACCTGTACAACACCGTTGTGTGTGTTGCAGGGGTTAGTATTGTTTAGACTCTGTGGATGATCGACATGGCTGAGTCAATATTATGACTGTGTCTCTCCAGCCCCCTGGAGAATTCATGGTCTTTTCACAAATCCCAGTATCTGTTTTGCATTACATGCAGCCCAGTTTCGAAACATTTGGAATGTTTTTCTGGTCACAGTTTATTTAGTTTGTAATGAACACACACACACACACATGCATACACACCTGTTTTTGCCCCGTGGGACTGATTCATTCAGCTGGGCGGTGAAGCTGGGACTTCACTGCAGCTCCAAGAATGAATGGCGATAAGAGAAAAATTGCACGTTTCAGAGATGTGTTGTTTGCCCAATTAAATCTCGCAGGTTGAAGCGTTCAGAGTCCAAGACATACAGACAATCACACTTTAAGAACAATCTAAAAAGTTAACATGCAACCTGATCTGACCCTTGAAATGTGAGTTTAACAGTTGGGGTTAAAGTTTGTGAAAAACTCTAATAGCAATGGTGCTTAGGATTGAATTAAATTGATAAAAGTAAAGACAGTAAAGACTTTTATAGCATACACGAATTCAATAAAATTTCAAATAAATGCTGAAAATTTCAAAGCATCCTGACATTTTTTTTATCACAGTTTCCACCAAAAGATTAAGCAGCACAGCTGTTTTCTACATTGATAATAATAATAAAAATTCTTGAGCAGCAAATCAGCATATTAGAATGATTTCTGAAGAATCACGTGACACTGAAGACTGGAGTTATGATGCTGAAAATTCTGATTTATATCACAATCACAGGAATAAATTACATTTTTAAATATATTCAACTAGAAAACAGTTATTATAATTTGCTATATTTCACAATAGTACAGTTTTGACTATTTTTGTTCAATTAACTGCAGCCTTGGTGAGCATTAAAACATTAAAAATATTTTTGAAAGGTATTGCATATATATATATATATATATATATATATATCTTAAAGGTGCAAATAGCATTAAACTCAATTTAAAAGTCAAACTGCACGGATGTGTGGCATTTAACGGTTATAATGTGTTCGTGCTGTGTTTTACCATGTGCACGTGACACGTTCTAATAATCCTACTAAAGCCCCCGCAGTGTGGAGAAAATGTCAGGACTGGCAAGAACTTGCAGGGAAAATTAACAAACAGCGGGAGTGTGACAGGGAAAATACATTCCCTGCATTCTGCAGAGTTCCAACAGATCTAATGAGACCTGACACCTGAAGTGTCATTACAGTACAAACTACTTTAAACCATTTGAACAAACCCTTCCCTAATCCCAAAATGTTAACAATTAATGCGTAACGCGACCCACACTGTTTGGGCTACAGACACATCATTGAGTGGCTTGTTGTGGAGAGTTGGGCTGTAAATTTGTTGGGTGTTAAAACAGGTTAAAAATGACCATATTACACTAACAAAGTGCCAAGAACGATAACTATAAAGATAACAATAACTATATTAGTGTCCGCACCAGCGAACGATATCGTTCTGTTTATTCTAAGCGTGCTGCAGTTTTGTCACCAGACACTTTAAATGATCACGCTCTTTAAAGGATTCTGATTGGCTGTCAATGTTTTTTATCATTCATCAGCTGGAAATATTGTTCTGAAAGTGATTCCAACAACATAATTTCTCTGTGCCGTTGTCATTATAGTTGTGATGTGGATTCTTCTATTCTTTTTTATTCATAACAATTTTTAGAACTATATCTTTATTCTTATCATTATAGCCCTTGTTGTGAACTGGCCTTTATGCTCATGAAGGCTGCATTTATTTGACCAAAAATACAGTAATATAGTTTTTTTTGTTTTTTTTTTAGATATTATATCAAATATATAATATATCAAATGTAATTTATACCTGTGATGCAAAGCTGACTTTTCCGCATCAGTCACACGACCCTTAAGAAATCATTCTAATATGTGATTAAAACATTTCTAATTATTATCGATGTTGAAAACCGTTGTACTGCTTAATTTTCTGAAAGTCGAAATGTGAAATGCAAATATTTTGCAACATGATAAATGTCTTTTCTGCCACTTTTGATTAATTTAATGCATCCATGGTGAATAAAAGTATTCATTTAGGTTTTTTTTAAAAGGACTTCCCCCAAAAATGTAAACGGTAGGCTAGTATAAATGACATCTGTTATGATTTATGACTAAGTGTGTGTTTTTTTTTACTTATAGAGAGGGCTGTTAAATTTACCGGAGGGGCCGTTATTGATCGAGCCGGTCCGTGGCCTCACCCCAAATGTCACTCATCCTCGACGCCCACATGTGATCTACCAGAGTTTAACCTGGAGCGCTCTCAGGCGGCGACGCAGCACAGACGCACACAGTGTTCACTATAGTCCCTGCGGTGTCAAAGGTCAGAGAAACAAGAGTCAAGACATATATTTGATTATGTTAGATGCATAATCTCTATATGGTGTTTCACCAAATAATACTTTGGGAAACTACTGCCCGGTTTCACAGACACGGCTGAAGTCTAGTCCCAGACTAAAATGCATGTCTGAGCTGTTTTAACTCAAAGCAACTTGCACTGACGTATCTTAAAATATGTCTCTGGCATTGTTTTGTCTCAAGATGCACACCAGTAATGTTTTTTTTTTTCTAAGGCACGTTTATAAAAGCTAATGAAGTGAACTAATCCTGGCTTAATCTAAGCCTTGTCTGTGAAACCAGGCCTACTTTTTTTAATCATTGTAAACTGTGTTGCATGAGCAGAATTTGTCTGTGTTTGTGCAGATGGCTCCAAGTATTCCCAACAGGTGGAGCAGGAGAGAGAGCGCTGGGAGCAGGAACAGCAGGGTGGGGATCGCAGTGACGAATGGAGTCGACCTCGGAGGATCTCCCCTCGCTCCATCAGCAAAGAGCGCTGGGTGGAGACCATGGTGGTGGGCGACTCCAAACTCGTGGAGTACCACGGAAGTGGAAACGTTGAGTCCTACATCTTTACCATCATGAACATGGCAAGTGATTCAGTTTTAAAGGGTTAGTTCACCCAAAAATGAAAATTCTGTCATTAATGACTCGCCCTCATGTCGTTCCAAGCCCGTAAGACCTCCGTTCATCTTCGGAACACAGTTTAAGATATTTTAGATTTAGTCCGAGAGCTTTCTGTCCCTCCATTGAAAATGTATGTACGGTATACTGTCCTTGTCCAGAAAGGAAATAAAGACATCATCAAAGTAGTCCATGTGACATCAGTGGGTTAGTTAGAATGTTTTGAAGCATCGAAAATACATTTTGGTCCAAAAATAACAAAAACTACGACTTTATTCAGCATTGTATTGTCTTCCGGTTCTGCTCTCGGACTAAATCTAAAATATCTTAAACTGTGTTCTGAAGATGAACGGAGGTCTTACGGGCTTGGAACGACATGAGGGCGAGTCATTAATGACATAATTTTTCATTTTTGGGTGAACTAACCCTTTAACTGAGACTTTCATAGTATAAAAAAAGCAGGTAGGTAACTGTTACTTCGATTGCACCTCTGACTTTCATATGTAAATATTTTGCATTACTTTTTTTGCAGGTGGCTGGAATTTTTCACGATGCCAGCATCGGTAACGCAGTCCATATCATATTGGTCCGGCTCATTCTGCTACAGAGAGAGGAAGTACATATACATTTGTTTAGATATTTATAGATTTATTTTGCCAAACTGATTTATGCAGGTTAGTGCTGGTCTGATGAGGCTGGTTAAACATAGACATCAATGATTAACATAGGGTTTTTTTCAGCAGGGTTACTCGACACCATAGAAATAAAATTAGTTTGGACTTTTGTGTGGTTTCAGAAAGGGCTGAAGATCGCTCACCACGCTGATACGACTCTCAACAGCTTCTGTACATGGCAGAAAAACCTCAATCCTCAAAGTGACACTCATCCTGCACACCATGATGTTGCTATACTCATCACACGGTAAACACACTGCTAATATCTTTTATATTTATAGATATTTTTTTTTATTTACTATCTTTTATATCTTTTATATTTTTCATACCCCTATATACTTAATATCTTTTTTATTTAGGTTTTTATTGCAGTGATTTCAACCTTTCTTTACAGGTGGATGGTACCTGAAATCTCCAGACAGTAAAGTATAATAAAGACAATAGTATAAAAAATAGTATAATAATGACAATAAAGACATCAGTTGTGGTAAAAAATGATTATATTATATTATATTAATATTATATTATATTATATTATATTATATTATATTATATTATATTATATTGTATTATATTATATTATATTATATTATATTATATTATATTATATTATATTATATTATATTATATTATATTATATTTTATTATATTATATTATATTATATATGGTTAATTTTAGTAGTACTTATATACCATTATAGATTTTTTTATATATTTTGAATTAGCTTTTATTTTTATTTTGCATTTTATTTTTAAAATTACAAATTTTAAATGGAAAAGTTATTTTAAATAAAATAATAATTTTATAATAATTTTTACTACATATTTATATATATTTTTCCCCCAAAATAAATGCGGCCTTGGTGAGCAAATACAATATATATTCTGATGTCTGTGCATTGTTGTTTTATTTTGCGTGCACACACACATGTGTATATACAGTATATGAAATTAAAAACACATAAGATGCATTTATGAATATATAATTATCAACAGTACATATGCATATATTCATTCTTATGCCTGTAAAATGTATTCCCAGTTGTCAGTGTCTAAATGATCCAAATAATATCTAAATATCTTTATCTAAATTGATTCAAGTCCATGAACTTATTTAATATTGCTATATTTAATATTGCTGACCTAAATACAGTAGAATGCACCACTGAAACAATTGCACATATACAGCTACCTAGTAAGAAACATAATCCAATTATCAAGGGGTAAAGTGATGTCAAACATACACATGAACTCGTTCACTCTCATTTATTATCATAAATGTCAGTTTCTTGGTTACAGTAATAATGGAGCTGTCTGTCTCTGAGCTTTTAACTGTCCCTAAAAGCTCTCTTTTCCACCCAGAGCTCCACAGATGGAATGACCTCATCATCTCCAGAGCTCATGCATGCTTAACATAAATGGCAAACAATTCAACCCAAGACCATAACTCTTCTTCAGCAGTTTTTCCCCTGCAGCACAACTTTAGTAGCCTATAAAATGAATCAAAGCAGCTGTTGTTCTCTTTTGTGTCTGACCCGATGTGATCTCTGCTCTCAGGAAGGATATCTGCGCAGGCATGAATCAGCCGTGTGAGACGCTAGGCTTGTCTCACCTGTCAGGCATGTGCCAGCCACATCGCTCCTGCAATATCAACGAGGACTCAGGGCTACCGGTCGCTTTCACCATCGCTCATGAGCTTGGACACAGGTACGTTTCGATCAAATGGTGTCATTGGTGCATTTGGAAAGGTCACTGTAGGTGAACTGTAAAGAAATACATTTGTCTCTTCCTTTAGACCCAATTCCCTTAGGGTCAGATTTTAAACAATAAAAAAAAAAACATTTTTATCAAGGATTCATTATATTGTCAGTGTTGGTTGCAGGAGAGATGAAACAGGATCTCAATGCAGCAGTCTTTATTTAGAAATAAACTCAAATCTCCACAAAACAGAATCTCAGGAACAGGAACAAAATCAGGAACAGAACTACCAACTCTAAACATGAACACACAAACCACACAAACTAAATACGCGACAGAAATAGATCAAAAGTGCTTTTGTAAAATAATTTCTATTTCAAATAAATGCTGTTCTTTTGACCTTTCTAATCATCAAAGTATCCTGAAAAAAAATGTATCATAGTTTCCACAAAAATGTGAAAACTGCACAAATGTTATCAACATTGATAATAATAAGAAATGTTTCTTGAGCAGCAAATCATCATATTAGAATGATTTCTGAAGGATCATGTGACAATGAAGACTGGAGTAATGATGCTGAAATTCAGATCACAGGAATAATTTACAACATATCTAAATAGAAAACAATTATTTTAAATTGTAATATTCTCTTTACTGTGTTTTTGATCAAATAAATGCAACCTTGGTGAGCTTAAAAGTTAAAAAATTAAACAAATCTTAGACAGTAGTGTACATTTGAAGGGATAAAAGGTCAAGTCAAGTCAAATATATTTATATAGCACTTTTCACAATACAGATTGTATCAAAGCTGCTTCACAGTATCAATCAAAACAACTTAACAGTGTTTGTTTATTACTGGAAAAAGACATCCAAGTTTGGTAGAGCTGATCAGTGGTATGATGGGTTATTTAATTCGAATCTCCCAAAAGGTGTTGAGTGATTTAAGGAGTGATTCGCCTTGTTTTGTTGTAGTTTCGGAATCCAACATGACGGTCAAGGGAATGACTGTGAGTTAGTGGGGAGACATCCCTTCATCATGTCCCGCCAGCTCCACTACGACTCCTCTCCTCTCACCTGGTCCTCCTGCAGCAAGGAGTACATAACCCGCTTTCTCGAGTGAGAACACGCTCTCTTGTACAGGAACATGTAATTGCATGCTTTATATCTTACGTCTTACCACTAACTTTTGAGTATTCCAGACTATGATCTTCATTCATAAAGCTCTGTTATCCTGCTCAGTCGTGGTTGGGGTTTCTGTCTGGATGACCGTCCGTCTAAGAAGGGCCTCAGCACCCCGGGGGCGGCACCTGGAGTGCGATACACACCCCAGCACCAGTGCCAGCTGCAGTACGGGCCCAACGCCACCTTCTGCTCAGAAGTGGATGTAAGGAGTGCATTGTTCAAAAAACAAGATAAATAGAAAGGGCAAGGACCAGGATCAAATCAAGTTTAACATCTACATAAATACATAATCATTCATTTATATTATTATCATCCAGCTTTATACAAAGTTGAATGTATAAGTATGTCCAACTTTATCCACATAAATACAGTTTACTCACTAAGGGCAATATATACTATTTAGCAAATCTCAATTGCTTGATTGCCTGTACGTCGCAAATTGTAAACTATCGCTGCGTCCGAATACGCCAACTTCCATACTTTATAGTAGGCAAAAAACAGTATGGCTGTGTCTGAAAACTTAGGCAGCTGACTTGTTGCCTCGCTGACTTAATGGGCAGCGTTTGCGCACAAAGGTACTTCACGAAACTGATTGTGGACCGACTTCTGAGGCAGCTTAACGATTTAATGATCTTCGGCAAAATGGAGCAAGCTTTGGTGAAAACTAAGCAAATATTTAATTACTACAATAGTAATTTGCACACAAACTTTTTTTTTATTATTATTTTTTTATTTAAATGTATTTTAATTATCCACATAACAACATTATGAAACAAATATATATATAAGAAAGAGAAAAAAATATAAAATAAAGTATATAAAGATTAGAGAGACTGAGAGAGGAAAAATAATACAAAATAGAGTATAAAAGTAGTTGACAATTATCTATGTACACTGAGCACAGAATTTTTTTAATTTTTTTATTTATTCATTAATTTTTTTATTTATTTTTTTATTATTATCAACAAAGTTTGTACAAACACTTGTGTATATACATCATTGACATACAACATATATATAACAAAGACTTTCACACTAGGGAGCTATTGCTAATTTATATGAAGATATTAAAGCAATTACAAATTTTCAATGTTTTAATTGCTTTTTGCTTCATAGAAAATCGGAGTGAATCAATATAAAGCTCAATTTCTTTCCTGAATGAAGTAAAATAAGGTATTTTGCACACAAACTGACCACCAACCGAAACTTTTAGACGCCATCTTTATTTTTCTAGCTCAACTGTCACAGAATGGAAAGCACAGGATTGGGGGATATCAAAGGCAGGGAAGGATACATCTATGCTACCTTTAAAACTCGATCAGATGAAGGTATCTCAGGAGACAGGAAGTGAAGCTAACATTGGATTCAAACGTGCCTTGATGCCTTCCTACCTTGTAATGCATCCTCCGATGGCAGCCGATGTGAGCCGAGTAATGTGTCCGGATTCATAGTATTCATAAAACAGTTGGCGAAAAATACCCGAATGACCTACTACTTCTGGTGAGATTCTGGAATGTGCATTCGATAGACACTTTACTATCCCATGAGGCCACGGGAGAGGGTTTGTGAATGGAAGTGAAGCAACACAACCGACGGCTTAGGTCACATGACAATGTCAACATGGCGAATGTAGTACATCCGGATTTAATTCATACTACACACATTCATGCTATATAAAACATACTTTTTTAACGGTCGCAAAGTAAATTTCAAACCAAATGTAACATCTACTACTTTACAGTGTGCTATTTCAGACCTAGCAACTATTATTGCCCAGCTCTAATCTGCTATGCAACTATAAGGCCTGAAAATCTTAAGATATTATAAACATTAACATTGTAATTTTCTGTATAGCTGCTTTGAAACACTATCTACTGTGAAAAGCGCTATATAAAAAAGAGGAGTATTTACCATGCAAAAGTCACCACCGTTATACTAGTATGTTCTGGGTGGATTGCAGGGTGTTGCATTGTGGTTGCTAGGCGGATTTTAGTGGATTGCTATAGATGTTCCTGGTGGTTTTTTATTGCCTCTGTTTATAGGAGTCTATGCCCAAGTGTCTGTGGTATTTAGGTCCCTAGATTTGGATTGGGACATTGTGGAATGTTTTTGGACATTTTATTTTTCCCTAGGCAAATGTTTTCAATCAAAATATTGTCAGAATTTTAGAAAAATCACTTAAATAATAAAATAATTTCATGCCTCTCTTCAATAAGCTGCATGATTTTGTGCTTTTACACCAGAATTGAATGCTTTCGTTGTTTGTTCAAAAAGTTTTAACTTTTGCTTGTTTTTACAAGCTGATTGGAAAATATTTTTTCTATATTTTGTTTTATATTTAATATTTTTATATTTTTTCTTGTATATTTTTTCTGGTGCTTTTACACCAGAGTTTAATGCTTTCGGTGTTTGTTCAAAAAGTTTTAACTTTTGCTTGCTTTTACAAGCTGAGTGGAAAATATTTTTTCTAAATTTTTTTTTATATTTAATATTGTTATATTTTTTCTTGTATATTTTTTCTGGTGCTTTTACACCAGAGTTTAATGCTTTCGGTGTTTGTTCAAAAAGTTTTAACTTTTCCTTGCTTTTACAAGCTGAGTGGAAAATATATATTTTCTATATTTTTTTTAATATTTAATATTGTTACATTTTTTCTTGCATACTTTTTCTGGTGCTTTTACACCAGAGTTTAATGCTTTCGGTGTTTGTTCAAAAAGTTTTAACATTTGCTTGTTTTTACAAGCTGAGGGGAATATATATTCTGAGGTGAATATGCTGTATCTGTGTAATGGACACAGATAAAGTTTAGAGTTTAAGATGTATTCATTACAATATTACTTTGATTTTTTTTTTTTTTTTTTTTTTTAAGTATAATGTATTTTCTTGTCTCAAATAATGAAAGGGGATCTTCAGGTTGTCAAGTAAATAATTCTGTCCCTTTTGGTTCCAGAATGTGTGTCAAATTCTGTGGTGCTCTATAAATGGGACGTGCCGCTCCAAACTGGACTCGCCAGTCGACGGAACCAAGTGCGGACCTGAGAAGGTAGGAGAGATTTACATGTAGAGAGAAGTGGTTTTTTTGTATCACTATATATTTACTCGTGTATCTGTGTGTGTCAGTGGTGTATCTCTGGTGAGTGTGTCATCGTAGGGAAGTTACCGGAAACGGTGCATGGAGGGTGGGGTCCCTGGAGCACCTGGTCCTTCTGCTCTCGGACCTGTGGAGCCGGCGTCCAGTCCGCAGACAGGGAATGCAACAAGCCTAAGTACCATTATTCCTCAGTGCTTTTCTTTCATTCATTCATGTTTTGTGGTCAGGAGGATTTTTTTAAAAGAAATTTGTTTTATTCATAAAGGGTGCATTAACTTGATAAAAAATGACAATATCAGAAGTTGATCAAAAGTGTCCAGATCAGCATATTAGAATGATTTCTGAAGGATCATGTGACACTGAAGACTGGAGTAATGATGCTGAAATTTGAAAATTCAGCTTTGATCACGGGAATAATATACATTTTAAAATATATTCAAATAGAAACCAGTTATTTTAAATAGCAATAATATTGTACATTATTACTGTTTTTACTGTATGTTTGATCAAACGGTAAAGTGTAAAGTGTTACCGATCAAATAAATGCATCATTTGTGAGCATAAGAAACTTCTTTCAAAAACATTAAAGAACCTTTTGAACGTTAATGTATTTGTGTGTGTATGTATACATATAAATATGTATATTGATTACATAAAAAGTTAAAAAATCTAATATTTATTTGTCACGTGAAATCAAAGGTCAAGTCGGGTGCATTGTATTCTGGGATATAGTATTCTGTGTGCAGTGTGCTTGTTATATACTGCACTTTTTGTAAATGTATTGAGCCATTATTGGGGGGATAGTCTGTGCATACAGAGAATTTACATACTGGGTACAATAAACATACTGCATAAAAAAGTACAGTGGTTGTTGTATGCTATCCTGACAGTGTGTTCATGTATTTCCGCATATTATCTTCTGTACTACCAGCAGAAAACACAAGAGGGCACACCTGTACCTATTTTGCGAACTGCTGCTGCCTTTTTAGTGCTGTCATAAATTCACTAGCCTTACATTTTTAACTTTAAATAACCACTGTCTCTTTTTTTTCCTCCCCATTTCAATTTCTCCCCCTTCTCAGTCTGTCCTTGTATATTTTGCCGAACATATGATCTGTAGCATGATTTTTGTTTCTATGTACAGACCTGAGTTTGGAGGGAAATATTGTACGGGTGAGCGGAAGCGCTACAGGATTTGCAACACGAAGCCTTGTGCCAGAAAACAGCCCTCCTTTAGAGAGATGCAGTGCAGTGAATTTAACACTGTGCCTTACCACAATGAACTCTACGAGTGGATCCCTGTTGCGGCGACCTGTAAGATCACATGCATCAAAATATTCCATTCAAATGTGTATATGCATGGGACAAGATCAATATTTGTGGTCAAGAGAAAATACACTACCGTTCAAAAGTTTGGGGTCATTTATTTGCTGCATTTATTTGATCAAAAATACCCCAGAAATTGTAATATTGTGAAATATACTGTTTTCTATTTGAATATATTTTCAAATGTAATTTATTCCTGTGATCAAAGCTGAATTTTCAGTGTCACATGATCCTTCAGAAATCATTTTAATATGCTGATTTGCTGCTCAAGAAACATTTCTTATTATTATCCATGTTGGACACAGTTGTGCTGCTTAATATTTTTATGAAAACCATGATGCATTTTTTCAGGATTCTTTAAATGAATTGAAAGTTCAAAAGATCAGCATTTATTTGAAATAGAAATATTTTGCAATATTATAAAATCTTACCCCAAATTTTCACTATTGTTTGTATATCTTAACTTTTATTAGCACATTAGCATATTGACGGCATCAAAACTAATATACTTAGATTAAAAACAATTTCATGGGTCATGACGAGGATCTGTTTCAGAAATTTGAAAGCTTATTCAAAATATTTTTTTGTAGGCCATAGCATGTGGCCTAATTGACTGTTTTGGGGCCTGTGAGCCACCATCCCTGCTTCTTTGAACATATTTCTTCTCAAGAATGGTTTGAATAAACACAGCTTTCTACAGAACTGTGGCGCTATTAATGTTTGTTACCCTGAAGACTTGAGAAATGAAAACATGTGCTCTCTACAACTGAACAGCTGAGCCAAGACACTGCGGCGGGTCGAGGCCTGTTGACATTAACATAAAACTCCTTACACGTGGCTGCTTACAGTTTTATAGAGTTTGTTGGTTCACTTTCAAGAATGCCCCACTTTTATTAGCCAGCTTTAGAGGTGTGTGGGTTCCTGACACAAATGTTTAGTCATTGTTGTTTGCTCTGTTTAAGCAGTTGGAGCACAGCAGGAATTTGGGATTGTAGATTATAGCCTAAAGACTATTTGATGTTTGCATGGTAACAAAATCTATTAATTATAAAATTTATATGAGTCTTTTGGTAACTTGGATTTAGATTTACAAAAAATATAGAATAGTATCTATGCCTAAACTACTGGTCAAAGTTGGTAAGATTTTTTTATATATATATATATATATATATATATATATATATATATTGTTATTCAGCATGGACACATTAAATTGATCCAAAGTGACAGTAAATAATGTTTATAATGTTACAAAAGATTTATGGTTCAAATAAATGCGGTTACTTTGACCTTTATATTCAGGATAAAGGATCCTGAAAAAATCGTGTCATGTTTTCCACAAAAATATAAAGCCGCATAACATTTATAATAGTAAAAATTGTTTCTTGAGCATCAAATCAGCATATTAGAATGATTTCTGAAGGATCATGTGACACTGAAGACTGGAGTAATGATGCTGAAATTCAGCTTTGATCACAGGAATAATTTACATTTTAAAATACACGACCATAGAAAACACTTGTTTTATATTGTAATAATATTTCACAATATTACTGTTTTTACTGTATTTTTAATCAAATAAATGCAGCCTTGATGAGAGACTTCTTTAAAAAACATAAATAAAATCTCACTGACCTCAAACTTTGAACAGTACATAGTTCTAGGTTATATCATGGTACTTTTTGGTACTTTCCATGATATTAAATGTATTAGTATAAAGGATTTTACAAACACTATAGTAAAATTCTTCACGGTATCACACAGTAAATAGCAGGCCTGTCTCTCTCTCACAGCGCGTCCATGCGAGTTACACTGCAAGCCTGTGGATGAGGACTTTTCTGAGAAGATGTTGGATGCGGTCACAGACGGGACGCCCTGCTTCATGATCAACAACAGCAGGAACGTCTGTGTCAATGGTGTGTGCAAGGTAGTGTGGCTGGGTATGTCTTACTCAACCCAATTGTGCTTGTGTATTGATGTTTTACAGCTGTGTATATCAGTGTCTAACAAAGTATTTTGTGACACTTTCACATGTCTGAATGTCATTACGTATTAAATGGTCAAAGCTGCATCTGTGCTGCACAAGCTTCACTAGCAACATTTTTTCTTCATTATTCTTGTTCAATGTTCTTTTCAGCTTCATTTTGAACTGTATGCACTACCATTCAAAAGTTTAGGGTTGGTAAGATTTTTATTTTATTTTATATATTTTATTTTAGGCTGCAATTATTTGATCAAAAACAGTAATATTGTGAAATATATATTTTCCTTTAGAAATATTTATAACAATCTAGATGTCTTTGTCACTTTTGATTAATGTGATGCATCCTTGCTGAATAAAAGTATTTAATTTCTTTCACACACACAAAAAAATAATAATAATCTTGCTGACCCCAAACTTTTGAACAGTAGTATATATTATCCAGATGTGTCACCTACATGTTCATTTACAGGTAAATCAACCTTAAAGGAATATTTCATCCAACAATTTAAATTCTGTCTTCATACTCACTGTTCTGCCTTAGGAAAGCCAGTCATACAGATCTGGACCGACATAAAATGTTTTATATGAGATATATGAGACATATTTGTTTCATAAACATGTCATTTTTGAGTGAATTATGCCTTTAATTATTGTTTTTACGAATACATAAATTGGTTGGTCAACAGCACATGCCTTTTTTTGTCTCCTAATATTGACCTGTCATGTTATGAGAAAAGTAAATTATGTTTTTGTGCCATAGAGAACAACTATATTGTGTGTGTGTGTATGTGTAATCTTTCTCCAGGAGGTGGGTTGTGATTTTGGCATTAATTCTAATGCTAAAGAGGACAGCTGTGGCGTTTGTCTCGGTGATGGATCCACTTGTGAGACGGTGAAGGAGAACTTTGTGAAGCTAGATGGATTTGGTGTGTAGCACACATTAATTATATATTTATATGTATATTTATATATTTTAGAGATTAAATTACATTTAACAAATGATAAATTAAATGATATATGTCCAGATGAATGTGCTTTTGTTGAAACTCCAATGTTTGAATGATGTCTTATATGGTTTATAAGTGAGATCATGTGATTTAGGTTACATGGACCTGGTTTTGATTCCTAAGGGAGCTCGGGATATCTTCATACAGGAAGTAGAAGAGGCTGGGAATTTCCTTGCGATCCGAGCGGCTGATTCAGATGAGTATTACCTCAATGGGAATTACATCATTCAGTGGAACGGAGAGTATGAGGCAGGTGGCACAAAGTTTTACTACGAGCGGAGCGGAAATATGGAGAATCTCACCTCTGCAGGACCAACAACTGAACCTGTCCGGATCCAGGTACCCTCACGCATGTAAACACTTGATCTGCCTAAATGCACATATACCAAAGGAATTTTCTAGGTTCAATATCTTTTAAACTCTATAGACACCATCAGGTTTATAAAAACAAAGAAAAAATGTGCACTTACATTTAAAGAAGTTCAAGAAATCCTGAAAGTAAATTGTAGTAAGGAAATGTAAAGCTAAAAGACAATACGGTAATTAAATAATAATAATTAAAATAGTGTTTATGGTTCGTTGCATCACATCCCTTTATGAGAACAGAAAAGGTTGGCAAATGATTTTATAGCACCTTTCTCATACATGATAGGCCTACATAAAAATGTGATGCCATTTACAATTTAATTCCTGTTGTATACGTTCAAAACAGTGTATATTTTGGCTTTTATTCTTGAGCTTTGCTTTGCCACATAGACTTTCATTTAAAAACACAACTGGAAATGCAATGTTTGTTTGTATTAACACATTGAGTAAAGAGTCTGTGGCTTTACTTTGGTAATCAACTGTAGTGAACCTACATTATTGGTTCAATGACCAATTTGCCCAGAAAGCATTTTTGTTAGAATACCGGATTTTGATTTAATTCAATTCTCTGGTGAAAAACCATTTCATAATCGGGGCAGGCACAAAGAGTGTTTTTTATTTATTACTCTTCTTCTGAAATGATTTATGTGAGAAAGCATGAAAAATAGCATGACAAATAAAGCCGTTGCGTCTTAGACTGGCGGCACTTGCAGAACAAGATGATTTCTTGAATACTGCGATTAAATGATAGATGTTTTTGTTTTAATTTGAAATGTTCAGTTGTTGTTCCAAGAGCTGAATCCTGGTGTCAAGTATGAGTACACCATTAAGAGGAGTCGCCCGCTGGGGAACGATATTCTGGAACCTGAATATATCTGGAAATACGGAGCATGGACTGACTGCAGCACCACCTGTGGGCTTGGTATGGAGATTTTCTTTACTTTTCATTACAGTCCATACGTAAATTGACTCTTTTTTTGGTTCCAAACAATTGAATCGCAGTAGTTACTGGGTTTGTTGTTGTTAGTAATGTTCTCCCATCATTTAGATATCTTTGAAAGCTGATAGGTCTGTTTTTTCTCTCTCTGTATAGGTGAGCAGCATCAACCTGTGCGCTGTTTCGAGGCAGAGGTTGGCGTGGTTGAAGAAACACTATGTGACCCCAGTACCCGTCCTGATGACAAGCATCGCAAGTGCAAGAACATGGACTGCCCTGCGAGGTACGGTAATGTATAAATAATGGCTATGTGTTAAGAATGTAAACCACCATACCCGTCTTATTTATTATTTCTGCAATGTGTGTTATATTTACTGTGCATAGTATGCAGCTTTTCTGTAACCAAAGAACCTACGACATTAGACAGCAGAGTATACTGTTCTGATAACTGTATCCCATAATACAGCATGTCTGATTATTCATTAAAATAAGCTAAAACAACTAAAATCTAGATATTTATTAGTATTTGGTTATTTTTATACTGATTATACATCTTTCTAGTTATGCCAAGCACTAAAATATTTTATTCGGGAGAAATTGTGAGTGGGGGGGCCTTCAAATATTGTTGTGGACAATAGACCTTAATCAGGGTAGCGCCATATTTTTGGAAAGGAATGAAAACAAGGCAGTGAGGGATAGAATACATTGCGTTCAATGGATTGCACTGTTGTTAAAAACATAGTGTTTATTCAGCTTGTAAAAATGTAGTTGTAAAAATTACATGATATAGGATCTTTATTCAGTGTACGCAATTGTAAAGGCTGTTACGGAGCCACAGAGTGGAAAAAAATATGAGATGGGAGGAAAATGTTTTTGCGTTCCCCCAAGATAGAAGTTTCTCAGGGGAGAGAATGCAAAAGTATTGCAAAATAATTTTTCCTCAAATCTCATATTTTTCTCTTCACCATGTCCCTTTAGGGGCTCCTCTGGCTGCAAGTCTATCCCTCACAGCCTCATTTTCATCCGTGTTAAATTTAATATGGCATCTTACCTGGCTAAGGTCTATGGGGGGCATTGAAGTCAAAAAGGTTGAGATACACTGGCCTAAACCCTTGCTGACTTCAGGTGGTGGCTGGGAGGATGGCAGACATGCTCGGCTACATGCGGTCCCACCGGAGTGAGAAAGCGCACCATACTGTGTGTGCGTACAGTGGCCGGAGAGGAACGCGTTCTGCACCCTGGGGACTGTAAGCAGCTGCCCAAATCCAAAACTGTGTTACCTTGCAACCGAGATGTACCGTGTGGGTCAGAATGGACTGTGGGGAACTGGAGTGAGGTGGGCTGTTTCATTGCAAATTAACCTGATTAATGTTCTTTATGTAAGAGCTCTTATAAGTGCCCCTAAAGGGACATAGGAATTGCAAAAAAATGGAAATGGTAATTATATATCAATGCTTTTGTGTTCGCTCGCAAAATTTTAGCACTGAAATATAATTTTTCCTACCATCTCATATTTTTTCCATCACCATGTCCCTTAATGTCTCCGCATCAGTTGCATGTTTTGTGGATTGTTTGGAATTGTTCAGGATTTAAAGAAAAACTTTTACCCTCATTTTGACTTTTACTTTTACTTTTACTTTAAAAGGCCAAAAATCACAGTAAAAGTCAAATCATGATTAAAGTATCAAAAAACTGGTGTATGTATTATGTGCTTGTAGATAGATGGATGGATGGATGGATGGATGGATGGATGGATGGATGGATGGATGGATGGATGAATGGATTTGGATGGATAGATAGTGGATGAATGGATATGAATGGGGATGGATGGATGGATGGATGGATGGATGGATTTGGATGGATGGATAGATGGATGGATGGATGGATGGATAGCGGATGAATGGATATGGATGGATGGATGGAGAGATGGATGGATGGATGGATGGATGGATGGTGGATGGATGGATAGTGGATGGATGGATGGATTTGGATGGATGGTTAGATGAATGGATGGATGGATAGTGGATGAATGAATATGGATGGATGGATGGATGGATGGATGGATGGATGGATGGATGGATGGATGGATAGATAGTGGATGAATGGATATGGATGGATGGATGGATGGACAGTGGATGGATAGTGGATGGATGGATGGATATGGATGGATGGATGGATAGATGGATGGATGGATGGATGGATTTGGATGGATGGATAGATGGATGGATGGATGGATAGTGGATGAATGAATATGGATGGATGGATGGATGGATGGATGGATGGATAGTGGATGTATGGATATGGATGGATGGATGGATGGATGGATGAGTGGTGGATGGATAGTGGATGGATTTGGATGGATGGAGAGATGGATGGATGGATGGATGGATGGATGGATGGATGGATGGATAGTGGATGGATGGATAGTGGATGGATGGATGGATGGATGGATTTGGATGGATGGATAGATGGATGGATGGATGGATGGATAGTGGATGAATGAATATGGATGGATGGATGGATGGATGGATAGATAGTGGATAGATGGATGGATGGATGGATGGATGGATGGATAGTGGATGGATGGATGGATTTGGATGGATGGATTTGGATGGATGGATAGATGGATGGATGGATGGATTTGGATGGATGGATAGATGGATGGATAGTGGATGAATGAATATGGATGGATGGATGGATGGATGGATGGATAGATAGTGGATGAATGGATATGGATGGATGGATGGATGGATGGATGGATAGTGGATGGATAGTGGATGGATGGATGCATTTGGATGGATGGATAGATGGATGGATGGATGGATGGATGGATAGTGGATGGATAGTGGATGGATTTGGATGGATGGATGGATGGATGGATGGATGGATAGTGGATGAATGAATATGGATGGATGGATGGATGGATAGATAGTGGATGGATGGATGGATGGATGGATGGATGGATGGATGGATGGATGGATAGTGGATGGATAGTGGATGGATGGATGCATTTGGATGGATGGATAGATGGATGGATGGATGGATGGATGGATAGTGGATGAATGAATATGGATGGATGGATGGATGGATGGATAGATAGTGGATGAATGGATATGGATGGATGGATGGAGAGATGGATGGATGGATGGATGGATGGATGGATGGATGGTGGATGGATAGTGGATGGATAGTGGATGGATTTGGATGGATGGATAGTGGATGAATGAATATGGATGGATGGATAGTGGATGGATGGATAGTGGATGGATAGTGGATGGATGAATGGATTTGGATGGATGGATGGATGGATAGTGGATGAATGAATATGGATGGATGGATGGATGGATGGATAGATAGTGGATGGATGGATGGATGGATGGATGGATGGATGGATAGTGGATGGATAGTGGATGGATGGATGCATTTGGATGGATGGATAGATGGATGGATGGATGGATGGATAGTGGATGAATGAATATGGATGGATGGATGGATGGATAGATAGTGGATGAATGGATATGGATGGATGGATGGAGAGATGGATGGATGGATGGATGGATGGATGGTGGATGGATAGTGGATGGATAGTGGATGGATGGATGAATTTGGATGGATGGATAGATGGATGGATGGATGGATGGATAGTGGATGGATGAATGGATTTGGATGGATGGATAGATGGATGGATAGATAGATAGATAGATAGATAGATAGATAGATAGATAGATAGATAGATAGATAGATAGATAGATAGATAGATAGATAGATAGATAGATATGGATGGATGGATGTGCATTATTCCAAGTCTTCTGAAGTCATGGAATAGCTTTGGATGAGGACAAGACCGAAGTTCAAGTTGTTGTTTTTTTCAATGAAAATCTTTTGCCTGTCAAATCTCATTCATGCATGCACATATTTATGTCACTTTTGCGTAGTAATTAGTTGCATTGTCGTATTATTTCATTTTTGTGTTACTGGAATATATGATTGTCATCCCGCAGTGCTCTCTGTCTTGTAATGGAGGAATACAATCCAGAACCGTCAAGTGCGTTGCAAAACAACCCAGCCAGTGCAACCCTTCCAGTCGACCTCGTTCCACAAACTTCTGTAACCTCCAGAGCTGCAGACCACAATTCCGACCTAGGGTCCCTCCTAAAACCCCAACGCAGGCCCCCGGGACCCAAACACCAGGATATAGCACCACTATCGTGCCTCCAAACACCTCTACTCCCATTCAAACACACACCAACACTTCCCCAACATCCACAACATCTGACATCATCCATGAAGATGACCGTGACTTTATCTTGGTGAGGGATGGTCACAAAGACAATGATGGTCGGGGAGCGGGTCCCTCAAATACTAAAGACCGGGGAGCTCCTGAGGACGAGGAGGGAAGCACAGACCTGCAGCCTCCGGATAAAAGCTACACAACGGGTTATGATTACATAGTAGAAGATCCAACCGGAGAAGAAAGAGCACGTGTTGATGATATGTTTACCAGCACTCCTGAAGAAGTCCCCACATCCACTGTCCGACCAACCACAACCCGAGCACCAATGCATACTATCATTGACACAACAAAACCAACCTCTACCAGTAGAACCCAATACATTGATCTCACAACACATCAATGCACTAAAACAAGCCCATTTGAACTAAATACCACCCCAAAACCCAAAGTGCCACATTTAAATACTCAAAGTCCCCAAGCAACTTTTCCTACAGTGAAGATACTCAGGAAGGCCTCACAAACACCGAAAGGTCCCAACAAAGGCAAGGCGCCTAAAGCTCTCAGGCAGAGGCCGGACACGGCGAACACCACCGATGATGACTATGGGAACCTGAATGCACGAGATCCCATCAGAAGGAGTGCATTTTGGGAAGTTGGCAACTGGAGTGATGTAAGAATGAAAACTTAATTAGTCCATGTCTAAGGTGATCATCTGCCTCTTGTTGCATTATCTGCAAATAATTATAACTAGATGTGCATTTCCAGAAAGAAATAGCAATGCTTGTGTTGCAGCAAAATAATAGTGTTAAAGGTTTAGGTTTTAGACTTTGAATGGCATGAATTTCTTCCTCAGTATTTTTGTCTTGTTTTTCAGTACAAATATCGAAATATTCTTGAATCAAGATATATTTACATGAGAAGCAAAATGACATGATATTAAGTCTTTTTCTGATGATTATATATAAATATTAAGTGAGTTTATGCCTAAAATGGGGGAGGGGGAATCTGCTAAAAAAAGTTTTCGTTTTTTCCCCCATTGGTAATTATTTTTTCTTTTTGAATTAATTTTAGTTTTCTTACCCCGTTGGAAATGATTTTTTTCTTGTTTTAAGCACAAACTCAATTTTGATATATTTCTGAGAAAACAAGACTTTTTTTTGCAGGATTTTTTGATGAATAGAAGTCTTCACTGTCACTTTTGATCATTTTAAGAATAAAAGTATTACAATTTTTTTTTTTTTAAAGAAAGTTATACTTACATTGACCCCCAAACTAGTGTACCTGTTTATTTACGCTTGAATCACTAGAGTTACCCACGTCCATCTGAGGAAATAAAATGCAGTCATGCAGTACTAATAATGCACTCACTCTAGTCTCTAATGTGTTTTTTTTCTTCAGTGCTCCACTTCGTGTGGTCTCGGAGCGGTGTGGCGGTCCGTAACCTGCAGCTCAGAGCGTGAGGAAGATTGTGCCAGTGTGAAGAAGCCAGAACCTGCCCGACGATGCAACCTGCGACCCTGCGCCATCTGGAGGAGTGGTAACTGGACCAAGGTAAAGCCACGTTTTCAAACGAAACCTTAACTACTGTATGCTGTTCTGAACTGTGAGATCTCCCTCTCTTTAGTGTCCTGAAGGCTGTGTGACTGATATGAAGCATCGAGAAGTACAGTGCATCGACACCCAGAGCGGACGTCCATTGAGGCCGTTTCACTGTCAGGCTCTTTCATACAAACCCCCCAGCAGTCTGCCCTGCACCAGCCGGCCCTGCCTGCAGTGGACCAACTCGCCCTGGGGAGAGGTACTAAACTGAGGATTACAATACTTATGTTACATTGCAGAAAACTGTCTAGTCTAGAATAGATAATGCATGTGACGGTATCAACATTTCATATCATGATAATTGTTGAAGCTTTTATTCAATTAAGTTACAAACTGTAAGAGTTAAATAACTTTTTTCTTAAAACAATTTTTTTTTTTACATTTGAATACAATAAAACAATACTAAGTAATTATTATTTAAGTCTTTTTACTCCCCATCTAGGGCATGTTTTAGTCCAGGTTCAAATGTAAAAATGTTTAAGTTTAATAAATATAGTTTATAAGACTTTCGTTCATCTTCGGAACACAAATGAAAATCTTTTTGATGAAATCTGAGAGCTTTCTGTCCCTCCATTGACAGCTACACAACTGACACTTTGACGCTTCAAAAAGTTCATAAAGAGATCGTGAAACTAATCCATATGAATTGATCGGTTGGGTCCAAAATTTTCTGAAGAGACTTGATTGCTTTATATAATGAGCAGATTGAGTTGGCTCAAATCTGAATGGCTGTTTAAAACATTTAAATACTGTTCAGAAACAGAAAGTAGCAGCCTGCTTTGTTTATGTGGGTTACCGGAGTAAAGGCTGCATTTCTGTAATTCCATCAGCGCCATCTACTGTCCGAGAGTGAATGTGCATTTTCATTCAGCGCATCTGCTTCACTCGTTCCGCCATGCTTCTCATGCGTGTTGAGCTTGTTTACATTGGAGAATACATGCCTCTGAAGCAGCACACACGCAAAGTTGTAAATTTTAACCGACTAATGGAAAAGTATTTCCGTCAGGACCATTATCGTCAAAGATGATTGACAATTAGCATACAGTTTGGATTGGCGGTATGGTTCTGTTCTGGGCAAGAACTCCCTGCGCATCCATGCAGCCTAGCATTGATAAAGAGCATTGAGAGCAGTGATAAACAGAACAGAACCAACATAAATGTATATCAAAAATGTGTCTGATTCCAAGAGGAATATCAGAAGGCAGAGTTCTGACTGGACGAGAGGAGGAGCTGGGGATGGAGGAGGCAGGCCCGCATTAATGCACGGGCTTACTGGGGCTGAAGCCCTATGAAGACAAGGGGCCTATCATACGCCAAAAAAAAATCACATTGTTTTGTAATTTGTCGAATTTTCTGTCAATCACTTGATATTCATGTTTTTGGCTGCTGATTGATCCAATTTACAAGTGACCCACATGGGAAGCATGATATGACAGCCTATCAGAATGTAGAGAAACAGTTGTCATCTTCTCTAGTAGTCTATTCAAATTTATGCTAGTCACAGAGGCTGATGATAGCTATCAAAATGTTGAGGAAGAAATAAACGAAAAATATCGCGACAGAAAGAAAACAGTGAGAAGGAATTGTTCAAAAAGATTCCAAAGCTAACAGGATTTTTAAAACCTGCAAATGAAGGTGAGTCGAGCTCATTAAGCGGAGCACCGATCGATGAACAGTGGAAAGGACAAGCAAACAGGCGGGCAGTGTTAATTTCGTTTTCGTTTTTAATTTCAAAATTTTTTCACAGACGAAAACGAGACGATACGGTCCCGACCCGAAGCGTGCAGCCCTGGCCTGCACATATAGACAGACAGCGCGCGAGGACTGAATTGAGCTCTCTTTCGCGTCTGAATGGACAAATACACACAACATTATGTCTAAATGTCCGTTTTAGAGAGTATTCACGTAAATACAGTCGGTTATGTCTTTACAGAATGTACAGTTGTGAGAATATTGGATGTGCATCAGTGTAATTGGATGTGCGCACTCGGTCTTAAAGTGACAGTGCGTAATAAAACTAATGCCGTCTGTATTAATCAAACAACAAAATAAAAAGAGAAAAGCATTCACTGCTCTTTAATAGCTTTAATATGGATTAATTATACTTAAATTATACAAATAAATATGTCTGCTTGAAAGAATAAAGAATGATGTATTTAAGTTAAAGACTGCATAATCATTGATTGAAAAAAAAAAGACTGTTCTACTTTAGGAGAAGTGTTTTTATTTAATTTTAAGATATTATGTTATGTCACCGTGCTAAATCTGTGTCTGTACAGTATTGCATGTTCAAACTTTAAAAATTATTCATATTAACAGGTTAATAGATGTTTTCTATGGGAATATAATGGGTTTGGAAATTTTTGAGAAATTCTAAATTAATGCATTAGAATTTCACTAAACCCATTCGACTTTAGTCGACTAAATCTAGGCTACTGTAAATTTAGTCGACTAAAATCTTATTGTATTTCGTCGACTAAAACAAGACTATTTACTGCTTTCCAGTATAGCCTGTGCTGTGGAGGTTTTACATTGCTGTTGTTGTGGATCTTTTTATGGAATACTGTTTTTTGTTAGGCTATATCTCCCCGAGAGAAACTTATTTCTGCTTTTGTTGTAAAGACAAACGTGATCATTAGACTTTTTTTTTATTGTGGGCCTACAAAACCTCTCAGCCCCAGGGCCTAACGGCAGGTTAATGCGGGCCTGGGAGGAGGGTAATTCACAACTGAGCAACGTGATGAATCTGCTCATAATACTGATTGGACCTTATATTAGGGATGCTGTGTTAGGCGTCGCATTTCTATAGGTAGACGTGGATGAGCTGAGAGTCAGCTGATGAGAGCTTGACTGACATGACCTGCCAGAACTAGCTTGATTCTAAAAATGGATTCTAAACTATACCATACGCACAACCGGTGCCATGTCATAGAATGTCTCTGAACAGATTCATGCCCACTTTTGGGGGAAATAAACTAGACTTCCCATAGACTTCAATACAAAATAGCGTCACAAAACAACGTCCGTACACAGCCGAAAGGCGTGAATAGCTTAAGAAATCATTAAGATTAAACATGTCAAGTGATTATATGTCCACCCTGCCTGCCATAGAGCGTAAAAGATACATACACAAACTTAATTTGGTCAATTTAAAAACATGTCCCTTCATTCTCCCAGTGTCAAATTGGTGTAACAACCCCACCCAGTGGCCAGAGGTGTCTTTCTTTTACTTTCTATGGTCTTACCCTGACATTTACTCGTATCGTACTTCATCGAGTCACCATATGGTAAGCCAGTGAATGATTTTACTTCGTTTTTGAAAGTAAACGTCTTTAAATGTATATATTTTGTCTTATAATATACATTATAATATATATAACCTCACTGGGTGGGGTTGTTACACCAATTTGACGCTGGGAGAATAAACGGACATGTTTTTAAATTGACCAAATTAAGTTTGTGTATGTATCTTTTACGCTCTATGGCAGGCAGGGTGGACATATAATTACTTGACATGTTTTATATAAGTGATTTCTTATGTTATTTACTCCTGTCGGCTGTGTACGGACGTTGGTTTTTGCCGTTATTTTGTATTGAAGTCTATGGGAAGTCTAGTTTGTTTTCCTCCAAAAAGGGGCGGGGACGAAATTGACAGTTGTTCCCGGATGTGCCGGTTGTGCGTATGGTCTGTCTGAATACTCGATTCTGATTGGCTGGAAGGTGTGCATTAAAACCGTTTATTACACAGGTAGTTCCAGTCAGTTTAATCACTGTTCTATATTAATGCACTGCTTTCATTGAAGCGCACACAGATCACTCGGAGATCACGCTTCTCACACAGAAACATTCAGGAGCACAGTTGTTATCAACACTACTATTAATAAAATAGCTTCGCTACTGAATCGCTACAGTACATTTCTCAGCAATGAGGGGGTAAGATCGCTGTTTTGGGAATTAAACTCACAGCTTTGCATCGGGTGGTTCTTTGCCTCCACGTCGTGCATTAAAATTGTTACATTTTACCAACAGCTAGCCATGGATTATCCTTTCCATAAAGAATTATTGGTAACGCTTCCTTTTACAGTCCAGTTACCCATGTAAATACTATGTACTTATTTTAGTAACTACAATTACTATAATAACTAGTACTAACCCTGAACCTACCCCTAAAAATACCCCTATTCCATGTACTTACTTTATATTAGCCAGTACTTTCTAGGTAAGTTCACTGTAAGTTCACTGTAAGTACTGTACTGTAAAAGGAAGCGTTACCAAATTATTCACTGTATATTTTGAAGTGCCCACAATAACAATACCATGCATGTTCATGCACGATGTTACTATGATATATTATACCAAATATCAACACATGTCTAGTCTAGATAAATGTTCTTCATCTGTGATTGACAGTGCTCTAAAAGTTGTGGGGAGGGAGTGAAGGAAAGACTTGTGCACTGCCCCGAATATCAGCGCTGTAACGTCACGCTCAAACCCACCAGCACTGAGTCCTGTCGTCTGCAGCCCTGCACCGGCTGGGAGACTGAAGCCTGGGCTCAGGTAACACACTGCACAGACCTCACTCTTCATTCAAGAAAAGAGTAAATGTGGGTTTGGCTTGAGATCATGATGAATGCAATGTGTTGATGCACTATTAGTAATATTATTCGTTTTTAATTAATGCCTTAATTCAGCATGGATGCATAAAAAAAAACACAACAAATTCCTTGTGTTTTGCGCACACTTGGTGAATAAAGCTGATTTTGATTAAACTGATCAAAAGAGACACTAAAGAAATTTTTGATGTTTTAAAAAAAATCTAATTCAAATAAATTCTGTTCTAAAAATATGAAGCACAACTTTTTCATCAATAATAATCATAAGAAATGTTTCATGAGCAGCAAATCATTTCTGAAGGATCATGTGACACTGAAGACTGGAGTAATGATGCTGAAAATTCAGATTTGATCACAGGAATAAATTACATTTTACAATATATCTACATAGAAAATAGTTATGTTAAGTAGTAATAATAATATTTCACAGTATAAATAAATGCAGCCTTGGTGAGAATAAGAGACTTCAGTTACACTTTACAAAAAGGTTCCTTTTGTTAACATTAGTTAAGTAATTTACAACCCATGATTTGCGACTTGTTATTCCTAGTCTGAAGTATGTGGTATTTATGATCATGTGGGTGGTGGGACGTTGTTAGTCTAGAGAGCATTTTATTGGACAAAAGTTGGCATACGGCCCCTGTGCATCCATGATGTCATCACGGTTTTTATTGATTGACAGTGCTCCAGAAGTTGTGGTGGAGGGGTTCAGAAGAGAGCGGTGAGGTGCGTGAACCAGGAATCCGGCGAGGAAGAAAAGACGTCACTGTGTGCGAATAACAATAAACCTGACAGTGTGAAGAACTGCAACCCAGAGGAGTGTAAAACTGATTTAGGTAAACTCAGTTATGTAATATCCCGTCCTGTTTATTTCATCATTTATGATTAACATAAAGTGGCCCCTAAATGTATTTGGACACTTAATAGTGCCTGAATGTCACAAAATATCAGACAAATACTGCAAGATATTCTCTTCACTCTTATTTTCTCTTCAACATTTTTGCTCAGTGTCTTTTAATCAGCTGGTGTTTTGTTGATTTTTAGTGGATGTATGAAGTCAGTTTTTCTCAAACAAGTTCCCAAACAGAGGAACCACAGGTTTAGTTAATTACATTAACTATAGCAGCATGATCCACTAACACTGGCCACGTATACACTGCAGTTAAATGCTTTCTATTGAAAACAAGACCTAAATATTGCGACCTGCATCTGCCTACTTTATTAACTCCATAAACTGGATCGCTTTATGAGCCAAGCGTTAACAAGTCTCAAAACGTGTATAATAAGTGTACATGGCAACACTTCAAGCCTTACAAACATAAACAAAACATGATGCCTCCGTAGACTGTGGTTTATTTAAAATTACAGAACACTTTGTTATTAAAGTCTGTGATATTACTTTTCAGTCAAAAAAATAGCTGATACCAAACACAGAAGACTCCAGAACATTGCTATGGTTACTATCTATCATCTGTCATTTTGGAAGTGAGTCATGGTCCGTACACACACACACACACACACACGGAGATTCACTCCTCTATTCACTTTCATGTTTGGTTAGATTAAAATGAACCAATTGCTCTGTTAGTGCAGTTCATTTAAATAAGTGTGAGCGCTGTCATCTGAACACTGGTGTACCAAACAAGCGGACCGAGACGCTGAAAAGATGGGTCTCGCTCCGCTTCCAAACCAACTCTGATGCGGATTGAATACAATATGAACGCAACACAGACCAAAGACATATAAACGAACCAAAAATGGAGCATGATGTCACAAGATGCGACCCTAAAAAGGAGAGAATGCTCAAGCATACCTGTTTTTTCTCATCATAGTCTCGATGTTGTCCATCACAGTTCGGTACAGGCATCAGAACCGCGTCTCCTCGCAGCAGATCTTCGTTTGTGTGTGTGTGTGTGTGACGGAGGGATTCCGGCCGCTGTTTTGACTCCTTTACACATTTATAAGCTCTTCACGAGTTCTCAGCTGGTCAAAATACCATCATGTAGCTACACATATACAACAAGCACATTTATCCCAGCACACAGCATTGTTTTGGATGTTCGGTAAATTCCATGCCATAAAAGCCGACCAATCAGGTTGTGAACATATCCCTGTGTCTTTAGGTTTAGTGTTAAAATGCCAATGTGCCAACTAAATGTTTTAGGGTTTTTTTCCGGTCCGTACCAAACGAACCAAGGGTAGCGAACTACAAGTGTGAACACCCTAAATGCAGTTGTCACTCCAGAAAGTTTACAGTGTGTACACTGTCAACATGTTATTTTAGTGAAAAATGGTTTGCTTCAAAAGTGTGCTTTCTTTCTGTAAAATAAGTTATTTGGTTTAATGTTTTGCTATCTAATGCAATGGAATTCTATTTATACATTTGTATGCGTGGCTTACGTGTGCCATTGTACTGTATGAAATCTTTTTTTGTGTAAGAGACCAAAAATTGATCTCTTTACCCATGACATTGTCTAAAACAGTGTGCTACCATATAGATCCATGCTAAGACATGCTCCATGTCTTTATAGTTTATTTTTAATAATAAAGCCCCTTAAATATTTTTGTTGTTGCTCTTCTTTGCAGGTCTGGTTTGCAAGAAAAACAGCATGTCGACACGTTTCTGTGAGAAGCTCAAGCTGCTGGGTCGCTGCTCCCTGCGCTCCATCCGCAAGCAGTGTTGTGTCACTTGTATGATGTAACACTTGCAGAGGTCAGGCTTGGGTCATCTCATCAAACTACTGGACTTGCTGCAGGCAGGGTTCACGGTGCTCTAGAAATGCAGACGTCCCTCTCAAATATATGAAAATATGAGGTTTTTACTTGAACAAAGGATCCTGGGCATGTTTCCCTCCATTTTTTTTCCAAAGTGCGTCATGAAATGCATCCGGACACATCAAGCTGTATTACAGGATTCATCATCAGTTAGACAGGTAACCTACCTATATTGTTTTTTGCACTCATTTTGGAAAATTATGTCATTCTTTTAAACCCAAAAAGGTGTGTTTTGACAGGTTTACCAGTCAAGAACTGGTTGAACACATACAGTAGCAAGACACCTGTTTTTACAGAGCCATTATTTAAAAATCATGGATCAGTTGAAACTGCCATGAAGGGAGCAAACCTTTTGCACGTACAGACTAATATTCAGGTTATTCATTAAAAACAGTAGTTTTTATCTGATGTGTCATGTGACCACTGTCTGATGAACATTAACGTTTTCACAGTATAAGGGGAACGTGTTTTTCCATTCCACTGCGGTGCTTTTCCATTGTTTTTCTATGTAAACACGAGCTAAAAGGACGAGTTTAACCTTTGCGTTCGCATCTCACTCATGACACGCCATTGTAAAAATGCACCCCTCAAGTTAAAAGTAGTTCAACTTTTAAAATACTTGATTTTTAAAGCATTTAACCGCAAAAACGTGTTTTGTGTGAACCAGCAGTTCTTAAATGAGTGTAGTTTTATTAACTTATTTTGCACAAACCTAATGTTAATATAGGGTTTCCACAGGTTTAATAAATGTGAATTTAAGACTTTTTAAAAACACATTTTTAAGACTAAGTAAAGAAATTTTAAGGAATAAATTGAAAGGAACACAACACGCCAATATGTTTTCTACTGGAGAAACACACTGAGTTCTATTAGCAACGGTTCAGAGTTTGAAAATACAACTTCCAACAGATATCAGACATAACTTTTTTATTCATTTTTACAAAAAAGTAGCTTGAAAACCTGTGCTCTCAACCATCTAGAATATGGAAATATCTTTGACTCACACTGCAAAAAAAAAAATTCTTCTTCATATTTTTGTCTTTTTCCAGTGCAAATTAAGATGCATTTACTGGAGATGTAAAATGACAAAATAAGATTTAAGACCTTCATTTGTGTAAGCGCAAATTAAGCCTCTTCAAGACCTTTATAAGATCCTCAGAAACCCTGTAATACAATAATTATTGAATGTGTGAATTAGTTTATGCAGAATTTTTAACAGATTAACCCAAAATGTTGGGGTTTGTTTTTTGTTTTGTATATTTGCAAAAATGGCTTCACCAAGCAAATAACATCACTAACATCATAAACTGAGAATTTTAACACTGTTTTTTCTTCTGCTACTTTTGTTGATTATTCGTTTTCATTCGGTGAATACTATTATAAAAGCTTTTCATTTAAGCTGTTTATTTTTCCTGCTATAAACAAAAGATTCATAATTCTAAATGCACCAAAAAACACAAAAAGTAAATGACTGTAAAGTAACAAAAAAGCAAGTAACATGCTGTTTTAAAAGAAGAGAAATGGTACTTTAAGCAGTATGTATTTGTAACTTCATTCTCCAACCCTTAATACTGGATGTTTTTAAAATAGTTCTTGTCATCCAGTGAATCATCTTTAGTATTGTGATGAAATGCAAGTAAAATATTTCAGGTACAGTTCCAAAGGAGCCAGCAGCATCATATTTTTGGGTTTATAAAAAGATTTTGGTCTAGTTTAGTTTCCATACAACTATTTTTATTTAAAAAAAATTTAAAACACAACCGTAACTAGATTTTTTATAAGTTGTTATACAGAATATAAGATAGATTTGGGTTATCTGCACTGTATTTGTGGTAGGGTTTTCTAGTTCATGTATTTTATTTACAGTCATATGAAAATATGGATCAAACTTATTGTATTCGTGTGGCTCATGGGAGCCTCGTGGTGCTGTAAACTGTTGGTGCTCGGTGCTTGTGAAGATTCAAGCGTTTAAGACATTGTTAACAAGTTAAATGCACATTACACTGAGGATGGAGGTGTTGCAGGTCAATCCTCTTTGGCCTTTAAAACAGGCCTGAACGTTTTATACTGCTCATCTGTACTGCTGATATATGATCATCAATAAATGCAGTCAGGATGCGTGCAAGATCTTTCGGCTGTTGTTTGATGATTTTCCTGATTGCTTTCAGATCATTCTGAGACCATGTGTGAGATCCAAGCTCTGTTCCCAAACCTAGCGAGCTGCCCTTAAAGATCTGTTTAATACCTTTAATATTTCCATTCATTTCAATGGCATTTGCTTGACCCTCTGGCAGTTCTGTAAAAGGTACTGTAGGCAACAACATTTTTAAAGTCTACATCCTTGGATGCATTGTGACCAGCTCAGTTAAAAAAAATAATCCAAGATGACAAATTGAAAGATAAATGTTGATTGCAAATACACTGAACAAAATTATAAACGCAACACTTTTTTCATGAGCTGAACTCAAAGATCAGACTTTTTCTATTTACACAAAAGGCCTATTTCTCTCAAATATAGTTAAAAAATCTGTCAAATTGGTCCCCCCAATACAGTAAAACTGCACATTTTAGAGTGGCCTTTTACTGTGGCCAGCCTAAGGCACACCTGTGCAATAATCATGCTGTCTAATCAGCATCTTGATAAGCCACACCTGTGAGGTGGATGGATTATCTCGGCAAAGGAGAAGTGCTCACTAACACAGATTTAGACAGATTTGTGAACAATATTTGAGAAAAATAGGCCTTTTGTGTAGATCTTTGAGTTCAGCTCATGAAAAATGGGGGCAAAAACAAAAGTGTTGCGTTTATAATTTTGTTCAGTGTATATTTAAAAGTACACTATGTAACTTTTGGCCCTATAGCGGTTAAAAACAAAACTGCATGCATTTTGCAGAAGAACATTGTTTTGGTTGTGCTTCAGCTCTGACTGTGAGGATGAATATGATTATCATACAGAGATCAAACCAGTTTAGATAGAAAGGATCTCAAGCTGACTATCTGAAGACGTTACTGCGTCTTTACCTATTAATAGACATGGTACTTCCTTGAAAATAAATTCCAGCACAGCTACAACAACCATAATGAAATGAGCCTTCACAATAGATAATGCTTTACAGTGAACTCTGTTAGAGAGATACATGTGTCAATTTATCTGTTCAATAAAACACTTTACTCACCTTTGAGTGATAAAAACACCATCTTTGCGTTGCTTTTACATTGCAAATCCCTCAGTTCTCGCCATCTCTGAAAAGCCAAGCCAATGTTGATTCTTGTTTTATTACGAGCTCTGTCGCGCTCTCTTTTCTCCAGCAGACTCTCCTCTGTTCGGCGTTTGTTTAAAACGGGAGATTCACCTGAGCTTGGAGATTTAGCGGCTCCATGTAAAAACCTTTCTCGCTCGTTCTGACAACTAACCTCTGCCACTCTCACACCAGACACACGTCAAAGTAGCCGGAGCAACTTTACTCTGTTTACGGATATGATGTGACAAGGAGTGAGACGTAACAAAAGAGTAACAAAAACACGTTTAGGAAGAAGGATTGATGATGTACTGACTTATAAATTTAGTTAATTTTGAACAAGTTAGTGTACCTTTATTAGTCAGTGTTGAAAATATTTTCTAAAAATGTTAATTTCTAAATAATTCATTATAATTATTAATTAAAGGTGCAAAACGCAAGTCTCTGAGTTTTTGCAGAACTACCTTTGGACTAAAATTTGGACCTTTTGGTGGCACTAGACAAAATTTTTCTTTTCTTTGCTTTACGTGGAGTATGCGTTGGGGTTTGGAATGGACTACGAGCCGGTCTCTTTGAATCCATCTTCTACCTTTGATGCACGAGTTGTCTTCGCTGATGCGGAGAATGGCGTACACAAACCTGCGAGACACAGCCTGGTGAGCGTGAACGCGCATGACGTCACGCCCAGTCTCAAATTCGAGCCCGAATCCCTCTTATATATTTTACTGTACAGGATTATAGAGGCAATCTCAGTGCGCAGAGAAGGGCTCATTCAGCCCATCAGGCAGTTCTTTAAGCATGTATAGGATAGAAAAACAGGTATTTTTAACACGAAAAGTTGCGCAATGCACCTTTAAATAAAAGGGCTATTATGGATATTATATTATAAAAATGTTATTTCAAATAAATGGTGTTATTTTGAACTTTCTATTCATCATTATAAGATTTTTTTTTAATTAAAGGAATGATTTCTGAAGGATCATGATTCATGTGACACTGACGACTGGAGTAATGATGCTGAAAATACAGCTTTGATCACAGGAATACATTACATTTTATGTAATATAAGTGTATTCAAATAGAACACTGTAATTTTAAATTGTAATGATATTTCACAATATTATTGCTTTTGCTGCATTTTTAATTAAATAAATTCAGATTGGGATACCTTTTACCCGTGTGCTGAGATCAGGATAATCCCATTTCGTTTTGTTTTTTGGATCAAAGGTATCCCAATCTTACTAAAAGGCTTTGAAAAACTCACTGATGGTTTGATCCAGAAAAAAAAACACGATTGGTTTTTGTACGGTAATTCAGAATCTTTTTTCTAATTCTTTTGAACGACCCATTTTCAAGATTTGATCCAACCCAATTACTTTTGAACAACAGGTCCATGGCCTAAATACAAATTTGGTGTGTCTTCAGACCTTTGGTCCTGATGTAAGTATTGGTAACTCTAAACGTCTAGAGGTTTAGACAGGACATGCAGAAATATTGTGGTATTAAGAAACTTGGTACACTATAAATGTAGCCTGCCACTCACCCACTGTTTGTTCTTTACCAACACTTTTTCAGGTCACCGTAAAATGGGAAGAGGCGACTCTGCAATCCAAACCATGCCGAATCAGGCTCCATTACAGAGGTCGGGTTAAATTAGGCCAGATTTGGCAGGTTCTTCTATCCCTTATAACTTGAAACCCACTTGGCACCACAGCACTGTCAGCTAGGTCACGATCACATTTGTCAGCACTGTCACATCATGTTAGTGCCCTAGATTTCATGCACTTCATAGTGAGCTTCATAGCTCAGTTATATAATTACCGTAATGTGCTTCCAGCAAAAGAGGTCCAAATACAGAGGTACGACTCTTGAATGGCAGCGTGGGACTTCCCTTTCATGTGTACCGCTAAATAATTCAGACATCCAGTCAGAGCGAGAGACCTGATTCAATGGTCCTGATTAAACTAAAAGCAGATCACTCCATAATATTAGTTAACTTGTCTAGCTTTACACCTTGGACCGAATGGTGGCACGTCACGCACTGCAATATCATGACCACACAGCGCTTGTAGAGTCGACGGGTTCAATTCAGTGTTAAATTAGAGAGTTTACAGGCTGACTTGGGTTAGGATGAGTTTGTTTTATATCTGTTGATTTACAGATGATGTAAGTTCAGGTCAACGGAAAACAAGAAACCATCACTGCAAACCGACACCCCGACACCTTCAGTGGACACTCGCCTCATCAAATATTTACATTCAGTGACTGGCAAAACTGCTCAGGGCCAGAATGGACCAAAACGAACAGCGTTCAAAGTGAGAGATTTCAGAGCCAGATTCAAATGACCTAACTCTAAGTTTTAAACTTTGGTGTATAACTTGACTGCTTATGCTACAAACATGGATGACACCTTAACGGGGACCTATTATGCCCCTTTTTACAAGATGTAATATAAGTCTCAGGTGTCACCAAGTTTCAGCTCAAAATACCACACGGATCATTTATTATACCATGTTATAAATGCCCATTTTCTAATTTGAGGCAAAAATATGCTTTTTTTCGTGCATGTATCTTTAAATGTAAATGAGCCGCTGGTTCCCGCCCCCCTATCCGGAATAGTGTTGTGCCTTAACAGCTCGTGCCTCAGACACTCTGCCAAAAATGAACAAAACAACTGTTTGGTTTTCACTATCTCACTATCACGTGACATTGCAGTTCTTCGTCATCATGAAAGTTTATTATTTGCATGCGTTTTAAAGCCATAACTTCAAAAATATGGTTTTATGGGCGCACGTGCACAGGCTGTCAGACTTTTAAACTAAGGCTTCTTTCAGACGGCAGGTAAATGTGACTCAAATCCCCTCACATGTGACTCAGATCTGTTTTTTTTTTCTCTTCATGGCAGTGTGAACAGCACAAACCACATGGTATCTGATCTTTTCAATTCTGATTTGTGCCACCACCACATGTGGTCCTGAACCGATACAGGTCAGATGTTTTGCAATGCGACTTCAGTCTGCACAGTCATATCGTAATTCATGCGACATTTACGTCACTCTAGGTCAACATTTGTCACAATTCTGCACTCGTGGGAGTCAGATTTGACATACCCGACGTTATCAAGGCAGTTGCGAAAGGTAGTCAGTGGAAGGACAGTGATGTGTCAGAGCTCATATGTATTACAGTGACCGCTACATACAAGCAAAACATGAGGCCTCGTATCATATATGTTTAAAAACTCTGCTCACTTTGTTTTTTATATTGCCTGCGCTTAAATTCCCTGACTTTGGCAGGAGATCAAACTATAAAGGAACTTGTAATCGCTTACTTTAATATTCTCCATGTTAACCTCCGTATGACAGCGTGCTGCGTGACGTCTTTTTATAGTTCTTTTACACATGTGGTTCAGTCCAGGACCATGATCTGTTCACACTGGATTCTGATATTGCCACATTTAAAACAACATTTTGTGAACAGCTATACAAAAAAAATGTATATGTGCAAAAATGTAGTACTTGCAGTGTCTTGCAGTGACAACTTTCACCTCTTATTGCGCTTAAACTATCAAATACACACAAGGTTATGTCAAAAACACATGAAGTTCACATAAACACAGTCGGTTATGTCTGTGAATGTAAACAGCAGGGAAATAAATCGCATGTGTATAGCGTAATATACAGTACCTACTGCTATATGCTGTTATGAATCAAACAACAAAAGAAAAACAGAAAATGACTCACTGCTCTTGATTGAATAACTTTAATAGCTTTAATAAGAATAAATGTCTTATTCAATGCTGCTGTTAAAGGGATAGTTCACTTTGAAATTAATTTTTGGTATGTTTTAGCTTACCTCAAGGGCATCCAAGATGTAGGTGTCTTTGTTTCCGCAGTAGTTTCAATTTTGATATTTTTAGGTCAAACCGTTTTTGTCTGTCAGTCATATAATGCAGGTCTATGGTCACCACCTCAAAGAGCATGCACAGAGAAGTCCAAATTAAACATGATTTAATGACTCGTAAATGTAAGTACACATTGATGGCCTAAGACACGAAACGAGCGGTTTGTGTGAGAAAACGAACAGTATTTATATCGTTTTTACCTTTTGTAACCACAGCCGCGTCCAAGTGATCTGAGGGCGCGGGGGCTTCGGTCTTTTCCGGCAAGCGCCGGAAGTGATCTCTCGCGCGTGTACCGGAAAAGACAGAATCGCCAGTGTTGTGCCGAATTTCGACCCCCTCCCAAATTATTACCCCCCTTGTTGAAGTCAGTACTTGATTGCCTAATCCCAACCCCGCTCCTAATCCTAACTCCCCCTCCCCCACAGCTAATCCTAAACCTACCAATGCTAGGGGGGTAATAATTTGGCGGGGGTCAAAATTCGGCACAACACTGGCGCCATCAGATCACTTGGACGTGGCTGTGTTTACAAGAGGTAAAAACGATATAAATACTGTTCGTTTTCTCACACAAACCGCTCGTTTCGTGTCTTAGGTGTCTTAATTTGGACTTCTCTGTGCATGCTCTTTGAGGTGGTGACCATAGACCTGCATTATATGACTGACAGACAAGAACGGTTTGACGTAAAAATATCAAAATTGAAACTACTGCGGAAACAAAGACACCTACATCTCGGATGCCCTTGAGGTAAGCTAAAACATACCAAAAATTCATGTCAAAGTGAACTATCCCTTTAAATGCTCTGGCGAGGAGATAAACAAACATGGCGGACTGAGTCGCACTCAAGGGGAGGAGCTAAGCTAATACGGCAGATTCCTCCGCCAGTTGTGGGCGGGGCCTGATGATGCAGTGCCAACAAATACTGGATGGATTTTTCAAATCCAAAAACAATTTAAAAGTGAATTTTGCACTGCATGTCCCATTTAAATCATGTCTTTTTGAGGAAAGGTTTACTTTTAATAATATTTAAATAAAGGGTGAAGATGTTCATTTTTGGCCACTACTATGTATTTATTTTTTAGCTATGTCATAAAACAAACATGTTGTGCTGTCATTCAATGTTCTTTGTAAGTGCTCTTATTTGATGTAAGTCTCCCACTGGGACTCTAGTAACTGCTGTTTCTAACTCTACGCTTGGATTTGCGGGACATTACCGTGAGATAGATCTACTGAGATAAAACTAACCGTTAAAACCCAGAGCACAGAGAAAGATAAAACTCAGCTTCTGCACAAGTCCTCTAAATCTTCCTTATATTACATGTGGCCCGAAAAGGAGATGGGAGAGGCCACATTTCAAATGCCCTCACTATTGCACGTTTTTCAAATCAAATCCATGACTGTGAGATTGCATACGGCATTGGACTTTATTTGAGTTTTATCCTTGGGTTACGAAAACAAAGCCTCACAGAAAGGGAAGCATGTTACACACTCACTGCATGTTAAAAATGCAGGAATGTGTGACTATAGGACTGCATAAGGTTTATGGCACTATGACTTTTTATGATTGCATATTTCAAGAAAAAATACACACATTATTGGTGTGGTAAGAAGGGGAACAAGTCAACCTCATTTCCAGTGAAGAATCCAGCAAAGGCTTTTAGGGGGGAAAAACAGGAAATGCAGATAAGATAGTGATGTTTGAGCAGATAAACCAAACCACACTGGCAACACATTTCAGTTCATCAATACTCCATAAAAAGCTGTTGGGTGGGATCAATGCGATCCGTGTAGAAATCACACAACTTTTCCACTCAGCTGAGGGCTGGAATGGAGTTGAATTCTTGTTTTTAAGAGATTATACAGAGCAACAAATATTTGTAAATAGAAAGGCAATAGAACAGTCTTAGATTGACCTCATTTTAGATGATAAATGAGTGTAGAAGAATAGTTTACTTGAAAACGATTATCATTATTTACTTTTTGTTCTTTTTTTTTGTCAATTCGTATGTTTAAAAAGTCCAAGACTACGGAAGCGTATTGCATTCACTTGAGGAAAATTTTTTTTTCTGAATTAACGAGTTAATTATCTCACACTCTCAAAATGGTTGGTTGTTTTAACCCAATTTTGGGTCAAATATGGACAAACCCAAACGTTGGGTTAAGAATTTAATAAAAAATTTCAACCCAACGGCTGGATTTGTCCATATTTTACCCAAATTTGGGTTGAAACCACCCAGCATTTTTTAGAGTGCAGAATTACGAGATAATTTTTCATGGAAAAAAAGTTTTTGCTCGGTTTTTCTGAATTAACGAGTTAATATCTCAGAATTACGAGAAAATTTTTCATGGAAAAAAAGTTTTTGCTCTGTTTTTTCTGAATTAACGAGGTAATATCTCAGAATTATGAGATACATTTTTCTTAAAAAACATTTTTTCACTCTGTTTTCATGAATTAATGAGTTACTTTGAGATAATTAAGTCATTAATTCAGAAAAACAGAGCAAAAACTTTTTTTTGGCAACATGGCATCGTTTAGCGTGAATATGAGACGCAGATCCCAAGGCGTCATAACCCTACCCTACCCCAGACCAAAACCTACCCATAACAGTGCGTGTTATATTGACGCTAAAGGATGCCATGTGCGTAAGATTTCGACATAATGTCATATGGCGTCACCTATATGACGCCAAAGGATGAGAATGCGGGATAATTTATGGGTAGGGTTAGGGTTTGGGGGAAAATACAGGTAAAACACCTGTGAAAAATTAACACATAAAATTCCTTCATTAACACAGTACATTGTGTCTTATTATTTTACTTATCTTTAAACAGCAAAAGAAGCTTTTAGAATCTTTCTGTTATTTAAATGTTTTGTTTTGATGACCATTTAGAACTTTTTTAACGTTTTTGACTTTTTGAACTATATCGCTTGCTTTTGATTCTTAATTCAATGCCTGTGGCTCTGATAAAGTAATAAATTCATAAACCTGTTCCGCAGAATAATAATGACATGTAATGTGTAACAGACAAAACCAATGTCTTGACTGTTCAGATGCCTCGGGATATCATATACGAGGTGAAAGGGACATGATCCACGACGAAAGGAAAATAACAAAACATGATGATTCCCAAACTTTATCAAACCAAGAGCTTCTTATCGTCAGATGGGACCAATCAAGAGTGGCCTCTGGTTAGGTTTGTTCATCTTTCAAACGTCTGTCCTCTTTTCCTAGTCCACTATCAAAGAGCTCCAGATAACAGCCATTCACAAAAGCCCTATCAGACAAACCCTGCACCTTGGGAATTCAGCGAGGAGGGGCAGAGTGTGAGAATGGAGGCAGGGACGTAGAATGACAGACAGGGGTATGGAGGGGTGAGGAACCGAGAGAGAGAGAGAGAGAGAGAGCAGCATTTCTAAGACAATCCTGGAGGTAGGGGATCACATCAGGAGGAGACAGGATGCCAGGAACAGGGTCGTTTTGAGGATGAGTTTTGCAATGATAATGGTTCCCAAATGGGATTACTAAAGTGCTCTATCTCACCATCAGAAGCTTCACAGACTTGCAGCTCAGCCTAATTCCACAACTTCATGGTTTCTTCAGTGGTCTTATGTGGAGTTCTCTGGAGCGAGAGGCATCCATGCACGTTCACTGAGCAGCATGTTCCAGGAGGAATACCATGAGGAGATGGACAGTGAGTAAGAGTGTGTCTGCATGCTGGTCGGTGTGTGTCGTGTATCTTCTCGCGGTCTCCGTCAGCTGTGGCCGCGCATGTCCCGTGCAGAAGGCGCTCAGGGTCGACAACTCTTCATCTTCTTCCTCATCCTCATCCACCTCCACCTCAGGCCGGCATGTGCGCAGTTACGTGCACCTCCAGGGAGACGTGCGCCAGAGGAAACTCTTCTCCTTCCAGAAGTTCTTCCTTAGGATCGGGAAAGACGGGAGAGTCAACGGCACCAAGAGAAAAGACGATCCCTTCAGTGAGTTACCTCAGAATACGCGCGGTTTATTCAGAATCACGTCGCTAATGGCCAAACAAAAACATCGTGATGTGAAATTTAATTATAATTTATAATTTGTACATCAACTAGTCTGTTAAGAGAATATAGCTATTATTCAGGTTTAAAAGCATAGTTTTTAAAATACATTTAAAATGTTTGAATAGGCTATCTAGGCTATAATCTTATGGAAGTTATAAACTGAATTTTTATTTAGCAATAACAATTCTATTATAATGTGAATAATTATAATAAGAATAATAATTAAATTAATTTGGTATAGTTTTAAACCCATTTAGAATAACTTAATTAATTGCCTAACATACAGCCGTTCAGATCAGGCTTGATAGGCTATTTAAAAAAATATGAATATAAATAAAGTTGAATGTGTGTGTGTGTGTGTGTATATATATATATATATATATATATATATATATATATATATATATATATATATATATATATATATATATATATTCAATAATGTTAGTTCTATTTATTTATGGAAGTTATGAAGTGTTTCTGGATTATGTCATTGGGCAAAAATATTGAATGTGACATGAAATGAATTTTAAAATCCAGATTTATTTATAATCAGTTTATGAATAAGAATATTATAACACGTTATAAATACTTTTATCATTAAATTAAATTGTTTTTAGATTACCGCATGTGCATTCACATATGAATCAAAAGTTTTAGGACAGTTCTAGGTGAATGTTGAATTATTATGCTGCAATATTTTGTTAATTACTTTTTTTATGTAATTGTTAGCAAATTTGTAGACATAAGCAAAACACCTGATTTGAAATCAGGGGTAATGGCTGTTCTATCTTAATGAACCACACAAGAATAATAATACTAATATTTAAACCCCATAAATGAAATTAGCTGCTCTAATAAAACAAACACAATAAATGGGCCATTAAAGAATGGTGCTATTGGCTGTAATAAACTTTTAAATGCGTAATTGTGTCCTGCTGACACCCAGAAATCTGAGAGCAATTAACCCACATATTGCCGTAAATGTTTCCCCTGACGCAGCAGAGGAAACACATCCCTTATAATCTGATTAAGGGTTACGCTTGTGCTTTCAATGGCTATATGTCCATAAGAGAGTCAAGTGTCTGTGATTAGATAGTTTTTGGTTCGTTTCATGTATTATGAGCCCATCAGTGAAATGCAAAATATGTTTTTGGTGTTTTACAAAGAACAAGTTAATTAGCCATTGCTCATATGGAGCCCATGTGCAGATAAGGGTCTTCCTGTTTCCTCTGTGTGTGTGTGTGTGGTGTCTCACACTGACATCCCTTCCTTTTCAAAGAGGCTGGGCATCTCGGTTCAGAAGCGTGTGGTTGTTTTTGTCTGGTGATTCTAATCAAACTTTCTTTTTAAGGTCTCATTTGTTTCTCCTGTGAGTTTCAGAAGAGATCTCCACAATGTCTCAAAGTGTACAAGATAGACTGCCATCAAAAGTCTGAGATCTTAAATATTTCTCATCAAATTCTTCCATGAGCTGCTCCACATTCATTTTACAGTCTATTTGACTATTCATAGATTAGTTTAACAATCTCTTTATGAACGTTTTGAAGCGTCAAAGTGTCAGTTGTGTATAGCAATGGAGGGACAGAAAGCTCTCAGATTTCATCAAAAAGATCTTCATTTGTGTTCTGAAGATGAACGAAAGTCTTACGGGTTTGGATGGAACAACATGAGGGTGAGTAATGACCGAATTAAAAATTTGGGGTGAACTATCAATAAAAGAAGAACATATTTTGACAGAACCTCCTTAGCTTCTTCTGTAAAAAAAAAAAAAAAAAAAAACCTTTTAAGAAAGTGCACTCTTTAATTGTAATGTTTTTAGGTCATTCGAGATCAGTATGGAAATGTACCGGGTGTTTGAGTTGTCCCTGTTAGAGGGCAATGTGTGTTTGTGTAGCGTCAGACATCACTGTGACATCTGACTGTGTAAACATGTAATCAAGCCCTCAGAGGTGATCAGGCGTTGAGAGGAAATGTCTGTCAGATCTCTCTCTCTCTCTCTCTCTCTCTGTGTGTGTGTGTGTGTGTGTGTGTGTGTGTGTGCAAGTCAGTTTCCTTCTGATAGCCTCACCTGTGATAAAACAACAGACAAAAAAATCAAACACTCAACCAGAATACACAAATCCACACCAAGCTGTGAATTGAAACATCAGCAATCATCAGGTGATCAGACTATTTTCTCTTGCTGGGTGATAAAATTCAAAATGGGGAAAAAACAGACTTACACTGAAGGAAGGACTCAAGCTATATCATTTGACAACCACCCAGAACACCCTAGCAACCACTCAGAACACAATTGCAACTACCCAGATACCACTCTTAACATCTTAGTAAACACCTAGCAACCGTTCAGAATGCTATTGTAACCACTTGTCTACCCACTTAGAACATCCTGACAACTACTCAGAACATCCTAGCAACCACTTAGAACATCCTAGCAACCCCCTAACAATCACTCAGAACACCCAACCTCCTAGCAACCACTCAGAACATTCTAGCAATCACCTAACAAACACTCAGAACATAGCCACCACCTAGCAACCACTTAGAACATCATAGCAACCCCCTAACAATCACTCAGAACATAGCAACCACCTAGCAATCACTCAGAACATCCTAGCAGCCCCCTAACAATCACTAAGAACATCCTAGCAACCCCCTAACAATCACTCAGAACATAGCAACCACCTAGCAACCACTTAGAACATCATAGCAACCCCCTAACAATCACGCAGAATATAGCAACCACCTAGCAATCACTCACAACATCCTAGCAACCCCCTAACAATCACTCAGAACATAGCAATCACCTAGCAACCACTTAGAACATCATAGCAACCCCCTAACAATCACGCAGAATATAGCAACCACCTAGCAATCACTCTGAACATCCTAGCAACCCCCTAACAATCACTCAGAACATAGCAACCACCTAGCAATCACTCAGAACATAGGAACCACCTAGCAACCACTCAGAACATCATATACTGTAGCAACCCCCTAACAATCACTCAGAACATAGCAACCACCTAGCAATCACTCAGAACACCCTAGCAACCCTCTAACAATCACTCAGAACATAGCATCCACCTAGCAACCACTTAGAACATCATAGCAACCCCCTAACAATCACGCAGAATATAGCAACCACCTAGCAATTACTCAGAACATCCTAGCAACCCCCTAACAATCACTCAGAACATAGCAACCACCTATCACTAAGAACATAGGAACCACCTAGAAACCACTCAGAACATCATATACTGTAGCAACCCCCTAACAATCACTTAGAACATAGCAACCACCAAGCAAACACTCAGAACATCCTAGCACCCCCTAACAATCACTCAGAACATCCTAGCAACCCCCTAACAATCACTCAGAACATAGCAACCACCTAGCAACCACTTAGAACATCATAGCAACCCCCTAACAATCACGCAGAATATAGCAACCACCTAGCAATCACTCAGAACATCCTAGCAACCCCCTAACAATCACTCAGAACATAGCAACCACCTAGCAACCACTTAGAACATCATAGCAACCCCCTAACAATCACGCAGAATATAGCAACCACCTAGCAATCACTCTGAACATCCTAGCAACCCCGTAACAATCACTCAGAACATAGCAACCACCTAGCAATCACTCAGAACATAGGAGCCACCTAGCAACCACTCAGAACATCATATACTGTAGCAACCCCCTAACAATCACTCAGAACATAGCAACCACCAAGCAAACACTCAGAACATCCTAGCAACCCCCTAACAATCACTCAGAACATAGCAACCACTCAGAACATCCTAGCAACCCCCTAACAATCACTCAGAACTTCCTAGCAACCCCCTAACAACCACTCAGATCATCCTAGCAATTACGATCAAGCCTAGCAATCAAGCACATGGAACACCTCAGCATTGTGGCAGCGCGTTTTGCATGAGAAAGCTCTAGTTTTATGTTTTTATTAGCAAGTGTGCCTTAAAAAAAGCATTTTAGTGTTTAACTAAATGTATCTTTCAAAAGCTATGTGCTGTCCTTTTAAATTTCACAACTCATTTATTCATAAGAGAGTTGCTAATTTAAGCGGTGTACAGCACAGCTGCTTGCTCTTATGTCTATAGGGGTGACACATGTTACTCTGTGTGTGTGTGTGTGTGTGTGTGTGTGTGTGTGTGTGTGTGTGTGTGTGTGTGTGTGTGTGTGTGTACATGTGTTGGAAACAGCAGCAGTAATACACATGTTCTCACTTAACTGCTCTCAACTTTAACTAGCCCTAAAGAGCCTCATGAGAGACTGAAACATCACATTCGGTTAAAGTTTCTTAATGGTGAGAACGAGCAAAACAAATGTGACAGTGATCAACATGTAATCCCAGAGGACAATGTTACTGCTCGAAGATATCGACTTCATCTCAGATGTTTATCCTAGAAGTAAAAATAGACACAAATGAAACAATTGTTGACACACAGTAAGAGTACAGAGTTGTGCCCTCTTAAGCCCTCAGCTGAATTTGATGAGAAATGTTTGAATTCATATTGAGATCTCTCTGACTTTTGATCGCAGGTTTAGTATCTTGAGCAAATCTGATTCACTGTTGAACTATTTGAGAAGCGGGAAACAATACTTTTCAAAAGTTTGGGGTGTAATATTTTTAACGTTTTTAAAGAAGACTCTTATATGTTCATCAAGGCCGCATTGATTTGACCACAAATACAGTAAAAACAATTTAAAATAAGTTTTGTATTTGAATATTTTTTGCATGTAATTTATTCCTGTGATGAAAAGCTAAATTTTTCAGCATCATTACTCCAGTCTTCAGTGTCACATGATCCTTCAGAAATCATTCATTTAAACTCAAAACCTTTCTTGTTAGTATCAATGTTGAAAACAGTTGTGCTGCTTAATATTTCTGCAGAAACCGTAACAAATAGAAAATTATTTGATGAATAGACAGTTTAAAAAATTTATTTGAAATAGAAATCTTTTGTAACTACTTTTGCCCAAAGTATTTTCAACCATGTACATTTTTGGATTTTTTTTTTATGGTTGATAAAAGCTTGGGCTTTACTTTCATTGCTGTAAGATTTGACATTTTGACATATTTTGAACATATTTGATCAACACGCATGTAGTGCATGACATCCTGAACATCGCGGATACGTCCGAGTGAGAAACAGAGCGGCTACTGTTAGAGTTTCATGAATGGCGTGATGTGAATATCACCAGCGACACATCAAAGGTGAGCGTCTTTCACATTCAGCAATGGCCTCCGACAAAAGAATAATCCTCCGCGGGTGAAATTACACTAGTCTTTCTAGCACAGATCCAGTGTTGGTGGAAATGGATACTGCAGTAGTGATGCTGTCCTGAGGCAAGACATGATTTGGGAAACACTGGCCTTTGAGGAGCTTCTGAATGATGTCACGCGTTTGAAAAGACACCGTTAGCTGGGAAAAACAGAAACAAAGGGTCTGTGAGGGGTGTGACATCATCTGATGACCATGATGCAGAACAGCTCATGTCAAAAACGTATTTTCTATGTTAGATGCAGGTCATTATAGCAATGCAATGCTAAAAGAAATATCACGACAAAAGTGTAAAATAAATAAATAAATGATGTACACTATATACCATTCAAAAGTTTGGGGTCAGGAAGAAATATATGCTTTTATTCAGCATGAACACATTAAATTGATTAAAAGTGACAGTAAAGACATTTATAATGGTAGGCTACAAAATATTTCTATTTCAAATGAATGCTGTTCTTTTAAGCTTTCTATTCATCAAATAATCCAGAAACATCATCATATTATAATGATTTCTGAAGGATCTTGTGACTGAAGACTGGAGTAATGGTGCTGAAAATTCAGATTTGCATCACAGAAATAAATTGCATCTGAAAATATATTACAATCTGATTACATTATGTTATCAAAAGCAGTTAAGAGTCACATCAAGTAAAAAGCATCCATATAGCAACCTTAAATCAACATCATGCTCCTGTATGATTCATCAGTGCATAATAATCCAATGAAAATTTGGTTCAATCAGTTTTATTTACTTTTACTGTCATTTATTTACTTATTTTTGTCCTGGTTCACGTTCAAAAATATGTCACATTACGGAAGTAAAATAACAATAAAAGGTTTCATGTTGATTTTAACCAACAGCACATTCAAATTTTTTGTCTGAAGAAAAAAGCATATGTACGTCCACAACACCAATTGTAATTTTACTAGATGATGGTTAGATATGAATATCTCACAATACATTTTAGCATTATTTATTCTACGCAAAAAAAAAAAGGGCAACATTTTTGAAAAAAGGACAACTTTGCTGTTGTCCTACATTGGCAGAACTTGATTTCACTAAGTACATCAGCATCTTTGTAAATCCTGAAACAACATTCCAATCAACCAATCAGATTTGAGGGACAAGTTTAGGTTTACAAACAGGGTTATGTGCTTACATCAGTGTTATTCACCTTCCTCTGATAGGTTATGGGGTTAGGTTAAAGGGGTAGGGATATGTTTAGGATTATTTTAACGGACAGGAATGTTGTTCCAGGATCAACAAGATATATTGACCCAGGAACACGTCTAACTTGCCGTGCCCTACATTGAGTATGGCAAATTGAATTGTACGTAAAAGTCTTGTGGAATTGAATCAGACTGATGATTATAGCGCAGTGGGGGTGTTTAACTCAGCGTCTGTTCTGTCCTTGTGAGAGACTCCCAACAGATTTATGAGCTTTTATGTGGATTCCAGTGTAAAGCTGTCCCACGTGTATCCTGATCCTGTTTGATAAAGCAGAAGTCTGCTGTCTGTCTGACTGGAACAGGGTTTGATGCTAATAAGGGCTCATGCTAACTAAACATGCTAAAAAGGCCAATTAGCAAAACAAACAGACAGTGATGTTTACTGAATATTTGTTTCAAAGGCGTTTTTGTCTTGTTTATGTGAGTGTTGGAGAAAACATTAAGCGGATTTGATCATTTTGCAAGTATAATGGGAACGTTAGGGTTACACTTTATTTTAATGGTTCCCTTCAGACATTATTTTGACATAAGTAATGTTGCAGCTATATGTCAACTAACTCTCATTAGAGTACTAATTCAGTATTAGTAGACTGAAAGGGTATGGTTAGGTTTTGTAGAATAAGGGATTAGGGTTAGTAGAATAAGTTGACATGTAGTATGGTCAGTAGAATATATGTTGGGGGACCAACAAAGTAAAGTGTTAGCAGATATTAAGCAGACAGGTCCCGTTTACACCTGGTCCCGTTTACACCTGGTATTAAGATGTGTTTTGGTCGATCGGATCACAAGTGGACGACGGTAAATACGGCTGTACGGGTCTAAAACGCTTTGAGCTTGTCCACTTTTGACCATTTGTAGAGGAAGTCGAAAACGCATTCGTTCAGATTCCTTTCGTAATGTAAACGCTCATGTGATCGAATGTGTTCAAACAACTACAAAAGACCGTCTACTGAACTATGAGTAACATTATGGGAAGAGCGCTAGCCAGACGGGAACTGTCGGCTGAAGACCCAAGTTTGGTTTGAAGAGGAAAAACATACCAAGCACAATGTTCTCTCACCATTCCTGATTTCTAACACACACTCACAGCGTTCGGCTGGTCTTGCAGCTGTCAGAGCAGAAAGGAGCCTGATGATCTCTGTGTGTTTTTCGTAGTCTCTCGCTTTCATATGTAAATTGCTTAGACCCTCCCCTTGAAGAAATCAGGACAAAAGTGGTAGAGGGTGGAAAAAAAAGAGACAGATTAAAACACCAGGTGTAAACAAACGTCAAAGTATAGTCAAGTTATGTTTACTATTTTACAAATAAATCGAAAAACCCTATTATAAAACTTGAAAATCTTGAAGGAGCCAGCGGCGAATTAGTCTTCCGGGTTCTGACATCATACCTGCACTCTATTAAGTAACAAATTGAATATGAAATTATGAAGTAGAAAGACTGAAATAGTTTTGTCATGTAAAACATACTCCAGTAGTCTTATTTACAACTTTGAAAAACCAAGTTTTACAGCGTACGCATGGTATTTTTTGAAATGCATTGGAGTAGCATAGAAATACCATGTTTTTGTTGTTGTTGTTTTTTCAACGTATACATATTTTATGTTCATATGTGCATGTTTTATTGAATACTGGCTTTCTTTGAAGGACTTATTTAGCCCAGTTGTGTATTCCTTTTGTCTAAAGACTAAATATCAGCGATGACAGGGTTTATTTGTTGCGTCTGCTATCATGTCTTCAAACATCCTCAGTGTAGTTGTCTCAGGAAGCAGTCGGGACGCTTCAGGCATTAGCCGGACGTACAGGAGACCACCAGTACGGTGCGAGATCACTGCCATGTGCGCCACAGATGCCTTCACAACTCCACCAACACAATAAAACCAACGCAAGCGCCTCCATATCACTGACAAATAGGCATGATGCAATGACTGCTGCGATGCTGTTTTGTAATCTCAGAAAATACAACTGTTTATTTAGCTTTATTTAGGCACCAGACATCACCATCCCTGCACAAAAAAAACACGGGCAGTTTTGGCAGAGCGCTGTGGAAAATGCACGTCTGCGCAAACAACTGCAAGCCAAAGACGCGGCGTTTAGTAACGTGCAGCAGAGCATGACGCGCGAGGGATAACAACCGCGTGCAAAGACAGAGACCCCGTTTAAAGTTGACCTCCTGGTGCGCTGCTCGACATGTGCTGAGGGCGAACTCGCGGTCGGTCGCTCTCGCAGGTGTTTGGCCCGTATGCGTTCAATGGAGGTGGGATTACAAACACATTTACTGTAATGGCTTGGCTTGTTCTCCCATCTCTCTTAAGTGTGGCCTCACTGATGGAACTTCAAAGTGAGGCTCTGTAGAAATTAGTACTGTTTTTGTTCATTTTAGTATAATAGTGCAGTCATCAAAACTGTGAAATTACACAAATTGAGGTATGGGAAATAAATAGGGAACAAAACATGCAAAAACTGTTATATTTGAGCTTCTCTGACTAGATTCTAGCTCTGCCACTCAAAGACTTCACCAAGACAAAATCTTTGTTGATCGTGTTGATTCCAATCAACCAATCAGATTTGAGGGAAAGGTTTACAGTTTATGTCAAGTTTAGGGTTACAACCAGGGTTAGGTGCCTATCTTTTCCCTCTGATTTTAGGGATACGTTATGGATAGGGTAATTTTCGGACAGGAATGTTGTTCCAGGATCAACAAAATATGTTGACCCAGGAACGTCTCGGCAAAATCAGGACGTTCCTGCCATTCATCATCATCCAACTTTATGAGGTGCATCTTGGGATGCTTTTTAAACATTATGATGTTATTGACATAGCCTATTACATTTTTTATTAATTGTTTGCATTAAATTTTATTTTTACTTTTCCCCAATTTGGTTGTTTGTTTTTGCCATTTTAATGGCTTTTTTATTCATTTTTATTTCAGTTTTAGTTTAAGTTATTTAAGTACATCAATGAAAACTAAATGAAACTGAGAAAAGTTTCCATGCCAACTAGCTGAAATAAAATTAGTTTAATTTTGTATACATTTTATTTCAGTTAACATATGCTTTTAATTTTAGTTAACTAAAAACCCTGGTATGATGGACATTTATTGGCTGCTTTTCTTTTGCTCTCCTCTCAAAATCCTCCATAAAAAGTAGTTTTGTATGAAGCACTTCATATGTAACCACAATTTATAACATTTTCTAGCATGTATTTAAGCATGAGCCTACTTATTACTTTTTTGACTAGTAGGGATTCTATATTTTGGGGACAAATTTGTACCCAGAGGTGACCAAAACCTGACAAAATCTCCAAAAGGGACGTCCTCATTTGTAAATCTGGTATAAAAAATAAAGTAATTAAAGGTTTTTTAAAATTGTAAAAATGCTGAAAGGTTTGTGTGATGTAGTAGGGTTAGTGTAAGGGAGAGAATATGCAGTCTGTACAGTATAAAAACCATTACGTCTGTGGAATCTCCCCATTTAGTTAGCTAAGTAAACGTGTGTGTGTGTGTGTGTGGGAGCTTCATTCAGCTTTTTGCAGTAGGCTTCGGCCTGGTGTCGCTCTCATCTTTGATCACTGATCATTGAAGCTTCTCTAATCCGTCTCACTGTCATCCTGTCTGTGTCATTCCTTCCTTTCATGCTTTCATCCCAGCGCTGAGAGGACACAGAACACTCAGATAGTTTTACCGTCTCACTTGATACCTGCAACCCGAGACCCCAATGGAGCCACTTCACACACACACACACACACACACACACACACGGATAGAGGAGTGCAAACGCTACCTGCGGACATAATCCCTCGCTCGCATGAATAAATGTTGTCTGATATTGTTGTTTTAATTTTTTTAATGTTATGGCCGAAAACCAATTGATTGCAAATAAATAAATAATAAATAAAAGTTTTTTTTAAACCCACAAACGTTCTAGAATTTTATGTATGAAACAACAAGTGAAATACACAAGTGAAATTAGACAATATACAGTTGAAAACGGATAACTGCTTATTGATAATCACAAAAATAATCACAAATGAGTTCTCTTTAATATCTCAATTGTATCTCATAAACATCAGGGGGATTAAAGGGAGAACAAATGGAGAAATCCTGACATATAATTAGAGAAAATTTGGCCAAACAATTATCATTAGGTTATGACATTATATAATTTCATAATATATATTTTTTTAAATTCCTTCATTTCATTTTCATAGTTAGACCTCTGATTTTCCCCAAAATAAATACTGAATATATATTATTTTATCCTTTAAATATAAATGCTGGATAAAATGAATATTGAATATTATAAATTACAATTGTGTATTTACAATTTATTATATTCAATGTTAATTTTATCTGTCATATTTAAAAGATAAATTCATAATCATTATTCATTAATTCAGTATTATTCAGTAATATGTGTATATAAACAAAACAAAGTTGCAGGACAGAGTAGATTTTCCTTTGATGATCTGCATCCATCAGCATCAGCCTAATCAAACTGATATCCACAATTAAGAAAAACACAAATATTGACTGATAGTGATGTGCTCATGATCACATGTAACACAACCCAGACTCCATCAGTGGATAAAGTGAACAGGAGTGTTTTTAGATCTGTGTGTCTGAACTGAGGAAGCATGTATCCTGTGCACACCCAGTGATCCTCTTCGTGGGGTGTGTGTGTGTGTGTGTGTGTGTGGGAGGTGTGGGGGGGGGCACAACTGTCATGATAGAAGCATCTTTCCACACTTTTACTCTGATCAAAGAGCAGCCGGACAAACCCCCCGCAACTACAGCCCCAGGGTTCACACTCGCTGCCACTGAGGTTATCACAGTCTGATAACCAGCGTCAGTGTGTGTGTGTGTGTGTGTACTGTGTTGACAACTGAATTAAAACCTGCCAGTGAGCAAAGGTCAAACAAAACTGCAATTTCCCCTCTGACCTCTTCACAGTAACACACAGATGCACACATCCTTTGGTTTGTTCCCCAAAATTTTATTCCTTATTGAGGTTTTAAAGCAAAAACTGAATAATTTAAATAATGTTTTTACAATTGCCGAAGAAAAAGTGAGGAGTCACCGCCTCAATTCAAGGTTGTTGCAAGCTAAAACTGAACTAAAACTAAACATGGTTTTAAAAATAGTTCAAATTAAACCTAAATAGTAATATAAAAACTAATTTAAGCAGACTTTGCTCAGTTTCACATGCCTCTGTATTAACTGTTAATGTGTTGTGTGTTTCAGGTATTTTGGAGATCACGTCAGTGGATGTTGGGATCGTTGCCGTCAAAGGTCTCGGCAGTAACCTTTACCTGGCCCTCAGTAAGAGAGGAGAACTGTACGGAGCGGTGAGTGTCCTGCACCAAATCTCCAGCAAAATACACCTGGAGTTAAAACTATGGGGTTATGGGAATCTTTAGGGAGACTCAAGTGGGTGCTGTTGTTAAATTAAATTAAATTAAATTAAATTAAATTAAATTAAATTAAATTAAATTAAATTAAATTAAATTAAATTAAATTAAATTAAATTAAATTAAATTAAATCAAATAGGCCTACAATTAAATTAAATTAAATTAAATTAAATAGGCCTACAATAAAATCAAATTAAATTAAATTAAATAGGCCAACAATTAAATTAAATAGGCCTAAATAAAATAAAATACAATTAAATACAATTAAATACAATTAAATACAATTAAATTAAAAAAGACTATCAATGAATAATTTATTAAATTATTTTCATAATTAAATTAATTCGATTTATTAATTAATATTTAATTATATTGTCAGACAATTTATTTACATAGTTGACATTTCTGTTACTTATTAGAAATATAATATTTGAAACATACTATTATTATTGTTATTTATACCAGTATAAATAGGGCTTTATACATGAAAATATATAGCTTATATTTTAGGAGTTCTACAAAGGAATCTTCATATCTTCGGGTCCATAACACCAACAAGTTTGAAAACCCCTGTTTTAGGCTGAAAAATAAGGTGTTGTGTGTAATTTCTGCAGCCCTGTCTGTCATTGGTCAAACAAACACGTAGCCCCGCCCCAAACTCACGCCATTGGTTGAGTCAGTGTTGCTGTGTCAGACGGGTCAAAGGCTGCGTCCGAAATCCCACACTCTCTTGAGTAGATACTTATTTTGAATAAGTAATTACTTCACGACCGCTAAAAAGTATGGTATGTCAGTGTGTGTAGTATGAATGTAATCCGGACGTACTACATCCGCCATGCTGTCACTATCATGTGACCAGTCATTCACAAATCCTCTCCCGTGGCCTCATGGGATAGTAAAGTGTCCATCATATACACACTTCAGAATCTCGCTGGAAGTAGAAGGTCATCCGGGTACTTTTGGCCTACTCTTTTATGAACACTGCGAATTCAGACATACTTATTTTGTCGTATACTGTTTTTTTCACCTACTATATAGTAGGGAAGTATGCGATTTAAGATGCAGCCAATGCTTTTTTTAGGGAGAATGTACAAATAGCTCACTTATTTTAGTATTCAATACAATAAACACACATCACCTTTAACATATGTGATAGACTTAAAGGGTTAGTTCACCCAAAAATGAAAATTCTGTCATTAATGACTCTCCCTCATGTCGTCTCAACCCCGTAAGACCTCCGTTCATCTTCGGAACACAGTTTAAGATATTTTAGATTTAGTCCGAGAGTTTTCTGTTCCTCCATTGAAAATGTATGTACGGTATACTGTCCTTGTCCAGAAAGGAAATAAAGACTTCATCAAAGTAGTCCATGTGACATCAGTGAGACGCAGCGTCTTACGTCAGCAGCGTCACTGAATGCGGATCCACAACAGAACCAGAATACACACACACACACACACACCAGACACACGTCAGCAGCGTCTTACGTCAGCAGCGTCACTGAACGCGGATCCACAACAGAACCAGAATACACACACACACCAGACACACGTCAGCAGCGTCTTACGTCAGCAGCGTCACTGAATGCGGATCCACAACAGAACCAGAATACACACACACACACACACACCAGACACACGTCAGCAGCGTCTTACGTCAGCAGCGTCACTGAACGCGGATCCACAACAGAACCAGAATACACACACACACACACACACCAGACACACGTCAGCAGCGTCTTACGTCAGCAGCGT